>CAKMXS010000005.1:1200000-1794136 GCA_928852645.1 Mycosarcoma mackinlayi | reverse complement strand
CCCTAACCCTAAGATCCTCTGAAGAAGATTACTCGAAAAAGGAGCCGAGTTCCGATGTACTCCACATGGCCCTTTTTTCGAACTTGGACTTCTCGTTGGGGCTGTTCCACATCATAGGCCTTCCCTTTCGCGCGTACAAGATGCCCCCAAAGCGCATGCCAAAGATAACGAGTCTCCCTTCGATCTCCTCGGGTGGCTCATCCGCCTCGTCAAGCCGTGGACGGAATGGCAACCCTTTCGGCACGGTCGACGCAAATAGCTACGATGATTACGACGAAGCAATGCAAGACGGTGTCGAGCTCGAAGAAAAGGGAGAGCGCTTTCAATTTGGACACAAGGCTCAGCGCTTCTACATGCAAGCAGGCAGTCTATATGATCGAGCAGCACAGCTTGCAGGGGCTAAACCCGAACGACGAGCGGATGCACTCTACAATGCATCGCGAATCCACTTCCTGCTCGCTTCGCAGTTCGCATTGCCGCCGGAAAATCTGCAGTCATTTGTCGAAGCGATATCAACCGCACAACAAGCAATGGAGCTTGCTCCCCCTCTACCTGCATCCGGCGCAGCAGAAGGCACTTTGCCGAATCCGTTCACGCTTGATACCATGACGCACCTGGCGACGAGCTTGCAGGCACTTGCGGAAGCGGTAGACGAGCTTGGTTGGCCGCAGGACCTACCAGTTCCACCTCTATTGCAGCAAAGCTCGAATCAGGCCCCAGCACCAGCGCTACTCTGGAACGAGGCATTGAATATCTTTCGACAGGTTGCAACTGGGCAGAACACGATCTTGCGAGATCAGAAGGTTGATGAAGATACAGTCGAACAAAGCGCCGACACATCTACAGAAGCCACGATGGATGCCGAGATCGATCCGGAAGAGCTGCAAAATGCTGGAGGAGGAGAAGATGTCTATGGCTATACGTCATCCTTGGTCACGCCTTCATCGTTAATGGAGACGTTCCTGTCGATGCTTGCATGCTGCACCAGTTTGATCGAAGTCGCTTCGACGATTGAACAAGTTCAGACGCTCAACGGCACTGTCAATCAAATCACGTCTGAGGCTGAGGCGTTGATTTCGGACTCTGGCTCTTCGCAATCTTTACCTTCGACAAGCAGCGATGCAGCGCGGGCTTCCTCGGAGCTAGCAGCCAGCTGGCAGGAGGTGCAACGATCTGCTCTGACGATACGTGTGACCAGCATTGGCAAAGCGGTCGCGCTAGGTTCGGGCCCGGCGCAGTTGGGCAATGAGCTGGAGGCAATCATGCAAAAGATCAACGATTGCGCAGCTCGACTGATCACAACACCTGCTACCACCGAAGCTGTACCTGGTCGCCGAGACGCCAAGGTAGCCGAGCTGTGCGACATTGGCGAGACGGGTCAGATCGTGTGCCGAATATCACTCAGACTCAACCCATCGGAGGCCGCAGTGAGGGCTATCTGGTCACTTGCCACTTCTAGCACAAAGCTCTTTTCGCAGGCGCTGGCTGCTCTGGACACGTCTACAACCGGCGGCGGGTCAGCAGCAGTGCTTGGGCAAGCCAACACCTCGACACCTACGTCGCGTGCCCGATGTCGCATCCTGCTTGCGTTATCGAGCATATCGATCTTCCGCTCCCACCCCGCTTTCGAGGCTGCAGGTATTGCGGGTGCAAAGGGAACTCGAGCGAAGCTGATCGACAACGCCCGACTCTACGCGCGCAAAGCGGTGACCGAGATCGGGCTAGGATGGCTGCTGCGACCTGCTCCCTCTCAGCCACCCAGATCGGTAGTTACGCCTCCGCCTGGTGGATGGGAGAGCCTTTCGCTCGAGTCGGAAGCCACCTGGCATCTTCTCCGCGCTCTGCTGGCGAGAGCAAAGGTGAATACGGCAGTGGATGCGGAGGCGGCAAACGAAATCCAGACGGAATTACACCATCTCGCCCAGCACATTGGTCACCTTCGTCAGAGACCAATCCAGGTCGGCTTGACTCCGGCTTCCACTTCGATGCAGTTGGCCGACTGGCTCTATACACAGAGCGCCAGATCGTTTGTCGACGGTATTGTTGACGATAACGGACGCGAGGTTATTCAAGATGAAATCAGGTGGTGGGAAAAGCTCTTCATCGAGCAGCTTGCAATCTGATCTGGCTTTCGCCGCCTCCCGAAGGTTCCAGCGCTGCATAACCAAACCTTCGATTCGAAGACGTGCAGACTTGCCTGAGGCGGGAAAGGATGCTGGATCGAAATTGGAAATTGACCGTAAAGTGCTGATGATACATTAGTGCGTGAACAAAAAGAGAGAGTGACAGAAGGCAAGAGAGGTGACCACGGCGGCCGAGATCAGGTGAAGAGCTTGTTGACCGAGGTCTCTGATGAGGCTTGCGCGCGAAGGACTTTGGCGATGGCGAGCTCAAAGTCCTCGTGCGAGACGTGCTGTCGGCGCTCTCTCAAAGCGTACATGCCAGCCTCGGTGCAAATACCTCGAACCTCGGCACCGGAACACTGGCCCATCTTTTCGGCTAGAGCACGCAGGTTGATGCCTCGTTGCAAAGACATTTTGCGGCTGTGAATTCGGAGAATAGAGACTCGGGCCTCGGGACCCGGAGGCGGGAACTCAATCTTGCGGTCAATACGGCCAGGACGCAGAAGGGCTGAATCGAGAATGTCGATACGGTTGGTGGCCATGATGACTTTGATGTTCTTGGTCCCCTCGAAGCCGTCAAGCTGGTTGAGGAGCTCAAGCATGGTACGCTGCACCTCTGAGTCTCCACCGCCGGAGCCACTCTCGCCTCGTGATGAACCAATGCTGTCGATTTCGTCCATAAAGATGATCGAAGGGGCATGCTCTCGAGCCATGACAAAGAGCTCTCGAACCATGCGCGATCCTTCACCAATGTACTTTTGCACGAGCTCGGAACCGGATACACGGATGAAGCGACAGTCGGTGTGGTGAGCGACAGCTCGGGCAAGCAGCGTCTTTCCGGTACCGGGAGGGCCGTAGAGAAGCACACCCTTTGGCTGGGCGATACCGAGCGATTCGAAGAGCTCGGGATGCTTGACAGGTAGCTCGATGACCTCCTTGATCTCTTTGATCTGACGGTCAAGACCACCGACCATTTCGTATGTCGAGTCAGGAACCTTTTCGACCATCATGAGCGAGACGAGGGGATCAATCTTGTTGGGCAGAACCTTGTGAAGGGTGTACGAGTCGGAGCGAAGGGCGACACGAAGGGTGGGTGTGAGGGTGGAGATGTCAATGTCCGAGGCAATGTCGACGACGTACTTGCCCTCTGGCTGCACCTTGACGAGCACCTTTTTCTTGCCCATCACCTTGACCACCTCGCCGACGTAGGAGCCTGGCTCCTGAAGAAGCTGGAGCTCCTCGCGAAGAAGACGTACGCGAGCATTGAGAGCATTCCTTTGGGCCTCGAGACGACGGAGGTTCTGCGTCTTTTGGTTGATGAGAATCTCGTATGATCTGATCTTAGACTGGTAGAAGGACTGAATACCGAGAGCGTTTGCAGATGCTGCTGCGCCGCCAATGTTGGCGAGCGATGTGGTAGCCGACTCGGCGGTGTGCGTTGTGACTGCTGCAGACATGATGGTGAGCCTGCGCTTGCTGTACTTGTATCTATATTCTTATCGGTAGTTATGTTGGAAAGTTTAACTTGACTGGAGGTGCTGATCGTGACAGCCTATCTGGGATTGCTGATGTTCGAAATCAATCTAGCTATCGACCGATGTGAGCAGATGGGTCCGAGGCCGAGTTTTGGTGCGTAATGGAGTGACGAGATGGACGGAAAGAAGAGGATGATCGTACTGCGAGGTGTGTTGTAAGTGGTGCGAGTTTGGCTGCTGAGCCTCTGTGTGTCTGTATCTCTGTGAGAGTGTGTCTGGCTTCCGCTGACTTGTTGCTCCACTTTGCAGTCGACGCGCCACCAAGCGCCAATTCGATCACCGCTTTTTATAATAGACACGTGTGTGAGGCTCATGGCCTAACATGCTGTTTTTATTTACCCACCTGACCCCAGACGCCACATCGGTTCGAGCTGAGTCAAATTTGCTAAAGTGCCCGATGTCGCGTTGGCCTGCGTCCCTTTAGTCGTTACTGTCTGAACCTCCTTTCTTGCTGTCGGAACTACTGCAGTAGCTTCGAAGTGTGTTTCTCAAACGGGCATGCGCGAGAGCATTCTGCAACATTGCGAAAGGCAACCCGGAGAGGGACAACAGACCTAGTGTGTCACCCATGAGGGAACAGGCCGCTTCCACCAAAACCAGGCAGCCAGCCAATGGCAAGGCTTGCAAATGTAACGCGAATTCAAGCCTTCAAACAGCGACTTAGGCGGACTTACACACGCCAAGGCAGCACAACGCTTTCCGGGGTTTTCTGAAATTTGCTCGATTCGCTGCGTGGCTGGTCAGTCAGCTCAGCACGCTCTACAGTACTGCCAAGTGGAGCGCGGAGAAAAGCGAATTGAGCCGACAGTCACCCGGCTCACACTGAGACTGTCGTCAGAGGATCGGCGTCCTTTTCTGTGGCTAGGCGAAAAGCACTCCACTAGACGAATCTTTCACTTCCACCTTCTCGACCATCATCGCCATCGCAGTCAACCTTTGGCCATCGAAGCAGTACCTCTGCCGCCATCACACTCGCAATCGTCCCCGCTCATAGCATTGCATCACAATCGCGTCAACGTCGCTTCGGCCTTCAGCGCCCTGAACCATGTCGATACCAAGTGTCTCGACAACCTCTCTCGCTGCAGCTTCTAGGGTAGCGATGCTACCCTTCCTGTATCCAGCCGCCTCAAGATGCAGCGCTTCGCTGCGGCCTAGCTGTCTGACTTCACGGCACATGGCATCGGTCGCCAACACCTCGTCCATGCAGGCGTCTAGTTCGCGTCCTGTCGTCCGCGCGCCTCGAGTGGCCAACAATTCGAGGTGGCTGTCGGCATGCAACGGGCGAGCATCTCCAGCGCCCTCGTCCAAAATTCAGTCCCAGGTCATTACACATTCATCAACTCCGAGCTCCGTATCGCCGTCTTCAGCCCCATTTGTTGCTACTGCACCTTCTTCTCGCTCTTCCGGCAACGCTGCTCACTCCGAAAAGACCGAGACCGCCAGTGTGGATCCTGCCTGCGCCACACTTTCACCATCATCCCCCGCATCTCCAAAGTCGCAAAGAGATCCGCGCGTTGTAAGCGCTGCAGAACAGCCTTCCTCTTCTTCGTCGCCTGCAACGCCTGCACCCAGCGCATCGGACCCGGCTCCGACAACCATCCTCACGCCTTCGGAAGCAGCCGAGCTCGCTAAGAATCCCAAGGTAGCCGCCACCATGCCCGAGGCATCTGCTGGCGCCGCTTCATCCGCTCCGGCCAAGAAAGCGTCGTCAGACCGCGGTACCAAGTTCCGGTCGCGTACGGCGGCGCTCAAGCTTACACCCACTGCCGTGCTGCGTCTGCGCGCGCTCATGGAATCTGATTCCGGCCCCAAGCTCATTCGCGTCGGCGTGCGCAACAAGGGCTGTGCCGGTATGTCGTACCATCTCGAGTACATCAAGCCCGAGGAAGCGGGTCGGTTTGACGAGAGAGTCAAGCAGGATGGCGTAGAGGTTCTCATCGACAGCAAAGCCCTGTTCAGCATCATTGGCAGCGAGATGGACTGGCAGGAGGACCGCCTCAGTGCCAAATTTGTCTTCAACAATCCCAACGTTAAAGAAGCTTGCGGATGTGGAGAGTCGTTCCTCACCTAGACAAAGTTGTTGCTTGCCGCTTGTCGATCATGGCCTTGTGACACTACCACGCCATTCTTTTTTCTAATCGAGAACCATTTCCAATTCAACAAACTGCATGCTGTGACAATCTGAAGCATCCGTGGATGGTGAAAGAGTTGCGTACGAAATGTCTAGAAATACAAGATGAGGCGAGCTTCTGAATCGAGATCGCCAAAATGGTCGAGTCGGGCGAATGCGACGAGAATCAAGGTTGCAGAGACTGCTTCTCGGATCCTGCCTTGATCTCTTCTGTGTCGGCCAGATTGTCTTCTGCAACCTCTGCGACCAGGTCGGACTGCTCCGATGGCGTTTCGCCAACAGCGGTAGAGGCACTGCTAGAAGTGAGCAGTCGTAAGTCAAACTTTTTTGGAACCACACCAAGCCGCCTGTAAACGTTGGCCATCTTTGCTTCGGATGGAGAAATGGCCTTCTTTGGTTTGTGGGTTGATGCTTGGCTCTGCAACTCGGATGGCATTGGCGTGTCATGAGGCAAGCCACGAAGTAGCGTGACGACCTTGCCAGTGGCGGGTGTGTCGGGATCGCCGCCGATACGTGCTACACGTCCAGCAGAGTGGACGTACTGCACTGCGTCGATCACCGAAGCGTATCCCACGAGGAAGACGTGTGATAGCAGAGGTATGTCAAGACCACGCGAAGAGGTGGTTTGTAGTAGGAACAGTTCGGGCGTGACCGACGGGGGAGGGCTGGTGGCCGTCCTGCCTGGGTCCGTTTGTGCAGATGTAGGCTGAGGCGCAGCGGTCAGGTCCGAGGCAAGACGGACTGTGACGCCGAGCGCCTCGAGCGCAGCTCGTGTTTTCAAAAGACTCCATCGAGCCGGGATGAGGGCAAGGCCTCGTTCGACACCTTCCGAGGCGAAACAAAAGGCGAGAGCCTCAATCAGGGTCTGATCCATCTCGTGCTCTTGCGGTTCATCCTCGGGCTTGACCACGGCAAAGTCATCTCCAATGACTGCACCAAGCGAGGATTCTGGCGAAGTCACAGTCTCGCCAGCTGGAGCACCGACGGAGCTGCTGTCTTTCTTGCGAGCAAGCTTGGGCTCGAAATTGCGCAGCGGAACAGCAGAGAGGTGTTTGGACAAGGGAGGCTCGTCGACAACGACACACGTATGTTGGATCGAGGCGGGCATCGTCGATGGTGGCTGCTCTAACGACGTCTGAATGAGCGAGTCTGTCCGCGATCGATCCTCCGCGCCAAGCAGACCTCGGATGCCTTGGTCCACCATGCTCTTACCGCTGAGTCCGGTGAGATCAATCCAGCGACCCACCTGCGGTGCGAATGTCATGCCGCTGTCCTTGGCTCCCGTTCGCAGCCAGCCGGTGCGAGCTGCAAAGAAATGACGCATGACCGAGTTGGCTGTAGCACTCGTGGCCACAAGCTGCAAAGGCTGGACACCTGCACCCCGAGGCCTGGCACGCGCCAGTCCAGTGCTGGGATCCGTGGTGGTGGCTGCAGAGCGCTCGGCTGCTTTGTAAGCGTTTCGGCGTACATGCTCCGGTGGTCGTCGCTCGTCCTTCCGTTTGCCTGGTCGGTTCTCCAGACCGGCAGAGAGGTGTTTTTCGCCACCGGAAAATGTAGCTCTTCGCTTCATGATTTCGTTGAGAATCAAAAGACCTGGTGCCTTGTGCACCTCGTGCTTCCATCGCTGTTTGTGCGAAGGGAATCGCCCCGGCAGTTGGAGCACTGCATCGGCTTCGTCAAGCACAAGCGTCTTCAAGGTGTCGAGGCCAAGCAGCGAAGAGCCTGCGGGCGTGTCGAGAACATCCTTGATACGTCCTGGCGTTCCGATCAGAATATGCGGTGGTGTAGACTTGAGTCGTCTGATTTCTTCTTCGGGCGAAAGCGCATCTGTGCCTGTGAGTCCACCACGCACCAAGCACTGAATAACTGGATCCAGGGAAGGTAGTACGGATGCCGGAAACAAGGAACGAGCCCAGCGCACGTATTGAATCGCCAGCTCGTTGCTGGGTACCAGGATAATCGATGCAATGCCGGTATGGGGTTTGCCTCGTCTGCTTCTTGATGACGAGGAAGTGCTGTCTGCATCTAGTGACGCCGGATCTCTAAACACAATTCGCGGCTTGCTCAGCAGCGCCAACAGAATGCCAAACGACTTGCCCGTACCTGTGTGTGCACGCAAGATGACATCGGTAGGCGAGAGGATGGCAGGCACGAGCGCTGATTGTGCCTGCGTGGGTTGTCGGATGTAAGGGTGCGTGAGTGCGATCTGGCGGCTGATGTTGGCGTTGAGACCAAGGCGACGAAACTTCTCTTGAACACCTTCCGAATTGAGGTTGTGTCGCGCAGCCTGCCTTGTAGACCCCGCAGAAGCTGCATCGCTGGCGTCTTCTGGGGTGGAAGTCGTGCCGGGGCCCGTAGAGTAGCGTGATCGACTCGATATAGTCCGAATAGTAGTAGATGTCCGTGACCTGCCAGCGGGGTGCCCCTGATATGCCGAGGCCGTGCTACTCGAAGATGAAGGCAGCTGTGTGTGTGATCTGGCGTAGAGGCTTGACGTGGATATTAAGCGGCCTTGATAGGCCAGTAGAGTAGCATGTCTGGCACAAGAGGAATTCTGACTGGGCTGATACAGCAGCTCGAGGCGCTTGGTCGCACCTCTTGCTGCACGCAGCATCGCTTCCTGCAGCGTACCGAGCGGCGATGCTATGTCGCCGTATGACAGACTCGGCGTGTCTGAGGCTGCTGTTCTGAAATAGTCTAGCCGTATTGGGGAGAAGAGGTCGAGGTGAAGAGTTCAGTTGCTTAGACACATTCTTGACTTTGGCTGAGCTTCTGTATTCGAGAAAAATGGGCTCTGCACCTCTGTCGCTGTCAATATGACTGTGACTGCAGAAGAATTTCGTGATGCCGCGCTTGTGTCTCTCTATTCCTCATTTTTTCTGGACCCTCTCGGGTCGTCCGCAGGAAGAGAAAAAAGTGCGAAGTTGATCTTTTCGGAATGTGGAGCTGGAACGGATCTCGGCTACAAGATCGGGAGCCGGATAGACTCGATTGTAGTTGATTTCTACCTGGCTTCCTTGAATGTGTCTGGGTGTGACAACAGAAGGCGCACTTTCCCATACACGGCCGCTCGTTTCTGAGTCAAAGAGTAGCGGAATCTAGATGTTTGTATTGCAATGACGATGGTATAAGATGGTGCCTGTCATCCCGTATGCTAACGCTAGAATGTGGCTAGCTTGAGCGGATTCCACTTCGGAATCCAAGGATGCTCAAGGAAAGATTCAATGTGCTCCTTGTGATCTGATTTTGCCACGGATTCAGAATCAGACTCAAAGGCAGTGCCTTCGTTCGCTTTAGGCACGGTCGCTACGTTTAGACTCTTGTGGTTATGGCGTGCCGTCTTCAAGAGAGATGTAACCGTGTCGATGAAGCCTGCAGCTCCAAGCTCCTGTCTTTGCTCAGCAGCCAGGGACGCTGCAAGATTTTGCAAGTGCTCGATAGCCTCCTCCAGTCTTTCCCTCGCAATCGTCGCCAGCTTCGAGTCATCGGTGGACTCCAACTCGCCACGGAATGCTTGATAGTCTTGCCAGAGTGTCTCGCCTGGGACCTCCTGACTCGCAGCATCGCTGGACCGATGGCGTCCGTCGACGCTGGAACGCATCCATTTGATCCTGCTGGCGAACACGGCAGCTGTGAAATCGACATGGCACGAACGATCATCCGGACCTAATGACCATGGTTGCAGCGGCTGCATCGATGGCTGACCTTTCTCCAGCCTTGCTTGCCTCTCGGACAGATGAAAAAGGAAGATTGTGCTGATGGTCAGCTGCTCCAGTGCTTGCGCTAGTAGAAGCTGGCGCGACAGATACAGAGTCGTGATGGAGTGCCGCCGGTGTCTTTGTTCTGGTGCTAGCTGTTCGAGCCACCTAGAGAGCTCATCCCGAAGATCGCTGCAGACCAGCTTCTGCTCGACTTGGATGCGACTGGTGAGCCACCACATGCTCTCACGATCAGTGCCGCTGCTGTACAGATCGAGTTCGAAGCCAGAAAGCGTAATCTGCGTCATGATCTCGAGCGCTAAATGCTGAGAAGCTGCAAACAGCGAATCAGGAAGGTACCGCTCGCCAGGTGCAAGGCATTCCTCGAGCTTGCGCCCAATATCGCCCGCTTCCTCTGAGATGTGCACCCATTCGCGGTACAGCCTTGAGGCTAAAGTACGCTTGCATCGAGCCCTGTTTTGCAAAAGTGTTGTCAGATATTGCACGAGCTGGCCGGAGATGCGCTGCATAAAGTAGTGGACACGTTGTCCGAGTGGCGGCGCAGCGTTCCACATGAGCTGCGAGCCGCCCTCGATACTGTTGCGCCCGATCCTCGAGGCACGGCGAAGCAAAAGTGGATCGATGAGGGCTACCTCTTGGAAAAAGGTCTCGGCTATCCATTCCAGCGGTAGACGGCTAGCAATCATGTTTCGGTCGCATACGGCCGTCTGCAACAAGGACCGGACGTAAGGGGTCGCCGACAAGTGCTGCGACCGCTGAAACTGGACTGCACGGTGCGTGAAGAAAGCCTTCCACGTTAAAAAACCCGGTTGCTGCAAAACACGCACAACGTCCTGTAGCTCTTCAAGGATACCATCGATGATGCACCAGACCCTGTCAGCGCTGGGGAGGGAAATGGGTCTCAGCGCCTGACACCACGCTAGACGGCGATTGTATGCTGGGTCGAAGGCGGCCATCGAGGCGGGTGAGGGTGCTGCATTCCTATTCGGCGCTTGCAGCGGCAGAATGCTATCGCTACCTGTGCCTTCATGGTCGTGCGCGGTGCCTCGCTGAGAAGTCAATCTTGACTCAGGTTCTGCGGTGTCGGCAAAGGGTCGCAGTGACGTCCAATTGCGACGAGCGAACTTGGCATGCATCAAGACGTCCAAGGGTGCTGCCTCACATGGATTTTGTAAGAGGCGCATTGTGTAAAGCATTTGTTTGCGAAAGTTGAGTCTCAAGTTGAGAGACTTGATGTGGTCCGGAAGCAGGACTTCGTGCTGCGACTGCACCCACTCAAAGGCGTCTTCGAGCTCGGCAACGATGTAGCCAGTATCGGTGGTTTCGAGGAGGCTTAGGCCATTCTTGTCCGACGAGAAGTCTTCGCCATCGAGAAGATGCTGCTTTGAAGTGAGTTCCATCCAAGCAATGTCAATGGTTTTCACTGTTGCGAGGATGAAAGCCCTCAATACCTTGTAGACAAGCTGCAGGGGCGGATCATCGGAGGCGATCGGCTCTGAAGCTGATGTACTTGCGCTGGGACTTGGGTCAGGAGATGGATGCGACCGATGAAAGCGCGGGTGTTTGGGAGAAAGGCTTTTCAGGGCATGAAAGTAGAGGCAGGTGTAGAGCGTCTGGGAGAGTGCCGAGCCCTGATGCCAGGCTGCTTCGCACGCAAGCAGATGGTCCATGATCCACAGCACATCAGGTGCAGTGAGCGGCTTGAATGGATCGAAATCGTCTAGAGCAGATGATGGATCCAGGCGATCCGACTCTGGCAGCTCGGAAGCCGGCAGTTGCATTCCCGAATCCATTCTGGCGTCCATGATCTTAACCGCTGCCATCGAGTCCATGAGAGAAAAGTTGGGCACCGCGACCATCTGCCCGTTTCGAAGTTCAGCGCAGGCCGCACAGAGGAGTTTGGTAGCATCGTGAAAGCCGGTAAATGGTGGCGTTGCTGGCGTAGCATCGCCGTGTCCCAAGATGCCAGATGCATCGCATGCCGCCTTCTGCTGCTCGGAAGCTGATGCCGATGCGAAGAGCGCGGCCGTATGGGATGGCGTCGGCGGTGACGATATGCTGGTCATGTTGAACGCATGACGAGACTACCCGCAATGATCTGCAGTGCCTGTCCACTCGATAGACGGACGGGGTGACGACAAGAATGCGGAAGGCTGTTGGAGCAAGCTGCTGAATTTCAGGGTCTGGTCTGGAAGACCGACAAGACTGAGCTCTTGGCTGAGAATGTCGTGCCATGCGTGAAAGAAAGCGAGCCATGGCGTTGATTTGGTGGAGGCCATTCTTCGAAACTAATGTAACATCGTCGCTTTTTCCTTTAACGCTCAGATTTGTGTTACATCCTTGCAACTGATTGTACAACTTTTTCTCCCCTGGCTTCACCGACGACGGGCGGTATGGGGATTTGACAGCCGTTTAGTGCAGCGCAAGATGGCCCTTCCCTCTTTAGGTCGTCTTCGCCGCGGGCCTGGCTCTTTAGGCAAGCAGAAGTCAATCAGACGGCACGCGCACGGCGACCTAAGCCAGAAAGATTGGCGAAACCAGGACGGCCATATCGATGAGAGACGCGACGAGATGCCCGTCTGTATGCGCGGTTCGCCGGTCAAACCAGCAAACTCGGCTGTTCGTCGTGTTGCAGCAACAATGCTGCAATAATGCGGCGCGGCGACTCACGCTTCGCTTTGAGGAGCCCCACATAGTCTTGTCCTTCCATGCCGTCGGACGCAAAACGGATGCAGAACGCTCGCTACACAGCTGCTCTGTCTGCCTATGGGCTCGCCATCCGTGTCCCTGCTTGGCCTGTATGTATCAGAACAATCGCCTGCATTGGCAAAACTCCGACCAATTCTGCCGTATGTCAAGGCCGTAGTCGTCGTGAAGGTCCAAGCTTCATCAAACAGGCCATCAATCGAACGAGAGTGTTTAGTAGGACGCGAATATCAGCCTGGACATTGCAGAATTGCTTAGTTCCCTGCGTCCTCACAAGACACTCGCGCTGGATAGACCGGTAAATGGGAACAAAGAAGCTTCTTCGCAACGCCTGAGTGTGCAGCGTTTGAATGGACGAGATGTCCGGTTGAAGCCCACCTGTGTTGCTCCCCATCTTGCTTCGTCTTGTCCTTTCCATCTGTGCCGCCGCTCGACACCCGACTCTACCCCACCTCGACGAAGCTCGGCTAGCAAATCTGACTCGCCTGCTTGGTTTGCTTCGGCTTTCTAACCTTCCCCCGCTACCGGGTCGCCGGTCAGCCATTGTCCAGCTCGGACGCTGCTCGCCCATCTTGAGTGAGTGAATCTACAGCCTGTACCAGTAGAGATCTCCGTGCAGTCGGATTCGCAGCTTGTACACCCGATCACGACTAGGGTCTCCGTTGATCTACACTTCCGCATGGAGACGTTCCTATGCTTGGCCCTCGTCCGTTGTTCCGCCACCCTTACTTAGCCGTGCAATCAGGCGGTGGAAGATGGTGGCAAAGCTATTCAGTCCAAATAGACAACCAGCAGGCTGGCACTGCACACGACCGCCAAGACACCGCTGTCGATTCATGGCCGCCTTGCCTCCGCTTACACGCCGCTTCACCCACCCACCCACGATGGTGACTGGTGTCTTCCTGCTGTTTTCCACACAGCTTGTGCCCCTGAACACCAGCTTTGGGTATTCAAACCATGACCATTCGAGCAGTGGCTTCTTCTGATGAACCAATTCCCAATGCATGTTCTTATAAAAAGCGCTTCGCCACTTGTCTGCTCCTCCCTTTCCTAGCCAAGCTTGCCGCTCCTTCGCCTCACTCATCTTTCATCCCTCACCCCCGCCCTAGCCTCTAGACTCCAGGTCAACACAAGATGAGGTCCTTCAGCTTGTCTTGGGTCAGCGTGGCCCTCGCCATCAGTGCTTGCTCTGTTCTTCCCACCGATGCTTCACCGGTCGTTGCTGCAGCCTCCGATGTCACGTATCAAGTTTCAGGCAATCCTTCAAAGCAATCCAATTTCGGTCTTTCTGCTTTCATCGAGACTAACATCAACTCGGGCACCGACGGAGGTCTTTATGCCGAGATCATCCGCAACCGTGCTTTCCAAGACAACAAGAACAATACCATCAACACAAAAGATGCTCTCGGTCGAGGTTCCCTCCTCCATTGGGCCGGTACCAGCAAGTCTACTAAGCTTTCGCTCTCGCTCGACAACTCTCTCACTGCAGCACTTCCCCAGTCGGCCGTCGTCAGTGGAGATAAGAGTCATTCATGCGGTATCGCAAATGCCGGATATGAGGGGATAAGCGTTACTACAGAGCCTCATAAGCTCAGCTTCTACGCCCGCTCACCCACCGGGCAATCCTCCATTGTGCCAGTCGAGGTTGGAATTTATTCGAGCGATTACAGCAAGACATACGTCAAGCAGACCATCCCGCTAAAGCTTACAGGCGAGTGGCAACGCGTCGAGACCACCTTGACACCTTCGCAAGCATCCAGCAACAACGACAACGTCTTCGCCATCAAGACTACAGGCGCTTGCCGCGACGGTTTCCAGGTCAATCTCGTGTCCCTCATGCCTCCTACCTGGGAAGGGACCGTAGCTCGCCAGGACCTGGCACAGGCCCTCGCCGATATCAAGCCTGTCTTCGTGCGCCTGCCGGGTGGCAACGATCTCGAAGGCAACAACATTCCTTCCTGGTTCAATTGGTCCAATGCCATTGGCGATCTCGAGAATCGCCCCGGCCGAGTCCCAACTTGGACCACAAGCTGGAACACCGAGGGGCTTGGTCTCCTGGAGCTCATGGATATCACCGAGAAATGGGGTGCTCAAGCGATTCTCGGTATCTACGCTGGCTACTCTTTGAATGGTCAAGCTGTTCCTCAAGAAGAATTGGGCCCTTACATCCAATCGGCACTCGACCAGCTCCATTTTCTCCTCGATACATCGGGAGGATGGGCTGAGCTGCGGAAGTCAAACGGTCGTGAGCAACCCTACAAGCTCCAACACATCGAGATCGGCAACGAGGACTGGCTTGGTGCTGCTATCAACACTTACGGCGCGTACCGCTGGGCGGCCTTCCGTGACGCTATCGCGCGAGATTTCCCTCAGCTGACCCTCATCGCTTCAACCCTCAAACAGGGCGTCGAAGGCGCAAAGGCCGTCGACAATCACATGTACGCTACGCCCGATCAGCTGATCGAGTTTGTCGAAGGCATGGATGCTACCTCGCGCGAGACACCCATCTATGAGCTCGAATTTGCTGTCATCAACTCGGGCCTCACCAACGATACCGACATTTACAGCGGTCCAGGTCGTCTGCAGCATCCGACGCTGATCGGTGCTCTCGCCGAGGCAGCTTTCCTTGCCGGTGCTGAGCGCAATGGAGACATCTATTACGGTGCAGCTTATGCTCCCATCTTCCAAAACGAGGGCAAAAACTTGACGCAGTGGACGCCCGATTTGTTGAGCTTCAATCCTGGCCAGATGGTCAAGTCGACCTCCTACTATGTACAGTATGGCTGGGGTAACTATCCGATCAAGCAGATTCACGATGCCACCTTGTCCGAACCTACCAAGTCGTCGCACATCTACCATTCATTCGGTTCCAACAGCCAAAGCGAGCTGGTAGCCAAGCTGGTCAACATGAACGGCGACTCGCGAAAAATCACGGTCCAAGTGGGCGATGGCAAGAAGATCTCAGCCTCTGGCGCCAGGAGCTGGCAACTTAAGGGCAGCAACGCCCAACAAGCCAACACGCTCAGCAACCCTGATACCATCTTTCCACAAACGTATACCTCCAGTCTTCCTCATGGAGCGTCCCTAGGTACAGATGGTATTCTGACAATAACCTTGCCCGGCTACTCGGCCACGATTGTCACCGTGCCACTTGCCTAGACATCTGCCCTAGATGTCGATCTTTGCGCACATTATTGGCATTCCTCTGTGTTTGACAAGATCTAGTTCAATACTCTTCAGCCTGTGCCATGAGCATGGACCACTACTTCCCATCTCGGCTCACGTTTTCTCGGGTCTGCTGAAAAATTCCCGTGTGATTGAGTCTTTGTAGGATCTTTCGGCTTCGGACTCTCGGTCATTTGGCCGGTGCTAATCCCACAGAGTCGATAACGGGATTGGGACGGGTTAACGATCAAATCTGAGCAATGGTGAAATCAGGGGGGTCCGGCACAATGTCATTTGAAAGGAACCGCAGAGCTTGCGGTAGCTCGCTTCTGCTCTGCAAGCAACCTACAGACTCGGTTACGACCTTCCCGCGTCTGTGAGAAGCAGAATGGCGCGAAGAAATCTTGGGCTTACGGGCAGCTTCGGAAGCAGGTTGGCCGGTGCTTGAAACATCAGACAAATGGGACTAAGCACCCAGTGCGCCGACTGGACCGCAATCGATCTCAAACTCAGCTCGGATGGGCCATTATGACGAGCAATCGGCTTATCTGATTGGATCGAAATCTGATAAAAAGTTTGCTTGCGACTCGGCTGACAGGAAACCCTAAATTTTGGTATTCAGTATTCACGATTTTGTATCAAAAAAGTCCCCACGGTGACTCGTGTCAAATGAAAACTTGTAATGTTGCGCTAGTCGACGTCCGCGCAGACAAGTTGCAACTCCGCCGTCGCCATGCACACATACACAGCGACAGTACACGGACGCCCGAAGTCGGCCCAGCGATTGATAGGCCCTTGGTCGGGACTCCCCACTCCGACTCTTTGAGACGCACACTCGAATCGAGTCTTGCTGCTGTAGCGTCGCTGGCTTCTGATTGGGTCAGTTCAGGTGAGGCTTGAAGCACAAAAGGATACGCTATCTCAATTTGTTTCATTTGCAACCGAGACGGATCAGCTGTAGGAACTCCTTCGCTTCTCGACTGCGTCTGGAGCATGCTTCACTGAAGTCAAGGTGCGAACAGATGCTCTCGTTGTGCACAAGTGTACATCTCGTCTGTTATGTTGATTTGACGGGCTGAACCTTTCACATCGTATCATCGCAAGGGCAGACGATGGCTTTGGATCGAACTCCAAAGGCGGCACAGATATCTGTGCAGAGGTGAACAGAAGTCTCGATACAAGGACGAGCATAATCAGATAGCATGGGTCGTGGTCATTGGGCTACTTCTTGGCACGCGGGCGGACAACAAGGCCTTGCATGAGAATGCAGTTTCATTGAACCGCCGCTTCAATCACGAGTTGCGGCTCCGCCGCCTTCCTTCCCGTCGGCCTTTCATTGCTGTAACAACTCTGCAAGCCACGCGAGTGAGCTCTCGGAAATGATTGGAAGAGCGGAGTCAAAGCACCTTGTTCCACCCAATCATGATCTTCTTGAGAATTTTACCTCGCCTGTAAGTCTGCTCGCGTGTTTTCATCTCATGGCCACGCGACTCTTAGTTCGAATCTGATAAGACAGGTCTGGTCCCGAGAAAGCAGCCTCGCAACGCAATCTGTTCATGCTCTTGGTTGTCACTCGCCGTTGATCTGCTGGTCGAGCTTGATGCAGCTGAATCGCTGCAATCGTTTCCAGAATTCGCAACGGACAAAAATTTGCGTTTAGCGAGTTGACCGTCTCGACCGAACTGGGCTGGTACATCGAGTGCCCCTTTCATTGCGCAGCTCCTGTGAAGACCGTTTGATCTCAACTTATCTGCTCGAACAAAGAGCCAGGCGCTTTCTTGTGCACTTGCAGATGCAAAATATAAGCAGCCAATATCGAAGATTGTCCATCCGCCCCCTCTGCTAGCAAACGTCCTCCTTTCCCAACCACTTATTCCGTTTGCTGCGTCCTTCAGACCCCCATTCTCACACAGTCTTAGACCAACTGAAGGTAATACTCTGCCTATCGCAATGATCCAGAAGCCTTGGGTGCTAGACGCCAAAACATTGGCTCGCATCCAAAAGCTTGCACCTGCCCAACGACCGCTAGGTCTGGTTTCGTATCAGCACCATAATTACAACTCCTATAAGGTGCCCTGCATCAGCGCGTGAGTGATACCTTGTTTCGATCGTCTTCTACAAAGTTGTTTTCACTTGATGCGATACTAACGAACTTCATTTGGACATTCTGCCCCTTCCCAACCTCAATTTCTTTGTGTCTAGTTTCGTCGTCTATGGTCTCTTCCTGCTTCTGATCATTGCGGCGTGCGCCAACAACTTGCTGGCATGGGCAGCGCCATCTTCACATACTACTCTCAAGCGCAAAATGCGTCTCCTGCGGGCCCACATCCTGGAGCATCCCCTGATTCATCGCAAACATGCATCCGTTGTGGCTTTCCCTTTCGCCAAATGGCTCACCCTCCAGCTCCCTTTGCGTGGTGAAGCCTTGGTGGTCGCAGTGATTTCGCTCGTCAACTTCCTGCCTCTTGTTGCCTTTTATGATCTC
This sequence comes from Mycosarcoma mackinlayi, assembly GCA_928852645.1. NCBI lineage: Eukaryota > Fungi > Basidiomycota > Ustilaginomycetes > Ustilaginales > Mycosarcoma > Mycosarcoma mackinlayi. The sequence continues at coordinate 1,776,272 of CAKMXS010000005.1, read as the reverse complement.
TACGTGGGCACCAATTTGATCTATCCAGGAGCGCACAGCAAACGTGATCAGATCTGCCGCCACCTCGCCGATCGCACCGCAGTCCTGGGCGTTGCACAGCTTCCGTTGCTGATCGTCATGGCAAGCAAACGGACGCCGCTTGCGATCATGTCTGGCTTCAGTATGAACAACCTCATGCTTTACCATCGATGGATTGCAAGATGGTACTGGTTGCATATTCTCACCCATGCAAGCGCTTACACCGCGATCTACGTCCGAAGGCATCGACTGGCTGGAGTGCTAGAGGAACCGTACATCAGATGGGGCATTGTAGGTCTCAGCATGATGTCTGGTCTGGTCTTCTTTTCCCTCCGCGCTCTGCGTCAACTCCACTACGAGGTGAGTACACGGTACGCAATGTCATGATGCTGAAAGAGTTGGATTCTGACCGCTTGCGAGCTGCAAAATTTGCATTGCTCAGCTCTTTGTGATGCTTCACATTGCCATGGCTTTCTTTGCCGTCCTTGGCACATATCTTCACATTGCCTTGATCGAATCTCCGAAAGTAAGTTGTTCACACGGTCATCAAGATTTTGCCTGCGTCCGCAGAAGTATGTAAACTGACCGCTTGGCGACACTCAAACTTTCCGCACGTTGATGCAGTTCGAAATTTTTAAGGTGATGACCGAGATTGCGGCGGCAATCTGGGCATTCGATCGCTTTGTCCGCTTCGCCATCAGGATTTGGCTTTCTTTCTCTTCGCCTCGCCTTGCTTCTCCGGCCGCAGCACCCAAGGCTGGCTTGATCAAGTGTGCGGCAGCACAGATCCGCACCTACGGAGCAGACTCGGAGTACACACGACTGCGCATCTCGGTGCCGTCGAGCAAACTTCGACTTGGCCATCAGCAAAGCTTCCTCAATGGCATTGCCGGGGGCGACGATATTCGGATCACCATTCCACGCTTGCAGTGGGTCGGCGAACATCCTTTCACTGTGTTTGGTGTCGGAACTCACTCAGACAATCCGACACAGGGCTACATCGATCTCCTGATCAAGACCGAGGCGGGACTCACGCGCAAGCTCGCCCATCATGTGAACAAGTCCGGCGACGTCGAGCAGACAGATGCAAGCGAGAAAACATCGAGTGTCGCTGTGATGGTCGAAGGGCCTTTTGGAGTTGTTCCGGATGTTCAAGCAGCCACCGACCTGGTTTTGGTGGCTGGGGGTATTGCCATCACATTTTGTTGGCCGCTTTTCGTTTCTGCGGTCAAGACTCGCGCTACCTCCAAGCTGGAAACTTGCAAGCTGATCTGGATCGTTCGAAAGCAAAGTAGGTCAATTTGCAATCCATGACGACGGATGATAAGAAGATGCTAACAGCAGGCTGACAGCTGACTCTCCATCCCCTTGCTCTCTTCTCAAATGGTTCTAAATTCACACAGGCACGCTGAGGCTTCTTCAGGAAGCGTTTGTCGAACTTGTCAGGGAACTGCAAGTCGAAGAAAGGATGAAAGGCTGCCGTTTCTCAATGGACATTTATGTCACTTCAAGTGAACAGAGAGGACAGGTCAGCACGATCGCTGACGCCGCTTCTTCCGAAAACACGTCATCGCCTTCGTGCTCGCGATCGTCTTCGTCCAAGTCCATCCAAGAAAAGGAGAACAAGATGCCATCCCAGCCTGGCAGCGAAGCTTTGACCCCTCCGGACGAGCTCAGCGACCAGGTCGTGGAACTTCCGATGGTATCACACCAGAGGCAGCCCAGTGATGACAAAGAACAGAGCGCATTATTCTCTGATGGTTCAAGTGGCGAACTGATCAGGGTCGACTTCTTTGGCGGTCGACCGGCAGTCCTACCAACAGCGCTCTTCGGCCACCTCGACCAGAAGAGGCTTGGAGCGAGCAAGGGCTTAACCGTGGGTCTTTGTGGTCCACCGAGCTTGTGCGACGATGTCAGGTTCGAGACAGTTAGCCTGCTGAAGAGGGGTATCCACGTCGATCTGGTAGAGGACTGCTTCACTTGGTAGTTGGCTCTGCCAGGATTGAAACTTGAATTCTCCCGTTGTCGAATATCGTTACCTATCTGAAGGTCACACGCACACATGGACCGGAGATCACGCACTTTCCATTTGTTTAGGTTCGGTTCGAGAATAAACGGGTATATAGCATTGCGATTCTGACTTTTCCAGGTTGCGAGCCCGATGTCAATGATGTCAAGAACATTGCGAGACACTCATTCGAGCACAATTCTCATAATGAGGGGATGAAATTGGCAGGTGATGCCGTTTTCGCCACGATTCCTGGTGTCGAGCCCCATGTTTGATCGAACCATCCACTCCAGTCGAGATCGACGCTGGACTGTAAGAGAGAGTTGAGATTGAGCATATCGTCCAACGCCGACGAGGATGTGTCGATGGAGGGGTCGAGGAAAGCGGTGAAGGCGGCTGGGTAGGCGGTACCTCCTGTCCATTGTGCATGATGCTGCTGTCCTTCGTTCGTGACTCCAGCGGCATCTTGAGCGGCACGTTGATCTAGTCTCGCTGCACTGAAACTACCATGGGTCGTCGTCGCGCTCGATGCATTGGGTAGAATGTTTTGCATGGCAGCGGCCTCGCGCATGGCAGTGACAATGCGGGGCTCTTCGTGAGCATGATGAGGCTCAGAGGTAGCCAGCGCCTGTGAACGCTTTTCCCACGCAGCCACTATAAGCGCCGCGAGCATTGTACCTCGTACTTTCAGCTTACTGCGATTTTTCGTGTCAGCCCAGTCGGCGTAGATATTCTTTACACTGCCGCCTGACACTGGAACGTTGCTCTGAGGCGTGTCCGTGGACGTCCTCGTTTCAACTTCTTGATCATTACAGCCCTTGGCGATGTCTGGTCGCCAGATGACGGAGCTGCTGTCGATGGCTGACCAGGCTTGATCCACCAACGGCCCAGTTGTGTGACGACGCAAAAGGTCCAGAAGGATCACGAAGGAGAAGACGGGCAACTGCTGGTAGGTGTACCACTGATAGCGCACAAATCGATCGGACCTGAGCAGCTTAACAGTCTCTTCGACTTGCGTTGTGCAAGTACGAATAATGTCGGCATCGTTCTCAACGCTGCGTTGGCTGAGATGCACAAAGAGCCGGATCTTTCCGATCCAGATGCGAGCGTGATGCTGCGCATATTGGAGCAGCGTGCTCGTAGCGGCTTGCGGGCGGTCAAAGTAGCGTTTTGCTATGTGTTTGCCAAAGGCGTCGACAGATGACAGGCGCCAGGCCAGGCTATATGTGTGGCCAGACGCACCACTCGAGTCAACTAATTGCTTGTAGACGTCGGAGGAGCGAAAGTCGTGGGAGCGCAGGTGATGCTCTGGATGCTGTTGCGACCAAGGTGGGTGGAGTTGGAATTGATTGATTTCACACCGGAGGAGCAGAAAGAGGCATTCGGTGTTGGGCACCTCGAGGGAAGCATGCGGTACGGCACGTGTAGAGGCAGAAAATTGGCTCAAGTCGGCATCGGAAGCATTGCGTGGCAATACAGTGGTGGCAGTGGCCAAGGTGGGGTCGGACGATATGCCTGATTTTTCGCATGCTCGCATGTCGCATGTGAGAGTCTCCCACCATAACCTGATGGCCATTTCTTGGTCTACAGGCTTGACGGGTGGAGTAGCCGAGTTGACCGTGGTGCGCTTGTTGTACAGGGAAAGCAGACGTCGTACCATTCTGCTCACGTTTCCAGTCAAGATGCCGTACGCGCGTGGATCGATGTCTTTGGTGAGCGTCAAAAGATAGAGAAGGTAGGCCTGAATGGCGCCGATGTGGGTGGATCGCCAAATTCCAATCCTACAGAGCGCGGTCTGGGTGTTACGCCGATACTGTTCCCAAACGAGTCTGGCGTGCTTGGTGCCAAAGAGTCGATTGGATTCGTCCGGAGTCAGCGTGCCGACAGAGATGGTGTAGATGGCGAACATCACGGCGTGATCGTGAGGCGTGGCAGAGCTCGGATCTGCCGAGATATCGCAAAATCGCTCGCGAACTGTGGGCATGTGGACAACCTTGATGAGCGGGTGGACGTTCTCCTCGTAGATGTGGAGCAACCGGAACATGAGGCTGGTCTCAGGATGGATGAGCGGCTCGCCGGGACAGTGATCGTCGAGATTGAAATACTTTGAGCCGTCCTCGGGGAACATGAGATCGAGGTGTTTGTGAATCACGAGTGTTGATGAGATAGCCATGTCTGTGGCCGGAGCATCAGGGCCGAACTTTGAGAGAGTGAAAGCATCTTCAAAGGAAGTCCTAGCCGGACACGTATACATAGAAAGGGGAGTATCCGAGTGCTGTGGGGTCCTAGAGATTGGCGTTCGTAGACTAGGTACGCTCTCTAGAATGGACTCGATATCTCCAATGTCTGGATCAATGGGGGCAGTACGCGGTGGTGTCGGAGGAGCATGTCCTGTGGACAAGGCTAGCCGACCGGCCAGGCTAGCTCGGCAAGGATCAATTGATGTACTCGAGTCAGCGGAGGAAGCTCTGGACCTTTTTTTCGACCTCGAAGGGCTGAGGGCGAGCAATGGAGGGCTTGGCTTGGCTGCAAAAGTAGGAACCACCTGATCCTTGTCGATTCCAGCAGATGCAAGAAGATCCTCGTACTTTCGGATGCGATCGAGGAGCTCTCGTTCAGGGAAGCGGCGCTTTCTTGGCTTGTGAGGGTCGAGGAAAACTGGTGTGCAAGCGATGCCGCGTGTCTGGCACATGGAACAGGGGTGTTGCTTGTCGCACTTGCTCTTACGCTTTTGACATTCTTCGCAAGACAGTCGTTGATCCGTGGAACTCCCCAAAGACTTCAGTTGGGATGGTGCACCGGTTCGTCGACCCGGCATCGAGCTATCAGATGATGACCCGACTGCTGCCATCGTCTTTTCTTGAAGGTGTGTCTCCTTTTCACGTCAAGGCCACGATGGTTCTGATGGATGTGGATGTATCGAAGGAAGGGAGGGAAATGGATGATGGGCCTTGTGAACCGACCTGAGGCTTGAATGACCTTTGTGAAATCAGTAAGGTATTTTCTAAGCAGGACCTGTTACTAATGTTTGACAAATCAGACTATCAATCCGATCTCTTGTGGCCCTCGATTGGAGAGTTTTGCGACATCACTATGCCATGGATGAGGCCTGCAAACATGTACCTCATCAGCAAGTATCGTGGTTTGTTCGAACAAGATAGCCGCGGAATGGACAGCAGCCAACGGAAGTGTCTGTGCTCCGACTCGCGAATTTTCACGGCAGCAGAGACTGACAATGTCGGATCGAACTAGATTCCGAAGCAAAGGCTGAGTCGCTGCGCACCCACTCGTCTCACGCCTGTCAAAATACACGAAAAATGAGAAGAGCCGTTCCGGCGGAAAGAATGAATGGTTGGACACAGAAAAAGGCTCGTCGAGCTTCTCTTCGCAAGGGTCGATTCGGCTGTTTGGAAAAATTCCCAACACGTGTCCGTCACAACTTGACAGCGGGCGATACAAGCGTCCGAACCTCTCGTGCAAGGCATCACGCAACCCTCACAACATTGTCCGACGGTCGAGTCGGGTTCTTCTAGATGATGCTCAGACAGGCAATAACACGCTGCTGCAACGATGCCTGCTTGTTTCGCAATGCTCCGTGGTAGCGGGACTGACAGCGTTTCAGTTGAACCATGTGTTCCGACTTGCATACCGGTGGCTCGTACTGCACCCCTGGGAGCTTCGTTTGATGAAAGCGACTATGCCTCGCTGTGCGAGAGTGGTCTCGGTGGACCAGAGTCATCTGGTATAAAGTGAGTCCCCAAATTTGACTTGCCAACATCTGCATAACATCACCAGGACTGCCCCAAGATCCTCTCTCTTCATCGATCTCACCCCGGCACACCGCTCCCCCGTGTTCATCTTCAATCATTCTTTTGGTGCTTCAGAGCCTCGACCATCATGACGACCGACGTTGCTGAGAAGCAAATTTCTATTGCCTCTGGACGAGCTTCTCCTTCTTCGAGCCACTCCAATGTCAAGAAGCCCGTCGAATCTCCATCCGCTCCTATGGCTGCGGATGAGGAGCTCTCGAAGCTCAACATCCTGCTCATCCTCATCATGACGGGTATCCTGATGTTTTTGGTCGCTCTCGATAAGACCATCATCGGTGTAGCCATTCCGTCCATCTCAAACGAGTTCCATTCACTCGACGATGTCGGCTGGTACGGTTCGGCTTATATGGCAGCTACGGCTGCTATGCAGCTCGTGTGGGGGCGTATCTACAAGGCCAATCCGGTCAAGCCTGTCTTTCTTTCGGCGGTTCTCATCTTCGAGATCGGTTCAGCTGTTTGTGGAGCCGCGCCAAATTCAAAGGCGTTCATCGTTGGAAGAGCGATTGCTGGTGCTGGAGGCGCCGGTATCACCAACGGCCTCATCTCGATCGTCATGTCGATCGTTCCACTCGAAAAGCGAGCTGCAATCCAGTCCGCTCTGATGTCAGTCTTCGGCATCGCTTCTGCATTGGGTCCTCTGTTGGGCGGTGCATTTACCGAAAACGTCTCGTGGCGATGGTGCTTCTACATCAACCTTCCATTTGCAGTCGTTGCCGTGCTTCCAGTCATCTTCTTGCTAGACGGCAAAAAGACGGCGGACAAGGGCAAGACGATGCTGCCATTCAAGCAACAGCTCCGACAGATCGATCCAATCGGAGTCGTGTTAGTGCTTGGCAGTGTCATCTCGTTGGTTCTTGCGCTGCAATTTGGTGGCAAGGCTGCATCCGCAACCACATTGAACTCGTGGAACACTCCTCGAGTGATTGCACTTCTTGTCGTGTTCGCGGTGCTCTTGCTCGCCTTCCTGGGCTGGCAGCTGTACATGCAGGATCGCGCATTGCTGCCCCCAAAGATCTTTATCGAGAGATCAGTGCTGGGTTCTTTCTGGTACATGTGGTTCCTCGCAGCATCGATGACCATCGTCTTCTACTACGTGCCCATCTGGTTTCAGGTGGTACTGGGCCAATCGCCCATCAAGAGCAGCTACAGCACGCTTGCATCCATCGTACCCTTCTGCGTCTCGAGCATGACTGCTGGCATGTTCACCAAAAAGACGGGCTACTACGCGCCTCCGATGATCTTGCCGCCCATTCTTGGCTCGATCGGTGCCGGGCTGATTACCACGTGGTCTTCGACGACGTCCGAGGCCAAATGGGCTGGATACCAAGTGCTGTACGGCCTTGGCATGGGTGTCGGCATGTCGGGCAGCTCGCTCGCTGTCCAGGCCGTACTACCACCACAAGACGTACCGCTTGGCATTGCTGCGCTCTTCTTTGCACGCGAGATGGGCAGTGCTATATTTGTTGCGGCAGCAGAGAACTTACTTTCTGCTCGGCTGATCAAGGGACTTGAACAGATTCCCGAACTGAGAGATCGAGCTGCGCAGCTGGCGCAGGCGGGCGCGGCTGAGATCCGAGAGGCCGCTGAGGCTTCAGGGGCGCGGGTGCTGGAGGAGGTGATCAATGCCTTTGACGCAGCGTTGCGCAATGTTTGGTACCTGACTCTAGGACTGACAGTGGCGATCGCGCTGCCTTTCTTCCTGATCAAGTGGCTGAACCTCAAAACGGTAGGCAAGCAACGTGCTGAACAAGCGCTGGCTGCTAAGCGGGAAGCCGCGAAAGCGGTGGAGGAGGCCTGAAAGGTCGAATGTCCTTCTTAGAGCCACAGTAGATAGACCTTTTTGTAGTCATCTCGATCTGATTTGAGCTTTACTAATTCATCCAAGGCCCATCTTTGTACGAGGAATTACTGTGTGAAACCCTAGGGCTGCCGTGTGCCGCGAAGCTTGTTAGCGTTGCCATCGGACGAGGCACCCGCCAACGTCCATTGACCCTGCATCTGCTTGAGAAAGCGATGGCCTTGCATCAAGAGACCCTTGATCTGTTCGAGGTCGGTCTCATTACGAAATCGGTGAACATCGTCTCTGAAAAATTGGATCGTCTCCCATCGTGCGGCAGGATGTGGAATGTCTCTCGTTGCGCGGACGTACTTGCGATAGAGTGAGAGCGTACGCGAACGCATGAGGAAGTGTTCGAGGGTGAGTTGACTCGACTTGAGGTCGGCACGAGCCGCTCTTGCGAGGGACCCTTGCATGATGTACAGGTTGCACAATCGCTTTTGCCGTTGTACTCGAGCAAATGGTGGTGTCAGAGTTGTCCAGCATTGCTGAACCAGATTTGTTTCGAAGGATCTTCTTCTTGCCACCATCAAAATCCGGAATCCGAAAAATGGCCTTCTCCACTTGGAACTCATAGGATCCAAGTTGTTAGAGCCCGTTAGGTATACTCTCGCCCTTCTTCTTTTTGCTTTTGTGTGACGCTTCGAGTATTGATCAAATACCGCCGGCTCGAGGTGCGTCTCGTTTCTGAGCAAGCACCGCTAAGCAAGTCCAAAATAGGTCGGCAACATGTTGGAAAAAGGCCACCAGCGAGGCAAGGCAAGGCAAGGCAAGGCGAACAAGGCGAGGCAAGGGTCGAGTGCCGAGCAAACCCATCCATTGGAAATCATGCCACTTGAGCCAATGTGCGATTTGGCTGCAAATAACTTTCGAACTTGTGCCTTGTAGCGTGCTTTCTTGAACGGGTTCACTGGCTCGCCATGGCCGGATGAACGGAAAAGATTCGCTCCGAACATGCATGTTGCATGCTCCAAACGCCGGCAGCTGGATCTGCAAAGTGCTTTGTTTTCAGCTGACTAGAGCTTCAGTCGATGCGACCTATATAAGTTGGTTCGACATCCGTAAAGATGGCGGATCATCCTCCACTCTTGACAGCCATCAGCAACGCTGTGTCGACCATAAGACGCCAGCCGTAGCAAGATGGGAAACACCACTTCCGCGATGAACCGTGATCCGCCCAAGGTGCATCGTACCCTCTGCGGAATACGATACGACAACCGCTTCGGGTTCGCCTCGACCCAGCCGCGAGGCATCACGACCACCTGCTTCAACGATGTGATTTTGGAACCATTGGCAACATGGATCTTGTTGTTGGTGGTGCTGCCAGTGCTGTTCTTCGCGCTGAAACGCAAACGAACGAGTTCCAACTCAACGTCGAGGTTGATCCATTATCGATCGACATCATACCGTAATCAGAACAAGTTCAGCGGCAGATATCCGAGGTGGCGCACAGCTCTCGATGTTCTCTATATGCTGCTTGTCGTCGCAGCGCTTCTCATGAGTGAGTCGTCGTCGGGCTCGTATGCATCGACTTTCACATTGGGTTTCACCTTCTGACTGCTTCTTGTTTCGCTTAATTGCTTCGATCTGACAGACATCCTGCAAATCACAAGGCTGGCGCTGGCCAACCGCGGCGTCGGCTTGCTGCCTTTCAACCTGGCTGGAATTTTGATCGTACTTGTGCTGATGCATCTCCGCACACCGGCTTGTTCGGCGGTCAGTTTGGCGATTCTGTCGTTCTGGACATTGCTCGTAGCCTTTGCTGGGACAGCGCTGGGCGGTCTGGGCAAGCTCACCGGCATCGAAGACCGCAAGGGCACCGAGTATTTGCTGAGCGACGAGATGATCGACGTCGGTGTGCAGGTCGGCCTGTATGCCGTGTTCTGGATCATTGAAGTTGCACGCTTGATCAAGATCACCATGCACGCACGTCAGGGCTTGGAGGGCAGCGCTCGACTCCCTGAGACTGCGGGCCATCATGACGATACGGCCACCACTCCGTCGGCCGAGAACAAGGCGACACTCAATGCCGCCTAGTCTTTGTAGCCAAGTTGTCGCCCCTGTTTTTCCATGATACCATTCTCACTTGCAGAGTAATCAGCGTTCGCGTTTGCGCCGGTTCAATCTCGACTCTTTCTCGTGTCTGTGAGTGGTTGTATGTGTCTGTGCCATCTACGCCGGATCCCAGCTCGCCGTAAAACTGGCCACAAGCTCGAACAATGAAATTGAAAGCAGACCAAAGATTGTCAATGAATAAATTGTGCTAGAAATTCAGGCAGCAAAATTAGGCACTTCAGGGCACATTTGTGATGTCGGTTGAGCTTGCATATCGCGGATAGCGTCACGGCACAGCCCAGCCTCCACTATAGGGTCGTGTGTGACACTCGGCAGGCGAACAGTGCGTTGCTCTGCTCGCTTTCTCTTCCGAAAAGTCACACTGTGCCGCAAGCGAGACAGCTGCACGGGTAACATCACACTTTACTTTGGTCAATCGTTCTAACCTCTCTTTCTGTTCAACAACATTCTCCTATATTCATCACTACATTCAAACTCGAGTCGCTCGGCATCGGCGACGAATCGCAACGCTAGGCCATCATGAGTGAAACAGCGATTGACTTCGGTCATCAGCTACCCGACCAGCTGCCGACCATCGCAGCGGCGCTCTCAGCCCAGCTTTCGTTGGAGAACGATGTCTCCTCGTTCTTGGCAGAGCGCGCGGTCCTCGAGCGCGACTATGCCGCAAAATTGCAGACGTTAGTACGCAAGTATCGCGAAAAGAAGGCCAAAAGGGACCAGGACATCTCGGTGGGTCCCACGCCCACCATCGAATGGAAGCACGCTCAATCGACACTAGCAACTCACATCACCGACCTCTACTCGGCACACGATGCCACCGCTGCGGACCATAGCAACCTTGCTTCCACACTTGACCAGCTTTCCAACAAGATGAATGCAAGCACAAAGGCTCGCGAAGAGCTTCGCAAGAAACACACGACCTATGCCACCAAACTCCTCTCGGACCGCGAAAAGACCTACTCGGACAAGGACAGGGCAAAAGCAAAATATGATGAGCTTTGCCATGAGCTCGACTCGCAGCGCCAAAAGCGCGAAAAGGCGGCCTCGGGAGATCGGCATGCCGAGCGTGCCGCAAAAGCCTTCCAGTCGAGCGAAATTGATATGTGGAACGGCAAGAACAGCTACCTCATACAGATTGCCGTCTCGAACCGTGCCAAAGAGCGATTCTATCGGAATGATCTGCCCGCCGTGCAGAACAGTCTGCAATCTCTATGGACACTCTCCACTCGCCGTTTTGCCGCATCCACCGCGCAAGCACAGTCGACTGTAGCTGCACACCACGACTTGGTCGCCAAGAAGCATCGTGATATTGAAAGCAAAGCATCTGCCGTCGACCCAATACAAGATCAGAATCTGTTTGCAAAGCACAACCAGCAACGATGGCAAGAACCCACCGGATGGTCCTTTGAGCCATGCGTTGGCTTCTTCGACACTTCGGAAATGTCGACCGAGCCATCCGCCATCACCTTTCTGCAAAATCGACTCATGCGCTGCCGAAACCGCATAGCCGAGCTCGAGCCTCTGGTCGCTGCAAAATCTGAAGAGGTTGACGGCCTCAACAACCTACGCGATGCGTACGACAAGCAGCAAGGTCTCGGCAATCCGGACGAGGTGCTGGACAACCTCTTTGAAGCTACCCGCACCCTGTTCGGCTTTGAGATGGAGCTGCACGACATGGAGGCCGAAGTGGACACCATCACGGCCAGCATTGGCGAAAACGAAGGCGAAGCCAGACCGCACCGCTTCAAACCGGCTTCGTTTGGTATTCCTACCACATGCCACTTTTGCAAGGACAAAATCTGGGGTCTTTCCAAGCAAGGGTCGATATGCAAGCCGTGCGGATATACGGTACACCAAAAGTGCGAGATGAAAGTGCCAGCTGAGTGCAAAGCAGCACCAGTAGGCGGCGCTATGGGCGGCACCGATTCTCCCCGTGCTTCGCTTGGGTCTTTGCGCAGGCCAAACCGCTCCAGCGCCATCATTGCAGACGGCAAGCTTGGAAGAAGTGCAACAACAGCAGGATCGTCCTCTTCGTCGGGACGCTCGTCGGCAATCCCGACGGCAACGCAAAGTAGTGCGCAAGCCACGGTGGGCAAGGTCATGTACGCTTTCGAGGCGTCCAGTCCATTTGAGCTGAGCGTGGATGAGGGCGAACAGGTCAACTTGCTCGAAGACGACGTGGACGGCACTGGGTGGATCAAAGTGAGTGCGGGCGCAGGCAGACAAGGTCTTGTACCGACGTCGTATTGCGAGTTCGGAGGTGCTGCAATTGAAGGAGTAGCAGCAGCGGTCCAGGACACTGGCTACGTTGGTGGCGGAGCATCTGCAGACGGGCCACAAGGATGCGGGCAGTTCGTCCAGGCGCTGTACGATTACGCGGCACAAGGCGATGACGAGCATTCGCTTACGGTTCATGAACAGCTCGAGCTGACCGCCGTCGGAATGAGCTATGTAGAAGGGTAAGTGGAATTTCTGTCGCTAGAGACACAGCGTACTGTTGCTGACATTTGCTTCCTTTGATGTTTGGTCCTCGATAGATGGTGTCAAGTCGTCAAAGACGGCCGCGCGGGTATCGTGCCGTCGAATTACGTTGAGCAAATCCAGTAGCAGTAGCAACACAACACCATAATGGTCATCTGCCACCACTACGATAGACATGCGAGCTAGGCTGAAGACTCGTCGACCAAGACGTACTCTCTGGTGCTAGCACCAAATGTGAGCGTGTCGCCCGTCCTAAGTTGGTAATACCTCGAAGTGGGGATCTCGGTGTCATTGACGTAAGAGCCATTGCTCGACTCGAGGTCAATCAAAAAGAGATGAATGCGCTTCTTCTTGTCGCCGAACTCGTTTGTCGAAATGATCTGACGGAATTGCAATACGGCGTGTTGCTTAGAGCAGGACTCGTGATCGAGCCAAATGTCGACGATGGTGCGATCGCGTCCGAGCAGATAGGCAGATTGAGCACCGAGGTGGAGCACTTGCTGCTCCTTGCCATCCTGAAAGCAATATATGCGCCATGCTGATTTGGGTTTGCGTGCTTCGGGCGGTTCGTGATACTTGAGGGTGATGCCGTTCAGCGTGTTGGATTCAGCTGCGAGCAATCCCGAGGGAGCAAAGTTGGGAGCATCGTCATCTGCATCCTCTGCCGCTGGTTGTTCGGATGTTGACGGTGCTGGAGGCGAGTGTGTAAGCGAAAGTGCCGACGGACGATTGATCGAGCTGGATGCAGTCGCCAACGGTGAGCGAGATCGTGATTGGGAAGCACGGCGAAGACGATCGTTGCGGTCACGAACAGAAGAGTCTCTGGAATCTCGACTTGGATAACGTGGCGAGACATGGTCCCTGTACCTATGGACGTGCGCTTCTCTTCTTCTGGAGCTCGTTTCCCTTGAAGGCGAATGGCGTCCGTCGTGGCCACGATGCCTCCGGTGTCTTTTGCTTTCGCGTTCCTCCCCATCACGGCGGTTAGGGCGGTGTCGATGAGAATGGGAGCTTGGCCGGCATCTATCGTCGTTGTCCACTTGTTCCCTGCGATCATCTTGGCGATCGTCACTTCTACTGTATCTTTGTCTACTCCTCTCTGCATCTCGTTCATGTCTGTGCGAATGCGAGCTCTTCTCTCTTCGACGCTCGTCGTGGTGAGAATCTCTGTTACGTCCGCTGGCGTGTCTTGAGCCCGAATTGCGAGGAGGTGATGGCGAGCTCCGGTCCACCCTCCGCCTGGGACGATCATCACCTCTTGAGCTGGCAGCTCCGTCCCAGGATCCCGACATGATGATTTGCTGACAGGTCGTAGCGTGTGAGGTGAGGGCCTGTCCGAAACGTACTGTTACTCAGCTGCAAGCCCAAGGCACCGAGTGTGTGGGGCTGAGCCGAGTCCCGAAATTTTCTTCAAGTGTTGAATCCTTGTGCAGAAACATCTGGTGAAAAGCGGAGCAACGCGGAAGTGGTCGTGTCGTCGAGGTCTAACATTGCTCTCATTTTTCCGCTCCATCGGCTGGAAACGGCGGGGAAAGTTGCGACGAGCCAAAGCGGGCGGCTAGAGAAATCATGTCAGCGTGGAAGCGCTCGAATGGGAGCAAGGGCGGAAGAAAATTGGTCAGGAAATGCGGGAGCGCGCGTCGAGAAAGATCGAGTTTTCTCGCCTCTGTTGCTCTCCGTCTTTGGCTTTGAAATCGACTCGGCTCTGATTGGACCTAATTGGAAATGGAAATTCTGCTGGTCTGCAAGCCTGTTGAAAGCGTTGCCCTCCCTAGTCAGGCTGGCAGTTCAAATTAGAAAATGCGAAAAAGCCGCTACAGGCCGACTACAGTCACAGCCAGCCGGGTGTGTTTTGGTAATCAGCCCCGACCAACAGAAACGCGAAGCACAGCACAGCACAGTACACCGCATTGCTCTTCTCAAAGTGGTCTCCGTCTAGAGTGTGCGGGGAGCCTGAAAAGCCAACAGGAGCTGACGCTTTACGCTTCAAGTCCGCGCGCAAGTCGAGCACAGTTAGTTCGGTCAGCTTGAGTCTTGTTTCCAGTGTCACTCGACGCCATCGCAAGGCTGCCCTTCACCTACCACCACTCTTCACCCAGTCACCTTTCTCACATATACGACCGACACAACGCAATTGCACATCATGTCGCTATTCAGTGTCAGCAAAGGCCTCCGCGCCGCTCTTCGACCTTCGATCGCCAGCACTTCGCGCGCTGCTGCCTTCTCCACCTCCGCCACTGCCCGTCTCGCCACACCCACCTCTGACAATGTCGGCAGCTCGGGCAAGCCCCAGCACTTGAAGGAGTTCAAGATCTACCGATGGAACCCTGACCAGCCATCGGAGAAGCCTCGTCTGCAGTCGTACACGCTCGACCTCAATCAGACCGGTCCAATGGTGCTCGACGCTTTGATCAAAATCAAAAACGAGATCGATCCTACGCTCACCTTCCGTCGATCTTGCCGAGAGGGTATCTGCGGTTCGTGTGCTATGAACATTGACGGTGTCAACACGCTCGCATGCCTCTGCCGAATCGACAAGAAGAACGACACCAAGATCTACCCTTTGCCGCACATGTTCATTGTCAAGGACTTGGTGCCAGATTTGACCCAATTCTACAAACAGTACCGATCCATCGAGCCTTTCCTCAAGTCGAACAACACCCCTGCCGAGGGTGAGCACCTTCAGTCGCCCGAGGAGCGTCGTCGACTCGACGGTCTGTACGAGTGCATTCTTTGCGCCTGCTGCTCTACTTCGTGCCCTTCATACTGGTGGAACCAGGACGAGTACCTTGGTCCCGCAGTGCTCATGCAGGCCTACCGATGGATGGCAGACTCGCGCGACGACTTTGGCGAGGAGCGTCGACAGAAGCTGGAAAACACATTTTCGCTTTACCGATGCCACACCATCATGAATTGCTCCAGGACCTGCCCCAAGAACCTCAACCCCGGTAAGGCCATTGCTCAGATCAAGAAAGACATGGCTGTCGGTGCTCCCAAGGCTTCCGAGCGCCCCATCATGGCCTCTTCGTAAAGTGCCCGTCAAGCTCTTGCACTTTCGACAATTCCAAGCACGTATTTGCATTTGTTACTGTGTGTCCGCTTTCATTTGTGCTTTTGTGAGGTCGTGATCACTACCTGCTTTTCTCGTTTGTGCCTTCGGAAGCGACGTTAGCGATGAGGAATTAGTTGAGCGCCATTATCAACGTCCAAAAACGTGCGAAGTTCGGCCAGTGCCATCCTCGAGTCGTGAAGGTCTGACGGTGTGACGGGCAAATACCGGCCGATCCGACCACCTCGATGCACCAAGGAAGGCGCAGCGCAGACCACCAGTCTTGGCTGTGATTCGAAACAGAAGCAGGAAGGACCTCCTTGGCAGGCTGGCTTATTTTGTGGGAGCGCTTCAAAGTCTGACAAGATGCGCTCAGAAGCACGAGTCAGCTCACCCTCAAGCTGGTCGGAGCTCCAACTACCCTCTCCAGGCAACACGAATCTCAACTCACAATTGAAGGTGTTCACCTTGCCCAAAGGACGATATGTTCTTTGGGGGCATACCTATACGCTCAGCGAACCGTGCTCTGTTTAGACTGTCTCTCATCTGCACATGCCTCAACTGAATCACTTGTCCCGAATGCAATGCTGTTTCGAGATTGTACAAGTCTATGATGAAACATTTGGTGAAGCAGATCATGCCGCGGCGGCGGTAGGATTGGGCACAGCAGTCCAATACTTTTGCTTGAAGCGGCATTGGTCGGCCCATCTGCGACGCTCTGTGACCCAGCCAAAGATTCGATTAGCTGTCCAGTCACGCCAGATGATCCTCCATGGTCGGAGAATGGGCGATGGGATGAGCGAATTGAGCAGCCAGTAGTGTCTGTGATTGTACGCCACCTTGACAGCTGGGTTGATCAAGATGGTGGGGCGTGCCGGGTAGCTTGCGCGGTGAATGTCGTAGGATATCAATTGACATTCGGACGCTAGACACGTTTCTGAGGTTCGGAACTTGAGCGGCAGTTGGAGCGGGCCGTCTTCGTCGACGCCCTCGAGAGCGGGAGTGCGAGTCGAAGGAGCTTTGGTGGACGGATCGAACCATTTGGCGTCGAAGGCGCTGATACCATTCCAGCATGAATTGACCTCGAATGGCTTGCCTTGTCTCAGGGCCTCGACATCCTCGGTCCGCTTGAAATAGGGCCACTGTCGCTTGAGCGTTTGGGCATGTGCGTCCCGGGTTACCCAAGTGTCGTAGAAGCCGTTGCCGATGAAGTCCAGGGCACAAACCTGATCGTAGCGGCCACCGTTGGTGCGCAGAAGTTGGAGCGCATCCTGAGGCGTAAAGACAATGTCGTTGATCCAGAGTACGTGGGTGTATCGATCCGGGGCGCCGCCGAGGGGCTCCATGGCGATATTGCGCACGTTGGCGAGGAAGGCGACTCGGTCTGATACGGCGGAGAGCTTTCCCTTGCGGGTGGCGCGGTCGTCCGAGAGGATGCGACGAGTGACGTTGAGCTGGGCAAGATCCTGGTCGAGCTGTACAAGCATGGACTTGGTGCGATCGGTGGAATGCGACTCGTAGATGGAAACAAAGACGTTGGCTACGCCAAGCGTGTGGATGAGGCTCTTGAGTGAGGCTGTGTACGTTGGCAAGATCTCCTCGCTGTTGTAGAGGTTGGAAGCAATGAAGACCTTGTTGGGTGGTGCCAGAGTGGAACTAGGAGCAGTAGCAGCCGGAGAGACGTTTACGAGAGACTGGATTTCGTCTGCGCTCACCGCATTGCCGGAAGGGAGAATGGGCTGGAAAAAGATCCACTCTGTGATAGCGAGGAACCACAAAACGAAGCCAACGTATTGGGCCTTTCGAGCCAACGACCGAAAACGAGCGCCTCGGCAGGACCAGCGGCGGCTGGTAGGAGGCGAATGGGTAGTCACTGATCCGAAAGGGCTGGATGATGGGCTGAAGGAATGTGGGAAGGAAGCGCAGGACTGCTCGGAGAGCGGGGAGAATGAAGTGGGAAGATCGAGCAGTTGCAGCTTGTAATTGTGCGCGCCGTGGTTGGCCACAAAGAGGGAAAGCGTGAGGATGGGGAAAGCGACGAGGAGCAGTGCCAGATAGAGAAAGAGGGTGGTGAAGGTGTTGAAGTGGATGCATGCAGCGATGAAGGCAAGGATGGTGAGGATGAGATTGGCGGCGAGAAGGATGGGCAGCCAGGCTTTGCGCGATTGAGAGCTTGTAGTCATAGACGCTGGCGTTGATCGAGACCGAGACGACAAAGCGTTGATGAGAAACATTCGGCAGCTAGACAGGTGTGACCTGACGGCTAGAATAGTCCGAGGTGCGACTGCAGGAGCTGAAGGTGATTGCGACACCAGCAGCGGTTCTTGGTCTGGTTCATACTGGCTCGATGGGTGCAATGCGTATTGCATATCGGCGAGCTCGTCAAAGTAGGCGGCGCCTTGCTTGTACTCTTGCTGATGGAGCTCGGGCGGCGAATGAAGCGCCTGAGCGGCGGCTCGAGGACAGAGCGACATTGTGCTTGGATAGCGCTGTTGGGAAGCGCCTGTTGTGAGCGTCTATAGAAGGGAGACAAGCATGGTGATGATGATGATGATGATGATGATGATGAGCAAACAACAAAGGGATGGGACGGGTGAGAGGTGAGATGGGAGGTGGCAGTGGTGGTGCGCAAGCGTGTGTAAGTCGAACGTCGACCACGGCACAGCCTCTTGAATTCTCAAGGAAATGCCGAAAAGAACACGACACTGTGCAGCCAAAGTGAGGGTCCTTCGAAATTCGAGAGGGTCCCAACTCAAGTTAGGAATGCAGTCATGCATGCGTTGATCCACCACCCATTTGCCTCGATTCCAAGAAACCAGAGAAAAATCAAGTGCCCCAAGGTGTGAGAGAGTGTGTGTGACTTCATTGAGGGTGGGTCTGTACGTGTGTCTGCTTGTGTTGGTCTCTGTAAGTTCCAAATTCACCATACGTCACGGCTGTGCTGTTTTTTTCTTGGGTCTGGCTCTTGGCTTCGCGTTACACTGCTGTGAGGCTCAGAACGAGGTCAGAGTGGCGTGCATGCATCAATTGTTACTGTACGTACCCCACTTGAATTCGAATCCAAAGGAGCGGCAGCTAGGGAGGTTTTGCATTGCTTTCGGCATGATTTCTACTCTGCCGAGACATTGGCCAAAAGTAAATTTTTATAAGTAATCCGACTTTTTATTTCAAAGAATAAGTTGGCCGAGCGGTCCCTCAATTCGATTCGTCACACACACACAAATCCACACATTCTCTCTTCTTCTCACTTCTCCTGGGAACGTTGCCGGCGGCAGCACGCAGAGCAATGAAAGCAAGCAAGTCTGGTCGGTCACTCAAGCTCGATGCGTGCCACTGGTGAATTCCTCGTCGTGCAAGTGATCTCCTCCGGTCCATTTGTCGTCTGATCTCACCATGGTTTGAGCCGCACTCCTAGTCCGGAGGATGAACTGTGTCTACAAGTATTGCTGCTTGACAGGGGCTTGCGCCGGCAGGGGTGGGAACAGTCTTGGCCGATCCTGGATAACGTATTGGCTTTTGTCGACCTAGGACGAACGTGGTCCGCACGTAAGGCCTTCTCGGCGACGCACGTGGCATGCTAAATATAGTTTTGCGTCTCCATCTGTCGATGCAACGAAGGCCAGCTTTTCAGCCCCGATCGATTGGAAAGTTGTCAGCGGTGTAACATTGCTTTGTCGACCTGCGAAAATTGCGAGTGGAGGCTGCAGCCCGTGCATTTGTCTGCAGATGTGACGCGCCTGACGATCGCTGCACGAACGCAACTGCTCCACTTGCAAGAGGTAAGCATGCATGTACAGTAGATCTAGACTCCATGGAGTGTCTGCCTCGACGCAACGCCCTTCTATCAGCAGCTGCTGGTAGCATGGTTCACACAACTTGTGCGAATTTGAGTACAGACAGCATCGTAATTAGGATAGTCGCAAAGCGAATGTCTCAATTGGGATCGCGTAGGAGGGTCAGCAAGACTCGTCGCAACAGCGCAAACAGACAACCAACGGGTGAATCAATATGCAGGGTGCTGCGATCCAAGGCCCATCAACTCTACGCCGTCGCAGGCACAATTCCAAACACATGGGTGGCTTGTCCCGATCCGACTCCCGTCTTTTTCGTCCGCCTGCTGTCCTCTAGTGAGTTTTGCATGCTCTCAAGATCCTCGCCTGTCCTCCGTTGCTCTCGGCTCGAAGCCACGAGCCTCGAGCCTTTCTCAGCCTCCGCCTGTTCCTGTCAGCGATTCCACGCACGCCGCTTCTCGGCGTTGGTGTATCGAGCCGAACAAAGAACGGCTCGACATTCTGCTTGACGCTAATGCTTGACGTACAGCAGTTCCAGGCAGCAAGCAGTTCCGAGGGTCAACTTGTTGAAACAAAGGCGCACCAGTCCACGCACGGACGAAATTCCATACTCGACAGGCGGAAAGGGTTTATTGTCCTCATTGACACTGAACTGATCTGCTTGCTAAAAAATGGCATCCGCGGAACGCAGCTGTCAGGTGGCTCAGGTTGAGGATCGCCTGATCTTCCTTACAGTATTTTTCCCCTTCGGTTTCATTCGCCGTTCGCTTGCCACCTCCTAGGGTATCGCTCCTGTTACTATTAACTAAACCTGCTCGGCTTTGCTCTTCTCGGCTGCCGGACTTGTTCTACACTCCGTCCGTCTCTGGCGTTGCGCAATCAGACCCTTGCTCCGTCTGTGCGTCGGTCTGCGTTGCTTTCATTAAGTGGCCACGAATCACTGACACGGCGTGGGCCCACTCTCCGCTGATCCGCGGCAATCGCGCTCCTCTCTCCCACGTTTATAGCTTTGGACGACAGTACCTAATCTTGCAGTCCGGTTGACTCTTCGTTCCGTAAGCTCCCCATTGGCACAGTCCACTTCGTCCTTCCCTTGAAACCTGCGAGAGCTTCTTTTGGTCTCTTCCCTCTTATCACCATCACCATTGTTCCAATCGTGTCACAACGACTTTTCATCTTTTTCGCGATCCATCTCGTCGCTCTTTTTTCCATCCACTGGGAACGCACAAGCTACTTCAACGTGGTCTCTTTCTTCCCATCCGTCCCACCGTCGTGATCGTCATATCGGTTGCCTCACGCTCCAACGTTCGCCTCGCTTCCTTTTGTTCCGAGCGGGCTCAAATACACGAAGACCTTCCCCTTGGCATAGACGATTGAATCCGAGATCATGACCGGACTCTTCCCATCCATCCCGGTACCCCAGATGCTTCTAGCACCCCTGGCTCGTCCCACTGCCGCCATTGCGCGCTCCTCCATCCTTGCGCTCTTCTCAAAGCTCACCGTCGGTCAGCTCCAAGTGCGCCTGCTCGACGGCACTGTCCATCGCTTCGGCGACCCCACCCTAGTCAAGAGCAAGCAGCACAACCATGACGACCATCTCAATTCCAAGAATGCCTCTTCGGATTCAACCACCACGGCGACCACGAGCGCTGCCAACGCACCCCATGCCATTCTCATCGTCAAGTCCGACTCGTTCTGGACGCGCATGTTCTTCGGTGCCGATCTCGGTTTCGCCGAAGCTTACATGATTGGCGACGTCGACACGCCCGATCTCGCAGCCTGCTTCGACCTCTTCATCCTCAACCGTGCCAGTCTCAGCAACCTCGAAAACATCTCGGTAGCAAGCTCGCTCATCTCATCGGCACAGGGCCTGCTCAACCGTAGATATGCAAACACCAAGGTCGGCAGTCTGCGCAACATTGGCGCACACTATGATATCAGCAATACCATGTACAAGGCCTTCTTGAGCAAGGACATGACCTACTCGTGCGCCGTGTTCGATACGCTCGATGCCGATGTTTCCGGTCCACTTCTGGATAAACTGAACCGGCAGACTAGGGCGGCGTTGGGTACCGCGACCAACGGGCATGCGTCGACGCTGGCGGGGGTGTTTGAACCGCTTCGATTCGCTGTTGGGCACAACAGTGATGATGGTGGTGTCGAGAGCAACTCTGCTGCAGGTGCAGGCGTCGCATCGGGCGATCTGCCTACACCTCCTTCGGAATCCGAAGTCACCACCGTCGGTGCCGGCGAATACGACGAGTTGGAAGAGGCGCAAAAGACCAAGTTGCGGCTCATCATCCAACGCGCCAACATCCGACGCGGTGATCGCGTGCTCGAGATCGGCACCGGTTGGGGTTCCTTTGCTATGGAAGCCGTTCGTATGACCGGATGCAACGTCGACAGCGTCACGCTATCCGTCGAGCAAAAGGCGCTTGCTGAACAGCGAATCGCCGCCGCCGGAATGGAGAGCAAGATCAAAGTCCACCTGATGGACTACCGCGATTTCCCTGCCAGCTGGACCGACCGATTCGACCGCGTTTGCTCGATTGAAATGCTCGAAGCCGTCGGAATCGAATTCCTCCCCACCTACTTTAGCTGCGTCGACCGCGTCCTCAAGCGTCACGGAGGCGTCGCCGTCTTCCAATGCATCACCATGCCCGAATCGCGCGCAAAAGCCTACTACAAGGGCGTCGACTTTATCCGAAAATGGATCTTCCCCGGTGGCGTTTTGCCCTCGGTCACCTCTCTCGTCAACGGTGCTACCGACGGAAGCAACGGCAATCTCGTCCTCGACACGCTCGTCTCCATCGGGCCCCATTACGCCAGAACCCTGCGCGAATGGAAGAATCGCTTCGAGGCCAACTTTGACACAGTCATTCGTCCAGCTCTGCTCCGCGATCACGACGAGATCAGCCGCCTCCCCTCCGAGGCAAGACAGAAGGAAGTCGACGTATTCCGAAGGAAATGGATCTACTACTTTGTCTACTGCGAAGTCGGTTTCACCCACCGCGTCATCAACGATCACATCCTCGCTTTTACCCGCGAGAACAACACCACCCTTCCCGTCTGCTCGGGGTGAATCTCCACCTTGCGTTGTTCCGTCTTCTTCACCCCCTAGACAAGAGTGCGCAACATCCACATCCCCCTGTCGAAAAGCTCAAAGTCATGTCACCCTTGCGATAATGGTAGACAATGTACAGATTACTTCTAACTTTGATATTAATGGAGCCTGCATAATGATTAACGAGTGTGGTAAGAGGAGTCCAGGCGGCGGCAGGGCCGTGAGATTGCTTCGAGTCACACTGGTGAAAGAAGTTGGCGCAAATGCAACTTCGATGGCTGACTTCGTGCCTTTGAAGATGAGCTAGGAATGAGCCCGAGCCCTGTACGCGGGGTGTCCACCGATCGCACCGGTCTCAGGACAGGTAAGGCCTGAATGGCGGCGACGGATGGGAGCCAGCACCAAAAGAGGCGTAATTGCTGCTGGAACCCAGCTCGCCTGCTCTGCTATTGGCCATTTCAGCTTTGCTCGGTCGCCCTCGCTTGTTTCTTTGCATTTGCTCGGGAGAACCAGCTGCCAGTGCTCTCGGAGGCAGCGGGGCCTTGGTCGCCTCGTTGCCGACAAGATACGGCTCAGATTGACTGGTGGGCAGACCTGCTTGCGCACGGCGTGTCTCATAGGCTGGTTCGCGAGGCGACATGAGTGCGTCCCTCGGGTGCATCGGTGGTCCTGGTCGTCGGAATTCGTCGTGCATGCTGCCGATAGGGGCCGGTGAGCCAGTCGGAGGAACATGTCCTGGGCCGGCATGAGCGCTACGAGGTCCAGCACCAGCCATGCTGCCGCTGCCGCCGCTCAAAGTGCTCAGGCGTCGAGGCTCACCTAACGAGTGTCGCTGCGGACCGAAATGTGAATCCAGCGGAGGCTCGTAACGCCCCTCGGCCTGATCAAAACGCTCATTCGGGTGTTGATGACGCATGTCTAGGCCGGGATGCACATCACCCTGCCAGATTCCAGACGCACGGAGAGATTGTTCATTCGCGTGGGAAGGACGTCGTTCGATGGGTGGCCGTCGATCCTGAGCGCCGGCAGGATGCATGTCCGTTTCCCATCGGCCCGATCCAAAACCACCAGCAGTCGCAGCTATCCCCGAATCTGGAGCAGCAAGCGGCCCTCGGACTTCGAACGTAGGTGGTCCAGCCATGGCTTGCTGCGGCGGAAAGCGTCGGGGCTCGTGGCGAGGATCTTGACGCGGCGATGGTGGGCCAGCTCCGGCAAAGTAGTCACCTAACAGCATGCCAGGCCCTAACTCATTCTCCGACGTTGCAAGGTCATGTCTCGGAGGTCTGCCAACCTTGAATGGCTCCCTTGCAGCAGCAGAAAATGGTCGTGGCTTTGTATCTACGCTCGGCATGCCACTCGCGCTCAAATGAGAACCAACGGGCGGCGTCGCCATGTCCGAGGGGTCACGGGAGAGCAGGTGTCTGATCCAGAGATCCTGATTGCGGATGCGGTCTTCCATTTCCTTGATGCGCCCAAACAGATCCTGGTTTTGCAAGAAGAGCTCGCGGGTCTGTTCGGTCAGATCGTTGCGCACCGACGGCATGATGCTCGACAGAATGTCATCACGAAGATGCGTGCGCAGGATGTCGAAGAGCCCCGGTGGAAGGACAGCAAGGCCGTTGCGACCGACTTGGGCAATGTTGGACTTCTGAGACGACGTGGCCGACGATTTCCCCTCTGTCGTGTCTTGCGTCTTGTCTGCTTTTCTCTTGGAAACAAGCGATGGCGCAGTGGACGGACCTATATTGGCGCTCGTGGATTCATCGTTTATGTCGGCAGCTTCGTCATCGACATCGTCTTCATCTTGTTCGTCGTCCGTATCCGGATCAGTCATGGAATGCGTGACACTGTGTCGGCTGCCGCTATCACGACGAGGCTCTTGGAAGTCTCCCGCGGCGCCTCTGTTGGCCGATGAGTTGGCCGATCTTTGTGAGAGTTCGTGAGCTATCGACCGCGCCTTGGCCTGGGCTTCGGGACCGTAGGCACCATGGAAAATCTTGCCATACTCATCCATGAGCGGCTTCTTTGTAAGCCTGACAGGGACATGGCGACGGGCACAGAGGTGCTCCCAGTCAGCATAAAGTGCATCGACGCTTTGGCGCATGGTTTCCGCCGTCATCGGCTCAGGATGATGTTTATAGATGAGGTTGAGAAAGTCATCAATCTCGTTTGGTGACAGAATGCGCTCTGACAACCGATTGGACTCGGAATCCTGAGGAACGGCGGGTGCAATTGATGTCTGCGCTTGGGGGGAAGAGCCTGGACCGGGCGATTCGCTTCTGCGCGCGTCACCGATGTTCTGGAGAGGATAGCAGTGCGTGCCGATCATGGCGCGAGAGGTTGAGAACAAGAAAGTCAGCGTTGTGTTCAGGATAAAAGTGGACCGTGGCTCGATGATGCCGGTTCGTACGTGATCTTACCTTTGCGGACGGAGAAGCAGCGGCACCCCGTCTGGACGAACATGGACTTGAACCGAGAACGGTCACCTTGGCCTTCTTGTGTGTCTTTGACACCGGGTGCTGCAATCGGGCAAGGCGATCACTGGGCAATTGCGTCGGAGGTTCGTCGCTGAGTTCGTCCTCTTCCGCTGATTCACGGTCGCCAGGTGAGCCGTTTTGTAGCTTTGGCGACTCCCATGGCCTTTTGAGAGGTGATCTGGGAGAGGAGGGTCCTGGAACACCCATGCGTTTCGGAGCGCTTGCGTGCTGAGACCACGGTGTTGAAGTGTAGGCGTGCTCTTTCTGCGCCTGTTGCGGTCTGCTTGCCTCGCGAAAAGTCCGAGCAGGCATGTCAGACATTGCCGGAGTCGAGCAAAATAGCAGCAATATTTTCGCTTCTGTCAAGGAAAATTTGCTCTTGGACCGAGAACGTGAAGGCCGAGAATCGCTGCTCTAGGAGACTTTCGAAGGCGGCCAAAAGAGTGAAGTCGGGTTTGGCTACTAACCGTGCTTGCTGTTATCGTGCATGCGCCACTGTGGCTTGAAGTGGTGATTGACCGATGGGAAGAAAGGAAGATGTGAGGGGTGCGAGGATGGAAGGGGAGGCGAACAGGCCCTTGTCCGAATGAACGCTTGACTGCGATAGTGGTTGCCTGGACCACCCGAGAACGGAGGTGACTATCGGAGGGATAGAGGAGTGGGCGTCACGGATAGGACGACAGTGGGTGCCGGGACGACAGGAGAACGTCGAAGAAAAAGCAAAGACAAGAGTTTTTACAGAAGCGACGCACGGAATAGAGTGAGTGAAGAGCGAAAAAGGACGGAAGAAATGAGACGGAAGCACGAGGAGGAGTAACGGCAGATTGTGAAACCTAGATGAGGAGGCGCTATACGAAATGCTCCGATTTAGTCTTTGGCTTCTTATACCGGCACTTGCTGCGGAACGGCGTGTGTCGGAAGTGGAAGAGGGCTCGAAGGCTCGAATGCAGCAAGTGAAAGTATCGGTAAGAGAGTGTGGCACGTCTCCACCAAAAGCAACGGCAGCAGCTAGGCAGATAGATGAGCTGCAAGTGAGAGAGACAGATGATGAAGTGATGCACAACGACGCCTTACGGGAGAGGCCTTTGAACAGATTTGGGCAGAGTGGAGATGCTAGCAGCTTAGGTCGGCAAACTCGACAGAAGTACTTTCAAACTTCTGGAGAAAGGAACGAGATGTGAGATGGCCGAAGATATGGCGATCAACGTTGACGTCGGGCTGCAGTGCTCGTGGCTGGATGAAGTGGGCAAAGTAGCCAAATGGGAAAGGCGCAGTGACAGCGGATGCCGAGTTTTGCGAAAAGCTACGATTAGCGTTGCTTCATGAAGGGACGTCTTGGCGACGCCAAAATGCAGGAGGTGGAATCGACAATAGATGCAAGTCTGCGGCGGGATGAAGGATTGATACGATAGATGCAGACCGGCGCCCAATTGGCTTTTGCGTGATCAATAAGGCGATGGAGCAGTGGCTCGGCGGAGCCGACTGACGGACAGTGGGCGAAAGCGAAGCTTAACTGCTGAAGGGCGCAAAGATTTGCAGGGACGGGTCAAATTGCACCAGAGCAGAGACCGCGTAAGTCTACCGGGAAGTGCAGTCGAGAAGAGAAGGCGCACTACCTTGTTCTAATGGCCGGCAGAAGAAGGTCGTGCGTGATGGGCAGGGCGATATCGAGGGCGAGGGCTGCAGGCGATGAGCCAGGCGCGAGGGTGCGGTTCGAAGCGAAAGTCTCGTTGATGTCAGTCGATAGGCAAGAGCCGGGTTCTAGTGAGTGGGGTGACCAAAAGACCTTGAACCCGATTATGTCTTGAAGCTCTCGCAAGAGACTCGAAAATAAAGGAAGGCTGCTGATGAGATGCTGCGCTTAGAGCCTCGACGATATCAAGGATGGTGGAGGACGACAGCCGCGTCCTAGGTGATTGGCTCTATCGCTTCAAGGGACTTGCACGACGAAGAAGTTTCAACGATGTGGACGAGGGTGAGGATGAAGGTCAGGATGGAGGTAGAAGAAGGCTTCAGGATGGGCAAAGAGTGGCGGCAAGCATGCTTTGAGGAAAGAGGACGATTTGGGGCCGCTGTATCTACTTTCTCGCAGTGAGCGGAACCCACATCAAGTCTTGGAGCAGGCAAGGAGTTGAATAGAAGCCAGGGACAGCTTGCTGCATGGGGCGAGGATGGAAAATGTCAGAGCGGGAACGCGGAGATGCGGAGTTGCAAGCCATGCAGAGATTTGGATCTGATTGGGGCTCGCATGCGCTCGATGGTGACGGCTGCGTCGGCGAGATGTTGAGGCGGTGGACGAGGGCAAGGCCACGTCGAGCGCAGCGAAACAAGGCAAAGCAACGCAAAATGAAGCGCGAGCAGGGCAACCGAGAGCGGCCAAACACAACAAGGCTCGCTGCGTCGCGATCCGAACCATCGAATTGAGGAGCCATTCGAACTAAGCGAGTTTGCAGACTAGGAAAGAAAGAGACGCACACGTATGCACCTACAGAGAATAGAGGCAGGGCGCGCGCTGGCGGGAGGGCGCAATGGATCTGGATGAAAACGCTCCGACAATGCGACCTGATGGACAGCTTAGGCGCTCCGGTCCGGCAGAATGTTGCGAAATAAAGCTAGAAGCTAAAAAGGGGACAAAAGAAGTGGCACAAGAACGGCATGCATGTGCATTGACGAATCGCGGATTAGATAGAGACAGCAATGTCACAAAGCACGGATGTGAGTGATTGTTGGACAAACGAGCCACTTGGTCAACAGAAGCAATGCACCGGAATTGTAGCCGAACACCACCCAGAAAAAAACGAAGTCGAAAAGTCGGATGAGGATCAGCCCGTGCACGAACACAACAAGCAAAGAGGGCGCCAGCTCTTCCACGCATAGTGCACATTACAGCGCAGTACAACACAATACTGTAGAACACTACAAGGTACAGTTGGACCGACAAGTCCGGCCTGGACCGTTCCTCGCCCTCATTGATGCGTGTAGAAGTGCCTGTATCGTTCCAGCTCAAAGCAACGGCGATCAGCGGATCCGATTTTTTCTTGTTCGTGTTTCAGACGAGTGTGCTTCTTCTGTCTCCATGTCACATCACACACGGGTCCAACGTATAGTTCACACCAAAGACACTGCGCCAAGCGAGCACATGCCAGAAACACAGCGGCACAAGAACCTGACCAGTCCTGTGACCAGCCATGAGTAGAAAGGTGCTGCCGGTGGGCTGCCAGGCCCTCGCTCGAACGAGTCGGGCTGTGTGTGGCTGTCAAACCTGGGTGGAGCGGTAAGGGATCCGAAAGGGTCGCTGAACCCGCCCGACCTGGCCTCCCGCCAACACAGGTCATTCGATTTTTGATCCTATAAAATCAGTACTTTAAAAATAGAAAAATGAAAAGGCGAAAAACAAATAAATAGATGAAAAAAGGCAAGCCACAATTCGGCTGGGTTTGGATACGGTGCAGTGCAAGTCGCACCCTATCCTAGAAGCGCTGCCCACTCGCATCCAATGCGCAGGTCGTAGGTTCACTGCTCGCTGTTCAATGGCCAGGAAAATGTAGCAGAGATCCGTGTCACTGTTACAATGCGAAGTGGCTGGCCGCTTGGTGACCTGGGCGTCAGCAGGTGGGAGGAAGCATGGATCCGATGCAATGCGGTCTCAAGCGCCTGCAGCTTGGTTCTAGGTCACTATCCGACAATTTGACCGAAACCATATCAAGTCCCATCACCAGAGGATCGAACCTCATTCCACGCCAGCATAGAGCGGGATGCTACAGCGGTACGTGTCGCAGCACAGACGCTGGCCTTCAAGGGCAAAGGGTTTTGTAATTCCGCCAGATTGAGTGCGAGGCTGATCTGAGCTTGAAGGCGACCCTGTAGGAGCTTCCCCCGGTCTCACGCATCCTGCGTGCCCTTCTGTCACGGTGCGTTCGTGTGTGACGCTCCAATGCGCTAGCGCACAAAGCAATTGCGAACGTCGACGTGCCGAGCCTGTGGACCTGTCCCACAAGTTCGGATCGCTCTCAAACCTGATGCGGAGTTTCCGCCATGTCGGTGCAAGCCACCTTGTCGCCAACGTGCGTTGACCGGAGAGGCAAGGAGAGGCAAGGAGAAAAAGAAAAAAGAAAAGAAGAAGAGGCAGACATTCGGCGATGTCGAGCTGCGTTTGCTTCGGCATGCGTCCATGCAAATCTCCAACTTACTGCGAGGGGCACGCCGGACGGGGTGACTCTTCATCGATACTTTCATGTCAATCGCGCCAAGCGATCAACGCTGTCACAATCAGCGGAATGTGTGGCTGTCCGTCGGTCTTTTGCCGCAAGATTTCTACTGACAGCCACCTGCCAGACGTTGAAACTCCGCCGCTCCTGTTCACAGTGGCGCGCTAATTCTAGAGCACAGTCTTCCGAGTCGGCCTCATGGGTCGAAAGTTGTTGGCACGACTGCACATTCACGTTCTATCCCGCTCTTGTCGTCCTCCTTCTTTTGTCCTCGGAACCCATGCCAGTGGCACAAACAAGCGAGTTACAGTAGACGAACGCATTCCAAGTTCGCTTTTCGGTTGTCGATTGCCGACTCGTCTATGATCGTGGCGGGCGACATGTCAAAGATTCTCACCATGTCCCCTGAGAGATTAGCTCGAGGCGCATTCGACAAGGGTTGGGGTCCCGCTATCGCTGCACACAAATGTACATGCAGATGGCGTCCACCGATGCTCCACATTATATGCAAGGAGGCACAGGACTCCTTTGGGCAGCAGATTTTTCTTTAGTCTGTTTTGTCTATTCTGCTGTGATGAGCGACATCCAACCGTCTCCTCTCACTGTTCTCATCGGTCACCTGCTTGATCCACCCGGCTGGTAGCATTGCTATCGGAAGCGTTTGTATTCCAACAAAGACGTGCTCGTTCCGATGATATTCTTCACAGCGATTTCGGAAATTTCCATTTAATTGTTGTGATCTCAGGCTTGGCTTACGTTACAATAATTGAGATGTTGGCGTTCCGCCCGGCTCTGCTGACTCTGACATATCCTGAAGGATCTTCCGGGCATCTCGCCTCTGAGCAGCAAACAAGCGTTACCGATGGCTCGGTTTTCAGTTGCCAGCATCGGGTAAGACGACTTTATGTGCGGCTCGCATTCTGAACCATGCGGAGCAACGACCCAAGTTTCCATCAGTGGTTGCTGCACTCATGTTCGGATGTGGCTGCCTCTCTTTCGTTGCGTTGCAAATTGTGGCTGGACTTGGCTTGCAGCAGACGCTCCGTCGGACCGCTAGCGTCTCGTCAATGGGCAGCGCGCCCATATGTAGGAAAGCATGTGACGGCGACTTCATTTAGCGTCAGCAAAATTCGAGATGCCAAGATGCGTAGTCTTCCGAATACTAAACTCTGATACGGCTCAGCGACCAATGGATGAAACGAAGCCATGGTACTGGCATTCGATCAGCGTTCGAAGTCTGTGTCACCATTCTCTTCCTACGCGGCAGCACCCAAGCCGAAACTTCTCGCTTATCTCCGTTTGGGGATGCGAGCGCGGCTCTGGCATGCAAGCTTGCGCTTGCCGAGTTCAACGGAATCAATGATTTAGAGGTTGCTTTCAGCTGCTGAAAGGGATTTGGGTCACACAGCTCGGTAGAGCGGAATCCAGATTGCAAATCGTCTCATTCGGCTTGGCCTATGTTCCGCACGGCAAGCGTCCAGTCCTGCTTGAGCCGTGGACCCAGCAATCCACGCCCGTTCGTCGCTCTAAGCGAGAGGGGCATCCGCACAACCGCCAGCTCTCCCGGTCATTGTCGACGATGGCAGTGTCGAGCCACGATGATCTTGCTCTCAGGTCTTCCATGGGGGACTTTCTAGACGTTGTCAACAGCAACAGCATTCGCACCGAGCAGGCGACGCCGGTGCGCCACTCTATCTTGCGAACCTTGACACAATGCGGTACGGAAGCAAACAATTTTCGCAACCACAACGACACGTGTCACCGCCACGAAGAAGGCCTAAGACGCAGATCAGATTGGGCTTCTTGGGACCGTCGCTGCCAAATGCATTCAAGCTCGACCATCTTAGCAGCTGCGGCTAAAAAAAGCGCAACGAGAACGACAAGAGCGCAGAGTGCAATTCTCATTGTCTCTTCTCGGCATTCTCCGGCCACCGCACCAGAGGCCTTGCCAGAGCAGTTTCACTACGCTCGCTGGATCAGACGCGTGGTTCCAACCTCGCATCCTAGCCAGCCGACTTGAAAATTCTTACAGAAGACCAAGGTTCGGCAGTGCTAGACCGAGCCTGGGACCAAGCTCGCCTCGTTGCCACGTTGTAAAGTCAATTCAACTCAACGGAGCCCTCCCTTGTATTGGACCTGCAGAGAGCTTGGTAGCGAAGCTTGACGACCGCAGCTACCATCGCGACAACCCGACTCGGTCGATGCACCACATGAAATGGGGCTCTGTGTTCCATCTGCGAGGTCCGCTATTGCTCGCTTTCGAGACGTAATTCTCAATAATGTCATGTTCTGTCCGTTTGTCCCTCAGAATCCGATGCCAGTCATGAAACGGACTCGGACTTGACTCGCACTTTTGCCTGATACTGTATGTACTGTACAGTAGCTGTCCTTCTTGCGCCGCGTGGATCCAAGCAGGGTGCGGCGCAAAAGGCACTGCAGCGGCTTGGCGTGTTCCACAGACGCCAACATTGTCTCTGCCCTCTGTGCTGCAAAGAGCAGCCGGAAAACACAATTCTGATTGGAACTTTCCATCCTTTCGGTGGCTTGCCCTTCGCCTCGAAGGTCCGTCGCCTGATCGATCTCTGCAGTTGCACGGACCGGAGGACGCGGAGCTTATTGTGCCTGGAGCAACATGCCCTCTTGCATTCATACTTTGCAGCCAAGAATTTATGCTAGTTGCAGACCGACGCCAGGAGTCAAGCCGCCCTCGCGCATCGGTCATTGTTTCTACCCCATGATTGTTTGGCGCACGCGTTTTTCCGAGTCAGGGAGCCTTGGTCGCTGGATGGGCATGTATTCAAAATGAGACGAGACAACGCGAGGATGGCCACACTCGCTGTCGTTCCGAGGGAGGCTGGCACCAACGTGAGAGAAGGAGCCAACGCTGTCATTATCAGCAAGTGTTGGGCTTGTATTGCAACGACATGCGACCAAGTTGTCCTGCTAGATTCTGGATCGGCCTTGTCGCCATTTTTGGACTGCACTGCACTCTTACAGCTGAACGTATCGCTAAAAAGAAGGGGTTACTTCGCCTAATCACAAACTCCGACGCTTCGCTTGGAATTTTTTTCCCGCTCGTGACTGCAACACCGGTGCAACGCGACGGTACCTTCGCTTCTCTCGCTCCTGCATCGATTTCGACAGTTCGGCTCTTGATAGGCGAACAGTTGTTTGCGCAAAGATCTCACCTCGGGTGACAAGGTTCAGTCTACAAACGACGTCATTCATAACAAGAGATTGTCACGGTCTACTAGACCAGGAATGTCTTTTTTGAGAGCGCTCTCGCGCCATGTCGCAAAGTAGCGGCGGCGTCACAGGCTTGCACGGACACTCCAAATGGCAACAATGAGATCAGCTTTGTCAGGGCGCCCTGGAGGCGTGTGCATGAGACCATTTTGGCGTGATTCGAGCAGCGCCTAACCGAGACTCCCTGCCCCGCGCTTATCGGCCGGAGACTCAATTTTACACTCAGCCTTGACCGACCGCGCTGGAGGCGAAGCGAAACTTGAGTCCGAAACCAGACCTTTGGCATTTCGCAACGTGCGCGACGCAAACAAACACCGGTCGGTGCCTTCTGTCGTTCTGTGGAAGCATGCGGTTGGATCTGATTGGCGAGGCAATCAGGCACCGTGCGCCGAACGCCGAATCGCAGCATGTCGTCTGCAACAACGCAACAAAAGTGGCATGATTTTCCGGACACCAACCCACCCAGATCTCGACCGCAGCCGCCTCAGCGTAAATGTCGACGTTGCACATGCAGCATGCCAGGGCTATCTTGCTCGCCATCGACACCAGTACCTCTTTCTTCGCCAAAGCAAAACCTACATGATACTGTCTCAGTAAGCTGACCTGCTGTCGAGCCATGCACTCTTCGGTAGGCAATCACGGCAAGTCGAGTCCGGCAGCAACGAGAGACGTCACGGGTAAGCCTCAGCAGAGAAGTCGATGCAAGCCATGCGGGTGTCAGCCACCCAACAGGAGTTTGACCTGTGACGCGGCGGAGGCTACCTTCAAGGCACTCACCAAGCCACTACCACCGCCACCACTATGTAGAAGTAATGGCTTGTCAACGACAACGTTTCGCATTCCGTGGCCTTTGTATACACACAGAAAGGCGTCCTTCCCGTGCCACCTTTGCACGACTATTCCTGTTGATGGCTGATCTTCAAGCTGCTGATAGCTCGAACGTTGTCGCCAACCATGCACAATCATGCCAGCACCGCGTTTTGGCGGCCAAACCCAAGTCAAAGCTTCTATTGAAAATCCGTTTTAAAGTTCCTTCTGTCCCAGGCCGGATAAGAACCCGCAGTCATGGCGAGAAGAGACGACTCCTTAAAGGGCTTTGGTATGATCTTGGAGAAACAGATTAAAAATAATGTAGATGTTAGGCTTCGTTCTGTGACATTATTGCTCCCTTTTTTGTTTATGCGCACGGTGCAGGAGATGCGTGCTGCACAGTAACTCCAGTTGCCGCTTTCATCCTGTCGTTCCACCTCGTTCTCCTCTGCTCTCTCTCATCGTCGCTGCTGCTGGGCCTCTTCCGATAGCACAGATACGAGGCAACGTTCAGGCAAACCATGACTTCCGTCTTGGAAAGCTTCACAGCGCAGTTGCAGCATGTAGCAACACAGCCAAACAACGCACGCTCGGCTGCATACGAGTCGCTCATCTCGGATCTTTTGCAACAACCATCGAGCAAGCTGAGCCGCAATGATGTGCTTGAAGCTGCATCCGCTTATCTACGGCATGCGGTCTTCAGCGAGCAGAATTCTACAGGCGGCGGTCTCGTCATCGGCAGACAGGCGCTCACTGCACTCGAGCACCATGCAGGAAGAATTTCGGAGCAACACGAGTCGCAGAGGCGTGACAAAAACAGGATGCTGGACGACGAGGACGAAAACGCGCCTGCCATCGCAGACAGAGATACTCGGCGGCAACTGCTCGAGAATGCGTTGGAGCAGCTGCAGCCGCGGGTGCTCAGTTTCGAGGAACAGGCATCAAGTCTGCGCATGCAACTGGCAAGCCTGCTCGAAGCCGAGGAGGACTGGAACGAAGCAGCGCGTGTCCTGTTGGCAATCCCTTTGGACTCGGGACATCGCAACGTCTCGGACCATCTGAAGCTTTCGATCTACATGCGCATTGTCCGTTTGTTGCTCGAGGGTGACGACCCAGTGGCGGCGGACATGCATCTCAAGCGCGCAAGCATGATCATCCATAATGTTCCTGGCGCACTTTCCACTCAGTATCAACAGCAGCAGCAGCAAGAATACACACAAGTCGCCGCAACAGCAGCACAGGCCACGGGCACTGAAGAGGAAGTACGGCATGAAACGGCTGCTCCATCAACAAGCGGCTCGAAGCACAAGCTCGAGGAAGCAAAAGTGCTCGGCCTACAATACCGACTCTCACAGGCACGCGTGTACGACTCGCAGCGACGCTTCTCAGAGGCAGCGATCCGATACCACGAGCTGAGTTACGTTGCTGAGATTGACGAGGACGATCGTGCCATGATGCTCTCGGCGGCTGTCACAGCTGCCATTTTATCACCTGCGGGACCGCAGCGTGCAAGAACGCTGGCCATGTTGATGCGCGACGAGCGTACACCTTCGCTGCCTCAGTACACAATCCTATCCAAGGTGTTTCTGGATCGTGTCATTCGACCGGACGAGATTGCGAGCTTCGAAAAGCTGCTTTCACCGCATCAGATTGCCCAGCTCGCACCGTCGTCTGCTAGAGGTCCAGCAAGTGCTATGAAGACAGCAACGGCAGGTACGGAGGCAGGTAGCCGCAAATCGATACGGCATGCGCCTTCAACAGTCTTGGATCGAGCCATGATCGAGCACAATGTTCTGAGCGCATCGAGGCTCTATGACAATATTACACTGGCCGGCCTGGGAGCGCTAGTAGATCTGAGCCCGGAAGGAGCCGAAGACATTGCACGCAAAATGATCATGCAGGGACGACTGAAAGGCTGGATTGACCAGGTCGGAACCACAAGCACGCAAGCTGGCGGTGGGGTGCTCTTCTTTGTGGATCAAGAGCGTCGCGGTGAAGGTGAGACGACAGCGGGCGGACTGGAAGCTACCAAAGCTGAAGGTGGCGGTGGTGACGGCAGCGGTGCGATTGGCGGAGGCGCAGCGGAAGGCGGCGTTGAGGGTGCAGCAAGTGCAGGCGATGGAGATACAAAGTGGATGCGCAGATGGGATCAACAGATTGCTCAAGTAACGGGCGCTTTGGAGGATGTTTGTCAAAGGATCAATCAGGTAACATCGACCTCGACGCTGGTGACGGCAAATGGCATTGCTGCTTGAACTACGCACTCAGCACCTCAAAGCACTTCACCGCTTTTCCTACTTCTGTCTCCATGTCTGCGGGTGGAGGATGCGCTGCAACTTAACATGGCGGAGCATTGCCACCGCTGCAAAACCACGTGGTGTGTACTCGAAGCCGCAATTCTGTCGGAAGACAGCAAAGGATGGCGCTAGCAGAGCAACATTGCATGCAGTGTTTGGGCTAGCATGGCGGGGCGACTTGATTGCGGAGAGGATTGAGAAGAACCTACTCTAGAATCATGCCAGCAATGACCCTCGACTGCTGGTTGTGCTTCATGCATGCACGAACGCATCGGCACCAATGCGGCCAAGGGAGTGCCGACGACGATCTGCATGCTGGCAACAGCTGCATGTACACCTCAGCAGAGTCGTTCCTGCACGCATCGGCGCTACTCTCTTCAGACAGGTGCACTTGAGCTTGAGAATGATGTTTTTTAGAGGAGAACCATTTCTCTGTTCTTGCCGCTGTCTGTCTCGCAAGTTGCGAAGCATGAGAGGTCCACCAAAGTTGAGCCACTGAAATTGCTAAGGGAAAGCCGTCGATCGGAGTGCAGGATCCTTTCGCTACGCCAAGAAAAACGTAATTTGCTGCCAAAGCTCGGGGCTCGTGATTCAAGACGAGTAGAAGTGCCCCCCCCCCCGGTGCACACAACACACACTTTCCACTGCGTCGGATTGACTTTTTTCGCAGTAGAATCATGCGCGTCATTTGGCAACTTTGAAGCTCAAAGCTCCTTTTGTTGCGCCAAGTTGTCGTGGTCTAGGTGCAGGGTGCAGGTATAGACGCGTCTGCCGTGCCGAACGTCAATGTCCTCCTGAAATCGCTCAGCTCAAACTTTCGTTCTTGAGCAAAGCGATTTCCGCCCCCACTCGTGGCTCGGACAAACTGTGGCTGCATGCTGTTCCGCCCAGCCTGCTACAGTACCATCATCTTAACCATTTCATCTGCTTAGCCTACTGCATCCTCAAGTCGGCCTACCCCCCGCCGCGCGCCCCTTCGCTTCACAGTTATCAAAGAGGCTCGCTACGTCGCGCGGCGTTGCATTGGTCTCGGTCCAGCTCTAGATCACAACCGCCGACACTCGGTACTGACAAAGTGAACCCTGGCCCGCAATCATCTCGAAGCGAAGAGCAAAGCCAACGCAACGAAACAGTCTGCCTCGAACGAGAATAGCGACACTCTCCACGCCTCGACTCTGTGACGAGCGAAAAGGCGCTGCACCCACTAGCCAGATCGGGCGGGCCGAAACGGTCCTCGCGCACTCCCATGTCTGCATCAATGGCATAGTGCTTCTGGTCGGCTCTTCCTCCTTCCCCCTTTTGGCAACTCTTCGCCTTTCCGAGCAGCAGCGTTGCCAAGCGTTTGTCTGCCTCAATCAAGCGCTTGTCCTTCACACCATGGGCTCACTCTATCTATGGCCGCTCGCACTGCTGATATGCTTGGGCCTGTCGCAAGTAGCATCTGCCTTCCCACTCAACGTGACCGTCTCGCAGCAATGCACACCACTCAACGTCACGTGGAAAGCGAATTCAGACAGCTTTCCATATACCGTGTGGATCGTCGCCAATCACGGCTTCGTTCAGACGTATCGCATCAACAGTGACTACCAGCCTGGTTCCGACTACATCACCTTCCAGTATGTGGTGCCTCCACCATCCGCTGGCTTCACCTCTTACGTCGTTACCGTGGGCGACTCGAGAGGCGATGGAAACACAACCCAAGCGCTTGGCATCGCAACCCCCTCGTCGTCGTCTTCCAACTGCCCTGCCTACACGGGCAGCGCCGCTTTCACGTATGCGGCGGACCCGCTCAACGGCACCATGATCCAATGCGGTGCAGTCAAATTTTACAACATCGGTGACCGCGGCACCCGACCGTTTACCATCAGCTACATTCCCTTAGGCGGCACGCCCATCTCTGTGCAGGTGCCCGACCGATCTACGCTCAACACTTCCAGCTTCGACTACCTCAATCTCGTTCCATTCGACCAAGGCACGCAATTCCAGTTGCTTCTCGGCGATGCCTCCGGTCCTGGCAGCGGCGGTGCATCCGAGATCTATACGGTGGGGCCTTCAACCTTTACGCCAGCCTGTCTGGCTTCCAGCTATTCCATGCCGGATAAGCTGCAGCCTCCGCTGCCGATTGCCAGCAATGTAGCCACATTCAGCAACCGTTCAGGCGCCATTGCGCTGACGGGCCAGCAGACAAAGCCTGTCAGTGAATCCAAATCCACTGGGGCCATCGCTGGAGGTGCTATTGGAGGAGCCATTGCGCTTGGCGTAGCGATTGGATGTCTCATCGGCTATCTCGTGTACCGAAAGAGGCAAAGGACGAAGCGGGATCTGGCTCGCAGCGAAGAGGTACATTTTGTCGATCTGGATGGTGACGATGACGACGAGTGGGCAGCAGTGCGACCCAGCCGTAGCACCAGGCGCAACGGTTATGGTCAAGCAGGTGACGCGCCATCTGCCGGACATCAGTACACGGTATCGCCATTCTCGTACGATCCGAGACATGGTACGCATGCATCGTCGCATGAAAGCTACGGTCAGAGCGTGGAGATGACTTCGCCCGTCTCGACCAACAATAGCTATGGCGACATCTTGAATGCTGCTGGCCTCTCGTCTTCGGGAGCAGCTGCATCTGCATCGAACGATGACTACCCACCCCGCGCGGGCAACGCTTCGACATACTCGCAGCGTTCGAGTCAGGACCCCTTCTCATCGCGGAACGAAGTGCCTTCGCCGATCTTGACGGGAGCAACGTTGCATTCTGCAGCAGCGGGGGCAGCGACGTCGAGTAAAGTACAAGCGGCAGCAGCACAGGCGAGGCGTGACAACCGACCTGCGCGTCGCATTGTGCAGCATACGGATGGAGGCAGCTTACCGCAACCGTCAAGCGACACGGAAGACGAAGACATGATGGATGAACTTCCACCCGAGTATGGTGGATGGCTTCAGAATGGGGATGCGAGCGGTAGCGGGTATCAAGGCGGTGCTGTCAACGATGCGCAGAGGACAGCACCGCATGGCCACGCGTACGGGACGAATGATGCGTCCACGCCTGCGCCGAGACAAGTACATCCAGGCGCGGCTGGTTCCGTCGTCCACAATGTAGTCTAGTCGATTGCTGTTGATCTTTGCCATTCCGCCTTTTGCTCTATCTTTTCAGTCTTTTGCATTGTTGTCCTCTCGTTGTTTTTTCGCCCTGCACGGATATTTGCAACTTTCTCTTTGCCCAACTGTCTTGGAAGGCGTTGATGTCAGCAGCGTGCGATAGACCCAATTCTCGTGTTCTGCATCAGAGTTAGTGCTGAGTGTAAGTGGTGGTATTAGCGGGTTTGTGCCTAGATTACTGTTGGTACCTTCATAAATTTGAGCGGAGTCGATCACTGTCGAAAGTCGTAGACCTAAAATATCGCAGAGGATTCATGAACAAGCGTCATATGGATCAGTACCAAATCTACAGACGATGCTCTGAATCCTACCACTGCCATACTCTGCCACGCACCTTCTTTCCGTAGTAAGCAAGCGCCAACGCCGAAGTGAGGGTCAGTCCCATCGGCACGGGACCCTTGCGGAATCTTGGAGCTGAGCTGCCCATGAGTAGTGCGCTAGCGCCCGTGGCAATCTCGTAGCCGTAATCGCCGCCATTCTTGATCCGGGTGGCAGCGAGCGCGTAGAGTGCGCCTACACCTACGCCTGCTACGAGCGAGGGGATGGAACGGGTCTTGGCAAAGCCGATGAGCCCGCCTACCGAGCACAATCCGGCCATTGTGAATGCGGGATGTTCGGACATGGTGATATAAGTGTCAAGATGGTAATAAAGGTTGAAGAGATGAGGTGATGGAGGAAGATGGTGTGAGAGCCGCGCAACGATACTGTGGTGGACAGGATCGCTGAATCAATACTTGGTCATAGCGCGGACCGCGGCTGCAAAAACCGAGCGCAAGACGAAATCTCGATCAAGCTTTCTTGGCACGCGACTCTAACATCTTGCTTCGTTTGCGAATCTCAATTGGCGCCATTTTGGAAGAAATTAGAATAGGATTCATTGCCTCGTTTCGGACGCAATCAGGAACGCTCTGTGTCAAGTGCGTCGATTCTTTACATTCGCATTTGAGTAAGTCCACGTCTCGTGTGCCTTTTCTTCTTCTGGAAAGTACCAAAGCGGCACACAGTTAATTAGAGAGACACAGCAAGAGGGCGAGTCTCGAGTGTGTGTGTGTGTGGGTGTGTGAGTGTGTCTTGGACTCCGCACTGTCGGTCCTTCCACGCAATCACACGCGGCACACGCTGTCAGTCTCTCTTGGTCTTCTTCTGGACCCCTTCTCAACCCATTTGTACCTTCTTTTCGTTCCTACACCTGCACTCTGGCGTCTCGAGAACTTCGGTGCAGCCCTTGATCCCCCTGCCCTTCACTTGCTCGCTCCTCGTTCTCATCTAGACATCCATTGCCCATCATGAGCGACAATACTCCCGCCACCAACGGCAACGCCAATGGTACCACTACGACCGAAAAGAAGCACGACCGACCTGCTGGTAACCCTGACGCTGTCGAAATCGCCAAGCTCGCCGGTGGCAAGCCCGACGCCGCCGCCAACACTGCTGAACTCGACAAGCTCGCCAAGTCCATCGACACCGTTCAAAAGGAGCTCAACCAGGTTCGCTCGCTCCTTTCCGGCTCGGGACCGTCCAAGGACAGCCCTGCAGGCATTCGTAGGACTGAGCTCCGCTCGCAGCTCGACGAGCTTCGAAACCAACAAGCTGGATCCAAGGGTGCCCGCGGTAAGACGCTCGAAGACCTGCGTTCCCTCCAAGAAAGCATTGCGAAAAAGATCAAGGATCTGCAACATGCCAAGAGCAAAACACCTTACAAGTCGACCGCCGACGTCGATTCGAGGATCAAGCGATTGGAAGAGCAGGTCGAGTCGGGCTCGATGAAGCTCGTCGAAGAGAAGAAGGCTCTCTCGGAAATTTCGCAGCTCAAGAAGAACCGAAAGCTCGTGGAAAACTTTGACACGCTGCAAGCTAGCATCGATGCCGATCGATCCAAAGTGGACCAGCTCAAATCGACGCTCGACAGTCCCGAAGCAAAAGCGCTCAACAAAAAGTACGACGAGATCAAGGCTGAACTCGATGCTATCCAGGCCGAACAGGATAAGCAGGCCGGTTCGCGTGGCAAACTGCTCGACCAACGAACCCAGCTTAGCGCGCAACTCGATGCTCTCTACCAATCCCGACGCGATCGCCAGGCCGCCTTCCGTTCCGCCAACGACGCCTTTTACGCCAAGCTCAACCAGGAGCGCGAACGACGAGTGGCAAAACAGCGCGAGGAACGCGCCGCACTCGAAGCCGAGAAGAAGAAGGAGCATTGGGCGCAGATGCGCGAAGAGGCCGCGCTGCCCGCTTTTGCCAAGGAGATCGAGGACTGCGATGTTCTCATCAGCTACTTTTCCAAGGGCGGTGCTAGCGTCGGCTCCGAGGACAAGAGCGAGGTGGCTAAAGCCGCTGTGGGTGGCAAAGCTCTCAACCTGCGCCAGGTCAACTCGGAAGCCATGGTTCCCAAGGGCGCCGTGCTGCGTCAGAAGAATGACGACGACGAGGCTTACTTTGCCGGCAACGCCAAGAACCGCAAGCCCAAAGGAAGGGCTGGAAAGCGCGGCACGCCTCTGGACCTGAGCGCTGACGCCGACAACGAAAACTCCGCAGCGGCCGCTGCTGGCGGCGAAGGAAAGCTCAACGTCCCACTCGGAACGCTCAGCGCTCTGCTCGCATTGAGCATCCCGCCCCCCGCAAACGCCGCCGACGTGGCCAGGGTGGTGGAAAATTTGAAGCTCAAGCGTCAGTACTTTGTCTCGAACCAGGCTAGGGTCACCAAGGAGAACATCGAAAAGGTCGAGAAGCTGCTCGCAAAGTCGAGCCTTAACGACGCTGACGACAAGGCGGACGAGGCCGAGGTCAAAGCCTGATCCGGTCCATCCGCGCGAATTATCGCTGGTAACGGCCGCCCTGGGTCACATCTATGCGCCTGGCTGCTGTACAAACAGATCACGACGCTTGCTGTACATATCTATTCGCTCTTCCGCTCAACAAGGTTTTGGTGACAAGACAAATCAAATCACTCGTTTCTGTCATTGCCTTGTCCGTCGTTTGCCCTCACATTCTTCCGACCTCGATCGTGACGCGGTTCCAAAGCGCGATTCTGTATGCATTTGCCAACAGCGTCAACCCCCAAAATTGATCCTCTGACAAAAGCAGGAGTTGCAAGCTTCAAATCGCATCGAGAATCGCCTTGATCTTAGCAGGCGCAACTTTAAACTCGCGATGCTTGGTGACGAGTCCATTGACTTCTTGTTCGACATCTGCGAATTGAGTGTAACAAAAGCCTTGAACGATTCGGTTGCCGTCGTCAGATCTGGCCTTTGTGAGCGCCTTGACTTGGGCTTGAAACAGTTGCAGAAATTCGTCCGGGTCAGCTGCATTCGCGTAGCCCCAATCAACGCCGTCGGCGGTTTCGAGTACATTGCCGGCCTTGAGCGCAATCCCACCGAATTCTGTACACAAGATGGGTAGGCTGTGACGTTTGTCGCTGGTAGAGAGCGGAGGGAGCAAAACTGGATAGCCCGTAACTCGTTCTCGCACAGCGGCTGCTCGAGACGAAAAGCCTTGCTCGAGTTCTGCGGCGCTGCGGTAGTCGTGCACCGTGATGAGGTCTGTTTCCACGTGTTGCCATCCATCGTTGTCGACCACCGGTCGTGTCGGATCGAGCGCTTTCGTAAGATGGTAGAGCGACATTAGATGTGCCCGTTGTTGCGCGGAAGTGTTGAGAGCAGGGACACCCCATGATTCGTTGATCGGCACCCAAGCCACGATGCACGGATGCGACAAGTCTCGCCGCACCACGTCGATCCATTCCTTGGTAAAACGCTCGATGTAGGTGGTGCTGAATTCAAATGCGTTTGCCATCTCACCCCAAACAAGCAGACCGAGGCGGTCAGCTTCCCAGAGGAAGCGGGGAGCTTCGACCTTTTGATGCATTCGCACACCATTGAAGCCCATCTGCTTGATTTGCTTAATGTCGGTAGCATAATCGAGGTCGGAGAGCGGCGTCATACCGCTTTCAGGCCAATATCCCTGGTTGAGGATGAGCTTTTGGAAGTACACGCGGTTGTTGAGACAAAAGCGGCCTTGGTCGTCGATCGACACTTTGCGCATGCCAAAATAGCTGTGAACGGTGTCGACTTGACTGCCAATGGGGCCGATAAGTCGCATCTCGACCGTGTACAGAATTGGACATTCAGGTGACCAAAGCGCAAGCCCGTTGTCCCAGCGATCACGGTTCACTTCGGGAGGAAGGACGCCTGGTGTGATGAGTCGAGTTCGGAACGCGCCCTCGGGCTGCACGCCTGCCTGCCTGACATTGATCACAGTGGAGCAGCTGTTGGTCTCGGGGCTCACTAAGGTCTTGCATGTTGTGATCGTCCTGCCGTCGAGCTTGATAATCAAGGAGATCCATTGTTCTGGTATCGTCTCAAAACGATCCTGTGAGATTGTGTCAACGAGATCCACCTCGATATCAGCACGCACCGTTCCCGCGTCAATGTCGCTGATGAAATGAGCACGCTTGATGTGCTTGAGCGGACGCCATTCGAGATAGCAATCCTGCCAGATTCCGGTGGTAGGGGTGTAGAAGATGCTCTCGGGTTTGGGAACTCCGTTGGCATCCTGTTTCCAGTACTGCTTTCCACGAGGCTGCGACATGTCTTGAGGCAAGTCTTTGGCGCGCACGACGACGGTGAGATTCTGTTCGGGTGATGCTCTGTTGAGCACGTCGCTGACTTGATTGGTGATTTCGAAGGCGAAAGGTGTGTAGCCACCTACATGGCTTCCGACCAGATGATCTTGGACCCAGACCATACATTCGTAATCGACGGCCCCAAAGTGTATATAGTATCGTCTTTCAGCATGTTTGGGTGATGCAGTGTGTATGCTAGTTTGACGCAAATCGATGACACGTCGATACCACACAACCTTGTGATGGCGTTGCTCGGCCAAGCCGGAAGTCACAGTCTCGCACGACCAAGGTGGCTGTATGTGAGAGTGTGTATCCGGAAAGTTGCCGGGCTCGTGCCAGCGCTCCTGTAGTCCAAAGTCGTCATCATCTGGTGCAAATTGCCAATAGCCCTGCAACAATCTTTTGGTGTGTGGCCGTGCGAAGGATGGATCAATCTCGTCGGCGAACATGTTCGACTTGTCTGACGGAGGCTCCCAGCCTTTTCTTGCTGCCTTGAGATATCCAGGAGTGTAGGAAGATTGGAAAGTGCGCGGTGGGCTGGGCGCGATAGTTGCTACGACTCGTGGAAGTGGCTTGAGCGCAGGTGCGAGCTGCAGAGTGTGGAGAAGTCGGCGAATTTGCGGTCATCCAAATCGGCAAAAGCGACCTCCCGATTCACGTCGACCGGTTTTGGGGGTCGACAACATTTTGAGAAGGCTGCTTTCGCGAGAAACGAAATGTATTCGCACTTTCTTGGCAGTCAACATCGCCAAGTGGCCAGCCCATGCCTTTTCAGCGCATCGGCCGATCTGAGCCGCACAAAGACATTCAGCGGGCAGAAAGTGCGATGGAAGGCAGTCAGCGGCCACGTGCAAAACTTGGGGCGTTAGTTGTGCGCAGGATAGCGTAAAGTGATACGGTGAAGCGAGGTGTGGCCGCAACTCAATACGAGTGCTGTAATCCGTTGGGGTTGTAAGCGCGAAACAGACCATCGCCTGATTGGAAGGAAGAGTCGGAGCTGCGACGAAGCATTCTCTTGGGTCTGCTTATGAACCAGATGCATTACACGTGCGCTCTGTCGGGTTGTTTGAACGTAGCTGAGTGCAGCGCGAAGCCG
The DNA here is from genome assembly GCA_928852645.1 of Mycosarcoma mackinlayi. Lineage (NCBI taxonomy): Eukaryota > Fungi > Basidiomycota > Ustilaginomycetes > Ustilaginales > Mycosarcoma > Mycosarcoma mackinlayi. Next base: position 1,732,207 of record CAKMXS010000005.1, on the reverse strand, counting down.
CACATCTATCGTTCAAGCTCGGAAAAGAGTGAAACTGCCGTTCAATCAAGTCTCGATGGCTTGGTAATGATCTGATTGGTCGAAGACCTCGTTACCAAGGATTTAGGACCGCAAATCCGGTGGTGCCAAGCGGACACAAGGTTTTGCCTTTGATGCATCTCGCTAGCACACCATGCAGCCCATTAAGAGGAACGTTGGCGAATCAGCAGCGGTTGGCAGCTACAGTGCAACCAGAAGTGTCGCTGCTACCCCAGGGTCCTGCCACTGTTGGACACGACCGCAGCAGATCTGTAGTTGCAAGGACCATGGTGTCGCATCTTGCTTCGCGACCCTAGACATACTGGCATCAGGAACGGTCGATCCTAGACAGTCGAGACTCTTGAACGCACTTGTACTGGTAGAGCGTGCGCAGCGCCTACTGAGGAGGGGAACTCGGGCGAATCAGTCGAGTCGCTCGCTACACCATGCAGCGAGAGAGGAACGAAGCCAAGGATCACCCCAAGGGTCTGGAACTTTTGTGAATGAAGGCGATCCCTTGTCTCACAGACACCAGGCAAAACGGCACAGCAAGACGAAAGCACGCTAGTCGGCGTTGCCGTCTCCGTGCGTTTAGTCTTGAAACTTTCTAAAAATCACGCAAAGACCCAGAAACGCAAGATCAAAATTCAGAAGATTGCCGTTCGGCGACAAATATAAACACTCGTGAATCTTGCAATGTGGCCAGCCACCGAGCTTGAGTAGAGAACTGTCGAAGATCTCGGTTGAGTTTGAAAGGCCAAAATCGCGGTCTCTTTCGTGGTACAGACAAGCAAGCTTTTGGATCGGCGACTTGTTCGCCCGGAACAGCCGGTCGCTATGCCATGATGAACTTTGTTCGATATACATCGAGGGGGCCGTATCGCTCGGTCTCTTCGATCTTCGACTCGACTCAAATCGCTCTCGAGTTGCGTTCTGGACGAGGCATGGCCATCTGCAATCGCGTACAGCAACTAGAGCATCGCCTCGGCCTTGACAATCACCGCAAGCGGCGGGTAAGCGGAGCAATCCTATGACCAGCACGGTCGGCATGCCATGTGGAGCCCCGCGACGATCGAAGGCAAGGCTGTGTTCGAATGATTTCATTGACCAAGACGATCGTTCGGAGTTGGCTCATGGAGAGTCAAGCAGAGCCACTTACTCGTTTCATCAGGAGGAAAATTTATTACAAATGGTTGTGCCCACGCTCATGTGACCGATAGCAGAGGTGGATGTGTTCCTTTCTTTGTCCTCGACGTCGATGACACCTCCTGGCCATTTACGCTTCCTTGAATCGCCTTTTGGACGTCATGCGCAGACAACGACAGTCACAGGACTAGTATGAGGCATCGACCTGTCTGACACCGTAGGAACCCTACGGCACACCGAAGCTTCATTCAGGCTCAAGCCTTGTGGCCCATTGTGTCATCGACCACGAGAGACGCCGTTCCTCTGATTAGCATCGGCTGGCCTGATGTTTGCAAGTGGTGCAAATTCACGATGAGTGTGTGTGTGATGTATCAGCCGTGGAACAGATATGCTTGATTGCAAGCCACCATATCACCGGACCCTTCCTATCCGCAAATCGGAACGATCGGAGCATGGCGCCACGCCCTGGCATTCGGGGCCGGTCGATCTCTAGTACACAGAGGTTACACAACGTGGCAACGTTCTAGCTTCCCCTCTTCATCAGAAGAAAGCACAGACTTTAGTGCGCCCCTCTTGAATTGACTGTTCCTCATTCGTCTCCTGTCTACTCGCCAAAGGAGAATTGACTAAAAATTTCTGCCGGACGGACTTTCTGGAGATCTACAAGTGCTTGCATGCCAGAGGTAACTTCTGGATATCCAACGCGGACCGAGTACAAATTGACTTCTCCGGCGACTTGTTGCTCGGCGAATCGGCCAGCTTTGTGCATTTTTTTGAACTGGAATTTCCAGAATTCACCGCGACACAAAGGAGACAAAGAAAGGTCTCGCTGCAGGTTTCCGCTGTCTGGCCCGGCCCCCCCGCGCTGCTCTCCGCATTCTCCAACGTGCAGCCAACGTGCAGCCGGTTATCAGACTTTCAACCAATCAGAAGTAATTCGTGTGTTGCCACACGCAAGATCAGGCCCTTTTCGAAATAGTCCGTTTGCTGTCGACGCTTGGTGCTGCTTCTTGCCCCACAGGCGGTCGCCTCAAGATCCCATTCTCACTGATCTAGCATGCCACTGCCTTTCGGAGGGCGTGAGGAGTGGGATGCCGCAACAGACAGGCTCTCGGGCTTGTCGGCAGGCGTCGGTTCGTCCGACTGACCCCAGGAGCGAATGAGGTGGAAGCGGTCACGTCCAAGAACCAGGCTGGAGGCAGGTTTTCCCTGTCTGCGTGGAGTGATATGCATGCGCGAGGATGGCTCGGCGCGTGCTTGGCTCTCGATTTGCGAACTTGCCGTCAAAGAGAGCGTGAGCTTGCAAAGAGATAGGATTTGTGTGCGTCCCCGCGCTCCAGGTGTTTTGCGTTTCTAGCTTGGATTTCTGGCCCTCGGCTCAACTGCTTGCTGCCGTAAATTTGACTTTGCTTTGCGTGTTTGTGTCTGTGTGCTTGCGTGCGCTGCTACTGTGTGTGTGTGACCCGAAAGAGGCCGATGCTTGCCTGCTCAATTCTGAAACACACACAAGCATAGGTATGTGCAGTCGCCTGCTTCTTTGGCTTCTCGCCTGTGGGGTTTCCCTGTGTTGCACTTCATGAGGTTCCCTTTCTTATCCAAAGAATTCGTGCTTGGCCGGCCGTCCAATCACCAGGAGGCGTGTCTTGGTTGGTCGTTCTGCGCCCATCTACCGTAACCCAAGATTCTGGATTTTCTCGTCGACCGTTCGGCCTCTTCTTTGGTCCTCGCCTCGAAGCAGAATTTCAGCTACAGCTGAGCGAAGGTGAGCCCACCACCGGGCCCCCGCGCTTCTCTCGGTGCAGGCACTGCATTCTTATGCATGAGAGTCTGCACTGTGGCTCCCGCATCTCCGCTCGCCCGCCGCTCGCCCGTCTGCCTTTCTTCCGTCGCCCCTTTGGCGGTCTCTCGGGCTCTTTCACCTTTTTTTTTCCTTCGCTCGCTGACTGAACTTTGGCAGCGCCACCCTTGCCGGCTGAGCCGTTTGCGTCCAGTCACTGCCAGACGACAAGACGAGACGACCAGGTTGGTGGGCATAGGGCCTCTCGTCCCGTGTTCCAAAGCCTTGACGGCTCTTTGGCCTTAATCCCTTCTTGCCTGTCCCTCTAGCTCGGAGTTTGAGTCGCGAAAACGTCGCCGTATCGACGTGGCCCCAGCCCCCGTAGACTCCTCATAAAGGGCCACCGACGTCTGCTGTTGATCCCCTTTCGACCAAACCACACTTTCCCCTTTGTTAGTTGTCCGACTTCACTACTCTTCTCTCCATATACGCCCACGGACGTCGCGCACATCTGTTTCCATTTCCGTCTCTCATCATCATCATCATGGCTGCTTTCAACTCTGCCCTCCGCTCCGGCGCCATTCGCAGCCTTTCGGCCCGCGTCGCTCAGCGTGAGTATCCCGCTCCGATCTCGTTTTCCCCCAGATCCCGGTCGCAACAACTTGCTGTCGGCTGCGACCGAGTCGCTATTCCGAAAAGATGCTCGGCTGCCGCGAAGTCTGTAAGCCGCTATTTCTCGTTCTGAGAGATTAGCTGCTGTCGTCGGGATGGTGTCCGTCACCCATTCTTACGCAACGAGCTCGCGCGCGGTCCTGCAGATAGCAGGTCGTCCAGCCTTTTGTCGCATCTCGCAATACAAGTAGAACGTTCAGGAGCTGACTCTCACCCTCACTCTTTCTCTTTCTTTCCAACCCTGGCTTTATGCTATACACAGCCTCGATGCTCTCGCGCGTCGCTCGTGCTCCCGCCGCCCGCAACTTCAATGTGTGGGCTCCCACCCGCATGATCCCCACCGGCGCCAACGCTGCGGAGCAGGCCAACCCTGGTCCACCCCCTCCCGTCGAGAACATTGGTGTCGATGCTGTGCTGCGCGAGAACCCCAACTCGCAGGACAACCACACCACCACCATCTTCCAGGAGTTTTCGCTCGAGGGCAAGACCGCCGTCATTACTGGTGGTAATGGTGGTCTCGGTCTCGAGATGGCGCTCGCCTATGTTGAAGCTGGTGCGCACGTCTACGCTGTTGATCTGCCCAAGGAGCCCTCGGAGGAGTTCAAGATTGTCGCCGACCACTGCCGCATCATGGGCAAGCACCTCAAGTATGTCTCGGCCACGGTTACCGACCACGACGACATCAACGCCTGCATGGACTTTGTTATGAAGGACTCGGGTACCGATTCGCTCGACGTTTGTGTCGCCGCTGCTGGTATCCTCCAGACCTACGACGCTCTTTCGTACCCTGCTGACGAGTTCCGCAAGGTATTCGACGTCAACACCACTGGTGTCTTCCTCACTGCCCAGGCCGCTGCCCGTAAAATGCACGAGCAGAAGCACGTTTCTGGCTCAATCATCCTCATCGCCTCCATGTCCGGTTCTATTGTCAACCGTGACCACCACTGGGTTGCTTACAACGCCTCTAAATCTGCCGTGCTGCAGATGGGCCGTAACTTGGCCGCCGAGTGGGGTCCCAAGGATATCCGTGTCAACTGCATTTCGCCCGGTCACATCCGTACCCGTATGACGGCCGCCTACCTCGACACGAACCCACACCTGCTTGCCAAGTGGTCGAGCTCGAACCCTCTTGGCCGTCTTGGACGTGCCCACGAGATTCGTGGTGTTGCCGTCTGGCTCGCATCGAGCGCATCGTCGTTCTGCAACGGTTCCGACATCATTGTTTCGGGTGGTCACAACATTTGGTAAATTGCGTGCCTTCGAACGTTTTTTGCGATCGTGGACAATACCATGGCACGTCTTCATCCCTCTCTAAAGAAATGCTTGCATCATACCATCCAAATTGCATTCTCCACTTCATGTACATACTTAGGGCATAATACACAAGCAGCATTGCATTACCTTCCATCTTTAGGCTGTGAGTGGCCTAACGTGCCAAATCCAGAGTAATCGAAACGAATAGTCAAAGCCTGAAGTGGCCATCATCGCCACCGCTCGAATAAAGACAAGGCTGCTATCACGAGGCCGACTGTGGTCTGTAGACGCTCGGCGTCGGTGGCGCCTTCGGTGTGAAAGCACCGTGACGTTCGTGTTCAGCTAACCGAGTTTGAGTTTGCCGTGCTCGTTTGCGACTGCATAGGTCGTATACGGAGGTTGTACGCAATACTCCCATTTGCGCAAACGAACGATAAGACCAGTCCGGTGATTTGCGCGCCATCAGGCAGTGTATGCTAGACTTTTTCAGGTCAGGTCGCTCGCTTGCGAGAAAGCAAGAGACAACCTTAAATTCGGTGCACGGCCGTTTTTCTGACTTCGGCAGGCATCTTTTGAACGCCGAGCCGAGATCTTCCATTCGCCCGAATCCTTTTCTTGCTATGTTCGATCGACATGCTTTGACATGATGGTGGAGAATTTGCTGCTACGTAAGGACTCTCCGAGAGCCGAAAGAGTCGATTGTTTGTGAGAAGAGGCTGAGCCAATCATGGTGTGTGTCATTTGAAGCGTAATCAATCTTCTGACTCCATCTCAAGACACCATCAGCCTATCGCAAACGGCGAAAAGAGAGTCTCAGGATGGTAGCAACGACACTCACAAGGAACTTGCTGACAGCGGTGATGCGACCCATCGTGCGTCGTCCTGCGCCGCTCCTTTCCAAAGCTCCACCGTCACTCAAGCACCTCCTGCCACCATCTTCACGACTCTTCTCCACCACCCATCTTTCCCGACACGGCGGGATCACCCGTCCTCCACCCGGTACAGGCGTCACCATTCACTTTGTCGACCCAAAAGGCTCTCCCCTCAAAACGGTCGAGGCTAACCCGGGAGATGATCTGCTTAGCATCGCGCACGAATACGATATCGACCTCGAAGGTGCGTGCGAAGGCTCGATAGCCTGCTCCACCTGCCACGTCATTCTCGAGCCCGACGTCTACGATTCGCTGGAAGAGCCCTGCGACGACGAAAACGACATGCTGGATCTCGCTTTCGGCTTGACTGACACAAGTCGCTTGGGCTGCCAGGTTAAGGTGACAAAGGAGCAGGACGGAATGAAGGTTCAGCTGCCGGCTGCTACCAGGAATATGTATGTCGATGGTGAGTAGACTTCTAGGCTATACAGGCATTGCGACAAAAGGATCGATCTGCTGAGTCAATGTCGCTGACCGCTTCTATGCCCCTTCGAATGTCCGACCAATGTCACCCAGGTCACAAAGCTGGTCACCACTAACCAAGTCACGGACCGACTCACTGCTCCGTACCAACCCGCTCCCCATTCACATCTGTACTTTATCCCCGTCACTCCCAATACATCCGTCTGCGCGGTACGCCACTCTCGTCCCCTCCAGCTTCAACCACAGCATCACGCTCATCTCATAAGCCGACCACATACAGATTCTCTCGCTGCCACGCACGCGTGATGTCGACATTGACAATTGTTTTGCATGGTCGACTATGCGTGCATCTACATGCAGAGAACTGTCCCGCACCTTGGATGCCATAAACGACCCATCTAGTAACTGCGACCGAACATGGTCCACCTCTTGGCATCCACGCCGCACTGGGGGCACTTTTTGCCCTTGACCTCGCCGAACTGAGCTTGGTCAAAGGGAATGCACAACGACTTGGCCCCCATGCTTGGAGCCTTTTCATCCTCGGCTTCACCTTGCAATGCCTGTCTGGCGCTGCGCTTCTTGATTTCGTCCTCGCACGCTTCGACCTCGCACCAGGGGATGACGACGTGGCACTTGTCGTTGAGGATTCGAGTGAAGTCGTCCCACTGCTCGCACACCTTTCGGCGCGCACGGTACTCGGCATCGGCCTTGGCAAACATGTCGTTGTGGATCTGGTCGAGCAAGGTCGAGATCGACGAAGAGAGGTTCTCGGTAGACAGGGAGGTCTTGGCCTTGTTGTCACGTCGCACGGCGAGAACCGACTTCTTTTCGAGATCCTTGGGGCCGATCTCGAGTCGGACGGGGACACCGCGAAGCTCCCAGTGGTTGAACTTGAATCCCGGGCTGTAGTTGTCGCGGAGATCGGCTTTGGCTCGGATGCCGGCTGCCTTGAGGTCCTTGGCGGTTTGATCGCACGCGTCCATGATGGTCTTCTTCTCCTGAGCGGTGGTCTTGACACCAATACCACAGGGAACAATGATGACTTGGATCTGTGCAACGCGCGGCGGCATCACGAGACCATCATCGTCACCGTGCACCATGACCATGACACCGATGGTTCGTGTCGAGAGACCCCACGAGTTCTGCCACACATGCAACTTGCCTTCGGGCTTGCCTCTGAGCTCCTCGGGAGCGTTGGGATCTTCGACCATGATCTCGAACATCTTGGAGAAGTTCTGACCCAAGCAATGCGAGGTACCTCCCTGGATACCACGACCGGTGGCAGGAATGAAACCTTCGACGGTGGTGGTGTAGTAGCCACCGGCAAACTTTTCCTTTTCGGACTTGACACCGGGAACTACGGGAACGGCGAGCAAGTCTTCGTAGACCTGGCGGTAGAGGTCGAGGATGTGCTTGACCTCCTTGTCGGCCTCGTCTAGCGAGATGTGGGCGGTGTGGCCTTCCTGCCAGAGGAATTCTCGTGTACGAAGGAAGGGCTGCGGGTGCTTGAACTCCCATCTTACAACGCTGTTCCACTGGTTGAGCTTGAGCGGCAGATCACGGTACGACTGGATCCAGTTGGCATAGTACGGATACATGACGGTTTCCGACGTGGGACGGATGGCGACGGGACGATCGAGATCGCTGCTACCAGCCTTGGTGACCCAGGCGACCTCGGGAGAAAAGCCTTCAATGTGGTCCTTCTCCTTTTCGAGCACATCCTTGGAGACGAACATGGGGAAGTAGCAGTTTTCGACACCAATCTTCTTGATCTCGCCATCGAAGAACTTCTGGATAGATTCCCAGACAAAGTAAGACCAGGGCTTGAGAATGTAGCATCCAGAGACGTCGTAGTAATCGAGCATGTCACCTTTGCGGACCACCTGAACGTACCACTCGGGGAAGTCGCCTTCCTTGCGCACAGTGATGCCCATCTGCTCTGCATCGGGGATCTTTGCAGCCTCGGCAGCCTTGGCCTTGTCGGAAGCGGCGATGGGGCCCTGTGTCGAGCCAGGGGCGGAAGCGGAGCTGGAAGGGGGGGCGTTGGCCTTGGCGACGGGAGTAGCAGCCTCTGCCTTGAGCTTGGCAAAGTCGACAACTTCGAGCTTGACACCGGTGCTCTGGAGGTACTTTGCAATCTCGGCACCGGTCATGAAGAGCGTCTGCTCGGAGCTGGCGGCGTGGACGGCAAAGTGGTCGGTGCTGGTTGCCAGGCTAGCATCGAGGACAGCGATGAGTTGTGATGCATTGTCCTTTGTGATGCTGAGCGCAGAAACGTCGTCCTTGGAAGCGTTGAGGAACTCCTTGAGCACCTCGGGGGCAGCGAGACGCATTTCCTTTTGGCCAATGTGCTTTGCTACAGCGTTGGTGTTGTATTCGGAGTCATCCTTTGCAATGAGCACGACTGGGGTAGGGGTAGCAGTTTTGGCGGTCTTGGGCTTGAAGACAACCGTCTTGGTGTAGTTTTGGGTAGGGAAGCCGAGCGAAGAAGCGACGTCAGCTACGGCAGACCTCCAGCTTTCGGGGCTGTTGGCAGCAGCATGCTTGACCACCTTTTCGGTCTGGATAGAGAGCGCAGAGAGCGCTGAAGAGATTGCCTCCATGCTTTTGGTGGGACTCGTGATCGGAGTCTTGGACAATCGATGGTTGATGGTGAGGGAAGGAAGGAGATAGACAAGCAAGGGTCTCGCGCCGATCAAAAGGCTCTCTCTTCCTCTCTCTCTCCCTCTGTGACTTCTCTCGCCTCTGCTCTACCAAATTAGAACTCGCGTGCCGAGTGTCACTTTTCTGACTCGTGCGATTTGCAGTAGCTCTGAGAACGCTGACTCAGCATGACCAGTAATTTCATCTTAAAACTTCACACACGACACACGAGGAAATTGCCCCAAATTGAGAAGGAAGGAAAACGTGCAGAAACTTCTGAACATTGCGTACACACGACATCAACAGAGGACTGACCACGCCGCAATTCAACTTTGGCCCGCGTCTGCTACGCCTACGCCCGCCACACTCAAGACTTTGCAACTGCACTGCGCTCTGCTTTGCTACATTTAGGCTGAGTTGGGTGGAGAGAAGAAAGGAGAGGAAAAGAGCAAGAGCGAAAAGGAGACCCTACTTGCATGGCCCCCCATCCATGTCATCCTGCTTCCGTTCTTTCTCCATCCAACTTCATCCTCGATCCATCACCATTCAAAATGTCCTTCAACCGTACCTGCTTCAAGTGAGTAGTTGACAACCATGTCACGTCAGCCTTCGACCTTCACAGAGATCCCGTAGCTTACCTGCAACCACGCTTCCTCGATCGCTCTTCTCAACAGCTGCGGCCAGCGTTAGTATCCCACACCCACCGAACCACATCTCGTTTCAACGGACATGCGCGCCTACAGCTAGATCTATCGCTCACGGAATGCGGCCATACAAGGGGGTCATTTGCAATCAATGGCCTTTCCAAGTAGCTGCCACTCCCTTGCACGGTTCCTTCATGTCGACGCATCCCGACAGCATGGCTGTTCCGCTCTAGGCTGCTGCTCTGTCCCATTCGAGCATGCTCAGCGCGCTTCAAAGCGAGCAGTCGACCTTGACAGCCTGGCTTGCCCTGCTTCTTCAAGATCGAGGTGCGCGAGAGATGACGACGAGAGAGGAGAAGAGAGAGAGCTGACGACGAGAAGACGACGTCTTTGTCATATACCCTTCACTTTGATACCCCGATTCTTTGAATCAATTCTTCATATCCCCTCCCGTCCATCGCACGCTGATGCGTTTTCGTTGCATGCCATGCTTGCCAATGCTTGACACTTTTGCGAATTCCACACAATCTGCACCAAACGTGGCTCTGCCCGGTTGCACCTTTGTTCTCCTTGCGCGACGACTTCTTCCATCGCGTCCTCATGACTTACACCTCGACAGCCGGCCACAACGCCGCCGCCTGCCCTACCGCCGGCAACCCCTCGTGCTACAACTGTGGCCAGCAGGGCCACATTTCCTCCCAGTGCGGCATGGAGGCCCAGCCCAAGACCTGCTACAAGTGCAACGAGACTGGTCACATCGTATGTATCTTTGCCTGCCAGATCCATTCCGACTGAACTGTCTGGACGTAGATCTGACCTTTCCCTCGCAACTCGTTTCATGCGCACCCCGTACAGAGCCGTGAGTGCCCCACCAACCCCGCCCCTGCTGCTGGTGGACCCGGCGGCGAGTGCTACAAGTGCGGTCAGCACGGTCACATTGCCCGTGCCTGCCCCACTGCCGGTGCAAGCGCCCGCGGTGGCTTCGGCGGCGCCCGTTCCGGTGGCCGCAGCTGCTACAACTGCGGCGGTGTTGGCCACATCTCGCGCGAGTGCACCTCGCCCGCCGGCGCTTCGGCCGGTGGTCAGCGATGCTACAACTGCAACGAGTCGGGCCACATCAGCCGCGAGTGCCCCAAGCCTCAGACCAAGAGCTGCTACCGATGCGGTGAGGAGGGCCACCTTTCGGCTGCCTGCCCCCAGGTCGCCGCCTAAATCTTGCTCCTCTTGTACCTTCATCCCGATGTAGCAAACTTGGCGAGTCGGTCGAGGCGTTCTGTAGGGTCCCTCTATAGGCGCCACTTCAGACTCGAACGTGTCTGTTGACGATTCGAATCTAAAATTTGACTCTTACTGTACTGCTCGTAGCTTGGTACACTGCTCCTTGCTTGCGAATACGTTGAACATGTATTGTGGCCCTTTTTCGATTTTGAAAGCAGGGAAGTTGGACATGACATTGGCGGAGGATGGGTTCGACGCATGGTGACAGAGGTTTGTGGACGCATCATTCGGCACCACTCGTTCAAGCGCTGTTTGTCATAACTTACAGGTTCGGCGTGAGCTTGACCTTGTGATAATATCGTCAGAGAAAGACGAAAAGTCAGCATCGTCTCACGTAGCCACTTGTGACACTGCTTGAGCTGCGCTTGCCTCAAACTCACCTCATCACCCCGAGCCCCAGCCAACGTTATGCAGCTCACAGTCAGCCTCGAGCATCCTCACTTTGATCATCGTCGTACATCTCATCGACGTCCTCCGACCCGTACAGCCTCGCCACCGGCTCCACCGCCTGCTCTTCCCACCTCGCATCTTCCTGCTCCCGTCTCCACCTCCCAGACTGACCGACCGCGACTCCCACCAGCACGAGCCCAGGAAGAACGCGACACCCCATCGTAGACAGCAAAACACTCAATACGCAACATGAGTGGGCGATTCGACGTTCGCCGCGGTCCATCGTGTGAGGATCTGCACGTGCGCGCTTACGTGGATCGGGGTTCAGTGCTGGCCGTCGTGGCCTTTCAATTGGCAGGGAGAGGCCAAAGACAATGATGGCAGTGAAGGCGTCCCAGAAGAAAGCGCTGCCACGCGCTTCGAGTGCGTAGATGAGTGAGATAGCTGAAGGAATGGTCAAAAGAGAGTCGAGGGTGCGATGGACGATGTCAAGATCGTCAATAATCAACGTGTAAAGCTGATTCGCCCACGACTGGACGACAACGAGGATGGTCTGGATGACAGTACAGACGTGGGGAAACATTATTGTCGGTCGATGCGATAGGAAGGGATGCTGAATAGGATGAACGTGTCGACAATTTTTAGAGCGGGATGGTCGTGTCGACAAAGTGATGGTACACAAGGAAGAGAAAGAAATGCCAGGAGATACTTGGAACTCCATCATCGAGGCAAAGACAGTAGACCGCTTCCTGCCACAACTCAGAATGTCAAAGTCGATCTCAGCTTCTCAACGCCTTCCACACGCACGACCGCAAATCAAACTCGAGCATCCAGCATCCGCATGAAGCGCAGCTAGAGTTTCTCCGCATCGAGACGGACCATCCCTGCGCATCAATAACAAGTCCTGAGCGCAGCGTCCCTCACCGTATCGAAACGGGCATGCCTCTTCGCACACGGTCTCATGAGCAATCGCGTTTGTCTTCGATCCTAATCAAGCAAGTGAGAACAGCAAGTGCAGAATTAGAGAGTGTCTGAATGTTTAATCCTGTTGAAGACGGCTCCTTCTATGCGAGTAAAAGAGTGTATGTGCGGGTCTATCGCAAAGTAGCGAGGCAATGTATCGATTTGTCTTGATGGGCTACTCCATGAAAGCAAATGTTCTTTGTGCATTCACAAAAGGCGCGCAAATATGCGCAGCTCATCCGTCCCGCCCCTGAAACTTCGCTGCAGAGCACCCCTTCAACACTGACCCAGCATCGAGTTACCTGGGAACTTTGCATCATACCCTCCCTGATCCCTCGGCTGCGTCCATGTAGTCAAATTGGCATTCTGATACGCCTCGAGGTGCTTCTCAATGTACGCCGCCGTCGGGGCATTCTCGGGATCGCAACCGACATTCTCCTCGCCTTCCACCTGCCACACCCTCACATAATCGACCAGCATCTGTGCCGGCCACTGCAGATGCGCCCAATCAACTGTAGTGAAGCTCGACGAAATGCCCAGGTTGAGCAAGATATACATCGGCTCATAAGGGATGGGCCTCTGACCGATTTGCGTCAGCGGATCCGGACCGAGAGCCTTCGAGTTGAGCTGCCACATGGGCTGGCCATCGCGCGTCCAGAGGATGTACGAGTCCGGGTCGGCACCTGGATTGTATTCGTAGCCGTACGACGAGAATTGGCCCTGGGTCTCTTGGTATGCTGCACGTCGAGTGTAGACCAGCGCCGAGGCGGCTTGTTGGAGCGGAGAGCCGGTGTAGGTGTTGAGCGCTGCGTCGGGTGAGAAAAACTCAGTGGTTCCGGGACCGTCTGTGAGATTGTATCCCGTGTTGAAGGGAGCAATCTGGGCCGACATGGACGCGTAGCCGCGCGTGCCACGTACGTGCGAAGCTGCGGCTTCGATAATGTCGATCTCGGGCGCAGAACGACCGACCCACGTACCGTCGGCGTGACGCGGTCCAGGGTGGTCGTCGGTGCTGTTGCACGTACATCGACTCAATCGCTGTCCCGGCAGGTAGGAGAGATAAGGACCGTACTTCTCGACATAGACACCCGTCGTCTGGGCAGCGATCGGACCTGTACCGTTGGCATACGTCTGATTGGGCAACGTACCAACATCGCAGGTGTCGTACGTATACGGCCACATACCATCCGTCGAAGCACCATACCCGGCACGGCCCAGATTGCCCATCGTCCATGCAGCTGGCCACAGTCCCGCCACATCCGGCGCACCGGGCAGCACCATCGAGACTTCAATATAGCCTCCGGTGAAGCAGAATTGGTTCCACGATTGCAGCATTCCGCCCCTAAAGTTGAGATCGTGCGTAGGAATCTGATCGAGCGTGATCACCAACGAGCCATTGGAAGTGGTGATGGCACTCGGATCGTACCATTCGTAATTACCCGTTCCCCAGTAATGCAGATCCACCGCGGTCCAGAACGGATCGTCGCCCGGATAGAAGCTCCTTCCATCGCGATTGAACTCGTCGCTAAATACCAGATTCATCTTCTTGCCAGAGCCGTTCAGTGTCGTGCGCGTCTTGACATTGTCCGGTGTATCTGGATCGATGAGGCTTCTTCCGATCTGCAGATCAGCCACCTGACCGGTGGCGTTGATCCCGCCCAGGTTGAACCCGCCTTTGGTCGATCCTTTGGTTCTCGACAGCCAGGAGATGACCGGATATCCACCAAACAGCAACATCAGCCCGAAACCGATGATGGCCAGCGTACCAATATTCAAAAAGCCGCGGAAAGAAAGCATTCCTTTGGCTGCAGAAGCCTTGCTTCCATCCTTTTCCGACTCGGGCTCGTGCAGGTAGTCATCCGGTTCCGATTCGGCATCGTAATCGCCCCACATCTTGATGTCCTGCACACCGCCTAGAGAAGGCGAGAGCGACATGGGCGAGTCTAGCCCCCACGCGCCACTGCCGAGCTTCTTCTCGTCAAAGAAGGATGCATCGGGCGAAGCAGTAGCAGAAAGTGGTGTGCGTGGCCCGTTGGTAAAGCTGCCAGGTGTGTAGGGACGACGCGGACTGTTGAGCGAATAGATGGAGCTGGAAGAATCGTTGATGTTGAGCACGGGTACGAGCCCGGTGGAGAACTCGTCTATACGGGTAGCAGGATACTTGTCCTCGTGCGACATGAGGCTTGATGACGACGAAAGACCCTGTGTATGACTCACACCTAGCCCACCGACGAGGTGATGTGCGGTGGGCGGCTTATACGAGAGAACAGGCGACGAGAGCGGAATTGCTCCTGCTGATCTCGGCTTGGGCGAGAGCCGTGCGCCACCACTGGCCGCACTACCACTTGCAGTTGAGCTTGTGGCGGCGGTATCCATACGGATCGAGGTCTCGATGCGAAGGTTCGTCTTGTCCGCGTTGTTCTTCAACGAGAGACGCGATTTGCGTTTGGTGGTGGACCCAAAGAGCCCGAGACCGTGCAATGCTTTGGACAAGCGCTTGGTGGATGAAGATGACGAGTCAGCAGCAGCAACGAGGCTCTGCTTTTCCTGCTCGTGGGTGAATGCGCTCGTTCCGGGAACGGTGATGGTGATATCTGGACTGTTGTACGGCGAAGCTGATCGAATGGCACCTCTGTCGATCACGGGCGAATCCTGCTTCTCTGCACCGCTGTATGCTGCGGATGTCGAAGTCGAGGCGTCGAGCGATGGCCTTGATGAACTCAGATGAGCCAGCGCTGGCGAATCAAACGGACCAGGAGTCAAGTGAGGCGAAGCTGCACTTGGCAGTATCTTTGACTCTCTACCTTGGTTCCGCTGTGCATTTGTTGCAACCAGACTGCTGCGTTCAGGGCCAAGAGAGGGCAGTGAGTCGAGATAAGGCAGGCCCGAGTCTCCGTTGGGCTGATATGTGTCGACAATTTCGTTGGATGATCTGCTGGACGAGAAGGAAAGCGAGATGGGCATGGCTACCGAGCTAGCGTCTGACGTCGGTCGCGCTGCTGCTAGTGGCTCATCGGAGGAGCCCCTGTTGGGCGTTGATGATGGCGACATGGTGCTTGCTTGGCCCAAGGCAAGGCAGTAGCTGAACAAGGGAGCAGGTCTTCAAGACGCAATGCTGGTCTGATCGACGGTTAGGGTTAGGAAGAAGGGTAAGTGAATGGAAGAGGATGGGAAGATGAGATTGCTCAGTGCAATCAACTTGCCAAGAGTGGCTTGGGGTGATACATTCGAAGTGCAACAACAGATGCAAGCCAAGCATGAGCGTTTCAGTGTGACATTCGCCCTCGGCTTCCGTATATTTGCTTCAAGCCAACCGAAAGCAGCAGAGGCAGCGAAGCCGCAAGACGACTCGTAGCTTGCCATGGAAAGCGCAATGCATCCGACGTGCGCGGCGATCGTTGCCTTGACTCTTTGTACATCACTAGGCACAGCAGAGACAAGATTGGAGGAACCAATGCTCTCACTGCTTGCATTGTCAAGTCCAAGCGCGGCGGCTGGGCTGCTCTTCCGAGAAAGGATCGACACATGTCGAGCAATAACGCCGGCTGTGGTATTCGAAGCGGAGGCAAGCGCATTAACGTGCATCACTGTTCGAACCCAGGCGGACCGAGTACGCTGCAGTCTGTATATCCGTCGAACTAGTCTGTCGTGGCTTGCAAGGCAACCCAAAAGCTGCGTGACAAGCAGCAGCAGCAGCAGCAGGGAGGGAGTGAGGGAGGCAAGAGGAATGTATGCTAATTAGTTCGGTCTCGCAGACGCGCCCAAGCTAGCTAGCTGGCTGGCTGACTGGCAAGTTGCTGCACAGGCTCAAGAACGCGTCAAGGTTCGCGGGGTCGGAGTGTCAAATTCTGCTTTGACTTGCATCTGACGGTTTCCGCTGGCCGACATTTTCGACCTTGATTGTGTTGCACAGAAAGCGTCTCGGTTGAAAGTCATGATCGTCGAGCTGCACCAAACCAGCTCTCGTGGGTAGCACACCAGTGCCTGACGCGAGAACCTACCCGGTCCGTCGATCTTTGTTGCACAGAAGCTAGCAGCGGAGATGGGCAACTTGCATCAGACAGCGTAATCTTGATGCCCCTTTTCGAGCAGTCCGACTCGCGTGAGAAGAGACAGCATTGACCGGCGGTCTCGGAGCTAGCGAGCACCGGGAGCATATCTGTATAGAAAAATAATGGCAGATAAGGCAAAGCGACACAAGAAAGTGCTTTGCAACAGCCGGGCTCCGGTGCCAGGATGATCTCCTTTTCAAACCTCACATCAGTCGAGCGCATCCGCATTCCGGCTAGCGTGGCTGCTCGCTTAGGAGTAAATGAATAGCTCCTCATGCAAGGTTGACCAGCAGCGACGCGCAGCTTCCTCTTCAGTCACGTCTTTGCTGCGGCTCTCTTCTTTCGCTTCCGCAGCTGCTCAGTAGCGAAAGCCTTTGCGTTGACACGTTTGTCGTTGAGCAGCATCCGCGTCCCGTTCAACAGTGTCCTTGTCGACAAAGACATCGAGTAAATGAAATCTTAGCACCGACTGTAGCCAGGTCTTCTGCCTCCCGCTCGGACTTTTTTTTTGGTTTTTCGATCAAAAAATTCTGTGTCATCTAGCAGACAATTGTCCAACGCCGAGCTGCATTTAAAATTTGTTCATCCTTTGCACCCGGCGCTCGTCCTCTCCTCTCCGATGCGCCGGCTTCTATTTACAAGCTGCTTGTCTATGACCACGGTCATGTCTCGGTGTAGCGTATACTTTCCATGTACGAGCGACATCACATCCAATGAGCACTTTGCTTACACGTCTCGCCGGACGCGGAAAGCATCGAGCTGTTTGCATACAGACAGTCGACGAGCTGGTGCCACGTGTGCAGCACGTCAAAGACGCGCTGTGAAGTGCACAGACTTGTGCGATGCCGGTCTGACAAGCGCGGGCCACGCCTCGGAGCTTGTCTTTTTCGTGCCTCAATTTCGAGCAGGATTTACTGGTTACTGTCATTCTTGGTCGTAGATAGCAAATTGCAGGTGTGTGTGTAGCCAATATGCGTGTGCCTGATCGTGCTAACCGGCCATCAAGAGGTCGGCCCCAGATCGGCCCGATCTTTTCCAACCTCACACTACACGTCGGTGATCACAGCAACGCTTTGCTCAGACTGTCATTCGAAGGACACCCGCAGGTGCGCGGTTCACTAACAATCAGGGTGGTATTGCCCGCTTTAAAAGTCATTCTCCAACATCATCGTGAACGCTTGGTACCAGCGCGAACAGCCCTCGAACTGCCGTTGCCCGCTGTTGGGGGCTGAATACTTCCCTCTTCTTCTTCGCTTTCACCGGCGGTGGCTAGCTCGCCTTCCTCGGTCCTCTGTCTTTTTCTGGGCGTATTGCTGTTCGACGCAGCAGCAGCCGAGCTGGATCCGTCGGCGACTTCACCTTCCTCGTCCGAGGCTGTGATAGCGGTCGAATCGCGTTTTCGCCGCGTCGAGCCGGTGCTGCTCGTCGTCGCTGGTGCTGCGGCTGCGGAGGGTCGGAATGTCGGCGCGGAAGGGTTGAGTGCTGGCGGTACGGCAGCGTCGTCTCTGTCCGGCAGGACGGTTCTGCGCGGTGTCGAGCTGCCACTTCGGCTAGCAGCGTTACCTTGTGGACCTTCCTCCTCCTCGCCTTCTTCCGGTTCGTCTTCGCTCTTCCGAACTTTGCGCCGCACTGTAGCACCGCTCTCTGACGCATCGTCTGCATTGCCACTTGCTCCAGCGGCTGCAGCACCATCACCCGTATCGCCATCCGCATCGCCATCCGCCCTCTCCACCTCCCTCCTCTCCCTCTCACCGACCTCGTAGCCCACATCGTTGCGCAATGAATCCAGCACACTGATCGCCTCTCCCGTCCTACCAGCACCCTCCCTCGACATGTCCGCATACTTCTCCCGTTCGGCCCTGACACCTGCCAGCTGCTCACTCAACCTTGCCAACGACTCTTCTAGCTCCTTCCTCGTAGGCAGCTTGACAATCTCGCCTGCGACCACGTCGTATTCAAGCTTGTTCTTCCGTTCGCGTCGTACATCTTGCAGCTTTTGCTTGAGTGCATCGATCCGCTTTTGTGTCGCCTGCTGCTGCAGCTCGATCTCGGACAATTCCGAAACATATGATTGGATCTCGACTTGACACGTTCCATGTGCGATCGAGGACAGACGGAGCAGCTGGAGACGGAACGCTTCGAGATCGGCCTTGAGTGAAAGCCGAGACGAGCAGACGGACTCGACATCTTTGCTAGAGAGCAACAGAGTGAGCTTCTTGACGAGGCGGCGGAGAGAACGCTCGTCGACCTGCATGCGCTGCTTGATGACGATTTCTTGCTGCTCGCTCGTCAGCGGCTGAAGGGTGATGCGCGATGAGGAAGCCATGGTTGCTGTGTCTAATGTGCAACGATGTGGTTGACTATGATGACAAGCCCTTTCTCCCGCGAATGATCAAGAAGAAGGGCAGACGCAGCAGCTTCTTGACGACGATGGTGTGCAAAAGGGAGGAAGAGAGAGACTCATAATGTTGGCTCGAGTATAAGCCCAAATCTCCGATTTCCGTGCACGCAATTTTTTTTCTCAATGTTACACCTACTTTGCACAGACGTCTCAAAGCCCCGCAGCCCCCTTTGTCCCTTGCCGAACGCCGTTGTCTCCTTTCTGGCAGCTGACACCACCTGTCCGACAGCGCCGCCCACCATGTGCAATGCGTGCGTGGGGCGCGCGGGCGTGTGATGAAGGCGTGTCCCTTTGTCCTCCTTGTCTCATCGACTGCTTCTGATCCTTTGTGCACATCTCTATCAAGGCATTGTCGCTGTGATCACGAGAAAATCGAGGCACTTTGTGAGCCACCGGGTGAGGTGAGAACCCGCGATCCTTGTCGACGCATTGCGTCCAGGCGCCGCCGATTGTCGTGTATGCATGATGCGCCTTACGTTGGGCAACAATTCTCTCGGCTGCTCGTCATTGACACCGGTTCTTCCTTTGTTGCGCAAAAACATGCTCTTGCTTCCTGAGTATCACTTGCGACCTTGACTCTCTACGGTTCATACATGATCACCATCGACATTACCAGCCTCATCTCAAGACCGCTTTACTCTTCCTGGCAGGATCATAGTACTCTCCTACCATCATCCTCATCCGGATGAATTGGCTCAAATCGCCACGTTCCAACTTCCACCTTCTTAAAAGACATCCGCACCATGCTCCTTCCACCATTCCTCCAACGCTGGATTCTCCTCAACGCCGTCCGCTCACTCACCATTGTCGCCTGCACCCTCGTCGTCGCCTCCACCATCCGTACGCTAAGCATCAACTTTGCGCACTGCCCTACCACAAACCTCTCCTCTTCTTCCTCCACATCCTCTTACTATCCATCCACCGACATACCCACCACCTTTCTCGGCGTCTTCTGGTCCACCCTACACCACGCTTCCACGATGCTAGTCCTCCTCACCGTGATTCTGTCCGAATTGTCGCTACCGATCCCGCTGCTGCATCGACTGTTTAAGAACACGCTGCCTTTCCTAGGTCCGAATTGGGGCACCGGGTTTTTGGGCGTGCTGCTGCTGCTCGTGGCAGCGGACGGGTTGAGCAGGGGCGACGTGGGTGGGCGGTTCGCAGAGGTGAGTGCATGGGTGCTGGCGGCGATGGGTGTGGCAAATATCATCGTGGGCGTGGTGTGGAGGAGCAGAGCCAAGGTCGTGAGGAGTCCGATGGGATGGAAGGCTGACGTGGCCGAAAAGCTCGATAGTTTGGCGGATGCAAAGCGTGATGCGGAGCGTGTGGTTGAGAATTTGCCGCTGCCAATAGGTGTGAGCAAAGGCGAGGAGAAGCAGGGGGCGCTGAAGGGTCTGATTCGCGCAGTCGGTGGAAAGGTTGCTGGGAAGATAGAGAAACGTCAGGCACAACAAGCAAAGAAGGACATGGAGAAGGAGAAGGGAAAGGACCTTGGAAAGGCATCCCCCGTGCCGAGCATGGCCATCTTCACCTCGGCTCCACCGTCCACCGTGGTCACTTCGAAGACTGTCCCGCCTCCGCCTCCGCCATTCCCTCTTGCATCTGCAACTGCATCTGCACCTTGTTCCACAGCACCTCCGTCACTCACCATGCCTCGAAAAGCAGCTTCACCCTCACACTGCCCACGATCCCCTTGCACGCACTCTACATCTTCCTCTATATACACCATTTCGTCCACCTACACGCTCGACGCACCACCGCCACCTTCCACCTCGTTCTCCACCATCGACAGCTCGTGCTCCCTCCCGCATGCTTCTGACCCATCTTCGCCGCCAGTAGCAGCTACGACGTCGGGCAAACCGACGCTGAAAACGGTCCGTTTTCAACCGTCACCTCTCCCACATCATCCTTCTACCACCATCGACTCGTTACGCGCTCTCTCAGCCACAGCCGATTCACCGGTCATGATCAAGGGATCCAACCTACACCTCCTCTCTTCTCCTTCACCCACACTCACCACCCTCATCAACACCAGTGCCAACCTCGCCCCACCGCCACGCCTGCACCTAACCGCATCACCGCCCGACAGCAGCAGCGCAGGCAGCCGTCGCTCGCTCGACCCAGAACCCAACATGACAGCGCTGATCGATGGCGAGCGCTCCCCCTCGGTGCTAGCCAGCCTCAAGGCTGCCATGCTCGAAGCACAAGCCAAGGCATCGCCGAGCAAGAAATCGCTCTACCTCGGCAGCCATCGCTGGCGCGCTGAGTACGAGGCGCTCACCACCACCACCACCACCACCACCAACGCCTCCTCCTCCACCAGCAGTCCGGATCATGCTGATCCGCAACAGAGACAACACTCAAAGAAACCGGATGCTGCAGCAGCGTCTCGACCTTACGACTTTCTCTGAATCCTCTGTATCACACTCTGTCCCACGCTTTGGTTGTATGACATGCTCCTTCACATTTGAAGGTCAGTAGCCAAGTATAGATATTCGAACATGTGTTCCATGGCGATTGAGGAAAAAAAAGATCAGACTCGCTCGTAAAAGAGCATGTATGCTTTCGCCTTCAACACCTCGTCAATGGTGGCTGCTCGCACGATCGTATCCGAAGTATAGACCCATCGCCGACCATCGTCCTTCTTTCGGGGATCCACATCGTCGTCCTCTTGTTCGTCTTCCACTGCGGAGCTCTCCTCGACGTGTCGATGGGCATTATCGTTGTGACTAGCAACCGTTGCCACGGCCGGTGTGGGTTCTAGTGGCGTCATGCTTCCCGTCGTCGGCGTTGCGTTTCCCGGTACAGCTTCAATTGCTGAAGCAACACTGCCGTTCGTACTGGCATGCGACTGCTCGAGTTCGTCCAGACTGTCCCAACTAGCCATAGCTTTGAGTTGTGGCTGGGGCCGCACAAGTCTGGGTCCTTGTGATGCAGACGATTCGCTCTCGCTGGCCGGTGTTGCGCCCGTTCGCTGGCTCGAATCAGTTTCGAGGGAAGAGATCGATGTCTGTGGCGCAATATCGTGCGAGGATGATCCAGAGACGCTGCTCGACGAGGGCATGCTCGTCATTGCGACCGACGACGAGAAGGGCGCCGCCGAGGCAGGTCGGACGGGCACGGATATTGGTGCAGGCGAAGCTGCGTTGGATCGCGACGGTTTGAAGAATTGGCCAAATCCACCACCACCTCCCGCGGCTGCGGATGGCGTTGCATTGTTCACAGGTGCAGGTGTGTTGGATCGACTGGTTGGCGCAGAACGTGCCACCATCTCCTTCGATCCGTCCTTGAGCTTGATTCTGTCGGACAACACGTATGCAGTGTAGTGGCCGGCGGACAGCGAGCCCTGGTGCACAATCACCGCGTACAGCCGGTACTCGGTCTTGGGCCGGCGAATAACCGAAGGCACAATCTCTTGTCCATTTGACGTGTGCACCTTGGGACCCTCGTCCAGGTCTCCTCCTCCGCCGCCCAGGAGTCGACTTCCGTGGGCAGCACGATGATCGCTGAGATGCCATGACCACATGCCGTGCCTCTTGCCCTTCCTGTCACCGTGAAGCAGTTTGCGGTGGCCCTTACCATGTGCATGAGACACTTCCACCTTGACATGGCGCGCATCTATACCAGCGTGGATCGCCTCCTCTTCGGCGCGCTTTCGAATCGCCAGCGGATCGCTTGAAGCTTTGAGACGGCCGCGACGGTCGTACTCCTCTCTCGGCGGCGCAAGCCAAGGCGTGATGTCGAGGTACTCGGGGAAGGTGACCTGGTCGTCGATCTTCTTAAACCCTGCTAGACCCGAGACGAAGCCGCGTCCCGTAGCTTGGAAGCGCTTCAGGTGGAAGATGAGCACTGGTGGTGCCGATGCGATCAGATAGCGTTTAAGGGCACGTCGAGGCAGGCTTTGGGCTGAACGCTTCGGACCGCTTGGTTTCGCTAACGTAGACTTCCGTGCAGCGTTGCCTTCAGCTTCCGTGTCGGTTCCTTCACCCATCGAGGCATTGGACTCGTCCATGCCAGTCGAAAAGCCAGACATGTCGGTTTCTGTGCCCGTGTCGTAGCCGATGTTAGCAGGAGCAAGACGATCGTCTTCCCGCCCTTTCGCTTCGACACTGCTGAGACTGGATTCGGAATCCCTTTTTTGTTGCATCATAAGTCCGTTGCTGCTGTCGCTGCCGTTGAAAGCTGGCGATGTGGACGCAGATCCGGCATGATCCCTCGCAACGATACTGCCGCCACCGACACTATTGCTGGGCGACCTTTGCATCTTGAGCTCGCCTTCGTCGACGGATGCGTCGGCGGAAGTCATACAGATGGTGGGAATGTCGGACCGTTGTAGCGAAGGGTGCGAGGCGCTGGAGCTCGTCATGACCGAGTCGACACTGCTGCTCGCAAGTGTGCTACGACTTGCCGCGGTCGACATGCCATTGCCGAAGGATCGGCTGGTCACGGTTTCGTCCCCTACGGTGGTAGGCGCTTCAGCTTCGGTTCGCACGACCTTGCCCCTCTCGCCATCAGAATCGGCGTCCGAGCTGCTCAGTTCGCTACCTTCGTCGTCGTCCGCCTCTGCGAGAGCAACGCCTTTGCGTCTACGCCGTCTGCGGATTCGCTCGCGCTCTTGCGCATCAGGAGGGTTAGCCAAGCGCCAGCAGTTCTTACATGCAAAGCTGTTGTCACCGTCGAGCACTTCGACACTGGTGAACTGGCGAAGCGAGGCGATGAGACCTGTGGTCGACTGCTCCTCGCGGATCTTGACGCGGCGCTTGGCACCTCGCGATCGCGGATTGGGTTCAAACTCGGCATCTGGGTCACGGTGACGTGCGCCTGCGCCGACGGAACGGAAAAAGCCGTGGAGAGGCTTGCCCTGGACAGCTGCAGCTGTGGCGACGGTGTCAAAGAGTGGCGAGGGCGCGCCGGGTCTTCGAGAGGATGGCGGGAAGGCATGACTGCTGTTTGGGTCGTCTGCCATGATGCGAGCGATATAGGCGGACTGGTGAGATGAGGACTTTGTAGCACGAAGCGGTGGACGCATGGCGGAAGCATGGATAGGAACGGCCGAGCGATTTCCTGTGGGCGGATGCGGGCTCGTCTCGCGACTGCTGACGTCGACTGGTGCGGTATCTGTGGTGGTGCTGCCGAGCATCCTGGCGACTCGGGTGCCTGTCCGCGTGTCTCCATTATCTTCGCCAGCCGAGGCGGGTGCCGAGTCGATGTATGGCCGCGAAGCCGAGGTAGGCGCCAAAGAGAGGGAAGCCATGTCGGGAAAGTCGGGTTCCATCTCGCTTCCAGAAGTGGCACCTAGCTTCTCATGACGTCCGCTTGTCTTGCGTAGACTGCGTGTCCGCAGCTGGAAGCGTCCACGACTACCTTCGTCGGGTGAAAGCAAGCCTGCCGACTTCTTTGATTTAATCGCGTTCGAGTCAGCATCGCTGGCCTCAGTCTCGCTGTATCTCGGAGTGCCGACTGGAGTGTTGGAGTTAGAGCCTGTCGCAGCAGCAGCAGTGGCAGCAGCGGCCGACTTTCGATCCATGATGGTGCGTCCCTGGGTGGCGCGCCTCCAACGGTCGGCCATGCTGCGAAGACGATCCCGCTTGCGCGACTTTGGATTGTTGGCGTCGTCGCGCAAGCTGAGGCTGATGTCGTAGAAGTCTTCGTAGGTGTGCGAGACCTTTTTGCATCCTTCGCACACGACCATGCTGGCGAGCTTGCCGCAGAAGAGGAGATCCAGGAATGGGAGCAGCTGCTCCTCGGTTGTTGTTGGTGCGGAAGAGGGTGCGTCTGCAGCAGCAGACTCTTGTGAGTGCGACACCAGCTGACCCATGTCGACATCGGCTGCGGTGGAACGATTCAGAGGCGATGGTGTTGGTGCTTCTGCTGCGGATGAGGGTGTTGTGGATGCACCGTTCACCCTTGCCTTGTTGTTTGGCAAAGGGGGCTGCATCTTTTTGATGAGGTCGAGTTCCTCCATGCGACAAGCGTCGAGAAGATGGCGCATGAGCTCGTGACCATCCTGCTGGCCATATTCTAGGTATTGGTCGTACTTTTTTCCGATCTGGTTGAGAAGACGCTTGGGGTTGACGTTGAGCGAGGTGCGAGACTTGTGAGCGTCGGTCCAGAACTTTTCGAGGACGTGACGGAAAGCAGTGTTGAGCGGCAAATCAAGTACATCTGGTTGGTATGCTGAATTCCTGGAGGTCGGAGCCGAGGAGTCTTGCTTGGACAGGGCAGCATCCGAGGGGCGCTTGTCCAGTTTGATGGTTGCTGTCGGATCAATGGTAGAGAGCGTGCTGAGAGATGCCAGAGAGGAGTCGAGACTACCGCTGGGATTGACAGGATGATCGATGCGACGACCGTGCTCGCCATCGCTCACGCGGAGTGCGGGACTCTGAGCTCGGTTTGGCCATTGGTTATGACGAGCGGGCGCGAGAGCAGAGGTTTCTGTGTTCGCTGATGTTGACGGGTCGTCAGAGTATGTTGCTGATGTGGGCGGGCCCTGAATGAGGAGGCGAAAGTCGCGGGTGTTGGCGATGGCCTGAAGCACCGAGTTTAGGAAGCAGGTATTTCCAAGATTGAGGATGCCGGGGTGAAAGGAAGGGTCGTATTCGTTCGAGGGTTTGGCGTATTTGGAGCTCGAGGCGGCGAAGGAGCCTCCACGCAAGCCTGGAAAGGATGCGGCGGCTGTAGATGGGGAAGAAAGGGATGCGAGCTTAGATGACGACGAGCCGCCACTGGCCGGGTGAAGTGGATTGCCCATGACGTTGCCCAACGGCGGCTCCAGATCACAGTGACGAGTGGTGTACTATCTTGAGGCCAGAACGTGGCGCGGGAGGGCAGCGACCTAGTTAGGGGCGCGCTCAAGGGATGGTCGAACCCTGGCAAAGCATGCCGATCGAAAGGCCGATGCAATATGAGGGCAGATTGGAGGGGTGCGTGCTACGTTGGATTGTGACCGAGTGTTTCCGAGATGACTGAGAGATTGTTTCGAATAGCGGAAAGGGTGCCGATGGTGGTGCAAGAATCGATGCGGATGCGTCCGAGGAGAGAATGCCAGAAGAACGAGAGAATGCGGAGGAGCAAATCTATGATTGAGAGATGAAAGCCGGACGAAACCAAGATGCCGAAAGAGAGGACGTAGCAAAGGAAGAAGAAAAGGCTTGACGAGAAACGTTGGACGTGGTAACCAAGCTAGCAACCGAAGTCGAACGTCATGCAAAGAAGATGAAGGCAAAGGTAAAGTGAAGAGAGGGAAAAAGATGATCGCGTCAAGGACGAGACACGCAGGGTACAATCATGATGCCTGACATGGCAAGCGGGGGAGCGCCCAATCCAGAGTTGCGGCGGACTATCCGCCAGTTCGGCCAGCTGACCGACTAACTGATTCACTACTGCCAAACAAAAGAGCCAGATTGACCCACAAATTCCGACCCGCTGTTTTTAGAGTTTCCAGCTCCAGACGGCTCTCTCTACTGTCGCAACTCCCGACTCAAGAACGAAGCTCGTGCGCCAACGCCCCGCGTCGGCCATCTGCTTGGAAGCCAGATAATTGCAACAAACCCTGGCTTGAATTCCAGACACAACACGAGCCCGTCTCAGCTGTTTGATTTGTGTTGGGGGAATCGCTGCCAATAACGCCGAGACTGCCCACGAGCTCAACTCGCTTGCAAATTCAAAACTCACTTGCGCTTCTACCGAGCCAGAACCAGAGCTGAAGCCAAGGCCAGAGCCGTGCGCTCGGCGGTACCGTAGTATAACATCGTCATCATCATCGACCGCACCTCAATTTCGTGCGTGTCGCCGGCGCATGGAAAGCTGGAAGCATCTGTTCGTTCCTTAGGGCGAATCAGAGCAGGATGTGACTGTGGGTCCGCCGCCATCCCGTCTGTTGCGAAAGTGGGAGTCGTCGACGAAACACGCACGCCCTCGACGGCACTCGACTCCCGGGCAACAGTGCGTGCTCGACTTTGTCGAGGATCTGATACCGCACTCGACGGCCACGCGCTGCGAGCTTGGATCTCCACGCGCCGTACCCAGTGACCACATCATCTGAGCCGTGTTCGATCCGAGTCTGTCGTTCAGAACATCTCATGTGTGCACGCACAGCGGACCAGAGGATGGCTAGAAGATGAATCGTGTTGTTGGATTTTTGGGGTCCCCCTCGTTCTGAAAGGAGCGCAAAAATGCATAATACATGATGATGAGTATGGAAGAAAACGTTGACAGTCGACGAACAAGGACACGGAAGCCATCTGCCTCGTGCCGCACCGTCCCTGTCTTGGTATCGAAAGCTACCAAGCCTTGTGGGATCGACTCCAAGAGTGAGATAAAGAGGAACTCGAGACTGCCCAGAGACGAGGGGGTAAACGAAACAGTCCACGAGTCGGTCGGTCGATCCTGTTATGGCTGTGCTAGCTTAGACGGCAGAGATTGTGCGGGAACGAGTCGACTTTCCGTATCGGAGCATCGTGCCTGCCTATGCGTATTTATACGGGAAGAAAAGGGGGGGAGGGAGGGGAGAATGCTGCAAGAGAGAGAACCGGGGCCGAGTCAAAAAAGAAAGTCGCCGCTCTGGTTTAAGCAGAGGCCTTCTTGGTGGCGGGCGAGAGAACGCTGCGGCGCTGCTTCTTGAGGAGCATGACGTTGAATCGGTCAAAGTCCGAGAGCGAGCGGCGCGTCTTGATGGCAGCGCGCTTCTTGGCCCAACCAGACTGCGACCACTTCTCGGCAACGTTGGCCTTGTCAAAGAACTTCTTGACGGCGGTCGAGCCAGCGCCACGGGGGAGACCAGGGACGGTGAGCTTGGTGAGCGTGAGGTGCTTGAAGGCGAACACCTGGCGGGCAACACCAGTCGAGGGCGAGTCAATGATGGCCTGGAGTTATTGAAATGCGAGATGGAGGGGAGAGTCAGTGCTTGTTTCTCTTGATCAAGGCGAATCTATGTGGAAGATACCACGACATCAGATGGTCCGTGACGACACGTCGTTCATCGTTGCGTGATCTGCTTGGTTGCTGCTTGATGGTGATTACTTCTTTATCAGAACTGTGTCTGAGATCCTTGTCCAATGCTCCTCCAAATCGCGGTCGAGCGTTCGACGTCGTCGTTTGCCTGGCGTGAACAACCAGATGTTCCTGACCTCTTGCGATGACAAGATCTTATGCAGGATGGCTGAGCAGTACTCTACTGCTTTTGTCCTCTCACGGTCGGTCTGCGTCATTGCAGCATCCAAGCCGAAGTCCTGACTGTCGCTTTGCTTCGGTCGATGCTGCTGTGTTGGCGACGAGTCGACTGCAGTCCCTCTTGTGAGATTTCTCCCCCGTAATCTGCGTCCAATGTCGTGGCATATCCGAGTGTGTATCCAACTTACCCTGTTGTGGTCGATGACCTCGACAATGACGGCGAGCTGGCCGGCGGAGGGGCCCTCCTCGACGAGGACGACACGGCCAACCTCAACGTAACGCTTGAAAGAAGCAGGCATTGTGTATGATCTGAAAGCGCGAAAAGGAGAGACAAGGTCGAGAACAAGTCAGCGAGGCTGACCTTTGTGATGAAGGCGTTGGCAGCAGTGAAGGTTGCATCGTCTTGTCCATCGCATCGTCGGGTTCGTAGGATCTAGTCCGTCACATTCTCATTGCATTGCGGCAGATGCTATCGAGTTGTCGGACAGAACACCGTTGCCGTTGCTCTGACAAAATGCTCTGGGTGATGTGATCCTGCCCTGCCACCGTTGGGATGCATTCGTGACATCGAAATCAGGTGACATAGAATGGGACGGGTTTGTCCAGCGTGCTAACCCCTTGCTTCCCATCTGAGCCCTCCTCCGGAATCCACCTGACGTGTGTTCAGACTATTTGCATCTTCGCGGAGTCGTACGTCATATTCAAGCCTACAGTCGATATCTGGTCTTTCTGATGCAATGATGACGAGCAATGTGTGGCGTGCCAGATAAGCTGCAAATAGACCGACCTTGTGTACAAGTGCGAATGATGTGTGTGGGCCGATTGAAATGAAAGCTGTCGATACCACTGGATGGTGATGCCTTTGGTTGATGACTGCTGCGCTGGAATGCTGGTGCGAGTGCGGATGCGAGGGTCGACGATGGAGACGATGCTGCTGGTGTTTTCAAGATGTCGGCATCTACTTACGTTCTTGAGATGATGGTGATGGGCGTGGTAGAGATCGACAAGCGAGAGACAACCAGCACAAACAAGCTTGCTCGCCGACACGGATACACCAATCAACCAAGCCAACCGGTTCTCATTGCAGCACAGAGGCTCTCAAACTCCTTGGCCCAGCGGCCCTCAAATTCAGAAGACTGAGGAATCGTGACTTGGACTCACTGTGGCACGCACACCCGACGCACTCTTCTTCCTCACAGCAGGTCAGCAGTATCACACTCCCTTTCCTATGTCTACCAAAGTCAGAGGAAGAGCATCTTGTCTCACCAGCTGCCTTACAGCAACGGCCCGACCGACAGAGTAAATTCTTGTAATTGCATGTCAGTCTCTGCTAGACAGCGAGGCGGAAAGGCTCAGAGTGACCAACCAGATTTCTACTTCAATTCAGTTTACCTAGAATTTGAACTTTTTAGACCGTGCTACACGTGACTTCATAATTGGGCCTCGCCGCCACCTTCTTCGGACGCAACTCCTGTTGTCCCCATGATGGTGTAGCACATCTAAAGGCATATCGTAGTAAGCTATGGGACGCTGTGGTATGTGAGTATCAGCCTGATCAGCGAAAGAAGCAGCTCGATAGAGCCCATGGTGGCCTGTCGGATGGATCAAGTAGGATAGAGCGGGGAAGACCTAGTCCGGCCGAAACACAATCACGTGATTGGAATAAGCGGTAGGTTCATTTTTGAACTTGCCTGACTTGAATTCTGGGAATTTGGTGCCCGCGGTGTGAGACCAGACGGTCGGTCAGTCGTTCACAGCCAAAAGAAGCTCATCGCTCAACAGCACATTGCAGGCAGCAGCGAGAGCTTTCGTTCGGGAGAGCGAACTTGGTTGGAAGGAAAATCCTCGACAGCACAGCGCAGTCTGTCTCGATGGAGCCCGCCAGAAATGACAACACCTGACAGGCAAGCAGTCAAATTCCGAGCTTTTGGGAAAGCCTGTTAGCTGCAAGTCCAGGCTCGACTGGCAGACAGTGCTGTGTAGACACGTAGACAGACAGACAGGCAGGCTCGCTGCGTCTGAGCTGAGCTATGAGCTCAAGCGCAGCTGAGTGTGCTCGCCATCATCCGAGACGTGCGGACGCTACCAATCGGTTCACCTTTCTCCACCAATCCTCAAGTCACCACTTAATAGCGTAAGTATTCTGCACCACACATTGACGCTGTAAACGATCTACGACCACGACATAACGACCACGCTTGCGGCATCATCATTCGAGCAGCATTTCCACCACTCAGACGTCCACTTCGAGCGATTTGCATTGGCTATCAGCGTCCAGCGTCTGTACTGGCACTCAGCGTCGAACCGGTTCTAATATTTCCATTCTCCACCATCTCCACTTGTCGTTGATCCCATCACATCATCTACGACTCATCGGCACTTGTTGGCATCCACAGAAAAATGGTCAACGTTCCCAAGACGCGCAGGACTTACTGCAAGGGCAAGCCCTGCAAGAAGCACACGTGAGTATACACATCGACCAACAGCAAATGCATCAGCAGCGGAATATCGATCAGAGGAAACCGTCAGCAGCAGTCACATCAGCAACCACGGGGGAAAGCTTTTGCGTAGCAATGCAGATCCGTTCAGGAGGAGCAGGGTTTCGAGCCAGGACACTCGCCTTTCGGGCGACACTGCGATACGGTCAGCACAGTTTCGTGGCGATGTAGCTCGAGACGATGGCATCAGCATTTCGAGACAAGTGGAAACATGACCAACGAACGACAGCTGGACACTGGTCCAAAGGTTGTACAGTTGGTTAACAGGAAAGTTGACGGGACACGCAACCCAACGCAGTCACAATGCGACTCGATAGGCAAAAGAGCAGGAGATGCAGGCAACATTTTGCAAAGTCACATGCAGATGGTAGGATGTGTTCAGGGGAGGAGGAACACGGCAGGCGCATCACAGTCCCGCACAGTCACCTCAGCACCGAGATTGGTCGTCGGGATCGATAATTCAGAAGCGTGCGCACCCCTTCCACGCATCATTGCGCATCGTGGGCAAATGGAAAGGCCATGGGCGTTGGATGTTGCCATGTTGCTCCCCGTGCGCTTGCTGGACTGCACGACAAGTTTGATCTCTCAGCTACCCCTGCTGCTGCTGCTGCTGCTGCTGCTACTGACGTAGCATTGCTGTTGTCCATCCGCCGTCGTCGGAACCACGTCACTGACCCTTGCTTCATCACTTATACTCGCTTGATCTTCCGACAGCCCTCACAAGATCACCCAGTACAAGACTGGTAAGGCTTCGCTCTACGCTCAGGGTAAGCGTCGTTACGACAGGAAGCAGAAGGGTTACGGTGGTCAGACCAAGCCCGTCTTCCACAAGAAGGCCAAGACTACCAAGAAGGTTGTGCTGCGTCTCGAGTGCACCCAGTGCAAGTACCGATCGCACGTCGCCCTCAAGCGATGCAAGCACTTCGAGCTTGGTGGTGACAAGAAGCAGAAGAACGCCGCCCTTGTCTTCTAAGCTTGTCGTCATTTTCTCTCGATTCCCCCTCCTCTTCTTCTCTTCTCTTCCCGTTGGTTGGGCTGGCTATGCCGCGGTTCTTCAACATTGCATGCATCAATGGATCGTGGTGTAGCACAATGCCGCCGACACTTGCCGATTCTACTTTCTTGAAAGCATCTCAGTTGTTTAACACGCCTTCATGAAAAGTCGACGCTCCCGTGTCGACACTGTACTTTTTTCGATCATCCCTGCGTCTAGAGGCTCTCTCTTTTCGCATCATCACCGTAAAAGGAGATGGGCGCTTCACATTGTGTAAACCCAACTCTCTCTCACACACACGCTACACACACGCAAAATAAGCATCTTTCTCCCGATTCTCGTTTGGTTTGCAAGATCTGGAAAGGGAGTCTGCATGAGCGTTGAGCGTTGAGCTTTGTTTTGAGTCTTAACGAGCTTGTGAATGCACAGATGGGGTAATGTGCGCTCACCAAGCGTACATCCATCAGACACGGTCGAAATGGATGGGAAGAAGGTGTGTCTTTGAACGGTTGACATTGACATCTATACTACGGGCGAGCAGTCTATCGTAACTTTAAGCTGAAGATGAAACAACGAGCCTAAGGGTAGTCAACGCACTCAGGCGAAAGCCGAAGTTTCGATGCCAGCGGCCTTTGCAGCATTGACAAACTCAGACCTGACAGCATCGGCACCGGAAGCGGCCTCGGCCTTCTTCCTGTACTCTCCCAACTGAGCAGCCTCGAGCTTCTCGCACAGCGCGTCGAGTTCGTTGAGCTGTGCCTCGATGATCTGCGGAGTAGGCGCAGCCGACTGGAAGTAGTTGTTGTCGGTGATGAGCTTGTTGAGCGCCTTCTTTTCCTTTTTGATGGCCTTTTTGGCGGCCTCTTTGGCCTTCTTTGCGTCGGCCTTGGCGGCCTTTTCCTGTTCGGCAGCTTTGGCCTCTTCGTCGGCTTTGCGCTTGGCTTCCTCTTCGGCCTTCTTCTTGTCCTCGGCAGCCTTGCGAGGGTCGACGGCGGCAGCGGCACCGTTGACGCCGGGACGACCCTTGTTCTTCTTGGCTTCGCGAGCGGCCTTGTCGTCGGCCTTGAACTGCTTGATGCGCGGGTCGATCGAGAGGGCTTTGTCGACGAGGTTGCGCAGACGAGCGTTGTCCTCCTTCTTTCTGCGGGCACGCTCGTTGCGGTTCTTCTTCTCAGTGTAGCGCTTGTCGTCGCGGTTGTCGGAACCTTCGTTGATCTCCTTGTCGAGGTACTCGAACGATCGCCACGAGTCAAAGTTGTAGAAAAAGTCGTAGAACTCGTTGACCTGTTCACGCGTCGAGTTGGCATCTCCGAGCTGGGGGACGGGTCCGTTCTTCGGTTCGGAGAAGCGTCCCTCGCGCTCAAAGATGGGAGCCCAGAGAGCGTAAAATTTGTCGGCGGGCTCCTTGCCGGTGGGGACAGCCTCGTCATCGATCGACTCGTCGACTGAGTCAAACTGACGACGCTTCTCGGGGTTGCTGAGGATCTCGTGGGCCTTGGCGATGCACTTGAAGAACGAGTCGTCCGAGGTCAAGCCAGACGATCCAGCCTTCTTATCAGGGTGGTGCTTGAGCACTTTTTTACGGTGAGCAATCTTGATCTGCTCCTGGGTGGCCTTCCATCGCAAAGCAGAGAGACCGAGCACGGCGTAGTGGTCCTGAGTTTTCCACTCCTTGGGATCGCGAGCGAGGAGCTCTTCCGACTCGTCCTCGTCACCGACACCTGCATCATCGTCGCCGTTGGCAGCAGCAGCGGCAGCAGCGGCAGCGAGCGAATCAGTGATGATCTTGTCGTCCTCGGCAAAAGTGAGGTTGTTGAGCTGACGACGCTTGTAGGCGAGGAAAGCGGGACCGACGGGTTGAAGCACGTGGGACGAGGGAGCCGAGAGGGTGGTGGCGGATGACTGACCAGGCTTGAAGCCAGCAGGAGCAGCCGAGAGCTCGTAGGGGAGGTCAATAAAGACAGACATTGCGATCGAAAGGGGGTGCGGGGGCGATGAGGATGATGATGGCGATCAAGACAAATCGAAAGCGCTGGCACTGCACGGCAGGCACACTCTGAATGCATTCATTGCACATTCAATCACATTTATCGGTCGACGAGAAAGAGAAAATTCTCACTTTCTTCCAAAGTGGCACCCACGTTGACACCACCGCCTGTCAGCTCTCTCTACCAGACAGTATTGATAAATCAAAAATCGATTTGGAAAAGTTTAACCTCATGCATACAAGTAAGCGACGATCTCACATGTTCAAAACCCAACTGAGGGTTCGCAGGAAGAAAGTGCACAGCAGCACAGCAGAAAGTGAATGTGCGTGTGAGTGTGCGAGTCAGTCAGTGAAACAGGCTGCGCTTGCTTTGCTTGTTTTAGCAACTCGCCGTCGATAGCAAATACCAACCAACACTTTTTCAGCTCTTCTCTCTATCCTACCCGTCAACACACACATACGGCTCCGACGCTCACAACATCATGATCGACCTCCTCCTCCTCCAGCCCGACAAGGGCGGTAACCCGCAACTCGTCAAGGACTCGCAAAAGAAGCGCAACGCCTCTGAAGAGCTCGTCGACCAAGTGCTTGCTCTCTACAAGAACTGGGTCTCGCTCCAGAAGGACCTCGATGTTGCCCGTCGAGATGTCAATGCCGTCCAAGCCGAGATCACCAAGCTCCGCAAAGCAAAGGAAAACGCCGATGAACAGATGGCCAAAAAGAAGCAACTTGACGCCAAAGTCAACGACCTCAAACCTACCGTCGTCGCCGCCGAGCAGGAGATGAAGACCAAAGCCATGCAGATCGGCAACATTGTCGGTGACAAGGTGCCCATCAGCAACACCGAGGACGACAACCTCGAACTTCGCAAGTGGCATCCCGACGGTCCCAATGCACAGGTCGAAAAGAAGGAGGGCATCTTGAGCCACCACGAAGTCATGTACCGCTTGGAGCTCTTTGACACCGAACGCGGAACAAAGATCTCGGGTCACCGTGGATTCTTCCTTACCGGCGATGGTGTCGATCTCAACCAGGCATTGATCAACTACGGGCTCGATTTCTTGCGCAAAAAGGACTACAAGAAGATCATGACGCCCTTTATGATGCGCAAGGAGGTCATGGCCAAGACGGCGCAGCTCGACCAGTTTGATGAGGAACTCTACAAGGTCACAGGCGACGAGGACGACAAGTACCTCATTGCCACCTCGGAGCAACCCATCTCTGCGCTTCACTCGGACGAAGTGTTTACCGAGCCCGCCAAGCAGCTCCCCATCCGCTACGCTGGCTACTCGACCTGTTTCCGCAAAGAAGCCGGTTCGCACGGTAAGGACACTTGGGGAATCTTCCGTGTGCACCAATTCGAAAAAGTCGAGCAATTCTGCATCACCGACCCCGCCTCTTCTTGGGACATGCTCGAACAGATGCTGGCCAACTCGGAAGAGTTCTACCAGTCTCTCCAGCTTCCCTACCACGTGGTCGCCATTGTCTCTGGTGCGCTCAATAACGCAGCTGCCATGAAGTACGACTTGGAAGCATGGTTCCCCTTCCAGGGCGAGTACAAGGAGTTGGTCTCGTGCAGCAACTGCACCGACTACCAGTCGAGACGTCTTGATGTGCGTTGCGGCTTCAAAAAGCCTGGTGACACCAAGCAGACGTTTGTCCACATGCTCAACGGTACGCTCTGCGCCACCGAGCGCGCGCTCTGCTGTGTCGTCGAAAACTGGCAGACGCCCGAAGGGTTGAAGATCCCACCGCCCTTGCAGCCGTACATGGGTGGACGCGACTTTTTGCCCTATCTGAGGGAGTTGCCCAAGAACACGACCAGTCAGAAGAAGAAGTGAAACAACGATAAGCCAGAGCGGCAGGGTTTGGGGCGATGCCGCACGTTTCGTCTCTGGGATTCCTACAGTCTGGGTTTGCGGTCGATTTCATATGCAATACAACACTCCATACAACCAGAGGGAAAAGCATTGCACAAACAACAAAGTCTGCATACTGCAGCCGTGATTTCACCGTAAACATGGCAAGCATCGTCTACAATTGTGCCATGTTCACCAATCTCTCGATGCAAGCCGAGCATGATTTGCGATGAGCGAGCTTTACGCTCGACGTTTAAAACCACTCATGAGCATGTCCCGCTTGTTCGGCGATCAAGATGTCGATGGTATCGCCGAAATAACCCGGCTCTTGGTCTGCTAATGCGCTCACACACTGCTTGTGCCCATCCGCATCGCCGAGCACATAACACATGTATCCCACGGGCGCGATGAACGCCTTGTCGCTGTAATCGACGAGCGCTTTTGCCTCTGTGCCACTCACGTCGACACCTGCGGGGAGCGAGGGGAAGTTGAACGCCGGGATATTCCTCACGGATCGGTGCGCGTGTTGCAGCATGGGCAGGATCGAAGTGTCGCCGGTGGTAGCAAGATAGTGGGCGAGGCGCCAGGGGGTACGACAGGCGTTCCAGTTGAGCGCGCCGTCGTGTTCGGATTCCAGTAGCTTGCCGCGGGCTGGAACCCAACTGTTCGAGTGGTGATTGAACGTCAGAAAGTCCGGAAGGAGACCTGTGGTTC
Organism: Mycosarcoma mackinlayi; assembly: GCA_928852645.1. Taxonomy (NCBI): domain Eukaryota; kingdom Fungi; phylum Basidiomycota; class Ustilaginomycetes; order Ustilaginales; genus Mycosarcoma; species Mycosarcoma mackinlayi. Next base: position 1,696,391 of record CAKMXS010000005.1, on the reverse strand, counting down.
CGCCGCAGGAGAGGGCGGCGTTTTTGGTGGATTGCAATACCCACTCCCAACGATTGCGCTCTTCAGCATTGCAATGGTAGCGTGCGAACAAGGCGAAAGCGGACAGGATAAAGTCGCTCGTTCTTGTGGAATCGTATAACCTCTTTCCCTCATTAGAGTCGCAATTGGCCCAATCGCCCAACAATGGCGTACCGAGCTGCGGATGAATCGTGTGCTTGAGCACCGCACTCGCCAACTGATCCGCCTCCATGCGCAACCTCTGCTCGCCAAACACCCGACTCCCAAGGTACAGCGCCGACGCAATATCCACATCTCCATCCGTCGCCGACGTCCGACCATCGTCCTCCACATACGGCTCCACCGCCCCCACCCTCGACCCAGGTTGATGCGCCGAGCGAATCTGCCAACACATCAACCCGTGCTCGTTCCGAAACCGCTGAAAAAACGTCAAGAGCCCCTCGAAATCGGCGCGGTTGCGATGGAGAGCCGAGATGAGCATTGCATACCCATGCGCTTCCGAGCAAGTGATGGCATTGCCATTGTCACCCTTGCCGTTGTAGTAGCAGTAGACGCCTGCAGCGCAGCTGCGCAGATACGTGTCCCTCCACTGGACGTATTTCGCTTCCATGGTGCAATTGATCGAAAAGAAGTGGCGGATGGGAGCAGAAGGGAAAACTTGAACCTTCCACGAAAGCGCAGCGAAGGCGAAGGGTTAGGTGCCGGAGAGAGGTTGCCGAAAAAGTGTTGGTCTCGAAGCAAACACACACACACACACAAACACGAAATGCACGCACCACGGACCATCCCAAACGACGGCACAGCCACGGTTGCTAGCGTATCCGAAACATTTTGTGATTTCTTCTTCTCAAAAAAAGAAACCAACACTCTTCCCAAAGATTCGGCTACTGTACCCCTTTCTTCCCGCCGGCTGCCGACCTTCCCCAATATTTTGACCTGCCGACGCCGCAACATATCGTTCGCTACTCGACAAACCACCGTCTGTCCATGCAACACAGTCCAACTCAATGCAAGCTAGCAGCTGTCTGCATCAGAATGCTTGTTTATGTTTTTAAGGATTGAATCATGATGCCCCTTTCCAATTGTGGAAAGCAAGACAAGATATGCAGAGGGTAGAGATGTGATCGACGTATAGTTTACAAAGACAGTCGCGGTATGGGAGTGAATGAGAGAACTCAGCGCCGTTTCCATGAATCCCTTACGATGGGTCTCTCACCTTGCAAAGCAGGCAAACACCTCGTTTCCAACACAGTGGATGGGGGAGTACGACGCTGGGGTGCTGGAGCAATTTCAGCACATGGGGAGGAAGAAAAATGAACGGGTTCTCTTCGTGAAGCTATAGCGATATCCTCACGGTAATATTTTTGGGGGGTGGAACGGGAACAGTGCGGCTTGAAGAGACCCGTTTAGTAGAAGAAGCCGAGGATCTTGCCGGCAACGTGCTTGCGACGAGCCTCCTCGTGGTCCATGATACCGGCCGAGGTGGTGAGCACAACGTAACCGAACGAACGGGCGGGGAGAAGCTGCTGAACCCAGTTCTCGATCTGGCCGAGCTGAACGTTGAAGCGGGGCGAGATGACACCGCACTTGTTGATACGGCCGTTGAGCTGGATCACAACCTTGCCCGAGCGGTGGTCATCGACCTCCTCGAACTCGCCAATGTAGCCTGCAGTATGACAATCAAAGAAGAACCTTCGATCAATATCCTGCACCAGTGCACCCATGTGAAACCGGCGACTCCAGCAACAGCAAAGCAGGCATCCTTTGCACCTCCAAGGGGAAAGAAAGCGGAAGAGAGGGGGGAAAGAGGGGAAGAAGGGGATTGTGGCACGCTGAAAATTTGCGCAGATTCGAGGTTGAACAAAGCCCCCCCACGCGGTAAGCAAGCAATTGCAGCTTTGCTCTTCCGAAGCATTAAAAATGAACGCTGGTGTGTGCAGCTCTTACCTCCGGAGAGTCAAGAGTAGCAAGCCAGATGCCCAACAGTTATAACTCCGGTATTCGGGCGACCCTGATTCCTGCTTTTGCCAAGTGCAGGCCAATGTCCATTCAAGGTCTGTCGTTGTATCCCCTTTATTTGCTAAGATGGGTGAGACATCGGCGAGGTTCCGATACGATGCGATGCTGTGCTGATGGAAGTGAAGGACAAATGACTTACCGTGCTTCTGCATGACCGAGAGGAACTTGATGACGACCTTGGACGAAGGTCGGACAAGCACCTGGCGCTTACCCTTGCGCTCGGCGTTGACAATGCTGTTAAGAGCGTCGTTCTGTGTACCATAACATAATGATCGATATTGAGGTTAGCTAACGGTCTACGATGGCGATTGAGGGTCGAGGATGCAAACGGTGCGTCAAGCACGATGGAACTTACAAGAACGGAAATGCGAACCATGTTGGGCGATTATGTGATCTACTGGGCAGGTACAGGTGAGCAAGAATGGTTGGTGGTTAGTTGGAAACCTGTTCTGCACCAGTCGTTATTACTTCTAATGGCGTTCCCCAACACGAGCCGACCGAGAAGGATGGGACACAAGCGAGGATTGCCAAGAGATGGATCTGGAGAGGTACAGGTCGTGCCGCGTGCGTGCAGGTCGATGGTCGGTGCATGCAAACAAACGCGCTGGTCCGAGGCCGAAGCTGCGATTATCTGCAGCCATGCTGGTGCCGAATCCGAATGTGACGACCATCGTACCATGCATGTGTGCGCTGATACACCAGCAGCAGAGATCGGCGATGCTGCACTAAGCCAAAGGGTGGTCAACCATGACTGCGAGCTGTCGGCACTATTGCTCAGCGCCGGCGATACCGAAGGACGAAAGGTTGTTCGGCAAAAGGGATGTTGGACGTGTATTCAATATGACGAGGCGAAGATAACGCGCTTCATCCAATGTCGAAGTGGTGTGCAAATGCTGTGCCTGCTGCTCCTTCCATTGTTGCTGGATATCATATGTCGAACTACACGTCTCTTCTTCTAGTATCGGTTGTGTCGAATCGGCAGGTCGGTCGGCGGTGATGGGAAAGTGGCTGTAAATGCTACTAACCTTGAAGAGGTGGTGAACAGAGGACCGGTAGATGAAAGATGGAGTAGACTAGAAGGAGGAATGCTACACAAGTGTCGACGACGACGACGCCGACCACGCAACCATGGACGAGCACATTCCGGCCCAGGTTCGCTACAGTAAACCAAGCGAGTGAGAAGAGCTGTGTACTGCCTACCCAGCTAGCCAGCCAGCCAGCCTCGCTCTCTCTACCTCTCTGCAACCCTGGATTTTGTCGAGATCCCAGCCTAAGCCTGCGAGTCCAGCTCAGGTCACTCGCTTTGTACAGTGAGGCTGGCTTGAGAATTCGTCCCTCTGCGTTCTTCGCGAATAATTGACAAGCTGATCTTGGGTGGGCTGACTGCTCTACGCCGACATTTCTTCCACTTCCAAAAAAAAAGCAGGGCAGCGGTGCTGCACAACTTGAAATTTTTGTTCAAAGCTTGAAGTTGTTCGCGAGTCAATTATATTTGCCATTTCAACTCTGACAGTAAAGGTCACGTGAAAGATAGCGGCCGACAGATCTCAAATTGGGAATTGAGTAATTGAAAGGCAGCGCTAGCGTTTGAGCTTGCTGATGGGGTCACAGTGTAGCTCCATAGGCAGTCAAACACAACGGTTGACAGAAGAGGCAGCAGGCCAAGGCAACGAGAGCGACAGAGAGAGCGACACCTTCGAAGCCAAGCAGACCTCAGCCGAGCAACGCTTGTAGACAGCCAGCGAGAGTACTTTCTGGCATTGCAAGGTGCCGCCAGACAGTCAGAGAGACAGACAGTTCGAGAGTGTCAGTCGAGCAAGCTAGCGAGTGTCAGCCAAGGCCATCGACAGCTTCATCCTCTTGTTCACGATCACACTTTACCGTCACCTCATACTAACTTCAAGAATCATTCAACATGGTAAGCATCGACACTAAGCACAAACCACCTACGACTTTTGTGATTGGCAGACGCAGCTACAGTAGCATCACCAGCATCGACAGCAGCAGACGCAGTAGCATCTTCATGCGAGAAAGCCCGGCCAGCCTAGCGACAGAGACCATCTCGTATGACGAATACGCGACAGCACCTTCATTCGATCAACATGCATTGCAACCAGTATGGATTAACCTACGCAAGGGATGGCCAAGACAGAGATTCGGATAGATCGGAAGTCGATCCTTGATGGGAAGAACAGATCAATAGGTTCCGATGTCTAATCTGTGGAAGAATCATCACTGAAGGCATGGATATACTCGATGAGAAGGAAAGGCGGGCATGATGCTCAACAACTGCCCATTTCTGAGTCAGAGCTTGGAGAGGTGGCCTAAAACGGTGCAGATGGGAAGCAATTCGATTTGTCGAAGAAGTCCCGGCTCAAAGGATTCCAATAGTCTGGCTCGAAAGCCCCGACCAACAGCACCATCTCCAGCAGCGGTATCCGCAACACTCAACCTGGACAGATTCGTTACAGATAGGACTGCAGCGCTTCGAATGATGCCTTAATCACATCACAAATCAGCACCACCAACACCTTTCGTTTATCGTCCGCTGTTTATCGTCCGCAACCATTCTCATCGGCCCAACAAAGTGATGCTGCTATAGCTGTCGTCTTGCGATCCAACAACACTGTGCAGCTACCTCTCGCCATTGGGTACCGGCATTAACAGTTCGCTGACTTGACATTCTCTACATTCCTACTCGATTCACCAACCTATTAGGGTCGTGTTCGCACCAAGACTACCAAGCGTGCCTCGCGCGTGCTCATCGAGAAGTACTACCCGCGTCTCTCGAACGTCGACTTCCACCAGAACAAGCGTGTCATTGACGAGGTCGCCATTATCCCCTCGAAGCGTCTGCGCAACAAGATCGCTGGTTTCACCACCCACCTCATGAAGCGCATCCAGCGTGGCCCCGTCCGCGGCATCTCGTTCAAGCTGCAGGAGGAGGAGCGTGAGCGCAAGGACCAGTACGTGCCCGAGGTCTCGGCGCTCGACACCTCGGCTCCCGGCAGCCTCGAGGTTGACCCCGACACCAAGGACATGCTCCGCTCGTTCGGTTTCGACAGCCTCCCCGTCACTGTCACCGCCCCCGTCACCGCCTACCAGGCTCCCGAACGCCGTGGCCGCCACGTCCCCGGTGCCGGCCGCCGATAAGCGCATCGCTTCCACGACGGACTTGTACTACCACCACCACAACCTTCTCCATGATTCATTCGCATCACACTGGCAAAGGCGTTGGCGTTGCCATCTTGCCCTAGTCGTCCGTAATCTCTACGCACACACACACACACACGCACTTGAACATGCACGGCTCCCTCGGCCGTGCTGCTGACCTCGATCTGTTGTACTGCAACTTTTCGTCCCACCTCTTTTGATGGGATCGCATACGTCTTCCCTTCACAAAAATACAAACGGGATCCTCCTCGCAGAAGAGGGGCTCTCATTAGGCTCTGATACTCTAAAGACTGTGCAATGTCTGACACGCTGTCGATTCGTAGACTGCGAACGAGTCTGCGAGTGAGATGGAAATCTATCTTGCAACGGAGAGCGGGGAGAATTGCAACAGGAGCATGGGTAAGCAAAGTTTAACACTTTTTCGCCAGAAGCGCGTGTGCATGTCGGAGAGCGAATCGCGCGTCGAGCGTGTGAGTTGCGGTTGGACCCTGTTGCTCACTTTCTTCTGATGAGCAATAAAGCTAGGTAGTTCAGCTTGCTCCCAGACCTGTTTGTCCTTCGCCACCAACGTCCACCACCAGCATCTCATCGACATGCAAGCACTTCTTCGTTGTCGTTCTTGCTGCTACTGCTGCTGAATTTTATTAGGTCACGTTGCATCGAAAGGGGTACGTTGGACGCGCAAAGCGATGAAGCTGGCAGCATGTCTGCTCTCTCAACGCCATGCCTTCCTCTTGAACCTGAACGCGACACAACACCAAAGTGGTCCTCGAGCTCTTCACAGCACATCTCAAGCAGGTAGCGACTACAAGTGGGCTTTGGATATACTCGACGAGATGCGATCGAGTTCCAGAGCTGGCAGACGAAAGCTGCCCAAGACGTGGGCTTCGACGCATGGCAACAAGTTACGAGACGATGCATCGTCCACCACATCGACCAGGACAAATGGGCGAGGGAGATCAACGTCGAATACGCTGCCGTGGAAAGTCAAAGCCAAGAGAGAAAAGGAAGCCAAGCTGCAAGAGCTGGAACGTGGGCTCGAGGTATATTCTCACAAGTCTCCTGCTGGACCGCCACTGGCTTGTGGATCACGCTTCCTCAATCCGCTCTGCAAACCCTCTTCGTCCTCGCATACCCTCGATCAGCCGCTTCTACCAGACGGAAGTGCATCTCGAGGCATAGCTGCTCGACTCAAGATGCCGATGCTAGCCTACACAGCCGACTACGAAGAAGCAAACGACCTGCTCTCCTGCCTAGGACCTGGACCTATGGGTCTCGATCTCGAATGGAACTTTTCCCGCGCCGGTTCGCATCGCACCGCCCTGCTCCAAATCTGCTCTCCCTCGCTCATCCTCATCATCCACACATCCGCCATGTCTCATCGCATCCCACCTTTGCTAAAAGGCATCCTGCAAGACGCAAATATTATCAAGACGGGCGTAGCGATCAAAAATGACGCGCTAAAACTTCAACGCGACTACGCGATCGATACACGCAACGTAGTCGAGTTGAGCAACCTTGTCAAGCTCGCACAACCCAAGAGATGGGCTGGCATCAATCACTTGATCAGTCTGAGGGATTTGACGAGGATCTATCTGGGAAGGAAGCTGCGCAAGGATAGCGTAAGGGTGAGTGATTGGGAGAAGTATCCACTGGATGCGGAGCAGATCGAGTACGCGGCGAGCGACACCTTTGCCAGTTTGGAAGTGCTGAGAGCCGTCGCCGAGTATTTCAAGCCGACAGCCAAGGATGCGCGAGGTGACCACAGTTTGTTGGGCCAGTTGGATCGCATGGACGAAGACGGGAAGAATCCAGTGATGGCCTTGGATCAAGCACTCAAGCTTAGCGCTTATGACCTCTATCAAGAACGATCAGCGGTCGGATTGGAGGAGGCGCGTAGGCAGGAGCACAACTTGCGGACAGTGTTACGAGAGATTCAGCCGAACGCTCAAGCGTCCCGTGCCTCTGCTCCTGCACAGACCAAAGTACAGCCAACAAAAGAAGCTCCGAGCTTCTCCGCTGCCAGCATCGACAGGTGCTCAAGCGACGACGATGACGCCAGAGATGATGAAGACTTTATCACCGTCACCAGCGTCCTCCTGGCGCATGACCGAGCCATCAACCGATGGCTCTATTCCGGCCAGTCTCTGCACCACATTGCGACGTCAAGCAAGATCAAAGTGTCCACGGCTGCCAATTACGTCCTCAAAGCTCTCGTGGAAGCCAAAGACAAACGCCCACAAAGCAACCTCTTGAACGACTTTAAATCTGCCGACCAGCTCCGACTGGCAGAAGAGCTCAAGCAGACAGGTTCGCCGTGTTATCTTGCGCTAAAGCGGTATAGAGCCTGGGCCAAGAGGATGCAGTGGCACGCTGCGGTGGACAACGGAGGCTCGAGTGAGAATGAAGACGGCAGCGAGACGGCGAGTGCGCGGACTGATAAAGGGGCAATGGCCGCCGACGTGGTGCGTGAAAAGACAGGGACGGGCAAATGGAGTTCGCAATCTAACGCTGTCGGAACTTCCAAAAGGGCAGATGCGGAGAAACGGAGTCGCCCACCGTTGGTCGTTGAGATCAGCGACAGCGATGAGGTTGATGTGGACGAAACTTCTCGCTAAACCGAGAAAGGCCAGGCTTCTTGACATGTGAAGATAGGGCCCTTCTGTCGACTCGCAATCGAACTAGCACCATCGAAAAGACTTATCACACGGCACGTGAGGAAACGATACCTGGATATTTGCGCTGGCTCTTGTTCTCGCTAATGTACTGTACAATATCTGCAATGCAGTTTTTCTCCATCGGACTGTTGGATGTGCTGTTTGGTTAGGCTGCTACAATGGGCGCAGAGGATGCTGCCGATGCTGCCGCTTGTTGCTGAGCCTTGGTCTGAAGTGCGACGATCTGTATTGTTAGCAGCGGAAAGTGTCGATATCAGCAAGTTCAAAGTGTCAGTTCCTCCCTGTGTAGGCGATCGAATGTTACCGTCCAGATGTGGCGCACTCACCTCGACCTTTTTCTTCTCAGTCTTCTCCGTCAAGTCTTTGATTTGTGTTTCGACCCTCTCACTGTAGCACGATCATCGTCGAATCGCCACCGCAAGCAATGAGACATGGATCAGCATCTGAGCCATAGCATTCTATCCTTGTGTCGATGCACTTACATCTCGCCTTTGATAAATTCGATTCGCTTTTCGACATTGGTCTTTGCCTCGACCTGGTCCTGCTTGACGAGCACAGGTCCGATGAGCTTGTAGATTTGGTTGTCGTCTTTGAGCTTGCTAAACTCTTTGGCCACCTGTTCGTTCTCGCGTAGCTGGGAGTCGAGCTGTTGCCTTGCTTCCACCGCTGTTTGGAATGCTGTTTCCGGCGCAAAAGAGCACAGCAAAGACAGAAGGTTTCAAGATGGTCAGTGAATTTGAGCAAGCGTAGTTGGAGGAGACTGTGGGAGGGGCAAGGGCTTACAAGCTTGTAGCTTCTGATATTCTGTTACTGCTGCCTCCATGTTTGCTTGCTGCTGTTGCTGTGGTGGAGATGGAATACTGCAGCGTAGGAGGCAAGCTGTGAAGGTGGAGCCGGGAGATGGTGGTCTCTGCGCACGACACGCTCGAGAACAACACCGGAACGACCTAACAAGCAAATCATACTGCTCTTCTGAACCCTTTTTAAAATATTAAAGCGCAGCAAACAGCGAAGAAAGCGCAGTTTCCTCCACCTTTGATGCTCCAACATTGGAGCATTTCTTCTTGACGTCTCTGATTCCTTTTCGTATTCTTTGCCTCTTGAACACCTCATATACCCCATTGGCACAAGCAACAACTCGCTCCGCATGCCCGCAAACGGCATCATGGCCGAAGAAGATGCGGCTGAGGCTTCACTGGACAAGGTGCCTAACAGCCCTTCCACCGCCTTTGCTGCGCTCTCGCTGCACGACCAGCCCTCATCCTCGTCTTTGCCTTCGACCTCATCCTTGATCTTCACCCCAGCACACCTTGACGAGCTCGATTCCTCCACTGCACTGGTGTTCGCACTGGACACTGCTCGAAAAGCACCCAAACCGCTCATTCGATCCACTGGCCATATTGTCCCACGCACCCCGTCGCATGGCCAAGCATCCAACACCGCCCCACACCACCACCTGCTCTCATGGAAAGTGGCGGAATTCGCTTACCGCAAATCGACATCGGTCGGGTCGGAGCTACCCACCCTTGCGCGCGGACTTTTCACTGAGCGAGTAGTCTCTTCACCAGACAAGCATAGGATCGTCGTCCGAGGCTATGACAAGTTCTTCAACCTGGGCGAAATGGCATGGACCAAGCCCGAGTCGATCTCGCTCTACACCACACCGCCTTACGTGATGACGTTCAAGGAAAACGGATGCATCATATTCATCTCTGCTCTATCACCAACCCAGATTGTGGTGACTTCCAAGCATTCCTTGGGCTCAATCGAGGGGACCGAGGTGACGCATGCGCAGAAGGGACACGAGTGGCTGCTCAGGCATCTTGCCTCGGTCGGAAAGACGCAAGAACAGCTAGCGGCAGAATTGTGGACGCGCAACGAGACAGCAGCATTCGAGCTGTGCGACGACTCGTTCGAAGAACATGTCCTCGCCTATTCCGATGCCAGGTCAGGACTTCATCTGCACGGGCTCAACGCCAATTCTGCCAACTTTAGAACGAGGTCGATGCCAGAGGTGGACGCATTCGCCAAACAGTGGGGATTCATCCCGACGCGATGGCTCCAGCTAGGCTCTCTACAAGAGGTACAGAGCGTCACGAGCGAGATCGAGCAGACTGGTGCATGGCAAGGCGAACCGATCGAGGGATTTGTCATTCGAACGCACATGCCGAATGCAGAAAGTATAGAGCAACTCGCACAGCAAAAAGTGGTCAGCCCACCTTACGCACCGGGTCAAGCATGGTTCTACAAGGTCAAATTCGACGAGCCATACCTCATGTATAGAGATTGGCGAGAGCTGGCTCGCAAGATGGTCAAGGACAAAGCCGAATGGGAGGCAAAGGTTGCCGCTCTGCCTTGCGCATCAACAAATGGTTCACCTTCAACTCCAGAGACTCCGGCCGTCACCGCTGAATCGACATCGATCGAACCCGAATCATCCTCTGCCGCCGCGGGCACCACCAACACCGATCTCCCAGATACATCCGAAGCCGAACAACCGTCCAAAGCAGCTCTCAAACGCGCACGCAAACGCCAGGCCAAGCAAAGTGCCGCTGCTGCCGCGGCTGAGCTCTCCGCCGCCCGCGCCGCCGGCCACCTCCCGCCTCCGCCACCACAAGCTCGCTCGAAACGCCCCGAAACCCTGCTCTTCATCCAATGGTGCTACGATCGACTCTACGGTAACCGGGAGCTATCCATCTCGCCCCAACCACATCTCTTTGCCGGATTGACGCAGAACAAAGGCATCATTGCTATGCGTAATGCGTTCCTCTCGTACCTCTCTTCGCATTCATCAGCATCTACCGTGGAAGGGGAAAATGAGGAACACGAGGACACGCGACCGTTCAGCAAAACCATTCTGTGTCCAATCGCTGTACCTGGCTGTGGTAAGACGATGCTCGCACTGGCACTGTCGAGGCTGTTCGGGGTCGGGCATGTTCAGTCGGACGATTTCAAGAAAAAGACTGGCTTCCTGTCAGCCATGGAAAAGGATCTTCGCACACATGCCGCGCAGGACGGCTACGTGGTGTTTGCGGATAAAAACAACCATCTTGTCCAACACCGCGACGATGTGATTGACCTCGCTGCTCGGCTCTCGTCGGCCACGACGGGCGCTGTTGGCGGTAAGAAATCCAAACCACTCGCGCCCGTTGGCCGTATACGAACTGTCGCGCTGGCGTTTGATCTTGATGCGTTACCGCTCAACACGCTGCACCGCATTCTGGCAGCGCGCATCGAAGCGCGTGGTGACAACCACCAGACGCTCATCGCGGATACAGCGGGCGTGAGTGGGATCAAGGCGCACGAGGTGGTGCTGTGGAAGTTCCTTGAGGCGGTACAGCCGTTTGGTGCGAGTCTCGGGGGAGAGGGCAGCGATGGGTATGGCGATGCACGCTTTGACCAGGTGATCCGGCTCAGTGTGGGAGCAACGCTCGAGCAGAATTTGACAAAGGTCGTCGAGGCCTTGGCGTGGAAGATGCCAAGTCGGGACAAGGTGGAAAGTGCGTTACGGGAGGCGAACGAGTGGAGGGTGACGAAAAAGGCTGCGGGTGGCGACAAGAGCAGTCCAGCAGCAGCAGCAGCAGCAGGGGATGCGTCGTCAGCATCATCAGTATCGCAGGTACCGAGGTACTTTGGCCTCGCTGTCGAGCTCGATGTGCGCGCACTGCTCGACAAGATGTTTCTCACCTCGCACCTTTGCGACACGCAGCAAGACTCGGTGCAAAGCTTTTACTCCAGCATGCGCGAGTCGAACCGCATCAACCTTCGTCCGCATATAACGCTCGTCCACCGCTCGAATCTCTCCTCCTCGTCGTCATCTTCAACCACCGAACCCACGCACAACATACACGACGCCAAATGGGCATTCTACACCAAACTGCTCTCGCCATCCACCTCGTCTCCACAGCAAATAGCCGAAACGCGCAATGCCGTCTTCACCATCACTGTCTCGAAACTCGTCTACGAGCGCGCTACGCTCCTCGTCCTTCCCGTCGACTCGATCATCCCACCCACCCAGCTCAAGCCCCACTTTGATCATCTCCACTATGCTAATGCACAACAAGAGAAATGGATCCCGCATATCACGATAGCTACAAGTCCAGACGTACCGCCGTATGAGGCAAACCGTGTCGTCACCGCCTGGCTCACTTCCAACCCCCACACCGCCAGCTCCAATCACAACCATACTATCCACGCCTTCGACCTCCCCCACCCGCTCACACTCCATGCAAGCGTCTTTGCCATGGCCTAATTTTTCAATCCCCAACACATCTCACACAATTCATCACACGTGTCTTGACACATCACCTCACAAAGTTGAGCAAACAATGCCCAAAGATGTTGATATCGTGATTGAACCCCCTTGACTGACACAGAAGATAGGAAAGAAAACGTGACAGGTTTGTTTGAGAGGCTCAAAGATGCAAAGGAATCATGCGTGCAATGACTGAGGGAGAAAAAATCACAGGGGTCGAGTGTTTGAGGAGAAATGGTATCGTGCAACTTTCATAAAGAGACGCTTTCGTTGCTTCGTGGGAGAATGGTAGATGACGATCAAGCATCAAAGTAGAAGAGCTTCTTGCGATGAGGTTGGAAGCCCACTTGGACCGTATTTGTGGAACTGCTGCCGGCATCGGCAGTCTGGCCAGTCTTGAAAGCACCGCTGCTGCCTCGAGGCTGCTCCGAATCCTGACCCAGGTGCTTTGCCAGACCACCAGCATCCAATCCCCACGCTGGATCGTAGACGTCGTGCGTCTCTCGATCAGGCAATTGCAAGATAGGATACGTCTTGAGACCCGAAAGATGATCGTAGCTCCAAGTTCGTGGTGGTTCCCGCTGCTGCGATCCGTGATGGACGGCATCCTCCGCAGCAACGTCTTCCGATGCAGGCGTCAATGCCGAAACCACATCGGTAGATGCCATCGGCTGTATACCACCAGCTCGATTCGCATGCATGCCCATCGACGATCGCGACCGAGGCGGCGGCATCAACGACGTGCGGTGGTGACGACGCCCGCCCTGTGTTGACATGGCAGAAGTGGGTCTAGGCATGAAATCGCCCGAGGTGAGATCCTGCGACGTCATTTCACCCCCATCCTCGGGTACGCTCGGGGTGGGACTTCGATGCAGCGTCACGGGCATGGTCGAGTGACGGCCATACGCAGGCTGGCCTGCGGTGTTGGGCATGGAACCCAGGTTCATCACATGTCCCACGGCAATGCGCTCGTCTCCCGGACCGCCTGCCGGCTGTTCAATCGAGACGGATGAGCTGCTCCTTTGAGCATGTCCATGATCGTATCGATTGTTCTGGTGATGGGAGAGATGCTGGTTGTGGTGCTGGTTGATGATGCTGGTGTTGGTGATGGTGGTGATGGTGATGCTGGCCTCTCTGCGCCTGATTGATGAGCTGCCGGCTGGCGAGGGCGGCGGCATGACCGTAGCTGATGCTCTGGTGATGACGACCGTGATGGGCGGGAGCGGCTGCCGACATGTTCGAAGAAGCAGGAGGCGAGGCAATCGAAGTCATGGCACCCCATCCGAGACCCTTGGCTCGCGGCGATGTGCCAGCGCTGTAGGGCAGAGAGTGGTACCCAGCGGCACTGTTGGGTCTCGAGGGTGACATAGCCGCCCGAGCAGCATCCTGTGTCAGCGCCATACTGCTGTGGTAAGGGCTGCGCATCAGCGTCGGCGAAAGAGGCGGCTGACCGTTAACGCCTGGCTGATGCGAAGAGCCAGCGCTGCCGACATACATCTGAGGAGTGTTGGCGGCAGTCCAAGGTCGGCCAGTATTCGAATAGGCTCGCGCACTCTTGGGCATGTTTGCATACAAGTTGGTGCTGCTGCCCGATCGGCTGATAGGTGCAAGCAGCGGAGGCAGCACTGAGATGTCACGACTTCTTCGTCTATATACCTTCTTATGTGCGGCATCTGCATCCGTGACACGAGTGAAGCTGTCGACGCGCGCGCGAGCCAGTCGTTGCGATGCGTCTGCCACGGCGGCCGAAGCATTTCCGTCGTTACTGCCATTTGCCGAGGAAGAGTCACCCGGGATGCCACCTTGCCCAATCTCACTGACGTAGGCCGGGACGTGACCGCGTCGAATGGTGGGCTTGGCGACTAGACTCTGTGTGGGCGTGATAGCAGCACTGCTGCGATCGTCAGAGGGCCGTTGCGACACGTCCTCAGGATACAGCAGGTTGCTCTGGTCCAAGTTGACATGCCTCAACGACGAGGCTCGCTTCTGAGCAGAGAGCAGCTTGTGGCTGCTGCTGCTACGTGAGGCGCTGCTCTCGCGACGAGAGGTGCTTCCAGAGGTGCGACTTGGCCACTCGTCGCTGTCGTCGGTCGAGTGGAAGACATCCGAATCGATTTGCATGGGTGCCGGCGAGGCGGTGGAGCGCCAGTTAAGCCAGGCCGAGGAAAGAGACCGAAGCCATCCGCTGGTGGTGGAGCCCGAGTTGGAACTTGAGATAGAGACAGCATTCGAGTTGCGGCGTGCAGGGGCGCCTGCGACACCAAAGAGGGACAGTCGGCGCACATCGGTGGGTCTCAAATCGGAGGCGTCGGTTCCACGTTGAGGTGCAGGCGCCAGAGGCCCCGAGGCACGAGACTGTGCAAGCTTGAGACTACCGACGGCCATGCTGAGACCGTCGTCATTCTCTTCGAGCTGTGTGATATGGTCATGCCTGAAGGGCTCTGCAGCCCTCTGCGAGGATATGCTTTGAGACAAAGCAGATGGACGTCGGCCAGAGAAACCACCCTGAGATGGTTGGCGCTGTGGCTGTGCGCTGTCGGAGGAGGTCAGGGTGGCGGCGGCAGCGGGCTGGTTCATCAAAGTGATGCCGCTACTGCCCATGAGTGTATGCTCGCTGGCGAGACTGCGAGACAAGAGCGATCCTCGAGCGCCAGGGCTGCCGACGTGTTCGCTGAAAAGGTCGACAGAAGGAGCAGCATGATGTTGGCTGGCCCTGTCGAGCAGATTGAGCGGGCTGGTGGCCAGAAGCAACGAAGATCGCTTCGAGCGTGAGACAGGCCGCTGAAGCATTGTGGAAGCAGGCGAGGTAGCGCGATTGGCTTCGGACGTGGATGTGTATTGTGCCTCCTCGTCTACTTCGTGAGTGGGAGCAAAGCCAGGCACCGAGAGGCGATGTGCGGCTCTGGCAGCGTTGTGCGAGCCTGACGAGAAGGGCATAATCATCGAGTGCCTCGGCGTGATGGCAGGCGTAGCAGTATTGGTTGAGAGGCCCGAAGGGGTGCCACTAGCGTCGCCGTCGGCACTGAAACCGTTGCGCATGGTGGTGTGAGAGCCGTTGGTGCTTCGAGCCCCTGAATCGGATCGTGGCTTGAGACGAGGCTCCCACAAACTGCTGGCGCTCTCTGGGCTAAGGCCGCTGCCCTCGGTACCAGCAGTGCTCGCTTTCCCACCGCTGGCAGCCGAGGATGAACGGGCAGGGACAGACGATGTGCGTACTGCGTCTGAAAGAGGAATTGCATCAGAGAGGCGCGACCTTGGACTGTTCTGAGCTGCAGGCGTCATGGCATAGGCTGGAGCAATTTGGGGAAAGTAGCCCTCAGTGCCCGTGCCCGGAGGATGAAGGGCAAGAGGCGTGATGAGCCTGCCGCTGGCGGTGCGGGGCTTTTGAGCGACTCCACGACCGTAGAAGACGCCTGTGGAGCTTTCAGTGGCTGTATCGCTGGCACCGCTGGGGATGGTGGCACCATTGACGCTGCCGCCGTCGCCGTACTTTTCGATGCACTCGGGGCAGAGACATTCGCTTTCGGGTGTGCCGGTGTTGATGGCCGAGGGGATGGAAGAGACGCTGGCGGATCTATTCCAGGGTCGAGATGGTGGCTGCGGCGCCCATGCGGCGGTTGTTGGAGGCAGAAGCGGTTGTGAGAGGTATTGGGTCAGCTCGCCGAGGCCAGAGGAACGTCGCTCGTCGATCAAGCGGCATCGTTCGGAACAATAGAGCGGGGTAGGAGCCTTGCGTTTGGCAGCTAGCTCGTCCTCTTGCTGCTTGAGAGCAGCTGGGGTGAGGCCAAGTCCTCCGAGGAAGCCACGCTTCTTTGCGCGAGCTTGGCCATCAGAGCTGGAGTTGGCATTGGCTGCCGCGACAGCCTCGTTGGACTTGAACGAGGATGGACCACTGCTGTTGGATTGGGAGCGGTTGCTGGCGGATGAACCTGGGCGCGAGGTGGCGGGACTCTTGCGACCATGAGGGCCGGAAGAATCACGGCTGGTGGCTTTGTTCTTTGGCCTGTCGTCGTGCAATTTGGTGGTGGGACGAAGCTCGCTAAGGGCGTTGAGTCGACTAGCGGCACTGCCTGTGCGTTTCTGTGGACCAAGCGGACCGGCACCCGCCTTGGCATGGAGACGGCCAGCCGAATGGGTGCGCTTAAGCGGGGCGGGTGCTGTCGACTTGGTAGCTGCGGCATGTTTGGACTCGTCGGCGTTGGACGGGAGGGAGTCGGAAGCATTGGAGCCGCGAGCTTTGATGGTGCCTGAGCGACTCTTTAGGGTGGAGTGTGTTACTGGAGAGGAGGCGGTTGCGTCAGATGTGGATGCCTTTGCGATACCCTCGCCGGGCTCGATGAGACAGTCGCAGGTGACACAGTAAGTCTGCGTCCAGAGTTCCTGGCCGTCCATCTCGAAAGCGGCTTCCTCGTCGCTGCTGTCATCTGTGGTGGTCTCTTGATCATCGTCGTCGTTATTGTCGTCCTTGTTTGCCCCGGCAGCAGCAGCAGCTTGTTCGCGCAGCTGTTTGACGTTGGGCTTGGATGGACCTGGGGTTGGTCCAGGAGCGGCTGACTTGCCCGGTGGACGAGCGCCCGCTAGGCCGGCAGCTGGTGGCATGGTGTGGAGAGAGACGGTGCAAGTTGTCAACGCATATGTGGGCTTAGCTGGGTCGCTGTGAACTGGCGAGGTTGAAAGCTGAGGCTGGAAAGATGAGCGTCCGGACGTGGATGCGAATGGACGGAAACCGCGAGTTCTAGGCAGTACGGCAAAGCGGATCAACAGAGAGATCAAGCAAAACGTGCTGTCATGTTGATGGCAATGATCATGCTGGTGTTCGCCTTTGGGTATGGAAGGGAGGTCTGAGCTGTGACGAAGCGTGCGCGTGTGTCAGCGCAGCCGAGAATGTGGTGACTATGCCTGGCTGGAATCGTGGATGGCGAGTGGTGACAAGGATAGGAATTCAAGAAGGGAGATTTTCCTTTCGGATATCTATGGTGCTCTAGTAGACGTGTGCGGGCAGAAGGCAGGCGATGAGGCAGATGCAAGAAGGGTAGGAAGGAGGAGACAAGGGCGTGTCTAGGTGTGTGTGATATGTTGGAGAATCAAGAGCAGGCCAAAAAGGTCAATCAAAGTAAGTTTGACTCTGCGACTGCAACTGCAACCGCAACTGTACTGTATCTGTGACTATGATTGCCACTCTACAGCCGCGACTTTTGGCGGGTGTCTGCTTTGGCTGAGGAATTGACGGCGTGGGCGTGGGCTCTGCAGAGCATCGCGCGGAAGCAACCGCTAATTTTGTGGGCTTTGAAAATAGAAGAGAGGAGCGAGACCCAAAACTCGAGACATGTGCATATAGCACAGCAAAGCACAGCACGGCACAGGCACAGCAAAGCACTGTTACAGTGTTCAGTCGTGACCGGTCATAGCAGCAAGTGCAAGCCAGAGCAGCGAGCAACTATGCCCGTTGCCGGTGGAAGCTGACAGGCCAGCAAGCGACGACGGCCTTCGCTCGGAGAAACCGATGTAGATATACAGTGACTTGGGGCAAAGCGACGCGACTCTATCCTGACAAATTGAGAGGGAGCGAGAAAGAGAGAGCAAGGCGGGCGCAGTGAGTGTGTTCGCTTTGAGCACGCAGCCAAGAGGGAATGCAGGACCCTCGGCCCGGCGTGGCGTGGGGCAACTCGATGAAAGCAAAAGAGACACGCGAAAAAGGAGCAACCTCGGAGCTGGACAAGCCTAAGTGTCTATCGTCCCGCGGCACGTAACTCGCAATTCGCTCCAACCTGAAGAAGCGATGCGTCGAGGCGGCAATCAAAAGCCAGGCCGGTTCCATGTGCAAATTTGGCCTTCCCCAACTTTCAATGCATAAGCACAAGACTGTAAGACGAGCCAGGCGAGAGACAGACGGGAGATGAAGAGTGCTGAAAGTGACACCAATTTGCAATTTCCAAAAGCGGGAAAAAGACCCCCGGGCGCTTAAACAGCGAGCTAGTATCGCGGCGTCTTTTTTTCCCCTTCTCTCAGCGCAAGGGCAGGAGAAAAAGAGAGTCTCGGTGGGTGGGTGGGAAGTAAAGCATGCTAGGAACCGTCGTCAAAACGGATGAGGAGCGGCATCACACGCGATGGGCTATGCCGAGATTAGCGCGCGATCAGGCATAGCTTCGATCCGGACGGCGGCATGTGGCTTGACGACAAGGGACGCGCGACGATCCGAGCTGTCACGCCCAGCCCCGCGGTTGTCGAGCCGGACCGGGAGTTGCACAACACGCACGATGCGAGCTCATCTTAGACAGCTTGCTCGATGCCGAACATGTGTGAGTCTCTCGGTACATCTGGAAAGAATCCTTGCATAAAGCGGTGTTCTCGATGGACGCAACCATCCTGCTTAGATGGACAAGCAGCAAGCATCGGCAGCAATGCCAATGGCAAACATCATGGCGCAGCTTGTCGTGGAAGGCAAAGCGATGAGCGTGCTCGGTTGCTTGACCCACGGTCTGATGACGAAGACGCTGAACAAGGGGCGTGGATGCCTTTGCTGTTGTATGATGGTATGACACGACGTGCACCCATGCAAGCCGTGCAAATGCAGAGCGGAGCATCCTCGGCAAAAGCCCAGGCAGAGCCCAAGTCACAAAACAACGTGTGAGCGGCACAGCCAGTTTGCATGATTTTTGCAGCTCTTATGTCTGGGCTGCCGATGTCGAAGACGCGTTTATGCGGCCGGCCATTGCAATCGACAGCAAGCAAAGAGAGATCGCCGTTGCTCTCGTTATCTGGACAATCTTGATCGCCGTGTGTCAAAAATTCCCATGCTAGAGTAGCTGCTCGTGTCTATTGTTCTTACCCCTCCCCTTCCTTGCCAAGGCTACACGCTACAGATACTGCTGCCGCTTACACATTGCTACAAGCATCGCACAGCCTTTTTGCTCAGCATGCAGCGCAACTGGAATCTTCCGGCAACATGGAGTTGCGACGACTATTCGACTGTTCACCCTGATGCTGATCATGGTCATCATGATGAAGTCGACGGACTGACCAATTTGCCGTCAGGTTCAGCCTTGCTGGCAAATTCGAGCCAGGTTGGTCATGTTCCCGAGACGCCGGGTTGCACGTCAAACCTCACTCGCTAAGTTAGAATCACCATGTGTTTGAAATGGTTGCTTACCCTAAGAATGAATGCACATCCATACGCGCTTACATACCGCCAACGGCGTTCTTTTGCAGCTTCCGCCAGCGCAAAGGCCGGCTCGCCCTCGTTTCGGCATCTTCTCCAGAAGGATTGTTTCTTTCTCGATTTTTTTTAATAAAGCTCGAGTCGCGCTTCGTTTCTGTCTGCAGACGGGACAGATTACCGTAACCGAGGCGGTTAATTGCTGATGGAGGCCCTTTTGCGATTGTACAAAGATGAGTTGTGCTCTTGTCTGTCTCCCTACCAATATGTATTGCAAATGTCGCGCTGCTGCTGCTGCGAGTATGTGTACGCGAATGCGCTTTGAACACGCAGTGTAACACTTGCCAAGCTCAAGCCGAGTTTTTGCCAGATCCTTCATTCAATGCACAGACTGCTTGGTGCCTGCTCTGGCCTCGTTGAGCTCTCCTGGGTCTCATTTGCTGATTCGAGTGGAGGGCGAGGGTAACGTTGAAAGCGAGCAGTCCCCGTGATGCAGCCGAATCGCCCCGCTGTCCTTCTTCTACAGTCAAATTCCACGAAGGATGGGCTGGGCACTGCGAGCATTTCACATGAAATTGAAATGTCACACAGGGGGCCCCGGGACCAGTGTCAGAGGTCATCAGCGTGCAGCTGGGCCTTGAAGTTTGTCGAGTCAATGCTTCCGGCAGTGTCAACGCGTGCTGGACCTTGTTCGTTCTCACGGGCTACTCGCCAGCTCGGCTTTCCGACCAGAGGCGAGATTCGGAACGCGCGGTTCAATTACCCAAGAAGGTGTTAGACTTGATCATAGATCTATTTGGATCGACATTCTTGGATCTTGATTGGCACAGGTCCGGTCAGCCGCAAGCGTTCTGAACCCCACGTTGAGAAGAGTGGCTCTGCAGCAACACACGAGAGCGGGCGGGCTACGGTACTGCAGATTACAGATCCCGTTCATTGCTTCTTTCAGCACCTCGCAGCACCTCGAAACCGTAGAATCAGGCGACGCGCTCAGCTTATACTAGTTGATAGTTTCCCTTTTTCCGAAGTGAGCAGAGTGAGCAAAGAACGAGGACCGCTTTGGTGATTAGATGCGATGATATGGCATTGTGGATTAATTCAAGGTTGCAGCCGGCGAGGATGTTATGGCGTTTTGCAAGGCGCTCTGTGGTTGGCCCGTTGTGCTTGGCTGCAAATACTGTATCACTGATGAGATAGACTATTCGAGATTGATTGGAAGACTGATTTTCGCCGATAAAAAAATGGCGTCTTTTTGCATTTGGCCTGTCTAAGATGTGATGCAGCTACGAGTCACAGTCGACCGCCGACAGACGCCGTTCTTCCAAAGCTTCGGTCCTCGTCGCACGAACGTTGACTCTTGTTCATCTCTTGCACTCTCTCCATATCAACCAACGCCATCTCTTCCTCTCAAAAAGCCGAGGCTACCCCACACCTCGCTTCCAGCCATCATGCCTCCCACCACACATCTCCGAGGACCACCCGATGACCCCAACGCCGAATGGATTGTTCAAAAGTATGGAGGTACCAGCGTCGGCAAGTTCCTCGACACCATCGCGCAGCAGATTGTGCCTTCCTATCTCGCAGGCAACAAGGTCGCCATCGTCTGCTCGGCACGTTCTGGCCAGACCAAGGCGCTCGGTACTACCAACCTCCTCCTCCAAGCTGCCAACGAGGCCCTCGATGAGGCGTCCACTCCCGCAGCTTCCCTCTCCAACTCGGTTGCATCGCTGGTAAACGGTGCACAGACGCCAGTACACCGTCCAGGCTCAGCATTTTCGCGCAAGTCCAGCACCCGCGGTACTCCGCTCGGCCGTGTCGAGTCTCTGAGCAGCAAAACGCTCGATACCAAACTCGAGCAGCTCAAGCTCAACGGCGCCGCCGCTGGTGCGGGTACTGCAGCCGCCAAAAGCGATGCTGGTTCCGACTCGGAGCCTGAAATTGCCGTCGGCTTCAATGCTACCGTCGATCGCATCCTCTCGGACCATATTGCATCTGCACGCAAGGCTGTCACCAACGACAAGCAGCTTCTCGAGCAACTCGAGAACGATATCACCCAGGATTGCGATCGTTTGCGCGATTTCCTGCTCGCCGCCAAGATTATCGAAGAGATTTCGCCCAAATCCAAGGATATCATCATTGGTGTCGGCGAACGTCTCTCGTGCCGCATTGCTGTCGGTGCACTGCGCGATGCTGGCGTCGACGCAGAACTCGTCACCCTCGAGAGCATCGTCGACCCATCCTTTTCCGCACATGCCGTTCAAGATTCTCAGGGAGAGTTTACACTCGACCAGGCCTTCTACGATGCGCTCAGCGAGGCGCTGGGAGAACGTCTCAAGGCTTGCTCGGGTGTTCCCGTAGTCACCGGCTACTTTGGCAACGTCCCCGGCTCGTTGCTTTCCCAGATTGGACGTGGTTACACTGATCTGTGTGCTGCTCTGTGTGCTGTCGGCGTGGCCGCCAAGGAGCTCCAGATTTGGAAGGAAGTCGACGGTGTCTTCACCGCTGACCCACGCAAGGTACCCACCGCTCGTCTCATCCCTGCCATCACACCCGAAGAGGCCGCCGAGCTCACCTACTATGGAAGCGAAGTCATCCATCCATTCACCATGGAGCAGGCCATCAAGAAAGCCATTCCTATCCGCATCAAAAACGTTGAGAACCCTTCCGGAATGGGCACCGTCATCTTCCCCGACGTTCCCGAGGGGCACGATGGATCCGAAGACAAGCTCGTCGACGGCCACGTCGACCAGCCTCGTCCACCCTTGACACCCTCCGCCAGCAAAGCCAACTTTTCTGCATGGGGTTCATCTGCCAAGACTGAAGCGAACCGCCCCGTCATGGGCGAGCGCAAACTTCCCACTGCTGTCACCATCAAGGACAACGTTCTCGTGCTCAATGTCCACTCGAACCGCAAGACGGTCTCTCACGGCTTTTTCGCCAAAATCTTTGGGACGCTCGACAAGTACGGCGTCGTTGTCGATCTCATCTCCACCTCGGAGGTGCACGTCTCCATGGCCATGGCAGCTGGTCTTCGACCCCGAACCTTGGAAAAAGTCAAGGCTGATCTGCAAAAGGTCGGCACGGTCAGCGTGTTGAGAGACATGGCCATCCTGAGTCTCGTCGGCAAACACATGCGCAACATGGTCGGTGTTGCCGGAAGGATGTTTACAGTTTTGGCCGAAGGTAACGTCAACATCGAGATGATCAGTCAAGGTGCGAGCGAGATCAACATCTCGTGCGTATTGCACGAGAAGCTGGCGGTCAAGGCGTTGAATCTGATCCATTACAGCGTGTTGGAGGTGAGTCCCAAACCGAGTAACTTGGAAGCGGGCGCCTTTGGAAGATCCTTTTTCTAAGCATTTAGTCTATAAATGGATGGGTTGAAACGCTCCAACAGCGTCGCTCGCTCATCCTGATCGGATCCAGCCGGTCCTCAAGAAAATCGTCGCACTTTGGTCGGTAGCGACTACGTTTCGGTCGCATTCGTTTGGTCCAACCCAAAAACAACACATTCTGTTCTCCCTTGCATGCGTTCACTCCTGTACTTGTATCTCAGTCTCTTGAACATTGTCCTTGCACATATGACGATATGTTGCCCGCCGTCTTGTAGCTGCATCCTGCTTGCGAAAGTTGAGCGCCCGAATGCTTGGCGGACGAGCATGTCATCATGTCGAATCCTCCTGTGCTCAAAGGTGCTCGAAACCATGAACCCAAAAGAAATTAATTTTTTAAAATTCTTTTTAATAAATAATACTCAGATCTGTACTGTAACACGATGAGCGTGACATGTCATTTACTGCAACGGTGCAACATGATCAGGTTTACACTTTTGGAGCAGAGAGCGAGGCACCAGGCAACACTGGACATTCGTCGCAAGATGAGTGAACGCAGATGTGAGTAGGACCGCATGCTCCCTTTTTGTAATCTGGCTTGTGCTGGATGTGGAAGTTCGGATCCAGTGTCAATGGGCAGGGGTGGCAAGCTGCGCAACCATGCATGTGCTTTTCGAATCTGATTTGGCGAGGGACAGACGAGGTGTTGGCCTTGTAGCCCTGAACGGCGCTCGCTGAGCGAAACTCTACTTGTCCTTGAATCCAACCTAGCTTCGTCTGGGAGACTGGCGCTAGCATCTTGGTCGCCACCTCTGCTTGCCCCTTTGCTTCTTACCTCCATCCCTCCTATCCAAGACCAGCTTTCGACGTTCGTGGAAAGGGATCACATATCCTCGGCGAGGGCAGGCCCTCTCTTTCGTTTCTTCTTCTTGCTCCGTTTCTTCTTTTCTTCGTTTCCTCCGATCAGCAGGCTCTGATCTTTGAGACGGCTCTCAAAGCTCTCGGCAACAGCTTTGATCGATGCAAAGCTGAAACCCTCACTTTGCACCCCTTTTTCTTTCTCCCCGGACACTTTTTCATCTCCAAGATCAAATCGACAAGGACAAGGCTGGCTCCCTGTCTCGCTCAAGAAACAGAAGAAAAGATGTTGACCAAATGGATGGTGACAGCTTTGCTTCTCGCATCGACTGGCTGTGAAGCGGTCCATGCACGGGGTAGTCTTAGTAGCACCACAGCGGGAGAGGGCAAGCAACGTGATCTTTTTGATCAGGTGCTCCATTCGCTAGCTGGAAAGTACGGACTTGTAGGCGATACGGCCAAGATGCAGTGGAGCGTCCATCCACTACCTCGAAAGCGACAGTTGAACCTGAGTCCAAGCTTATTTGGATCTAGCAGTGATAGCAGTGATGACGGGAGTGAGAGCAGTAGTAGTGTTGGAGGAGGGGGAAGGGGGAATGCGATGCCAGCATCGATCCTCGCTGCAGCAACGAATGGTGCTAGCTCGGCGGCGAGTGCGAGTGCGACAGCATCAGCAACAGCAAGTGGTAGCGCGGTCACTGCTTCAGCTACACCTTCCCCATCCGGATCCTCTACTCCTTCTACGTCTACACTTTCGCCTTCAGCTAGTTCAGCCACTTCAGCGACCCCACTCTCCCAGCTCATCAACACGGCCTCTTCCACTGCTTCGCCCTCCTCTACCTCTTCTACTTCTTCGTCCTCTTCCACCAGCTCAGCCTCGTCATCGCCCACCTCGACACCGAGCAGAGATCAAGCTGATCTCCCGCTGCTCTCGCCCAAGAACAAATTCTTCCCACTCGTCATCGCCGGACTCGCTGCCGCTGGGCTGGTGGCACTCATGATGCTTATCGCCATCGCGCGTTGTCTGGCGCACGACCAACTGCGACGAGACAACCTGCGCAAATCGTACGCCTTTGACCCTACCTCTTCAGACAAAGCGGATAAATTCACCTCGGCTCCTACCATCGGAGCTGCTCGTTCGCTCCGACGCGCACTTACGCGCAAAAAGACGCTGGGAAGCTTTGCACGTCGTACGCAGAACGGCTCGGTTCTCATCGAGGTCGGCGACGAAGTGTTTGCTGTGCCCGCTCATTTAGCTGATTCGTACCGCGAGAGGATTTTGAGACAAAGACGCTCGGATTTGAGCGATACGAGTGGGTTTGGTGTTAAGCCAAAGTATTTGGATGATGGCGGACCGGATGAGGAGCAGGCGAAAGCCAAATACGAGACTATGTTGGAGGAAGGCGGGGCTCGTGGTGGCGTCGAGAGGAGTTTGAGTCAGAGGTTGGCAGATCGGCTGCGTGCGCTTACTTCGGCTGCGGAGGAGCACAAACCAGTTGGCGAGACGACGAGTGCGTTTTCGTTTCCCACGGCCAACCAGCAGTCGGGCGGTGTGAGGCAGACCAACCTATCAGCTGGAAAGCCAGTAGTCACGAACGCAGGCGTCGGATGGGCCATCACCCAACGTCAATCTTCTATCGCTGCTCCCAATACGGCTAAATGCAAGACTAGCAAAACTGAACCTTTTGCATCGCAAATCCAACCTCGTGGAGCATCGAATGCTCCTCGACCGCCCGGCTTGGCTCCGGCGCCTGCTGCTGCCCCGCGCACCGTTACGAAAGCTGCACAGCGCAAAGCGGCGCCCAAACTCGAACTCTCTCTGCTCACTGAAAAGCTAGCAGATCTCGAAAAGCAGTCGAAACCGCGCTTGCCCGCCGAAGCCTCGCTCAGCCACTCCTCTGCCGATTCAGCAAACGGCACCTTCGGCAACAGCTCCTCATCCTCTCACAGCTCCACCGATCATTCGCACTCGGACCACTCGCACCGTTCACTACCAGGCGCATTCCCGGAACGAACAAAGTCACTCTACCGAAGCAAGAGCGTCAAACCGCTCATCCTCGACCCATCCACCGTGGGCACGTATCGTCACCGTCCAGCCGCAGCCACAGCCACAACCACAGCGACCAGATCCAAGACGCACATGCACAAAAACACAGTCCCCCTCGCTTCGCCCACCAGGTTCACCCACGAGAGCAAGCTCGTCGCAAATCCAGACTGGCCTCAACCTGCCGCGGGTGGCTTGAGACCGCTCCCTGTCCCCCCGCCGTTCAACTTACCCAAGTGACGAGGGCCTTGATCGTTTCCCCCGCACTGTAATCTCCCCGTTCGATCCTTTTTGTACTTAGCCACACACTCACACTCACTCACAACCTTTTGAAATGAAAAAGAGACAAGCACAAAATCGAGCCTGCCCAATCCTCACCCTTGCCAGTCACAATCTGGTGATTTACTCCTCCGCTTTGTTTGAAGGCTCTGACGATTAACTACTCCTTGCCCTTTCCAGCTATAAATTATTATGCCATGGATCGAAGATCAAAGCTCGAGCCCTTGGACGCGCCACTCGGATACCTGTGCTGAGAAGCAGCCGACGCATTGAATCCTCTCGGGGGTGGAAACTGCGCGCTTGATGTGAAACTCAATGAGCCGGAGGTCAAAGGTGGACTGGGAATGCGACTGATCTGCGCAGTAGCGGGCGAGGCGGTGCTGCCGCCGTTGGGACGGGCGAGGGTCGAGCTGGCGGTTCGAATGGGGGGAGCAGCTACCGGTGGCGGTGGGACGCGCGGGAGGGGTGCAGCTGTTGGCGCAGGAGGAGCTCGAATGGGTGGCGCTGCTCGGCCAGGCGGAGGCGGAGGAGGTGCGGATGAAGGGGCTGCCGCAGAGCTGCTGCGAGAGTGACCTCCCGAGGGAGGCGGAGGAGGCGGCGGTGGCGCAGCGGAGCGACGGGGTGGTGTCGGAACGGATGAGGTGGAAGCCGGTGGAGGTACAGGGACGATGCGCGATGGTGGCGCGCTCGATGTTGTGCCGCTACTCGGAGGAGGAGGTGGTGGAGGAGGTGGCACGGCAGAAGGTCGAGTCGGCGTTGCAGGGGCCGCTATGGCTGGTGCAGCTGGAATTGGCCCCGATGCAGAGGGAGGGGGTGGAGGTGGTGCTGCAGCACCTGGACGTCCAGGTGGCGGCGGCGGGGCAGGAGCACTTGGCGTACTGCTCGTTGGCCTACCGGGCGGCGGCGGAGGTGGAGCAGGAGGCGCAACAGTGCTTGGTCGGCCGGGAGGCGGCGGCGGAGGTGGAGCAGACGAGGAGACAGTGCTTGGCCGGCCAGGCGGAGGCGGCGGGGGTGGTGCAATAGGTGCACTGCTCGTCGGCCTTCCAGGGGGAGGTGGAGGCGGAGGCGGAGCTCCACTGGGTGCTGCTGCTGCTGGTCTGCTCGGGGGAGGAGGTACCCCCCTCGATGGCAAAGAGGGTGCAGCTGCAGATGGCGGAGGAGGCGGACCTCGAGGTGGTACCGGTCGGCCTCCTGCAGGAGGAGGCGGCGGTGGAGGAGCGGATGGAGAGGCTGCTGTTGGACGTGGAGGAGGTGGAGCGCTGGCACCAGGACGAGTCGGCGGTTTGCCAAGACTTGCGTTGATCGTCGAACCGCCGCCTCCGCTAGGCTTGAGTTTGGGCATACCCCCAGCAAAAAGACCGCCTAGGCCGGGTGGCCCCCCGAGCATGGAACTTCCAGCTCCCGAAGATGCATCACCAGAACGAGTGATGCTGGACCCTCCACCACCACCACCACCACCGCCGGGTGCTACTTGTGGTGCGGATCGGTCATTCGTGACAGCCTCTGTGGGATGGTGAGAAAAGGAGCACGAGACAGGGCTCGAGTCAGTGGTTGCTATCTTCTGAGTTGTGTATCTGAAATCATTGAAACTCACTCTTCAGGCCTTTCCCTTTCTGGATCGACGCCAGAAGATCGGCGTTCATCTTGTTGTACTCCGGCTACCTTGTAGTAAGCGAGATCCAGATGTCGAGGAGAAGGTTAGGGTGAACGAGCTTTTGTAAGATAAAGCTTGCTGATATCCTAGCCAGGGCGCTCTCGGATCCTGGTTTGTGGGTGCGTGCTTGTTTTATCAATTGATGGACTGTGGATGGATGATGGCGAGAAGAAATGATTAAGGATGAATGACGGACGAACGGTCATTTGTGCTGAGTTTGCTCGCGTGTGTGGAGGAATGCAGCTGCAGGGGCTGGGCTGTGCTGCGCTGAAGACGCTAAGTGTGAATTTGATTAAGCGGCTCTCGTGGTCCGTGAGATGCCCAAGCGAGACGGTTCCGAATGTCGATCTGGCTAACCGTCCTGAAAAGATCGCCGATGATTTCGCCGCGAAAATCCATGCCAAGCGCATCGCGTGGTGGCGTAACATCTTCCCATTATTAAAAAGTTACATCTTTCCTGCCCAAACAGTGCGCAGCACTCACTGCTTTGGGAGGATCCGAGCACCAACAGCGCGGCTGATCGGTCACTTGTCCTAGCATAACCTTGGACAACTCGTGTAACTTTACCGTCCCACGCTCAAGCGAAATCGGTTGCAAGGCTGCCGCGGGTACCAGCGTGGCGCGGAGTCTGCTTGACTGACTCTGCTCATAGAGCAAGTCGAAGTCAACCCAAAATTTAAGTTTGAAAGTCAACAGAGTCCGTCCCGCTTTTTGTAAAACACAGGTTTGTCGCAGCCTCACTTGGTAAGTGGTGTAGGATCCGAGAGCGTAGACCCTTACCATGATGCCTAATCAATACGTGAGGAGCCCGCGAGGTCACAGCATTGATATCGCAATGCACTTGATCGTTGGATCGCTTCGACAAGCTGAGAATAAGATGGGCAAACTTGAGACCAACAAAACAAACACGCTTGTTTGCGAGAGAGGGCTCAGTCAGGAGGAAGCTTCGCGCAGTGTCACTTATGGCCAGGAATCGTATGCGAACAAGACAGGGGTCAGAGTGAGACCATGCCAGCGGATTCCTGACACCGGCCGCGACGAGCTCTTCTCGGTCGATCGTCAGTATAAGCGGCAGTGAACCTCCACCCCCACCCGCAGAAGACCTGGATGAAAAAGACATCGGCGAGCAACCGCAATGATCGCCGTGGGACGTGTCGATCCCGATCGATCGCAGTCAAAAGCGCAATGGTAGCGATGGAGTCCCGGTGGTGCATACAGAGGGGAGTGCATGGGGTAGCAGCAACTTCTACTGTGCGTGCGGCTATCATCCGGGAAAGGGTCGAGCGACGTCGTTGCGCGAAGAATTTCAAGAGCGGAGGTTAAATTTTAGGAACATGACGATTCTAACTTGGCTGCTGTATTCCTGCCACTATAAGAGCGCGGAGTAGATTTTGCCTGAACCTAGCTGAGCATAGAATAGAGCTATGAGCCGTCCACGCACCAGTGCTCGGACGGCGCCAAGACTGTCTGCTCCGCAAAGGCAGTCGCTTCTAATACTCGACGGTGAGAAGATCGACGGTCGATCGCAAAGCAGAGTGGCATCTGCAGCGACGCCGCATTCCCAACACAGTCGCGCTCCCGGGCCGCACATTGTCAAAAGGGGGGGTCCTCGGTTGAAGAAGCGACCGGTGGCGGGCAGGGTTGTTGTCAGAAGCGAAGCGAAGCGCTCAGTGGGGAACCCAATGGCCTGAATAGGAAAGTTCAGCCAAGGCAGCGGCCACCTTCTTCCTGTTCTTTGAAGACGATGGGTACGATCGTCGAACTGCAGAAATGAATTATTCTTCTCTCGCGAACCCACTGGTCCTTTGCCTGCCTGTATCGAACTCTCAATAATTCTTGTTCAAAATGAAGACTATGCAGTAAATCTGATTTTCTGCTTGCATGCAGCTGCGTTAGGCGAGACCAACACCTGCCAAAATTGGCGCTGGGCTTGCCGCTCCTTGATTTGGCAGTATCCCACTGACACGAGAGCTGTCAGGTAGATCCGCGATCCAACGTTTTCTATGCAGAGATCCAAGCTGACCCTGGAGCGTTGCATCACTTGTCCGGCTGCTAGAATGTGTTGGGCTTTGTGTAGCTAGGCTGACTTGAAGTTTCAATGTGCGGCACCATCTCGTCGACGTCAGGTTGTTGAATAAAGATGCAGGGGTGCTACTCAACGTTCTGTGACTATCCACCGCCACCATTAGACGCCGTGGCGTTCCCTTGGTTCCCACACTGATGGATCACCGTCCGCCGTCAAAAGAAGCAGATCGAGTCTCGCACCCATCGCGCCTGCCCTTGCCAGCGAATTGGTTCTTGCATGACGTTGATCCATGTCGTCGGCATGTCGCCGGGCACTGGTGTTGGCCGCCAAGTACCTGGGCATAGGCATTGTGGCTGCTCTACCAACCCTCCCAGTCCTGCACTAGGTGTTGGAACAAAGCTTCGCCTATGCACAATCCCGGCCGTCTGCCTTTCCCATCAACTTTGATGCCAAGCGCGATGCCTCAAAACTCTATCGAGGCCGTTTCTCCGGCAACCTGCTTGCCTGTCCTGAGTCACCGTTCGGCTGTTCGGCTCATTCAGGTTGAATCTTAATCTCCACCACCAAGCCGAGACGCTCAACAGTCGTCGAGCTACGGCATGCATGAGCATTCAGGGACAGACTTGTGCTCCGCTTGTCATACTTTCTGAGTCCGACCAATACTGCTCGTCTTGGCACCAACTTCTCGAGTGCAGGCGCGGCTTGGCCTCGCACTGCCAACGGCTTCTCGCTTTTACCATCTCTCGGCCCCTGTGAAGCACAGATTCTCATCCAGCCGAGAAAGCGGCTGAGGTGCAGGCACTCGTTCGGCGAAAACTGCAGACACAGCTGTCAGGCCGAGTAAGCGCTCCTCTGTCAAACGGCCGGTGTCTGGCCTGGAATCGTCTCCAACTCCGCCTCAGGTGACAGTGACGTTCGCGACCCTCTTGTCTCGCTATAGCATACAGCAAAAGTCCCTCCATCTTCTACATATCGCCCCAATCGTATAAAAGCGGCTGCCTGTTTCAGCAAATCCTCCGACCTCTTTCTTCTTCCTTTCCTCATCACTTGCAGCTCTTTGCGCAATCACTCCACTCCACTCCTCTCCTCTACTCTCCTCTCTCATACAGACGTCCTTCCCCCTTTCCCTGTCCCATACCTCATCCCCACCCACAATCGTACCCTGCTGCTACGTACCGCTCCACCTGGAATCGCCTCTTTCTTTCTTTACAACAACACATCACGCCATCACAACTAGCCACTCTATCTCTGCGCTGAACTCGGTTCAATTTCGACTCATCAGCCTAAGCTTAACCACTGAGTTCTCTCAAACCTTCTTGCAGAGTCACATATACAGCTACAACCCTCAACTACAGCTTGAGTCGAGATGAAGATTACTTCGTTTGGCTTGGCAGCCATTGCCCTCGCCTTGATGGCAGACAGCACCGAAGCGCTTCCCGCCATCCGCAAGTACAAAGGTGTCTCGCCTTACAAGGCACGCAACACTGTCAACCCAAAGATGGCAAAGCTGCAGGACCCGCGCAGCATCTCGGGGGCCCGACGCATGCGTCTCAGCTCGAACGAACAGTTCGAAGAGACCTATCTTGACGAGCTTCACTACGTCCCTGGCCACGCTCAGCCCCAGTCTTCGAGCCAATTCTGGAACAACGTGCAGCAGCGACTGGAATCGGCCATCGACCGACTCGACAAGGCCACCACTATGCTCGGTGCCGGCAATGCTTTGTCGCCCTATAAGGCTGCCAACGCTGTCAAGAGCGCCGCCAAGACGCTCGGCTTCTCGTTCAGTGTCAACAGCCACACCAGCGCTTCCGCCTCGTCGCCCGAGTTTACCTTCAACTTCAACGTCTCGTCACCCATGTCGTGGGGTGAGGAGGCGGAGCTCTCTGCGGCTGCACGTGAAGGAGGCATGATCGACGGAAAGGCGCTTCCCAACCTGCCCCAGGATTCCGGCTTTGACTACGTCAACAAGAAGGTGCGTGGTGTCAACATTGGTGGCTGGCTTCTCTTCGAGGGTTGGATGGACAGCGATCTCATGAACGCACTCAACGAACACGCCATCAACGCACCCACCGCCAACCCCATCATTGACGAGTGGACCGCCGGCCTCTACTCGGACCCTGGCTGGGCAGCCTATGTGCTGCAGAAGCACTTTGACACCTGGGTGGTCGAGGATGACTGGAAGCAGATCGCCGCTGCAGGTCTCAACCACGTGCGTATCCCCGTACCTTACTTTGCCTTCAAGGAAGCTGTGGGTCCCAACGCACCCTATCTTACCTTGAACCGATTTGCCAAGCTCAAGGAAGGTGTTCTGCTCGCCAAGAAGTACGGCCTCAAGGTGTGGATCGACCTGCACGGTGTGCCTGGTTCGCAAAACGGCTTTGATAACTCGGGCCGCGCCGGTCCCATCAACTGGGCCGCCAACCCTTCGTACTACACCCAGACGCAGTACGCCTTCAACCGTCTCGTCACCGAATTTACCCAGTCCACCTATGCCGGCACTGTCACTGCTATCGAGGCGGTCAACGAGCCCAAGGGTAACACGGTGCCTGCAGTGCAGGATCTGATGAACAAGTACTATCCATGGGCTCGTAACAAGGTGGCCATCCCCGACGGCTGGACTGACTACTCGAACATGCTTCTGGTCGCCCACGATGGCTTCCAGGGTCTGCAGTACTGGCAAAACTTCTGGACCGGCAAGGCTCGTCACCGTGTGCTGCTTGACACCCACCCTTACTTTGTCTACAGCGCCTGGGAGCACAACGCGACCGACTCCCAGCGTCTCAAGGAGGCATGCGAGCTGGTAACGAGCTTCCAAACGTCGCAGCAGTACTACCCATCGATTGCTGGTGAATTTGGTATCAACGGACCCAACGGTGACCGCGCCGCAGACCGCGATCTTCCCGTTGGACCTGTCAAATTCCCCTCGGGACCGAGCTACCCTTACTCGGTCAAGTACATGGCATTCATGGCGAGGAACTTCAGGACGCAGCAGTACATCTTTGAGCAGGGTGGTGGATGGATGATGTGGTCGTGGCGCAACGACAACAACCCAGACTGGTCGTACAAGACGGGTCTGCAGTACGGTTGGATTCCCAAGGACCTCGATGCGCAGCCGTACGGACCTGACCCTTGCTCTTGCATTCCAAGTGTCAATGCTAGCGACGCCGACGCCTCTCAGGAGAGCTGGGTGATGCACGAGCTGTCTGAGGCTCTTTACTAAGAGTGACGAGACGGTGATGGGGAGGCGGGATTCTTTGCAGTAAGCAGCGACGTCTTCTTGATGCTCATCGCTTGTCGAGGAACCACGCAAATACCCCAGCTGCTGCTCTTAGCACCCAGCCTCTACGTCACTGTTCGACCTCTTTCGGCGCTGCTTTGCTTCCATACACGTTCATGATCGATGGCCGTACTGTATGTACGATTGATTTCATCCGCCTCTCATGCCCCATACAAGTTTCTGGAACTGTTTCGTATTCCCGGATTTGCAAAGCATTCTGTTCGACACCGCCCAACGACGCTCCCGACGCTATTCTCGCCGACACCTTTTCGGTCTTCTCTGTTCTGTACTGTTCTGTTCTGTTCTATTTTGTTCTGTTTCTCGCATCGCTCAGCACTTTCCGTCCATGGTGACCTTTATACGATTCAATGGTTATGGCTTTTTCTCCGAAGCATCTCTTGGTGTCACTGTGTGGGTGCGTTTCGTTCGTGATTGTGAATGATACCGAGGAACCAGGTGCAGACGAGCCAAGTGCCCTATTCGTGACTAAGGGGCGATCGACCTATCTCGTCTCTGTGTAGAGGTACTCGCCAAACTGTGCCGTTACCGTTGGCTGTTCCCAGTCGGCAAGACACCGATAGGATCATGGGAGGCACATCAGGATGAAGAGAAATTACTGGCGAAAGATGCAGAGAAAAGCTGTCGGTGATGCACCCGAGACACCTCTAAGGGTTTTGGGCTCACGTATTGTTTTCGTCGACGGGCTTCTTGCCTAAACGTCGCGCGGAGCGGGAGCGATTTGAACCCTGAGGATCTCGATTTTGGTCGAGTCTTCGGGAAATGTTGCTCTCTCGGAGCGTTTTACTTTGTGTTGCAGCAAAAAAGGACAACGCGGCGCAGCAGCAGAAGCGAGAACGGCAGGGCAGGTCCGCGGATTCACACACCCTTGTTACTTTTGCCACGAATCGCTTGCTTCTCAGCCTTGCACCATCACATCGACCGCTTCATCCGTGATTGGCTGTTGGACGTCGAGCGTGCTTTTCATCTACGTCTGGCCCAGCATCAACTCTCCCTGCATCCCTTCCGCGTCAAGCCTCTACAAATACATACGCAGCATTCGCCAAGCACAGAGGCTGCACTCACCGTCACGATGGCCTGTCCGGTCAACCATCCCGCTTTCCACGCCTTTGTGTTTCTCATCGGCGTGCTCATCATGTTCGGAAAGTACATCAAGTCATGAGCCGCACATCCGCTCGCATGAACAACATGTGCAGCGACTCGAAAACAACAGGCACGGCAAGCTGGTGGCCTGTACAGCAGGGAATACAGTTCCACGATCCATCACGGACATTGCGATGCCTTGCTACCTGTGCCATTCGACCATTGCTTTAGCACGCAAGCCCATCCTCGATGCTGGCCAGATGTCGGCAGATGATACCCTGACTCATTTTCGGCGAGGCGCTTGCGATGGCGTGAATGGTCCGCTTTGGACCAAGCACCGCATGTCGATCCTCCGGTCCCTCGACCACCCATTGCCATTGGCCTCAGCCCGAAGCCATTCAGTCGATTCGCACATTTTCTGCTCTCTCATCCATCGCATCGATTCATTAATGTAGTTCTATATTCCGATCCTGAACAATCAGTCAACGTGGCCTCCCATATCACGACCAAGAATACGTTTGACGATCCAACCTCCACACAGCCCTTCTTGTGGTCGTCTTGCTGTCCATCGCCGTGCCATCTGGATTTTGAAGTCGCAGCACCGCTGTCATCGTGTACGAACGTTGGTCGTTGACTTTGCAGTGAACGCTCCCGGCGATTTTTTGTCCGCGGTTGACCGCAAGTGGTTCGGGAAGGAGGAATCGGACTTGTTGCCAGTGCGTCGGTTCGGCATACGGCGAGGTGGTCATGAAATTGCTTCCAGAGCCGGCAGCCGTGGTCGCAGTCGAGTCGATGGTGGGCAGCGCGGTGAGGACGGCATCCATGGAGGTTGAGGTGGAGGCGGAAGCGGATGCAGACGCGGACGCAGATGCAGACTTGATCGTGTCCAAAGCAGCCTCCAAAGACATTGCGGATGTATTAGCTTCGCCCATCGTCGTATCCGTGTCATTCGATGTAGGTGACTGGGAATTGAAATGAAGATCGAACCATCCACCCAAGCCGTGAACAATGGCTGCGTTGGCGAACGTCCATTCGACGGGGACGGTGAACTCCTGCAATTCCCGCTTGCTGATCGTGGCGAAATCGATCACGTAGTCGCTTGATACGCTGAGTAAACACTGAGGCGGAAAGACACCGACGACAGGGCTGGAAAAGTTCTCTTCAAAGGCAAGAGCTGCAAAAGGTGACACGTCGACGCCGTAAAAGTTGCTGTTGAGCCACCACTTGGCTTTGTTGGCAGTGTCGTTCCATAGCTGCTTGTCTTCGAATGGCGCCAAGCAAATGGTCCCTGCCGAAGGGAAAACGGAGCCTCCAGGGGCAAGATATCGATCGCGAGCATCTAGAAAGCTCTCGCACATGCGTTCGTGCACCAACAGCACACCCAAACACTCGGAAACGATCGTGTCCACTTGTGTACGACCTTCCAAATGCTCAGGCGTCACATCTTCCACCTTGCTATGTACCGGAACTAGCCTGCCCTGCAACCACCCATTTCTCGCCTCTGCCGGATTTGTGCTTCCAAAACTTACCCCACCTAACCCAGCATCTCCTGCACCCATCAACTCCAGTGTCTCCTTTTCCTTCTCTACCTCCTCCGGCCCACGCTCCGGCTTGGCAGCATCTACCACCTTTTGCAGGCATTCGACCATGTTGGAAGCTTCAATGGCGTACACCTTCTTAGCACCGGCTTGAGCCGAAAAGAAGCTCAGGATGCCGTTGCCTGCACCAACGTCCATGACGATCTTGTCCTGGAAATCGCGGCTGTTGTTCAAGATGGCTCGTTGGTAGGCTGCCGTTCGAACCGTATCTTGTAGCATCTGAGCTTGATGTGAGAGCATGCTGTAGTATCCGAAATAGGCTTCATCTTTTTGTTCATAGATCTCGGCTGGCGCCGGCGCCGATGAAGAAGAGCCGGATGCTGTGGCTGTGTTCGATGCCATGATCGGATATCGAGCGTGTGAATGCGCTCAGCAAATGGCTCGGAGAAGCCGCTAGCTGCGTGGGAAGTCGGCAGGACCAACAGTAAGATAGTGTCGGGAGAAGATCGCGAAAAGTGAATCAACAGAAAGCTGGTCGGTGCAATTCCGAAGAACAGGAAGAACAACAACAAGCCACGGTCAGAGAGATTCCAACGCCCTTTGCAAAATCGGGAGCCCCGATCAGGAACGCGTTGTCGTTGAAAGTCGCATCTTCTAAAATTGCAGCTCGACGGCGATCCACCGACCTCTCACATCACCACCATATACCTCCTTTGACATCCAGACAGCGGCACGTCTACCTTTTGCATCACTCTTCCGCGCCATCCACCGACGTGCCGTCTGCGCTCTTCTGGCATCCGATCTCTTAGCAACGAACTGCGAAAGTCTGTTCGGGCTGCACGGTCCCTCATCCGTGTCGATGGCAGTCAACAGCATTGCGCCTACCCCTATCCACCCTGCGTCCTTAACATCAGGCATCAGCTGATTTCTGAAATCCGCCTTCGGCATACTGTGACTCGTCATGAACCCGATGATCCCCTCCCCGCACGCGGTGCAGCCTTCGGCATTGGCCAAACTCTCTTTGCGCGACAAGCTTCTTCTCGCCCAAGCGGTTCACGAGATTGGTACCTCTCCCCCCGACTGGGGTCGCGTTTCTGCCCTCCTGCTCGCGCATCCGCTCATCCGCCAACAGTCTCGCCTCGAACAGGCCGCCAATGCCGGTCTTACGCTCGGCCGGATCTTCGGCACCCGCGAGTGCGAGCGTGCATGGGTTGCGCTCATGCGTCAACGCGGTCTCGTCCTTGGGAAGGATGAGATCCCACCGGAACCGGTCACGCCCACCACACCGAAGCCGAAGGAAGCGCGTGGTCTCCAGCCTAGAACCGACCGCCGATCGCAGTTGGCCCTTGCCCAGCTGTTGTACGCAGAACGATTAGAGGAGTTGAAAGAACAGATCAGAGAGAAGGAGGAGCAGTTCAAGAGTTTGGTCAAGGAGATTGATGAAATCAAGTCTGGCAAAGCAGATGCACGGCTCGAAATGGAGTTGCGGATCGAGATGGAGAACTTGGCGAATGGACCACCGCTGCCACCGTCGACCCCGGGCAGTGCCGCGGCGTCTGTGGCCGGCCCAGCGACACCTGCTTCCACCGCTTCGACCACGCCCAAGAGTGCAAAGATCAAAGGTCGTCCGCGAGGCGAAAGCTCGGCCACGGCGCCTACTGCCGATCTGTCCAAGTCTTCTCCTGCGAGGTCAGACGCCACTGGATCTGCTCCCAACAGTGCCAGCAAGAAGTTGGACGTGGCCAAGGCAAGAAGACCGGGAGATCGTAGAGCGAGCATTGACGAATCGTCCACAAAGCATATGCCAGGTCCGACGACGCTCCCTACTCTGCCACCAGTGACGCTTCCCCGACCACCGACGGATGCGACACCAGCCACAGCGGCTTCAGTGTCTGCAGCTACGAATGGCGAGACAAGCAGTAGCACTGCTGGTACGGCAGCGGATCAGTCGGCGGAGGTGATGACGACAGAGGAAGCAGAACAAGCTGTTGCGAATGCTGCGACGGAAGCGGCGGTGAAAATACTGCAGGACGAGACGGCAGCCAGCAAGGCCCTCGCAGCCGAGGTGGATAAAGCGGCCGAGGAGCTGGTTGAGACCGAAACGAAGATGGAGCTCTCGGCGCAGGAAGAAGGCGGTTCGAATGAAGCGCCTGCGGCTACGGCTACTGCGTCATCGACAGCACCCGAAACGGCCCCAATTGCGATGGCGGAGACCGTCAAGGATGCATTGACGCCAGCGACAGCTCGACCCAACGAAGCGCCTGCAGCAGAAGTAGTAATCAGGGAGAAAGAGCCGGTCGAGTCCACATCGACCACGCAGGCCTCTGCATCCGGCACAGATACTGCTGTGCCGGATGCTGCTCTGAGCAACAAGCGCAAACGCCAAGACCAAGAAGCAGAGGCGCAAGAGACGTCGTCTTCCGCCGTCGATGCTTCAGAAACATCCGCACAAGCAACGCAAGCCGATTCGGAATCGCCTGTCAAGAAAGCACGTACAGCGCAAGGAACTGAGAAGGTGGCCTCATCCGACGAAGAGATGGACAGCGAGGACGAAGCTGAAGCCGTGGTTGGCGTTGACGAAAAGGCTACCGAGAGTGACATGTCTCAGGCGAATGGTCAAGAGGTGAGTCAGCCAGATGTGGCGTCCAAGGATGCTCAAGTGGACGCAGAGAAGGCGAAAGAGACGGCAATGGAGGAAGATGATAGCTCGAGCGACTCTTCGGACTCGGAAGAGGAGGAAGCGGTTGATCAGGTCAAGTCGGTCGAATCGCCGCGAAAGCGTACACCAGCCAAGGAAGACCTTGTCGAGGCAACCAAGGCCGATCTTGCGTCCAAGGAGGTGGATGCAGCCAAAGACTCGTCCTCGGACTCGGAAGAATCCTCGGACGAACGCAAACCCAGTTCGCGTCAAACGCCGCTCCGCCAACGACCCTCATCGTCGTCGTCGCGACCCGCCAAGCCCACGCCACCGCCGTCGTCATCGACGCGCGAAGCAGCGGCGCAGAAACGCAAAATGACACACCTGCTCACCATGCTGCTCACCGAAGTATCCAACCATACGCACGGAAATCTCTTCCACGCGCCCATCAAGGAACAGGACGCACCGGACTACTATACGCTCATCAAATCGCCGCTTGACATCAAAACAATCAAAGCACGCATCAAAGAAGGCTCGATCGCAAGTGCAAAGCAGCTGCAAAAGGCCTTGACGGGCATGTTTGCCAATTCGCTCATTTACAATCGACCGGGGACAGAGGTTCATAGGATGGCGAGCGAGATGTTTGCAGCCAGTGAGGATATTTTCCGGCGATACGAGGGGACGCAGCGATTCTAAGCAATTACGAAAGATGACTCGAGGGATACTTTGAATGGTTGTGTCGTGTGGACGTATGTGTGTGTGTGTGTGTGTGGGAGAGATAGGGGATGGTGCATTCTGAGAGGAGCGTCCGAGTGGTGTGGGTCCGATGCTCTGAGAAAGAGAGATAGAGAGAGACAGAGAGAGAAGAATCGTACGACCCTTGATAAAAGCTCGCATGCACAGAAATCCGGGTAAGCTTTGGAGCAGCTTGAGCTGTCTGCAAGAAAACGCCGCATTTTACGACGTACATTTTCAAAAGCCGGCCACACCTTTTGGATGTGAGACCCGCGATTACCAGCACACGGCAGCTGGCTGCACAACAGCGGCTTTTACAAACGAAGATACTACAGTATCAATATTCGAAAAGTGGGCTGATGGAACACGCACACGGCCCCAACGCATAGGCAAACAGAGAGAGAGAGAGAGAGAGAGAGAGAGACATTTCACATTCAAAAAAGAAACACACACCTGCGCTGCAGATCGCAGTGTATTTGATGTGTGTTTTTTTGGAGTGCTCGTCAGGGTCTGCAGGAAACACACCGCGCACCACGCAGGAGCAACAGCAACAGCAACAGCAACAGGCGATGTTATGTGACATACAGGAGGAGAGCGTATTCATTTTTCGGTAGCTGTGTTGCTATTTGCGATCGAGCTTTTTAGCCTAGCTCCTTTCCGACGACATACTCGACTGCCATCTGCCAACGTGAAGAGGCTGATCGTGACGAACGGCTTCACCACGAGGTAGCCATCTCCGTTGACGTGTCGTGCAGCACAGGCAAAGACAGCGACCCCCTTCTCCCGATTAGTCTGCTATCAGCACGCCTACCTCGTTCCTTTTGTTATTAATCACACCCGCTGGCTCGCCCCCTCTCCCTCTATCTGTCTCGCAACCATGGCTTCCTACGCGTCGATCATCCGCTCCATGCTCTTGCCCGCCAACGCGGCACCATCCACCTCTTACTGGGATCCAAACACATCCATGCCACTCCTCACCGATCGCATCGTCATCCTCACCGGCCCCACTTCAGGCATCGGCTACGAGACGCTGCGCCAACTCGTCCTCTCGTCCGCCCACGTCTATCTGTTTGGTCGCTCGCTGGCACGGCTCGAACACACTCGCCAGACGCTTTCCGCCGAATGCACGGCTGCGCTCGGCAAGCTTGCTGCGGGGAGTTTGCGGAGTGGCGCTACCGTGGGTAAGATGGATTTGATACAGTGCGATTTGTCGGATCTGCTGAGCATCAAAAGGGCGGTAGAGGAGTTTTTGCAGCACGAAAGCAGGGTGGATCTCATTTTTGGTAATGCAGGCGTTATGGTGGGTGGATCTACGGCGCAGGGGTACGAGCAGATGTGGGGCACCAATGTGCTAGGTCACCATGCGCTGTTACGCCTGCTCTTGCCAGCGTTACGCAAGTCGGCACTTGAGCGTGATTCGGCGAGCACGGGAGAAACGCGTATTATCCTCACTGCCTCGGACGCGCATTGGTGGGTCGACCATCCGAAACACCTGCACCTTTCCTCAGACGCAACCAACGCCTCGCTTGGTCACATCCACCTCTACGGCCGCAGCAAGCTCGGCAACATGTACACCACGCAACATCTCGCGCAGCTGTCAGATCGCCATGATTGGGGCCTCACCGTCTGCAGCGTCCACCCGGGCGGCGTCAGGAGTCAGCTCGGAACGAGCAATCGGCTGCTCACCAGCTTGAAGAACCTCTTTCTGGTACCGGCAACGCTCGGCGCGGTAACACAACTGTGGGGCGGCACCGGCGTCGAAGCCAGAGAGGTGCATGCAAAGTATCTAGTCCCATATGCACGTGTGGGCATCGAGAGCAACTTGGCACAAGACGAAAAGCTAAGAGCAGACGTATGGACGTGGTGCGAACACCAGTGTGTGCTCCATGGCTTATTGCGCGAGCAGGACGTCATCGTTTAACCCGCCCTGCACGCTTAGGAAACCAAGATCCCGACCTCAACGTTTACCCCCATCCCCTCTCTACAATAGACATTTTGTACGTATTTCACAACAGCAGACACCGTTAAGTTGTTTCGACATGACATGATATGTCTTTGCGTCTCGGTGCCACCTGTTTCCTGACTCGCACGATACGCATTCTGAACGGCCGATTGACGTGGTCAGCACTAACACACTCTTGACAAGCAGCATACAGGCTATTGACTGCTTCATTCAGTCATTCGACATGTGCGAAGTCGATTGTTTTGACAAAAATATCACTCTCGATGCATCGATTTGTGACGCCTGCTCACACCTTGACCCGCTTCTCGCTGACCCCTCGCTCGTGCGCCTCGATACTATCCGACCTTGTCCTCGCATTGCTCTTCGCATTCACCTCCTCTTCCCCCACCACCGTCGCCTCGGCAGTCATCAGCATCTTGTCGCCCTGCGTCTGCACATCTTCGATGTGTACCAGTCCCGCCTTGTTTTTGCCAGCCGTTTCCTCGACGCGCTTCTTGCGCGCGGCTTTCTCCTCGTCGCCCTGCTGATCCTCGGGCACCAACGGCGGCCGGAAGTAGGGCTGTGCGAGCCAGTGCGGCACATACGCCGGCCTCCCCACGCCCGGCTGCGTCAAATGCGACACGGACCCTGGCAGTGGTGGCACCGGCTGCGTCGCCCACTTTCCATCCTGCCTATCCTCCTCCAACCTCCGCTCTAGTTCGTCGACAAACGCACGGTACGTTACAATCTTGTCGGCACCGGTAGCGCCCGCATCAAAGCGAGACTTGCCCAGCTGTTCGCGCAGGTCACGGTGCACCTCGAGTGCCGGGCGGCAGAGTCGGAAGAGGTGCGCCTTGATCGCGCTGCTCTGTGTGGGGGTTTGCAGGCCGGCGACAATGTCGAGGTACTCGTGAGCCAGTTTGGCGATCGACGGGAATGGCAGCTCCGGTGCGTTGGGGAACATGTCACTCGGCGTCTGGGGCAGATCGCGCATGAATATCGCAGGGTTGTACAGGTTTCCCTCGGCACTCATCACTCCTTCTGCGCCTGTCCCCGCCAATGCATCCGCAAAGTCCTGCGGGTAGAGCACATTGCCGTTAGCAAACACGGGCACCTTGACCGCCATCTTCACCGCCTGGATCTTCTTCCAATCCGCCAAACCCGTATGGTGTCCCTTCATATCCCTCGTCCTCCCATGCACCGTAATGATCTGCGCCCCCGCCCGCTCCAACACCCTCGCATACGCCACCGTCTTGTCGACCGATTCGTACACACGCATCTTGGCCGTCACGGGCACCTTGAGATTGATATGCAGGATATTGATCAATCGAAAGATGAGATGCCAATCCTCCATTAGATAACTTCCATAATGTCCCCTCCTCGCAATGTGCTGGGGACAACCCAGATTCAGATCCACCGCATCGCATCGGTCCTCGACCACGCTCGCCGCTCTCAACAGCGTCTCTGGATCGTTGCTGCAGAACTGGACGAAGAGTGGTCGATCCGTATCCTGTCCCGACAGCGAAGAAGCGCCTTCTTCGGAGAACTGCTTGTTGAAGTTGATCTCCTGGTACTTGACTTTTTT
Organism: Mycosarcoma mackinlayi; assembly: GCA_928852645.1. NCBI lineage: Eukaryota > Fungi > Basidiomycota > Ustilaginomycetes > Ustilaginales > Mycosarcoma > Mycosarcoma mackinlayi. The sequence goes on along the minus strand of CAKMXS010000005.1, from coordinate 1,654,082 downwards.
CTTCTTGCTCGATTCGTCGGCAAAGAGTTTGGCGTTGATCATGGGCGTGTAGACGAGGTCAGAGCCGTAGCGGCGGGAAAGGATGCGCCATGGAAGCTCGGATTGGTCGACCATGGGCGCAACAATTCGTTGTGGCGAGTGAATCGAGCGATAAAAGTCCCAGGATGAGAGTTTCGAGTGGATGGGAACGCCGGTCGGCGGAAAGCTGTCCAGGTCGGGGACAACGGCTGGCCCTACTTCATTGAAAGAAGCGATGGCACTGGAATTGGTTGCTTCCGGCATGGTAGCTTTCGAAAGACGACTCGAGCGGAACGACCCAGAAGCGACGGGCAGCTGTCGAGCTGCGTTCAAAGCCGTGCTCCGTGAAAGTGTGCGCGGTAAAGACCCAGGGACGGCTCTGAGTGAACCCCTAGCCGGAGCGAGTATGGTGTTGACTTCCCTTCGCTCGACGACAGCGAACGGAAGAGAACAACAGCGAATAGGGGGCGACCACCTGCGGAGCCAGGATCGTGCGTAGATGTGTATCACTGTCTATATGATGGAAGAGATGGGAAGAAGGATCAAAGTTGTAAAGCAACTCGAAATGCACTTTTCTCGAAAAGCCGGCATCAGTTCGGAGCTCTTTCTTGGAAATTTGAGTTTGACCTTTCGGCTATCGCCGTGGCTCAGCCTCAGATCGCACCGTGATCGGGGATGGTAGACACCCCGATCCATCTTCTGTTCCCTCTGTCAATCCCGCGAACTTCTCTCTCTGCGCCCTACAGCCTCCCCAACAACTAGGTCGCCGTTCGAGAATCAAGCAAGCGTGCCATCATGTCGAGCAACACATTGTCGGATCGACTTGTGAACACGATACACATCCACGATATTGACCAGGACAACCTTGGTCGATGGCTCAGAACGTATTCCTTCTTGCCGAGAGAAAGTTAAGAAGTTAGAAAAAAAACCAGGCGACAAAACTGCGCCCAAAAAAGGGCGAAAAAAATGAAACAGGAATGGAAACACAGGGGATCGAACCCCGGACCTTCGCTTTACGGAACCGCGAACTTGTAAGGGCTCTAGGTATGCGGAAGCGACGTCATACCACTAGACCATATTCCCTCGTTATGTTGTCGTATGAACACGTAACGCATATAATGCTACGCAAGCTTTCAAGCAAGCGGTTTTCTTCCAGAGAAGCCATCATCAGAAAGCCCTGTTCAGACCACTCCACACGCTTCTAGCCATACACACACACACACAAGCAAAGGAAAGGCTGGAAATTTGGTATCCTGAGCTAATCTTCAGCGAGTATATGATAGATTACGATTGTAAAGTAGGAGGTCAGAAGGGACCAAGAGTGAGAATTCAAGAGCCCAAAGACTTGCCGTGACGATGCGTGTTGCGAACTGCGTGCGTGGGTATGTGCTCCGGAGACCGAGTATAAGAGTACAAGAGAGAGAGATAGAGAGAGAGATAGAGAGATAGAGAGATATAGAGATAGAGAGATATAGAGATAGAGAGATAGAGAGATAGAGCGATGGAGATGTAAATATGAAAACAAATGGACCGACTTGCGACTTGGGAGAAATGGAGTGCGAGTATAACAGCAAGAAAGGAGACAAGGCAACGGTCGGACGTTGATGGAAGGAAGGAAAGGATTGGCTTGGGCGGAAAAGCAAGTGAGAAAAGATCTCACCGCTTCCTGGGGGTTGCGAACGAACGGTGCACGAGTATCTTGACCGTGAATGTAAATGTGGATCCTGTACATGCTCACACAAGCACAAGTAGGTGTGTACGAACACGGACTTGTAGTTGGCAGTGTGGCTCAAAGCCGGGAAGCTGCCACTGACAACGACGGTGTTCGCGTCAGGTTTGAAAGCCTCGTGATTGCATGGTCTCTGAGACGACGATGCAACGTGTTTTGAGGCAGGTACGGTGTGCCGACTCCGCCAAGATGGGCTTTCGGTGCGTGATCTTATCGAGCAACGTTTCACTCGTCTTCGTCGCTGGGCGGGCGTGCAGCTGACGAAGTGAGAACCACCTTCCTGCCGCTTGCCTGGGTGCTGTCCACGGACACAGGGGCGTGCAACCGATTCCATTCCTCTAGCAGTTGTCGACCAACGCCCGGTTCCAGTTCGGTACCGTCGCGCGAAACTTTGACCTGGCGATTGTCTCGCCAAGGGTTGCGTAGCTTCTTGACCCTCTGGAACGGCAGCGGGTCAGTACGAACCCATTCCACACGGAAAGGTTTGCCCCACGAATCAGACGACGACTGCCGAGGCGGAGACCGCTGCGCATCTCCTTGGCCGAGAATGGGGGCGGAAGAAGCGCCTGTGGCGCTCGCAATGGGATCGGCAGCCTCGGTGCGAGCAGAACCGGTTCGAAGCTGATTCTCGAGTATCTCGGCCTGTCCGCGCGATTCCATCTCGTCAAGACGCAAATTATGGATCACGGCACGCAGCGCGATCTGCTCGGCTACACGAGGATCCGCCGACGACCACGAGGCCGAGTCACTCGGCCCGAGCGACGGCTGGTCATTCTGGTTCGAGTGCGTGTGCACCGATTCGGCCTCCATATCTATACGACGGACGCCGAATTCGTCCGGCTCAGCTGTCACGCGACCGGCCGAGTGGTCTGCCGAGAGCGTGGCAGCGAGCTTGGGTCGCTCCGGCGTACGTGTCTCGGAGCTGTTGCCGCCGCTACTGCCTCCCTTTTTGATCGACGTGTATGGCCAGGTGCTCGACTGGGCGGAAGAACCAGCGGTCTGAGGAGTGATGGTGTCTTTACGGTCCGGAGAAAGGATGCCTGTAGCCAAGGGTTCAGGCTCTTCCAAGCTGGGCGAGATGGGAAGAGGAGACGTCATGGCCTGAGAAGGGAGTGGAACACCATCCACCGCCAACGTGCTGAACAAGCCCCTCGCGGCTTCAATGTCGCCCTTCCCCAAGGTGGGATGCGGTTGCCGCAGTCCCGAGTCAGGAGAAGCGACGGTACGGCCATGAGGATCGTCAAGTTCGGTGGCGTCCTCATCAACGGATTCTGGGATGGTGGCGGGAGCTTGACTGCCGGAGGCGGCAGACAACACCGAAGAGAGGCTAGCTCGACGTCGATCCTTATTGTCGTTGGTTGGTGTATGGATAGGCCCGGCCATCTTGGCATAGCCGTGGAACTGGCCGGTCGAGTTGACGCCAAAGATGAGGAAGACGGTCTCACTGTTGCGATAGGCCTGGTCGAGCACGCTCTCGTTGTGTGGCTGAGTAGCCCAGTAGCCGGTCTCGATGGATCTGTCGAGATCATCGGCGCGAAGACTCTTGAGGATGAAGAAGCGGTGGCGAAAGGCAGGATGACGGAAGAGGGAAGAGTTGGTGGATGCGTACGACGTCGAACCGCTCGAGCTGTAAGAAGCAGCCGACGTGGTGAGGCCACCGGCGATTTGAAGTGACGCCTCTTTGGCTGATGAAGGCGAGAGCGGCTCATTGGAAGAGCGCGACGCCGCCTCTTGCGATGTTTGAGCACCAGCCGGTAGATTGGAAACCTGTTCGAGTTCTCGTTGCTGCTTGAGCCAAGCAACGTGCATGCCACGACCGCGCTGACCAGCCACACCGGCTTGAGCCTCGTCGTCCTTCTTGCGGACGCGACAGACGAGCTTGGGGCACTTGGGATCGTGCGGACGCACCTGCTTGCCGTGAAAGTATTTGACAGCGCGATCGAGATGAGCCGAGGTCGCGTAGTTGACAAAGGCGCAGTTGCTACGCGAAATGATAAAGATGGACACGACGCCGTGATCGTCGGCGTCAAAAATGTCGTCGTCGCCATCAGCAGTGGGAGGCTCGGCGGCATGCTCTTGACCTTCGGGTGATGCGAGCCACTTTCGGAACTCGTCCGAGGTCAGACGTGAAAAGACCTCCCACAGCTCTTCCACGGTAGCATCCTGCGGAACATTGCCGCACCACAGCACCCATTCGGATCGGGGGCCTTGCTGAGGATGATAGTGCGGTCGCAAGCCACTGCCGGGGACGCGCTCGGCTGCCTTGGAATTGGTGGAGGCATCGAGCTCCGAGGTGAGATCCGGCTCGGATGGCAGACCCGAGACGGTGAGCGCCGCGTCATTGGATTGAGTTGAATCTCCGGCCTGCTCGTGGGTTTGCGACAGACGGGGCGCAGGCTCTTGCTCCTCCTCTTGAAGGTCGAGTGCAGAGGATGGCGGACGATGGGGCAGACCCGTGGGTGCTGGAAGAGGCGAAGAGGTGTTGCCGGAAGAGTTGGAACTCGCTCGTCGTTGCCCACTATCGGATCGACCGGACTGGTTCGACTGGCGACGGTTGGCGGCGCCTGGTGCGGAGTCTCTCGAAGCACGCGTGGAAGCGTGCTGAGATCCAGCTCGGGAGGCACGAGTGGGAGCTAGAGCATGAGCGTGGGTGTTGTGATGACCGGGAGGCGGCGCATAGTGAGTGGGATGCAAATGGTACGGGTAAGGCGGCGTGGGTTGCCCACCGTAGCTCGGCGTAGCTGGTAGCGAAGTGTCGGCGTAGGCTTGCTGGTAGGATGAATGCGTGGCCGAGGCGCTGTGCGTAGGCGGAGCGGCCGGAGGAGGAGGAGTAGTAGTGTAGTAAACGCCAGGATAGGAAGCATACTGTAGATGAGAATCATCGGCAAGATGAGCTGGCGGAACCTCAATGGGGACCCAGGCCCACCTTGTGCGTGTTGCTGAGTGGCCGCCATTAGGATTGGGGCCTACCGCAGGATACGAGGGAGAGTAGTGTGGCACATAGTGTGAAGCGGCGACAGCCTCGTGCGGAGCGGTGCTGCTACCGGAGGCGGAGCTCTGCGAATGGCTGCGGCCTGGAGGAGCGAGAGCAAAGGGGAGCGAGTCGACAGCGTGACGTCCAGGATGATAATGCGGGCCAGCATAGGCGTAGTCATCGGCGTGTGGTGGATTAGCGTACGGTGGGAAGCCTGGAGCGCGTTGATGGGTGGCCGCATGGTGTTGATGGTACGGCGCATGTGGGTTGTTGAACGCAGCCGTATATCTTGGGTACTGGCCAGGAGGAGGGCTAGCGGCGTTGCGCGGTGGTGGATCCGAGGTGTTGGCTCGACGATCCGTATCAGCAGCAATGGTAGGCCCGCGAGCAGCATCGGCACGCTGTGGCCGCTGCGAATTGGCAGCGTTTCTCGACATGGTCGAAAGGAGATTAGGTTGGGTCAAGACGAATTGGTCTTTGAGACGAGGGTGGTGGCGAGAGTTGAGGCGACGGTCGGGACGACGCTCAAGTATCGGATCGCGATTTGTGCAACTCGCCGGGCGTCACGATAGCAACGCCAGGCAAAGAGCGACGCACTATTTCTAGCAATTGCTAGCAAACAAACAAATTTCACTGAAACAAAAACGCGTCCATTTTTCGACTTTGATGGTACAGTACCGTCGCACACGCCGCCCGGTAGCGATCCGGCGTCGGTATCTGTCAGAAGCGCCGGCCAAAAGAAGAAGAAAAAAAGGTCAAAGGTGCAAGGTGCAATTGCCGCGCCCATGTTCTCGTGGCGCCTTTTGCCAAAACCCATACTCCGAAAGCTGTTCGCAGACGGACCTCGGCGTCAATGCTCGCCACCGAACGAGTCTAGTCTGATCGTACCCTGGACATCGAATCCGAGTCTCTTCCCAAGTAGGTCGAGTGTGGCTGCGAGGCAAGTCCAAACGGTGGCGCTCGTGCTGGTTTCATATGTGGTGGCATTTGCTTGGCCTTCTGTGCTAGTTGCCACTCCACGTAGATCAACGTGCAGGAAAAAAATCCTGGTTCGAAAGTTCGGATGCAGCAAGCCGCGCGTGCATTCAACTGCGTCCAGACGAGCTTCTTGTCAAGTGCGCTTCGGATGCCTGCATAAAGCCGAAATTGCTCCTTTGGTCGAACCACAAGATCACGCGGGCTTCATTCAAGAGACTTTTATATATCTCCCGCCTCGGCCGCTCAGCGATTCTTCATAAGACCATCATATCTTGGCTACCCTGTCAGCTTGCTTGAGATCAGAAGACGAGATAGCAGGTGGGTCTGTATCCAATTCGTCTTGTGATGCTGCCAACAAGAACACGTTGATTTCTTTTGGCGTAAACGCTTTTTTCTGAAAATAACACTAATGTTTGGAAACTGGTTGGGCTCCTTTTGACTTCCGGTCTTCTTTGATTCGTTTGACCCGCTTAAGCGCGAAAAATGCCGGATTTCAAGCTTGCATGGGTCTGATTGGTCTGCCTCAGCTGCATCAGCTCGTTGGTCGGTGTTTGATCTTGTTATGGCTTGGCTTTGACTCGACTCTTGTCTGCTCGCCTATAACGCTTCTTGGCACACCGTCATCCCCTCTATGTTCCAGTGTGCATCGACGTTCGATGCGGCTCAGCCTGCCTGCATCTCACAAGCCAACACTTCGTTAAAAAGACGAGAGGATGGGCTACCCTGAGACACACGTTTGGCGACACTTGCATTCTCACAAGCCATCACCCTGCCTCACATTTCCCCGTGGAGCATTACTGGTTCCCAGATGAGCAATGCACCAGGTTTGAGAGGAAAGATTTGAGATTGGCTTCCTGAAGCACTGTGGCTCGGCGACGCGCTTGGCCGGGCCCGACGCAAACGGGGCCCGGCGAATGTCTTGTTGAGCAACAGATGGCGACGATATACAAGAGATTACGAGACTAGGGAGACGCTGTTCCAATGGTAGGACTGTGACCTGTCCAGCGAACTGCGTACCCGGTAATCAAGACAAGAATGAGAGAGATAATGACAGAGAGAGACGAAAACGAGCGGGGCATTGGTGACATTGAGGTCTGTCTCCACTCACAAGAGGAATGGAAGAGACCTCTTTCCCTTTGAAAGATACCGTCAGACAGGTAGACGAGCACCGTCTGAAGAAGTTGATTGTGGTGATGACGAGGAGGGAAAGGAGAAGGAGGAAAAGAGAGAAGATTTAGAGCAGGATCAAGGCATCGCAATCGGAACACCTTGTGGCGTCTTACATTACCACACACCTGCTGATCATCGCGACCCCTTCATTTACTTGCTGAAGCCGGGGAACTTCTTGCCAGCGACGTAGCTGGTGTCCTGGGCGATCTGGATGCGGTGGTCGCCTCCGCAGGTCAAGCGGTCCTCACCGGTGCAGGGCGTGCTGCAACCGGTAGCATTGGCACCCTGGGCTTGGGCCAGGTTGAGCGAAATGTCGCAGAAGCAGTCTCCACCGTTTTGCACACCCGAAAACTCGAAGCCCTTTGCCTGGCAAGCGCTGAAGCACTTGGCAGGCGTGTTGTCGGCAGCGTTCTTGTAAGCGGCGTAGTACAAAGATGGCATGTAAGGATCGCTGAAGCATCCAACCGCCTTTGCCGCAGCGGGAAGCTTGCCGACGACTTCGGTCTTCTCGTACAAGCCGATGGCCCACCAGCCACCGCAGTACTCCTTGGAATCGCCCGAGCAGACCGAGTTCTTGCAATCGCTCTGGTGCGGAGCAACGTAAGCTTCAGAGGTGTTGAGACTGTCACCACAGTAGCACTCGGCGCCATCCTCGACACCAAAATACTTGTAGTCTTTGCAAGCGGCGGCGCACGAGTCGACGGATTGCGTGTTGGTTCTGCCCTTGGGAACGCTGAGAAGGCGAGTCCAGTTGTCGGTGTAGCATTTAGAGTATTTAAAGTGTCCCACAGTCTGAGGGATGGTGGGGTTGAAGTTTTCTCCACCAGGCATAGGACTGGGCGCAGCCGAAACGAAGAGAGACTGCGTAGCAACGAAGCCGAAGACGGCAAGGACGGTTGAAGTGATCTGAACCATGTTGGTGAGGATAAGGTAGTGGGGCGGACTCTGACGCAGGGAAAAGTTAGAGAGGAAGTGGTGAGGGCAGGGGTCTTGGTTGGCAAGACCAGCTATCCGCTTTTATCTGTCTGGACTGAACAAGAGAGACAGCGACGGTCGCGCTGCGATTCCTTGCGTTCCCGAGAGGGGGCAGCTTCACGACGTATATCGAGCAGCGTGCTCACTTACCAAAGGAAGATGGACTTCTCGTGCAATTTTCCACTACAGGCCTGGCTGGCGAAGAAAGGCAAACAGACCACGACCGAAAGCTGCTGGCTGGAAGTTGGCTAGGTAGATGAGGCTGAAGACCGGTGACAGTGCAAGATCTGATGGTCAAGCTTTCAGCAACACAGTCCACTTCAATTTGAGCAACGGGGACGGAACCATTTGGCAAAACGTGAACGGGCTTCCGAGAGTGGACGGGATTGAGGTAAAGTGAGTCAAAACGAACCAAGGGTAGAGCGACGATCAGGTCAAACATGATTGTTTCCCCCCGCCCGTGCAAAAGACAGCCAAGGACCAAACGAGCAACGGCTGTGGGAGAGATGCACACGACGCCAGGCACGAGCAGAGTAACGTATCTTCTTCTGCTGCAGCTCTGCGGCGTCGATCGCTGCCGTCAGTGTCCCTTGACGCAACAGTCCTCAACAGCAGCGGAGTGGCAGTTGCGACCCTCCCGAGGTTTCAACTACTGCCTCTGTGTCTCATCCGTCGCCGTTTGACGCGAGACTCCACACCTGCCAACGAATGGTGGAAGGTGCAATTGACCGGCCAGCAACATCGCTAGTCGCAGCCATGAGTTCAGCTTTTGCTGGCCGCAATGCGTCGCTTATAGCAAGGGGAGCGTTCCCGTACTGCAACTGCAAGGCCGCTTTCCGAGGTGGATTAGGTGTGAGCGGTGAGCCAAATAGCGGGACATGTCCAATAAAACAAATACAGTACCGTACATCATGCAGAGCCCGTCCAACTACGCGCTGTTGCGAGAGATCTTCGCTTGCAACCTAACTGAACTCAAAATGAAAGAAAGGTGGGCAAAAGACCGCATAAAACGAATATTAATAAATTGCGTCCCGGCGATTCCGTTGCATTAATTTTGTTGCGGTCTCCATCGCTAACGACAGGAAAGCTCAATCCGACCCATGAGAAGCGTGCGATCACGGCAAAGCCTCGCAAGCATGTACCTGGCAACAAGAGAATCGAGGGCATATATTCAGCCGTCAGAATTGATACAGGAGAAGCAACCCTGAGCGTAGCCCAAAAAGCTCTCCAGATACCTTCATATCCAAAGTAGATCGATCTACTGTACTCCACCGCACCGCACCCAGCCCATGCCATCACATTTCCCAGCTGCAACGATGCCCTACTTCCGCCTGCACACCCAGCCCGAATTGCTGGTCAGCCGACTTTGCCGACGTTGATTGTCATTTGCCTTCCCTCGCCACTCGCGGAACGAGAACCCGGAAACATGTTCCCTTAGCAAGCGGATCCGCGAAATTGAGATACCGAGGCCTCGCTTGTTTGCGCAGCTCAGGACGAGTTCTATCGGCGTGCATGGCGCTGTCCTAGCCTGCAAGACCTAGTTTGGGGCCCGCTGGGCGTCCCATTCTCCCTTCTCTGCACGGCTACACGTCATTCTGGATTTCTGGAACAAGACGCCAGACCAAGATCAACTGTCGCGCATAACTTACGGGTGATCTGACGTTTCCTGGCGACCCTGGCCTCGATCGCTCTGCTCCATCGACCCTTTCTACCCTGGGCTCACTTTGTCGCGCTACCCTACTCCTCCGATGTTTGCGAACGCTGACGAGCGGGATGCCCGTCCGAGACAGGCAGATAGGAGGAGACAAAGGAATGTATTCAACCCTCAAGATGGGTAAAGATGACGAACAACGAACAAAAAGAGTGTAGGCTCGCAGCGTGATAGGCACGCGCGGATAAACATCGAAGCAGATTCAGACAAGATAGACGAAGGAAACAGAACAAGGAGAGCTGCTCGCACTCGCACATCTGCAGCGAGGCAGCGGGCCCTCACGAAACAACAGAGGTTTGCTCATTGGCATACTTCACAGCTTGCGACGAACCTTGTCCATGCGCTTGAGACCGGGGACAGGCAGATCCAAAAAGTCGATCAGCTCCTTTGCCGCCGCTTTCGCCTGAGGTCCCGTGCCCGGCAGCAAGCTGTACGCGGGCAAGAGAAGGTCACGCCTATATTCGACCTCTGCGTTTTTGGAGTACATGTTCTTGACAAACTCGCCAGCTGCATTGTCCGCCGTAGTCTTGAGGTCCAACACAGCATCGCGCGCGGTATCGCTCGTGTCAAGGATCGTCGATACCACGGGGTCCTGATCGCGCTTGACGGGGATGCCCTCGACCTGACCACCGTTGTCGAGCAGTCCGTTGGCAAACAGATCCTTGTCACCCAGCGATCGCTTCCTCGGCAGCTGGATGGGCTTCACGGCCGAAAGACCGAGTTTGTCTTTGGCAGCGTCAACGACGCCTTCGACCGTACCTGCGCAGTTAAAGGCGTTGCAGACTTGGTTGACCGTCGAGATGGCTTGTACGGCAGGACTGGCAGCTTGCTTGACAGGAGCCAGTGCAAGCGGCAGCGCGTTCTTCTGCGCCTCTTTGCCGAACTTTTCGCCCAGATCTTGAACGCTCCCCAGATCGATTCCTTGAGGCGAGATGGAGTCGCGCTTGCTGCTGCCGCCGCCCAGGAAGCCGCCGAGGAAGCTCTCAGCACGCTCGAGATCCTCTTCGTTGCCCGTCTTCAAGCCCAGGTCGATCGGCTTGACTGAATCTTCATCGCGCTTGGTAGGAAGGAGACCCTTGACAAGCGCTTCGACGGCATCGAGGTCCTGCTGGTTGCCCGTCTTGAGTCCCAGATCGACGGGTTGAACGTCTCTTTTGGACGCGCCAGGAAGTGGAAGCGTGTCAAGGGGAATTTCGGTGCCCAAGATGTCGAGGCCCATGCTCTTACCTCGCTTGCTCGCGGGAAGCTTGGGCAAAGCAAGTTGAGGCAACTTTTGACCGAGAATACTGACATCAAAAGGACTTTCGTCATCGCGACGGTTGAGAGGATGCACGGTGCGCTGGCCGAGCTGTTGGTGGTTCTCAGGGAGGTACTCGGTCCCCTCGGCAGGTTCGAGCGACTTGAGCACTTCCAACAGACGCTTTTCGCCCGCAGCAGCGGTTTCGGGAGCAGCGACGTTGGTGTGATCACCTTCGTTGTCGAGCGCGCCCAAGATGGGAAGCGATGGAACAAGGCTGTGACCCAGCTCGCGCTTGATCGAGAGTCCCTGGCTGGTGAACTGTTCGACGACGGGCTGTAGATTGTCAGACGAGAGCAGACGTTTTCGCTCGTGAGGCAGGGGAGGAGGCGTCGTAATCTTTTTGGCAGCACTTGCGAGCTCCTTGGATGCAGGCTCGAGGTTGAGGTAGGTGAGAGGGGTGACAGGAACTCCCTTGTCGTCAACGTGGGTGAGACCAAGAGGCGTTGTGACCGAGTCAGCCTGCGCATGGCCAAGGCACAGCGCGATAACGACGACGCTGGAGAGCGCAGCGAACGATGAAGTGAGCTTCATTGTAGTGAAGAAACACCAAGAAAGACCGTAAAGAGCGTGATGGTGACGGACTGTTGTCGTAGAGAAAGACAAGAGGGGAGCAGGGATCCAGGAGAGGAGAGAATAGAGAAAGAAGGGGGAAGGGGATGATGGCGGAGAGGAGACCGTCTTCGAAACGGATACGCAAGAACAATGAGCATCAAGTACTTTTTCGGTACCTTGATCGTTCTCTTACCACTGGACCGGTCGACACGCAACAGCCAAGCACGAGCAAAGACGCGGTAGCCCACCTTTTGTCTGGGTCGCAGTTGGCGCCGAGAACCATAACAAAGGACGCGGCTTAGCGTCAGTATCTAGTACGGTGACATGCATAGTTGCAAACAAACAAGATGCGCCTCGAATGGCCAAGACAACGAGGCAGTCTAAGAGACACGGAAGCGAAATCTCGTCAAAGACTTTTGTACGAGGACGGAATCTCCGCAGCCGAGGCAGCGACGGAAGACTTCTGCTTTCTGTTTCATCTACGCTTGTGGCTGGATCCTTGAGGAATGGAACCAACACCACAATGATAGTGCTCCATCAACCCCAGCTCGCGGGGGCGTTCAACACTCGGGATCGACAGTGTCGATCCAGACAGCGCGCGTTCCGCAGTTTGACACCTGTCGTCCCTAAAGCAAAATTAATTGGAAAAAAGCAAACAGTAGCCGCGAGCTGCAAGCCAAAGTGACACCTCCTGAGCATTTGGCTTTGGCTGTCGCGCCGCCTGAGGAATGCCACGCGCACCTCGCTTCAGAGTGGGAGAGACAGATCAACAGCATGTCTGTCCGCTCCGACCCAGTGCGTCGGATAGAGTTGCAGATTTGTCGAATGTTGGCAGCCGTTGCCTTGGGTCAGATTGAGTCTCTTGGCCTCTCTCACCATTGTTGGCGATGGACGATCTGAAACATGTCTCGATCGTTTGGTAGTTCTGATATGTGTGATCGCGATTGGAGTCAGGTCCCGATTTGCGTCCTTCGACGATCTGAGCCTTAGCCAATCCTTCGGGCGGCCAAGCCTCCACTCTTGCACTCTTTTTTCATCAAGCTGGCGAGCAGATAATTCTTCTTGCCGTTCCTCGTTCCATCACCACCTTGTCGGAACAGGAGAACGAACTTTGATATGAAAGCATCACATCAGCTTCAGCGAGCGCTGAGCAGCGCCATCAGTGCTCCCATTGGCTGCGGCGCTGGACCATCTCGATCTCTACCACGCTCTCTCGCTTCTACCACCGTGCCGTTCCTGCGTCCACTGGAAGCATCGCCAAGGATCCCGCTTCTTGCGCCGTCACGAGCATTCTCCTCCTCCTCATTCCGACACCAAGATCGAACTGAAGAATACACCGATGCACCTGAAGGCTACAGCAGGCCGTCTTCGTCCAAATCGTCCAAACCGTGGTATCGCTCTCCCACCACGTTGGTGCTCGGTTTCATCCCGATCTTCACTTTCGGTCTCGGCTACTGGCAGATTAAGCGCCTCAAATGGAAGGTCTCGCTGATCGAGGAGCTTGAGGATAAACTGTCGCGCGACCCACTGCGTCTACCGCGCAACATCAATATCGACGTATTGCCGCAATTTGATTTCCGCCTAGTGTCGGTCAAGGGCGTGTTTGATCACTCGCGCACTATGTTTGTCGGGCCGCGGGTAAGGGATGGCGTGATGGGATATCATGTGGTGGTTCCATTCAGCAGGAGCGAAGGCGGAGGGATGATTTTGATCAACCGTGGCTTTGTAAGTGAAAAGCAAATTGCAGGAAAGGGCGACAACAGGAGGTTGAAGGAGCAAGCTATGCCAGCAGGTGAGACGGAGTTCGTGGCGCTGCTACCGAGGATCTACCCGGCCAACACATTTACGCCCAACAATGTGCCCGAGAAGGGCAGCTGGTTCCACGTCAATCCGTCGCAAATGGCCGAGTGGGCGTCGAACAAGGCGGGTGTAGAAGCACTGCCTCTCACATCGCCCGATGCTTCGTCAACGGCAGGCTCGGACAGCTATACTCCGAGTGCCGGCATCGCACAGAGCGTGAGAAACATGCTAGGATCACGCGAGACGGAGCGCGTCTTGCCCGTGTACCTAGAGGAGGTGTTTGACGGCAATGTTGGCGAGGCGGCAGCAAGGGTGGCAGAGGGCGTGCCGGTGGGTCGTGCGGCGACAATCGAATTGAGGAACCAGCATGCAGTGTATGCGGCCACGTGGTTCTCGCTCAGCGCCTGTACGGCGGTCATGTTTGGATTGCTGGTCCGTCGAGGACGATCCTAGGCTGCTTTGCATATCATCACTACTCGTTCTTTAACGGCCGTTACAATGACCAAACCCTTTATTTTTCTCTCTCTACTTGTTCGTACACTGGTCATCTACTGCGTCTTTTTCTCTTGTTTTTCCGACGTTGGTCTAGCTGGTTTCGAGACGGAATATCCGATGGTTCCAGCCAGCACTGCCGCCGCGCCGCCCCATAACCCGACAGTGCCCATGGAGCGTTGCACGAGCATGACGCTGACCATGAGGCTGACGGCCTTTCTCACCACGAGCACCAAAGTGACCGAGAGCGAGCTTACTTTGGACGTGAGCCGGTTGACACCGTTGATGCAGAGGAGTTGGGTGGCGACGTTGAGGATGAGCGGTGGATAGAAGCTGGGGATCCAGAGGCCTGTATTTGCAGGCAGCAATTTGCGCGTCATATGGGAGAAAGGCGGGATGAGCGTGAGGTCGAAGATGCGTTGTTGCGTTGCGTCTCGTTTTGCGCGCGAGGTGAGGAGCGTTGAGGGAGAGACGAGGGTGAGCAGTCGATGGAGCCTTGTCGGCTTGTGCGAAGCCAGATGCGTTGGCGGACCGAATCCGAACCACCACGGTGTGGTTGCGTTTGCATGCTGAAAATCCCTCATGAGACTCTGCCTTTTGAGCGCAAAGATGGGCATCGAGAGGAGATGCGAGTAAAACATGCTTTCCCTCCAGTTCTGATTGCCGTAGCGCGCAAACGTCTGTTCCTGCCACAAGCCCATCAAGCCTGTCAGCACGAGGGCGGAGAACAGCAGCAGCACGCCCGTGAGATACTCGCTCGCCTCGGTCTCGACCTCTTCTACCACTTTGCCAGACGGACCCGAGCTGCTGTACAGGGTACTGCTCACCACACCCGCGGTGACCAGCACGACACTTGCCACCTGCAACGCAGTATATCTACGCTTCTGCACCGCCCACCCCAGCACCATATTGATCACCAACCCACCCGACCGAAACACAATGTGCACCGGCATCGGCACATCATACGCAAACGCCATGTTGTTCAACAGACTCGTGCTAAAGTAAAACGCCACCTGCACCATCCATCTTGCGATCGGCACCGCACGCGGTTTCAAGCTGACAAACGGCAAAGAGGACGAAAAGCGGACAAAATGGGGGAGCGCGGACAAGGTGGTGATGAGGAATTGGGCAAAAGTGATGAGCGTGCCTGCAGATGGGAGTTGACGCGTGGCGAGCTCCAGTGTGTAGGCGTTGGAACAGCAGCCTCCGAAAATCAGCGTGAGGATCAGTATCCATTCTGGTGCCGTGGTCGAGAGGATGGCTGTTGCAGTCGAGATGGTGCTGTTGCTGTTCGATGAGGTGCGACTGGATATGTTAGAGGTGCTATGATTGACGGCTTTGCCGTCAGTTTGAGTCGGGTTTCTTGCCGACATGATGCGGAATTGCCGACGGGTCGACTGAGATGCTGTGATGGTACAGGGTGGACCTGTCGGGTTGCTTACGATCAAGCTGAAGATTGACAGGAAAGCTTTCACTGTTTCTATCCGTGCAGCCTGGTGTTGGAAAAAGAAGGAAAAATGAGAAAAGAAAAAGGCAAAAAGATCAACACTCTCTCGGCACGCGCGCGCCTCTCTCTGTTGTCAATCAATGACGCGTAAACGAGCAGCTCCACATGCATTTTTGCACCTCTCGACAGCCACTCGCCAATCCACCCTCTCTGTATCTCTCCATGGCTTGCTCTTTCGCTCCCACCACGCCGGCCTCTTGATAACACCCCCGCATGTCGACCACCCGCACAGATCCCGCCCTCATCCTCCCCATCACCGATCTTTCCCTCTCCCGCGACAATACCACCAAACTTCGACTCGCCGGCATCGTCAGCGCCGTCTCTACCACCGACTCTTCGCTCATCCTCCTCTCTGACCCCTTTTCCCCTACAACCTCATCAAACAGCTGCCATTCGATCCTCGTCGACCTCTCGCTATGCACGGATCAGTCCGATGCAAGCGGTGGCGCATCATGGTCTCGTTCTCACCACCAGCAAATCCCCCCAGAACTCAACAGCAAACTCATGGTCATCGGATACCTGTCCAAACGCATCTCGCCAGTCGATCTCTCGTTTACAAAGCAGCAACCAACCAGTGGGCTGGATGAGATTCAGCTGCACACGGCAGCACCCGTATTGCAGTCCGCAGATGCAAAGCGCGTGAATCGCTGGTTTGTACTCGAAGCGCTGCTCGCCAAACCGCTCGATCCACAATTCGATCTCAGGCTGTGGAACCATACAGCCCGGACGCGCTCAGAGCATCTCTGGAAAATGCATACGCAGCAACAACAGCCAGCGCTGGCCCAGACAATAGAAGCCACAGCGCAAGATCGAAAGGGCAAGCGCAAAGCAATCGACTAGAGTGACTGCACATTCTGCCCCTCATCCTCTCATTCACTAAACGGCAAAGCCACATCTGTATCATTAACTTACTGTACCATTCTATACCACGTTGCATCTCATGAAACCCAACCCGCTTCTCTGTCACCGCAGCGGCATTACGGCACATACCCACTCTCGGAATAGATCCTCCTTTTGAATCGCTTCCACAACTTTCTATCCACCATCAACCTGCGCGCTAGATCCATCATCTCTCCCACGGTAGCCGAATCCAGCGAGTAGTCGGTGAATTTGCGCAGCGGTTTGGCGAGTTTCGGCGCCCGTGCCCGGTGTTTCTCCGCTTCCACATGATCCATGTCAGAGGAAGAGGTGATGAAAGGTTGTTCGAGGCCAGCACGTTGCAGTTCGAGTTGCAGTAGTGGTTTGGGTACCGGCGCTCCTGCTCCTGGTGCTACTGCAGCGGCGGCCGAGGAAGAGGCGGCGGAAGCAGGGTTGAATTCGGACCACAACACCTCGGGGGTGTATGTGGCGTATTCGAGTCGATACGACACGCGCTGCTTCTCGGCTTCTTGTCGACGCTTCTTGTGCTCTTCGTCGTTGTGCTTGTGCTTCTTCTTGTTCTTTTCCACAGTCAAACCGAGCTTATCCTCCTCCTCTCCCTTCTTCTTTCCGGGATGAAGGATCTGCTCGATAGCCTCGTTCTGCTCGTCGATGTCCATCACCCACTGACTGTAGCCTAGCAGGCTCAGATACGTGTTGGTTCGAGACGGCGACTCGGCCGATGCATGCCGCGGAAGAGGCTTGCGTCGCTTCTTTTTGTGTTTCTTGCCCTTGCGTTTACGAGGTGGCGGCGGCGTGGGCCGATGGTGGTGGCGTGAGAGCGCGCCGATGCGCGAATCGTCTTCCTGATCGTCTTGATCTTCTTGGTCAACCTCGTCTATGTCATCTTGATCATCCTCATCCATCAGATGAGCTGGTTCGGACCTCGTCGCCGAAACATACCTCGCCTCTTCACTCGTGTTGTACGTCCACAAGCGTATCGAGGGATAGTAAGTCGGGATGATGCTCGGTGCAATGTAAAACACCGAGTACATATCCTCGTCGGTCCTCCCTTTGCCGGGCAATGTCGAGTAGTCTTGCTTGAGATCGCCTGGCAACCCGGGTTCCTCTTGCACGTGCACATGCTCTGCCTCGTGTCCGCTTTGCTCCCTTTGTTTCATCGCCGCCTCCTCATCCTCCTGAATGAAAAACGCATCGGTATTCATATGTCCGAAATGCTGCCCCACCACGGTATCCTGGAACCGGAGCACGATATCCGTATACCTACGATAGCACCTCTCAAAGTAGTTGCCCGCTGTGGGCGGTACGTGCCCCAACAGATGCACCTGCATCCCCCTTTGCCTGAACAGATCCAACTGCACCTCCAGCCAGTCCAATTGCGCAGTCCCCGGATCCACCTCCTTGCCTTTGCCGCGCTTGGTCTTGACACATCCATCTACCGCCTTGTTGTTGTCGTAGAAATAAAGTGTGTTGAGGCTCATCGCAGCTAGCCGGTTGGGGAGGATCTCTTTGACGTAGTAGCCGCCCTGTTCAAATGTGTGGAACTCGTATTCGGGAATGTGGTCCTGCCAGATCTGGACATATTGCTTGGTCACCGCGTTGGGGCCGGGGAAGAGAATGTTGTGCGGGAAAATATCGTTGTTGCCGACCGTCGGGATGAGTGGAACCCCGGGAAAAGCCGTCTCGAGTTGGTCGAGCACCCATCGGTTGAGTTCAAAGATCTCTTTGCTGGATCGCGGCACGCGGTTGTCATTGTCGTGCCGCGCAGAGTCGCCCGTCCAGATGATAAAGTCCAGCCCCGACTGCGGTCCATTACTCGAAGATTGAACAAGGTTCTGAGAGGCCCAGGCGAGACTCGACTCTACCAATCGAGGAGGTGAATCGCAGTCAGACAAGGCAGACCCCCACCAGCCCGCGCGCCTCTGACCATCGGGTTTGCCCTTCTTGGGCTTGTTGTGATGACATGCGCCACTGACTGCAGATCCATGCTTGTAGTGCGGATCAGGATGCAGGTCGGTGACATGAAGAAAACGGCCAAACGGCTTGCGCTGCACGCCGACAGGTGGTGAAATCGAATTCGAGTCCGCCGAGAACACGGTTTGCGAGCCAGACGAAGCAGACACCACAGCAGCATGCGCCAAAAGCAACGCTGCTGCTGCAGAAGCTGTGATCGACCGCACCATGCCGTATAAACAAACGGGATGATCGCTCCCAGATTGCAGTCCAGGGTGCAATTCCGCCAATCGCAGAATCGAAACGTCTATGCAGACGATCTAGGAGGAAGACGAGAAGCGTCGTATGTCTATGCAAGCATGTCTCCAGAGTATAACCATATGCAATTGTCGAGACAAAGCGTTGAAAAACGCCGACGTTCGAGATGATGCAAGCGGTGTTGTTGTTGGTGGTGGTGGTGGTGGTGGTTCTCGATGATGATCAACATCACCAGCCCACAGCTTAGGCGTTGCGTCACCACGAAAATCAATCCGAATCCGTACCTTTTTTTATTTGGCTTTTGGTCGGTCTCTCCACACACACACACACACCGAAATGGCGCACTCAGCCTCGCCAAGCAGACCCAAACCCAAATTTTCAACCGAGATGTTAATTTCGATCTGACACACACACACACACACACACACACACCTCGTCCTGCCTTCCCCGATTACAGGCAGACAAACCGGCCCATATCTTTCTCTCTTCTCTTTGCCACAAAACGATGCCATCGCTGTTCACTAGTAGCGTTCAATACATCATGTCATTCATGTCGACACATACCCATCGAGACCGTTGGGACCATCCCCAAAGATCTCGTCAAACACCTCTCTGCCTGGCACCAGCAGCTCGCCCAGATCACCGATAAACGTATCGTCCGCCTCTGTCGCCGCATTGGTTTCTCTTTGCGCACGCAAGGCTCGTCGACGCTGCCTTTCATTTTCCCAGATCTCTTCGAAGCTCGCTGCCAGATTCTTGAGGCCAAACAGGTAGCCGCTATCCGGTCCATTGATGAGTTTAGGCGGAAACCGTGCAACTGGTAAACTCGGCTGTTCCTCGTCTTGGCCTCTGCTCTGTTTGAAATCGTAGTCGTGTCCAGTGGTGCAATGCGCGAAATCGATGATACGAATGTTGATCTCGCCTTTCCTGCGTCGGCGGCGCAGCAGTGTTGGTTCAGCAGCATTGCTACCGCTACCGATGGGTCCTAGCAAAGGACTCGAACCAATACTATAGCTCGCTCCCCCCTCCACCAGATCCGCCTCCTTGTTCAATGACGACGACACCGACGCTGGCAGCGCTCCACTATCCAAAATCATCTGACTTGGAGCCACAGTGCCCCCCAGCCCTTGCGAACAGCGTCGGTCAAATTCTTCCTCCAACTTGCGTTGCGTCTCGCAATCACCGTCGTAGATGAACAGCAGACTGCTGGCGTAGAAGCGGTATCCACGCAGTCCCCAAATGATCCTGGCCAGATGGTAGATCTTCTGCAAGATCAGCGGCACATGGTGCA
The DNA here is from genome assembly GCA_928852645.1 of Mycosarcoma mackinlayi. Lineage (NCBI taxonomy): Eukaryota > Fungi > Basidiomycota > Ustilaginomycetes > Ustilaginales > Mycosarcoma > Mycosarcoma mackinlayi. Next base: position 1,634,495 of record CAKMXS010000005.1, on the reverse strand, counting down.
TGAGGACCTTGCTACCATCGTAGAAAAAACGTGCCAAAGCATCCGAGAACTCGGCAGGCAATACTTTGCGTCCAAAGTACTTGTCTTGGAATATAAACGTGTCGTGCGTGCAGTCGTACACCTGCATCCCGCAGATGCGCACGCCATGACTGCGCGACGTCGTCTTGTCGCACTTTTTTGTCTGGCTCTTCTTCTTGGCATCCGTAGCATCCAGACCGTACTGGCGTGTGCCCATCTTGAGATCCAGTACGCACGGCGACTTGAGCCGCCCGGTGAGGTCTTCCATAAGCAGAAACTGCTCTTGACGCGTCTGGCACGCGCCATCCGACGATGTCCGAAGTTCGGCAGTCTCGGCTCCAGTAACTTCAGCGACTGGAACGTCTGCATCGGCCATGCCTGTGGCAGCATTGCTGCTCGTATCCACTGCAGGCTCTCTGTCCGCTGTCTCTGCTAGGCGTTGCGCTTCCGGACTCGTTTTCTCCCGCTCTGGCTCCTCCGAAAGTGTAAGTGCCTCCATCCCTTCATCGACGTCGGTCGACTGCATGAAAGCCTGCTCTGCTACAGCTCGTGCTCCATGGTTGCTACTTTTCAAGTTGGACGTCTTTGGCTTGAGCGACAGCGAGACATCGCTCAGAATACGTCGTGGCTGCTGCGTCGAGGTTTCGGCTCTGGGCGCACCAGACAGCACGACGCGCGGAGATGCTTGCTCAACGCTGGACGCGAGCCTCTTGGACGACGACAAAGACGACGTCGAGGCGGCGAGGCTGCTCGGTCCAAACGGCGGCGTGCGCGGTGGCGTCGATGGATGACGTGCTTGGCCTCGATAATGAACGGGCGAAGAAGCAGCTGTGGGCACAAACTCGCTGGCGACGCTCATCCTCCCACTGCTGGCCGGATCAGGTGTATGCGCATCACGCCGAAGCTTCTCCACAGCCAATGTCTCGCGGGACGAAGGCGCCGAAGGGCCTAGATTGCGCGTGATGCGAAACCTTTCCCCTTCTTCGCTCTCCTCCCAAGCCTTGGCCAACCGTCTCCTATTTTTTCGAGCGTTCCGCTTGGCGGTCGATTCGTACCGAGCCCCGAGCCCATCTTTGAGCATGGGACTGCTAAACACCTCTCGCAGCACCTGCTCCTGTAATCTGCGATTGACCGTGGTGATGCCGCGGCCATGAATCCCATTGACGTTCTGCGTTAGAAACCCACTGGAGGAGACAGCTGGCTGCGACACTTGCGAGATTTGCGATGGTGTACGGCTAGTCATGCTAAGCGAACCGAGGGCCGGGCTGCGCGAGCGCGATAGAAGACCAAGTCCTGAATCTGCCCGACCCAGGCTGGATGAGTGCAGTCGGTCCGAGTCGCGCCCGGCCCAGTCGCCTCCGCGACCAATGGATCGAGTTGATCGAGGCGATGCGTCCGGAGACATGGCCGGCGTCAGCGGGCTCGAATCGAGATGCTTGTCCACGTCCTGCGAAGAGAAGGCTGAATGCCGAAGCACGGGGCGCGAGGCATTTTCGTACGCAGCGAGCGGCGAAGACGCGGCACGGCTCGGACTGTCGGGTCTCTGCAGCCGTGCATCAGTCGAAGCATGAGAGCTTGTGGCGTCACGTTGCACTCGCTCAAGCGACGAGGCTGCGCGGCGCGGTCGTAAAGGGCTCGAGGCTCGACTTCGTGATTGGCTCCTGCTACGCGAATCAGGAGTCGCAGCAGCATCGGCGTGGCCTGACGTGCTGGGTGCTAAATTGCATCGACGGAGGATCCATTCGGGCACAATGTGTCGATTGAGGTCGATCGAGACCTCGGGTATCTCCTTGCTCCAGTCCTCCTGTCCTTCAAACACCTTGCGACGCACACGATTGACACCGTGCGAGTCAGTTCTTTGTCGTTCCGGACGGTCGCTGCCAGCTGCGGCAAGGTCGATCTGGCCTGTGCTGATGTCTTGCGATCTCAACGCCTTGCCTTGATCATCGGTCTGTGTGAGTTTCGACTCCGTGTCCAGCAGCGTGGGTGGTGCTTGCGTTGTTTGGGTTGCAGTGTCGACGTGTCTGTATGTCACATTGAGTACTCCCAGATACTGCGGAATGAAAGCGAGCAAAACAGGATGCTCGCGCTCTACAGTTTCGTAAAACTCGTTCTCTCTACCGACGAGCGGCTTGCAGACGGCGCGCTTGGAGAACTGAAAGATGGAATTGTGACCGCCGACTTGATTGTGATAGGGTTGCAACTGGACGACTGCAGGTAGATTGTTGGACGACGACGTAGTCCGCGAACGGGATGGCAGCCGAGGTCGTCGAGACGCGACGGCGTTGCTGCGCAGCTGTGCCACAGAGGCTGGACGGTCCAAAGGTGTCGGGGCTGCTCCCGCTTCCCACTCGGATCCGCTCATCTGCAGGTCGTCTTCGTCGGCGGCATCATGGTCAAAGTCCGGTTTGTGTCGTTCTTCCTCCGAGCTGGTAGAGCCGACAGATGCATCGGTGCCATCGTAGTCGACCAACTCATCCGCTGTCTCGACCATCTCGAAGGAATCTTCGAGCTGCTCGTCACCATCCTCTTCATAGTCGGAAGAGCTCTGCGTCATATGATTGAGACTGCGTCTTCGCGTCATTGCTAGTTTGCCTGGCCAGCCGGCTCCTGCCCACTCGGCCTCGGGTACGGAAGAATGGCGCTGCAGATTGATAGATGCCGATTCTACCTGTGCGTCATTGAAAGTCGTCTTTGTATCCCGGGGATCGGTTGTACGGCTTGCTGCGAGTCGACTAGGACTGAGAGGGACCTTGGCAGGTGATACGGGCGACTTTGGCATGGTACGCGGCCGTGCGATTGGGATGGGGCGAGAATCGAGCGGCTCGAGAGCAGCTGGGTCAAGCAGGTACCGTGCGTCGATGTCAGCAGCGACATTTTCGGGAGACGCAATGGTCTGAGATCGACGAGGCATGCGCTCGCGCGAGGGAGCGGAAGCGAGCAGAGGAGCACTGGCATTTGATGCAGTATCGGCGTCTTCGGGCGCGAAGTAGCCGATACCAGTATTATCGGCGCCTTGAGATAGGAGTAGCGAAGGAGTGGCTGGACGAAGAGCAGCCGAGCCGAGATCGTTGACCGGAGAAAGCAGGGTTGAGGTAGAGGAGGACGCACGAGAGTCTAGGACAGGTCGAGTGGCGCTGGCAGCAAAAGCGCTGGACGATTGCTGTGATGGCGCCAGTGTCGTAGTCGAGCGAAGAGGCTTGCGGCTGCTGGAGGGCTCATCGCGATCATCACGCATGCGGGTAGGAGCGCTTTCGTCAATGACGGCACTCTCTCGGCTGGTTGCAAGCGCGGCACGGGAAGGTTTGGACGACGTCTCCTTGAAGAGGTGGAGACTGACACTGGCCTTGCGACCGGAGCTGAGCATAGCTGGGGGCAGGCTGAGCTCAAGGTCGTTGCGGGAAGCATCTGCAAGCTCGCGAGCGAGAATATCGTCGTTGTGGACATTCAAGGATCGACCCGGCGTGCTCCTGGCGCTTTTAGTACCGGGACTTTCTCGCTTGATGGGAGCACGGCTGTAGGTGTAGGTCTCTGGCGGTGAAAAGGGTGCATTTGAGTTGAAGGCGACGGAGGAAGAATGGAACAATGCTGGTACTGGCGCACGAAAGCTGCCTGCCTTGTTGGGAGAGCCAGCGTTGCTTTGGGGAGCCACACCCGGCAACGAAGAGGAGCCAGGTGCGTTGATGCTTGTGGTGACCAAATTTGCACCCATGTTGAAGCTCTGAGGTGGTTGCGGAGGTGAGAGCAACTGAGATATGGATGGGCTGGTGAAGGGATTGACGATGGTCGCGTTCGAGACGTTTCTGCTGGAGGGAGGAGAGAAAGAGGTTTGGACAGGCTGCGGAAAGTTGGGCGGTAGCGAGACATGGAGCGAAGCAGTGCCAAGCTGCGCATGTATCGAAGGAGAGAGCGAAGTCGATTCGGACGGGACCGGAGCGTTGCCAAGGGGGTGAGACGACGATGGTGACGGCACGGATGGATCGGTCGAAAGCCTACGCGAGATGGCGGCGGAGGCGGCTTGCTTGGACATCGAGGCATCTAGCTGGACCTTGCTGGCCGCGTCGGCGTCTGTAAGATGAGTGTGCTGATCGGTCATGTTGCCGGCGGATACCGAGGAAGAGGCAGTCCGACGTGTATCGATGGAAGGCTGCGCCCAGCTCGCAGAGGAGTGGGCACGGCGATGATCGCGACTTGCACGCTACGACGGGCTACGACGAAAGCATTGTCCAATTCGTGGGGGGACAGGCGGCGCGATTCGATATCAGAGCACTTGACGCGATCGAGGCGCCAAAGCCAGCGCCTAGGAGCGGCTCACGACGATGCCCACACCGTGACGATGGTGACGCGAAAGTGCAGGTCCGAGCCGAATGCGTCCTTGTGCGAAAGCCCCAAGTGAAGGTGGATTAAGTGACGGTGGGACTCGAAGTGATGAGAAGCGTTGCTCGTGATGGGGCGATGTTGGAGACGATGGTGGAGGTCGATGACACAGAAGCGAAGGTGCGAGCGTCGTCGAAATAACTAGCTTAACCAAGCCAACAAAGGCAACCAAAGGCCAAACCGCACGCCGAAGTGCCAACCGCGAATATTGTTGAATCATTCCAATTAATTATTTGATAAAACAGAAATATTAGCGCTGTCAAGGCTACGGCCAATTGTGAGAGAAGACTGTAATCACGATAAGTAACAGAAAGCTGCAAGGGCGCGCGCCGTCACGACCCTTGATGGGCTCGAGCTCTCTCTACCTCTCTTTTGCAACCGAATCACGCCGTACAAGATGCCGAGCCAACGCAAGCGGCGCTTGGGTCGGTGCTTCTGCCTAGTCCTAATTCGAGCTTACTCCAGATTCCCCAAGCGGCAATCGAAAGAGCATTAAAAAGAGACATTCGGCAAAACACAAAGGAGCGCCACATAAGCATCAACACCGACTGCAGCTAGCTGTGCATTTCGACGTCTTGTCTTGTCTTGTCGATCGGTCGAGTGGGTTCAGCTTGCACTCGCAGCTGTTTCGGCAGTCCCAGTCAGGCTGACCGAGTTCAAGGGTTCAACAAGTAGCACTCCAATGCGAACCCTTTCTTTGACTGTCATGCTGTAGGATGTGTGGGTTCGGGCTGGCTGCGGCGTTGAGTCTAACGAGGATCAAATTGTGTGTCATGTATGTTCGCTGCTTCGTTCCTTTCATGCTCACCATGGTGAAGCGACTGATGGCTGTCAATTGGACTGACTGCATTCATTCATTCATTCGCCGCGCGCTATCGCATCAACCACGTTCCCTCGACGTCGGATCCACAGATCGGCCTTTTTTTGTTTTTTCTTAGTATTTATTTTGCGTGCCGTGCTGGTGGTCTTGGAACGTGGACCTCTCTTTGTCTCTCCTCATCACGCCTTTGCCTCGGCCTTCCGTCTGTTACTGCAGCAGCTAGCGCACCGTACTCTTCCGTACCGCTGTTTGCATCAGCTCGCTTATGCATTCGGTGTCCTCGTGCGCTCTTCTGCGCCATTTGCTCGTGTACAGTCTTCCCTGTGCTGTGGGCGATGCTCAGTTCTCGGCCTTTCCTGCGCTCATTCCGAAACTGCGCAGGTGCAAAGATGGATCTGAGCCGATCCTTCATATCGTCTGTGTAGAAGAGAACGCAATGACATGCTCTTTTGTATTCATACACCTCACAGTACAGCACTTGTGCAAAGTTGGCTGCAACGGACTGTACTTGCCGCTGCGTTCGCGTTCCTATGAAGTCAGCCGCGTCTTGGACACGGAGCTTCGGCCGCTCAGAGAGCCGGCGCTGCGATTGCTCTTGGGCATACTCTTGGGCATCGGAGGCGGCATCATCGGAGGTGGCGCGCTGAACCACGGTCCTCCGCTTGTCGCCGTCGTCACCGACCACTCGCCTCGCTTGGGCGGCGCCGTGGGAGCCGGAGAGCGTGTGCTGTATGCTGTTCGCACACTGCTGCCCGTTCGTGGACTCGCCGTGCTCGTGCTCGACCGCGAATCTGACGGCTCGGAAGATCTGCGTGATGATTGTGCTCCTGAGCCCTCTCCGTCACCCGTCTGCGCACCCGACGTGTACATGGCAAAGTCGCTCGAACCAAGCGCCGGCGAAGGTCCCGCGCTGCCTTTGGGTCCAAACACGGCTTCCGCCGCCAGTCGCTTGTATTCGGCCCTTTCCGCCTTCTTGCGCTGCTTCTCCTCTTTTTCGATCCGCTTGCGCTCCTCTTTTTCCAGCTTGGCGATCTCCTTGGCCGACAGATGCGTCACGTCCTTGGATATCTCGATCCCCTCCAAGCGTGTCGAGATCTGATGGTGGCTCGCACCCGAATTGCTTCGCTGCAGACTCGGCGCAAGGCTCGTGTCGGTCGACAGACTGTGCTGTGATGCGGAGCGAGAGACCCTTTCTTGTTCCGATCGAGGTCCATACGAATTGACTGCAAACTGCTCCGTGCTTGGCGAAGGACAAGCCGATGACTGCAAGTGTCTGCGCTTTGGGTCCATTGTGGTCGTCAATGCAGGCGAGTTCAGCGTCGAAGACGTTGCGCTTGCTCCCGCCTCATGCGGTGACGGGATTGAGTGTCGTGGAAGATGGAATCGCCTCGTCCATTCGTCTCCCGTCAGCAGCGAAGGTGAAAGCTGACTTGAGCGCTCATCCATGTGCGTACTCGCGCTGGCCCGTCGGTCGAGCAATCTAGCGCCTGGATGCGATCCAGACGGCCCTCGCACCTTTTCATCGCCGCCCATCGACGAGTTGCGGTGGAATCCGAGCGAGCTACCAGCTCGTGCAGGCTCCATTGTCTCGATTTCTGGCATGTTTGGCGTGTTTGAGGTCGTGTTGCGCCCGACCAAGCTATAGCGTTTGCGAGTCAAGCTGGAAGATTGCGCTTCGCCAGCTGCTTCCACTTGGCTCGAGGCCCATGTCGGCGCAGTGGAAGTCGCCTCTGTGCTGCGGCCGCCAACATCGAGTGTCGTTGTCGCCATGGCATGCTTATCCAGCTTGCTGCCAGGCAAGCTATGACCGAACGACGTCTTGCGGAACCTGGTTCTCGGCTGGTCGTCGAGCGACTCGACTTCATCATTCAAATAGCCAAGCGCGCTGCCAGTGGAACCGGCATCGGCCGACGATGAAAACGAATCGCCTCGACGATCCAAGAAGCTTTGGTAGATCGAATTCGGCGTCAATGGACCATGCGAGCTCGCAGCATCGGATCCGGCACGCGACATGGATGGCACCGGCGACGGCAGCGGCAGCAGCGGCGAAGGTCCAGCGCTCGGGATGCAACCGTGAGCTGTACGGTAGTTGGATCCGGAACCAGCGCGGAATTGGTTGCCAGCCGAATACGTTGGCCCAGCACCGTTGACGCCCGAGTTGTACTGAGATTGGGAACCGGATCGATCGCGCGATGCGCCCTCGCCTCGGTTTTGCCCCTGCTTTTCGAGTCCGTTGCCACTGCCACTACCCGGGTTGGGACCGGCGCCGTGCTTCTGCAGCCAACGGGCGATGGCCATCACCACCCTCAGCGCACGAATCTGCAGGCCTTCGCAGCCACAGAGCGAGGCCGCTTCGTAGAGGCAAACGGCAAGTCGGTGCCTCTCCTCAGGGTGAAGACCGAGCGACTCGGAAGGACGGAAGAGGTCGATGCCGTTGGTCTCGTAGCTGTCAATGGCATGGGTGATGGAGGAGGAGGGCGAGAGCGCGTCGCCATGGCGCGATGGTGCAGCCGACGACGATGTCTTTGGATGCAGATCGTCCGCGAGCGCGATATGAGCAGCATGGCGTGCCCAAGATGCGAGATTATCCATGTTGTACGTCTTTGCGAGCACCATGAGGGCGCACACCACAGCAGGATGGCGTTGCAACGCAGTGCAGATGCGCATCGTGTAGACGAATTGAAGCAACGCAAGCACCACAGGAGATGGCTCCGAGATCTGCAAGTGGCGAGGCTGGAAGCGTGGATCGCGTAGCTTTTGCTTGGCAGTCTGCGCCCCTTCTTTGTTGGTGGAGGGCGCAACGAGCGGGTCCACGGCTTCGTCCTCATCCTCTTCTTCTTCTGCCAAGAATTCAGCAATATCCTCCGGAATCATTCCCAAACCCGATTGCTCTTGTGCTGCCGGATAGGCGATGCGGAGGGTACGTCTTGCCTTTCTACGGAATTCGTCCATCTTGGACCTAAACCATGGCCAACGTGCTTCGAGGATGGCACGGTCGCAGCCGATTCGCAGACCGTCGGAGCAAACAATCTCAAAGTCGCCTCGACCTTCGAAGCTGATAGCTTTGATTTCTTGATCGAGATTGCTCTGCGCGTCGGCAGCCGACGCTGTGGCTGAATTTGGGGGCGCCAAAGATGATGCTGCCTCACCGGTGCGTGCAAGCGCTTGTGCAGAGGCCATGGCGGAGGGTGCAGTCGCCGCGAGTTTGTCGAGGCCCAGCTGGACAGCGTCTTCAGAGAGGCCAGAGCAAGGTGGCTGGTAGATGCCCCAGGCCTCGAGCTCGAGCACCACGACGTGATCCCAATTGGTCTGACGATGGTTGTAGTCGGTGACGAGGTCTCTCTCCTTGTGACCGACGACGAGGAGTCGATTCTTGCCGGGCCAGACCACGGCACGATTCCAGCTTCCTGTTGAGAGAGCCGAGCCGGACTCGATCCTTGACCAGACCATGGTGGGCAGATGCAGAGCCCAGATGGAGAAGCTTTGGGTAGCGTTGGCAAGGTAAGTGCCCGAGATGAGCAGGTAGGGCCCTAGGAGCGCTCCCGTCGGGAATCGAAGGCCAGGAGGCAGTGTCACGCCTCCCATTTGAGTCGAGCAATCTTGCATCGAGACCAGGGGACCGGAAAGAGACGACGCAGAAGCGGCAGCGGCATGGGCTTGCGAGGGTGTGAGTGGACCATCAATGTCGATGGCCGACTCTTGAGAGGCATCGGAGCCGCTGCGAGAACGCTGCTGCGCCTTGTCGGCCTGGACGTTGGTGGTGGCTTCGGGTCGAACGGTGAGCACCTCGAGCTCTCTGCGCACATCGGTGAAATTGTAGTTCGAGTAGAGATAGACAGGCAGCGACTGGTCGGGCTTAGGTTGGCAGCTCATTGGGAGAGGATTCTGCTCGACCTTGGTGAGCGGCTTTTCTGCATCCTGGCCGTCTTGGGGTGCAGTCGTGCTGCTTGTCGAGGTGGCATTGTCGACGTCCGTGCTGTTGAGCGGGTCCTTTGCGCGAGGATAGCATTTAGCCTTCTCGCCTTGCTTGTAAAGTAACTTTGCACCAACTGCCAGTGAGCGGTAGCTGCCACATTGCTTGCGGAAGCGTTGAGCGCCGATCCACCTGTTTTGCGAAAGGCTAAATAGGTTAATGGACTCCACATATTGGTTGGCAAGATTCTGACCTCCGATGATGGAGAGAACGTCGCCGGAGAGGGAGGAGAGGTGTGCATATCGAGCAGCGGGCTGCGGCGTTTCGGACTGAGAGCTCGAAGATGGGTCGTGTTGGTTGAGTGTGCGGTGCGTTGCGACGTCAAAGCCGTAGTCCCACTGCTGCGTGGTGAGATCAAAGGCTAACAACTCGTCGAGAACGCAGAGCTCTTCGGCGGCATCTGGCTGGCTTGAGTCATGTGGACGTTGCGAGTAGCCCATTCCACCAAAGAAGATGATTTTGTCGTGCCAAAGATCGGCCGAATGAAAGTAGCGCGGCTGCGGCTGTTGCATGGATGCTTTGGCATTGGCAACGCTGGGCTTTGTAGCAGGCGTGAGCCTGGACCACCGCATTTCATCGAGATCGAGGAGGTATAGCGTGTTCACCATCCTTCGGCTGCTAACGAGGCGGCCACCGAAGAGATAGACCTGCGCGCCTTTAGCAATGCCATGTTGGGAAGGCTCAACGAGGGTTGCAGAGGCGCCTACGAGCGGCGGTGGCACGTCGCCGCAGCACAGGTGCAAGCGCGAGGAGAGGTTGGCGATGGAAGGATGCATCGTGAACGATGAAGATGCTGAGGGAGGTGTCGGTGAATGGAATGCGGGAAGGGGATGGATCAGGCCGTTTGCAAACTGCGGGGCATACGCAAACAAAGCAGCAGCCGAGCTGGGCCGGGCCTGGTGCACGCTGACAAGGGATGTTGCCGCTTGTGCTTATGAAATTGGCGGCGTGGTTGCTCGTGTCTGTTGCGGCTGAGCCTGACGCGAGTGAATCAACGCTGACTGTCGTCTATTGTGTCCTCAGAGAGATCATCGCATGCGAAAGTCGATTTGTGATCACAATCTGATGGGGGCTGTTGCAGGCCTTTGAGGAACAAGAGCCGCAGCAGGCTTCTCGGTGGTCTGATTCGAACGTGAGCAGCGTGATGCACGAAACGGGTGGGACGCCTGATTCGTGGAGTGGAAATTCGAGCGTTTTGCAACGAGCGTCGAATGCCAGAGTGTTTGCGTGGCTTCGCAGAGATATGACGAGAGGGCGTGGTGTTGGGTGGGGAAGGATGGTGGTCGTGATGGTACAATCAGGAATGCCAACTGCGGGATGGAGTGAGAAAGGACAGCGTCGTCGGTTGGATTGGGCTGAACTCCTCCGAAGCAGCCCGAATAGGAAGGTGATGGAGGTGCGGCAAAGATGTGTGCAAAGAGCTCGACGCTGATGAAAGGCAGAAGCAGTGCCGCAAGCAAGGAAGGAAGATAGAAAGCGAGCCCAAAGACTGTGCGCAACGAGGCGCTTGTGATTGCAGCAGCAGCAGCAGCAGCAGCTGCTGCACAGTTCCACTGTCACTGCACACTCAAGAGGGTGCACGTCTCAGAAGACTTGCATTTTATTTGTTTTTTAAGTTGCTCAGTTGAAACGCCAAAACTGTCACGCCCTAAAAGTCAAACCGCACTAAAAGAGAAGGAAAAGAAGAAGAAAAGGCGAGATAAAGGTTAAGCGTTGGTACTGTACTGCTGTGGTTCAGCCAAAATCTCTCTGCAGATCTCGGAAGGGAAGCCGAGTCCAACCAGCAGCCAGCCAGCCAGTCAGTCACGAGAAAAGAACGACCAGAAGAACACGAAAAAGGGGTCCTTCTTGCTTTGCTTGCTCTCATGCAGCAAGCAGCAGCAGCAGGTCAGTCGAGAGAACAGAAATCATTTACAGTCCATCGTCACACGAGGTCGTTGCCTCCCCAATCCCAACCCAACCGCAAAACTGTCTTTGTCAGTCCAGTTGCGGCTCTAGTCCCATGGCCGAGCTCGTGGATCCTGGCGTGCAGAGGGTGTGGTCGATCGAGTCCTGTTCTTGTTACCCGCAGTTACGGTGTGGCAGCCCTACAGATTGTTTGTGGATCTGCAAGAGAGACAGAGGTTGCAACCAGATCGCGCGAGGGGTTGCAGCGGAAAAGCATTCGACATGCCCCTGAGTGTCATTGCAACCGATCACGAATGAGGCGAATGCGCTCAGTATAGTGCAGTGCACAGCAGACCTTGGCCGTGCGTGCGCGTTTTCTTTGGGACCGTCGTTGAGCAATTGTACGCCCACGAGCACCGCCAAATCTAGCTTCTGTGCAGATGCTTCGGCGAAGGAGATTTTACAATCTACAATGCTGGCAACAGGCAAGCTTTGTCTCACTCTTGGAGAACAATTTCAAGCCCAGCAATTGTGGCTGTCAACCCATGCAGAAGTTCTTGCCTGTCTGCACCTCGCTCCTCGCTTGTTGCACTTACAAACTCCGTTTTGGCAGACACGCGTCGGCTCGAAGCGTTGCGACCCGGACGGTGGTCGTGGTGGGACAGACCGCTCAACACTTGCATACCTGCCGATCTTTTCATGGCGCTTCCGCGAGATCCGGCCAAAGATAAGCGACAGCGGTTCGCTTCGACCTCGCGCAGTGGCGGTGATCGAGCGACACGCTCGTGCGAATCTTGGCAAAAGGTCACGGTTTGTAACAGCGTCTCTGGCGGTGCGAGACCTTGCGATGCCAGTTTCGAGCACGCTAGCACGCTCGCGGAGCTTCCTTGTCGTAGCGAGAAAACGCACTCGTCTGGGCGGTAAGAGCCTATTTATCAGATCTTCCAAGTCAGCTCTGACTTTGTTCGGGCGTCGATGCCTTGTGGGTCGCTATCCGAAGCTCGTGTCATCTTTGCTGTCATCTTAGCGCCCAATCTTAGCAGACAGCCGACGTGGCAGATTCACACATTCGGCCTCGGGTCGGTCAAGCTCTCGATCTTTGATCTCGATCGCAAGGCGCACCAAACGAGACGGCCGAGGTGGTGGTGTTCATCAAACGTTTCTCTGATGCGATTGGTCGTTGGGTGCCACGCTCGCTTAGGCTTTAGTGTGATATATTTTTTTTCACCTGCGACAGACCATTTGGTGGTCTCGGCTAAGCAACTCTCGCATGGCTCCTGGGAGTTCTTCCAATTCCACCACGCGCGGATTCCGAGGCGGGACCGAAAGGCAGTGGGCTGAGATCTACTGTGTCTAACTTGCGACAGAGGCGTGCACCACCTTGGACCCCGGTTCTTGTCTCGCGTAGCGATTGCGACTCGACTGTCCTAGCGCAAACACCGCTAACGATGCCGGCCATAATGATAGTGCTAAGCCCAACAAGCTACCGTAGCAGGTTTATTGAGCTAAGCGAAGCATCGCCCGGGAAACGGCAGGAATTGCAACCAGATGGCCAGCAATGCTAGACGGATTGACTGGGCGACACATTCGGCGGGTTGACTCTCAACCGAGCGTATTCTGTATTTTGCACGGTACTGTATCTAGCTGAAATTCTCTTTCATCGGGCGCAAATGCTTGCTTTGTCCACGCGGTTGCGAAGAGAACTGCGCTCGCCGCATAGCCGACCCCGACTCTTCTGTAGCACGCAGTCGGCTCCTCTGGGAAGCAAACGTCGCGGCCTCTCCCCTGCCATTCCTCTGTAGTAGCTTCCTCTGAGGATATGACCGACCATACTTCCCGCTGGCCACTAGCCGCTGCCCATTTCATTGGGAACGTCACCCCAATTTCTTCCCCGCGTTATCCGCGGCGGAGGACGGTCCGGTGCGGCCGCTAGTTCGAGAGGCTTGTCGAGCCAAGGTGCACATCCGATCCTAGCCAGCTCGTTGCATACGTTAGAGTCCTTTGCCTCGTTTGCGCCGACGCTCGCCCGCTCCCTCCAACGTCGGTCTCAAAGCCTTTGACTCCACCGATGGCGCTCCGCTTGGCAACAGGCCTAAGCTCACTGACTCCTCCACATGCATCGCAGCAGCATCGTCCACAGAATCCCTCGAGCAAGCGCATGTACTGGAGAGCAAGGTGTAGCGCAACATTTTTCAAAATATAAGCACATATAAGCCTCCCGCCGACATCAACGGGGCCAATCGTATAGTGGCTTATTATGCTGTCTTAGGGTATCTTGACTTCTCTCTGAAGGATTGCGCTAAGTTGACAGAGGTCCCCGGTTCGATTCCGGGTTGGCCCCCGAACCTTTTTTGTTGTCTGATTCATTATTTCTTTTATTTGCTTCTCCATGTTTCATCTCGTTTACAATACTTGTTGTTTTGCAATTCAGTTTCGAGTCAAGCTGAAAGCAGGGAGGGATTGGATCGAGCCCAACTCGACTCGTAACATAGTGCATTGTCGTCTCTTCCTACTTGTCTGGCGTTCAGGCATGTCCAACAAGGAAGCAGTCGCCTTTTTACTTGCGGAGGAGATGCTTCGTTCTTTGTGACCGTTTTGTAGCCGATGAGATGAGCCTCATCGCCTCGCGGATCTGGGTCACATCGAACTCGATTTTGTTCTCAGATGCAGTTGGTCTTTTTTTTTTTTTTGAAACCTGACGCGCGACCAACGCGGCGCGAAGAAAGCAGAGACGGAAACTTCGAGGAATGTCAAATTGCGCATCTGCAAATACGCCGGTCTGCAAGCCTCACGACGACGGAGATGACATGTGCCTAGCTTCGTCCTTCGAATGCTGTCCGTTGCTCTCGCCGCTCGATCTCTCCGGTTCGACTGTATGCTACAGTGCACTGAATGCTGGATGTAATGCCCTGGTTCCGAAGGTCAGCTGCTTTAACTCGGCTCTTTGGTACGCGGGGCCAGGCCACATGCAAGCTCGCTTGCAACCGGTTGGCTGGAAGCGAACCCTCGCTGAGCCGTGACAAGCCTCACGAGATGGAAGACCGCCGTAAGCGAACCTGTCGGTGATGCTGTTGCGAAGATTCCGGGCGGTTGCGAATCTACGGTGTTCCATGATGTATCTATGGTGCTAGCGGCTCGTGAACCTGCGCACTGGTAAGCCAAGCTGCTGGTGATAGGCGGACAAAGACAGCGCCGTAGGACCAGACGAATGGGTGCAGCAAACACCGATGTCTGCCCCACACAATATTTGCCCAAATACCACCTTTGTCGTAGTTGGGGGCGAGAAGAGGGGTGCGACGAGACCAAATAAAGAGGAAGCTGCCCATTGTCCGATAACACTTGCTTCGGAACCCCCTTGCTCCTACTCTCCTTTCCTCACATAAAGACCATCATCGCTTGCAAACATCAGCAACAATGAAGACAACTCTAGTTACAGGCACAACGACAGCCTTGGTAGCGGCGCTGGCGATCTCGTCAACATGCGCGGCACCGTTGGAAAAGCGACTGATGCTTGCACTCTCGCTCGACGCGTCGCCGACAATCCCTTCGCTCGACCTTGGCGACCTTGTGCCGACACCTACCATCCCACCGATCGCCAGTGAGATTGTCAGCGTCATCACATCGGTCGTTGACGGTGTAACGAGCTTAATTCCGACCACCATTCCGTCGGCTTCTCTGCCGGCGGCGGTGCAAGATCTGCTTCCAAGCGTCACCGCGTCACTCGGTGTAACGGTGCCGACACCCACTCAGCCGCCCGTGGGCGACGTGTTGGCGCAGCTAGCACAAGGAGCACTCAACGCTGTGCCGACGATGCTGATGCAGAACCTGGCGCAGATCCAGAGCGAATTGGACGTGGCGCTAGCTGCGGCGGCTACAGCCACACCTACGCCCGTGCTGGTGGTGACGACGGACGCAGTAGGCCAGGTGCTGACAGCTACATCAACTCCCACGCTCCCTGCTTTGCCAACGACAGGCGGCGTGATCAACCCGCTTTCGATCCTGGCCAATGCTCTGCCGCAACCGAGTGATTTGGTGAAAGACGTGACCTCGGTTATCGCTGGCGTTACGTCCGTGTTGAAGGTGCCCGCGCTGCCACAGCCGACGGACCTGTTGCCGCTGCTCAACTCGGCTCAACTGCCCCAGCTCGACATTCCCGGGCTGATGGGCGATGAGCAACATCTCTGCATCAAGGACGATAATGGGAATCAGATTGGACTTTGCCCGGATGGGCCATTGATCAACAACAGCGAAGTCATTGCTCTTTAAAGAGAGGCATCCAAGGCTCGAGAGCGCGCCTTGAACAGGCGAGCGTCTCGCTTTGCAGATGGACACATTCCGTCATATTCTGCTTCTACCTGTTGGTCGGCATCTACATGAGCCTTGTAGTCGCTCATGCGAGCTTAGTGCTTTCACCCCATACCCGTTTTCTGCTTCGTTTGCTCCTAGCTATGGGTTATTGCTTTCACATTTTCGACTAATGACAAGACTCGTCAACCGCATGGCCTGTCGAAGAGCAAGGACTGCGTGACACGGAATGATGGTGAATCTGACCATACATTGTCGTCCGATCTGAACACTCCAGTCGAAGAGCCAAGGAGACGAGATGCGCTGGAGCCGGTCAGTGCTTGTTGCCGCTCATGCGACGCAGCCGGATGAGTCGGCCACTGCAGAAGCCGAACTGCCGGTGACTACAGAAAGGTGGGAAAAAAGGCACAGGCCGCGTCTGTTGCAAGCAAAGCATTCGCCGCGAAAAGAAAAAACTGCTTCGACCCCGCATTTTCTTTATTGTTTTTCGAGAATGCATATACTGCATTGCACTGTACCTTGTCGCAGCTGGGAAAAAAAAAGAGAGAGAAGAGGAGAGAGAGAGAGAGAGAGAGAGAGAGAGAGAGAGAGAGAGAGAGAGAGAGAGAGAGAGGAAAGAGAGATAATAGAGAAAAGAGAGAGTCTCCTCGCTTCACCGCCGCCTTTTCCGTGAATTTGTCTGGCTGGTGAGCCAACGGATGGTTTCGCAAACAGTGCTTTCCGCGGGAAGGGGAACCCCGCAATACCGCAATACCGCAATACCGCTTATTGGTTTGCTCCCTGTGCGCTCTCTCTTGCACCTCGGTCGGCCTTTACCGCTCTCTTGCCTCCGACCGGTTTGCCGGTAAGCGACTCGCTGCTGGCCGTCAGTCTGTCATCCCCCGTGCCTTGTCCGCCCTGGTTGGATGCGTCTCTCTCTCCGTTGGAATCCTCGTTCCTGCCTGGAGGTTTCCTTTGCTTCCCTTCATCCACATATCCCATCTTCGATCTGAAACCGAGCATCGAATAGAGGCTAACTTGAACAACGGTGACGCTTACTTCTTCTCGATCCACCGAAGCATCATCGTCACCAAGTCACCTTGCGCTCCAAGTTTAAGTTCTGAAACTACTTGTACGTCAACCATGAGCTCTCCCACACCCGGCGCACCCGCTGCCAAGCGTTCCATCCCGGAAGACTTTAAGGGTGACCGATCGCAAGACTCGCTCATTTCGTTCGAAAAGGCCGATGCGCTGCTCACAGCTGCCGGGAGCCTTCTCGAGACCGAAGTCAAGTTTCTCCACGGCCGGCTCACCACCGTCTGGAAGCATCAGCCACCTTCTGTGCGCGATCTGTGGCTGTTCGCCGCCACCACCTATGCCTCTCGAATCTTTATTGTTTCCGAGGGCGAGTCGTACACCTATGCCGAGGTGCACAAACGTGCGTTGCTCGCTGCTACCTGGCTGTCGCGTCAGTTTGGCGTGGCAAAGGGCGATCGTGTGGCCATCGTCGCGAGGAATCACGTCGAATTTGTGATTGGCTTTTACGCTGTTCATCTACTCGGAGGTGTTCCAGCACTGGTCAACGCGTTTTTGCCTGGAAAGAACATCTATGACTGTATCAGGGACGTCGGGTGCAAAGCTGCCCTGTTCGATGTAGAGAGGTATCGAAGGTTGCGCGATGCCGAAGAGGATTTTGTCAAGAAGCTCTTTACGCAGGCTGGCAAGGAGTGTGTCGATGATTTTGGCTGCACGCCGGGTGCTCATGGTGGACTCAGTGGTGTTGCTGTCCTGCCACGTTCGGTGGGCGGCATTGTCGCTGAGACCGAGCGCGAGTGGGCGCAAGGGGAAGCTGGTGATAAAATCTTTGACGCCACCGAGTTGGACCGCAAGTACGCTTCTGCAGCCCAAGCCGCCGATGCCATTCCGAAGATCGAGGTCAAGCCCGAAGACATGGCTTCGGTGCTGTACACTTCCGGCACCACGGGCAAGCCAAAGGGTGTAGCCGCCACCCATCGTCAATTCCTCTCGGCGGGTCCCAATTCTGGCTTTGCTGTAGCGCGTGCCTACGTACGTCGAGGACTAGCTCCGCCCGTGCCGCAACCAGACGACGAACAAGCTTCGATTCTGATCCTCATCCCGCTCTTCCACTCGACCGGAATCCAATCGGGTCTGTGCCCCAGCATGGCTCGTGGCACCAAAGTGGTGCTGATGCCCAAATACGACGTTGACAGAGCAGCGCAGCTCATCCAGCAACACAAGATCCAGGTCGTGGTGGGCATCGGGTTCATGGTCCGTGAAATCGTACTCAGCAAACACGACATGCCTTCGCTTCAGGCTGTTTCGCACGGCGGATCGTCGAGTGCCAAAGAATTGCCCGAGGAGTCGCGACAGAAGATGCCCGCCATGCTCGTGGGGCAGGGGTACGGCAGTACCGAGGTCAATGGTGCTGCGTCGGGGCTAGCAGGCGACGACTACTTGTCTCGGCCCACCTCGGCTGGTCGTCCACCGCCGACCAATGAGATCCGCATTATTGATCCGGACACCCTGACCGAAGTGGCCAACGGCAAGTCGGGCGAGATCTGGATCCGTGGTCCCAACACGGCGCTGGGATACTGGGGCAAGAAGGCGGCTACCGAAGAAGCCTTTACCAAAGACGGCTACTTCCGCACCGGCGACCTTGGCCGCAAGGAAGACGATGGATTCATCTACGTCATGGACCGCTCCAAGCACATCATCATCCGCGGCGGTGAAAACATCAGTGGGACCGAGGTCGAGACTGCCATCTACTCGGAACGCCGGATCATCGACTGCGCTGCGGTGCCCATCCCCGACGAGAGGTTCGGAGAGACGGTCGGCGTCGTCTGCGTCCCCCGCATCGACTGTCAGAAGGACAACAGGCCCACCGAAGAAGACGTGCTCAGGGTGGCTAGGAAGCTGCTGCCCAAGCACGAGGTGCCCGACTTTATCTGGATCCGCGACGAACCGTTGGAGAGGAACGCAAACGGAAAGGTAGACAAGGCGATTGTCAAGGATGCAGCCAGGAAGCGACATGCGGAGATCAAGGCTGCCAATACCAAAACCAAGTTGTAGGTTGAGAAAACAATGTATGTAGACCAGGAATTGCAAGGAAATGTTTGCTGGAAAGCACAGGAAGTGGATTCACCTCGGAAAATGTCTCGTGATCTGTGGTCAAAGGTGCTAGCACGTTGTGAGGCGAACTAGCGACGAGAGGAGTGTGCCTATCAGATGGGAAAGATGAGAGCAAATGACGGGACAGTGTCACCAAGCCGCACCCACTGCAGCAGTGAAGAGAGGAAAGAAAGTTGATTCGGTACAAGTACAAAGTATATGCGCGCGCGTGAGAGAGAGAGAGAGGACACGTCGAGCTCTTGAAACGGTTTCACATGAGCATCATATGGTCATGATTGCGTGCATCGACCTCTACATCATCGTCATCGAGCGGAGTGGCCGCTTCTACCGTCTTGCCCGTCATGGCGTGCACTAGTGTTCTTGTACGATCGCGCACCGCGAGCTCCATCTCGTTGTGCAGTACCGCCGCCGCCTCAATTGCTAGTGTGAAGATCTGCTCGAAACGTTCGACGTGCAATCGGGTCTCGAGCGATGCCAGTGTGATCTGTTTGGTGCGCGGCAGTACGGCAACGGTGACGTGGGGCAGATCCTGTTCCTCGGTATTGGACAAGTCGAGCATGGGCGATGTCGAAAGAATACCGCAAGAGACGGAAGCGACAAAGTCGTGCATGGCGATGCCTGCGTCCAACAGTGCCAGCGTCGATGCGTTGATCGCTGCTGGAAGTACGCCACCGTCTTGCTGATGCACTTGAACAAAGATGTCGATCTGCGAGCGTGGATAGAGATGCGTATGGATCACCGGCTCAAACGTCGACTTGATGGAACTGGCAAATTCGAGCAAACGTCGATCTCCTCGGTTGCGCCGTCTTCGCTCCATGGACCCCCACGGTGCTAATGACACTTCGACGTTGACCGATGCTCGGTCGTGAATGACGTTGGCTCCCGACCGTGCTTCTCGTGGACCAAAAACGGTGGCAGAGACAATGGTGAGACCCTGTGTGATGGTTGCTGAGCCGTCAGCGGCGGTATCTTGTGAGCCTCCGAGCTGGATTGCGATAGATCTGAGTTCGTACTGCTTGCGTCCGTCGACACGGAAGCCTCCTGCGTTGAGGAGCTCGACACGAGACTGTGCGAGGTGCATGAAGAGGCGAGGGAGGGAACAAAGTCAGACTTTTGATGATCAAGGAGCCATTGGTTGCGGCGCAATGACAGAGCTGCTGTGTACTTACCATTGCTGTATCTTGGTGTAGATGATGATGTTGATGACGTCGTCGTCGTCGTCGTCGTCATTCAAGAAAGCAGGAAGCATCTCGTTGATCTGTGGAGAAATGTTTGTGCGAAATGATTCATCAAAAGCTTCTCAAGCAAAATTATCATCGGGTACGATCTAACAACCGATCTAGGAATAGGACGCGTTAGAAAGCCGATTTCCGTCATCAAAAGGGTCGTGGCCGGAAAGTGTTGTTCTCGACATCCTCACACCAACACTCACCATTCCAGCCTCGCATCGCAGCGCACGAGTCGAGGCCCAAGAGCCGACTAACCCCCCACCTTCCTTTGTCGGAGGACATGTCGCTCACACAGGTCTGGCAGCAAGCTCTGCAAAGCTTGACCGCTGCCTGCGACCAACTGTCTGCACGGACCTCGAACTCTGCTCAACTGCCAGCGTCGCAGGCGTACACGGTCTTGGCACAATATCTCGAGCCAGCAGCACCATCGAATTGCAGTTTCTACAACATCCAGTCGGGATCATTCACTCTGGACGCGCCAACCAGTGAAGCGCTCGACGCTATCCTTGGCACCCATGCGTCTGTACCATCCAGCTCCAAGACCGATCTCTCGTCGCCAAGTCCCTTTCTCGTCGCCTTATCTCATCGCTTCGTCGAGCAATGCCTTTCAAGGATCGATCAAATTGCACTCCAATGCGGCGTGGCTGTTGCTGGCGAGCATGGAGTGCTCCGTTCAGCGTTGGGCGACGACCTGCCCGGCACGCTGCTCAACGTCTCAGCCTGGTTCCGAGCTTGGCTTTCTCCGTATTCCGATGGGGCCATCTTTGATACCATTTCCACCGATCGCCATCGACTCTTACGATCGCTCCAAGCGTATTTGCGATCCTGTTTCGATCGTGACGCCGCCGAAGCACTCCGTCGCCACCTCGAACAGCTTGTAGTCGACCACGGCCAAGCCGATCTGCGCACAACTTTTGTAGCTCATCTCCACACCGCAGGTCTCTCGAAGCCAGCCTTGATCTTGTTGACGCAGGCCATGCATGCCGAAATTTCACGCAAAGTCAGGGCTGTAGTCGATGCTGCCGAGGTGCGACCGCAAGACTCTGTGCTGCCGCTCGAATCAGCTGCACGACCTGTCCTCCAGCATTGGCTCGACGACGAGGTTAAACCACGCTTTGCCGCCATCCGTCAACTGTGTCTTCAGCAGGGCGAGCACGAACAGATGCTTAACAGCGAGAATTCAGATCAAGCCAAATGGCAAGGTCGACTCGACCACCAACTCGACAGAGCGCTTTGCCTCACTCGCGCCGGTCAGCTATTCGACCTGGTCGCGCTATACCCAGAGTCCTCGGCAGCCCTCCAAGACTTGCGCCTCAGCCTGAAGAATGCCGATCAGAGGCTCAGCGTCGCTAAGACACTTTCCGAATCGCTTCACATGCGCCTGCTGCATCCGGGCGCCCACACGCGCGACATCATTCAGATGTATGTGCATCTTGTCCGATCTTTACGCGAGATGGATCCCACCGGAGTCGTGCTTTCGCGCGTCGTGTCGCCGTTACGTAGATATCTACGTGGCAGGAAGGATACCGTGTTGGTCATTGTCGCGTCAATGTTGGGCGACGATCCAGACTTCACCCTTGCTCAAGGATGAGTTGGAGCGCGCGGATCAGGAGGAACAGCAGCAGGAGGAGGAGCAGGCCGAGACCAAGCGCAGGCGTCGGCCTCGACGATCGCTGCAAACCACCTCCGCTGCCGCTGCATCCGTCGCGAGCAGCAAGCGCAGCAGCAAGCGTAGATCGGTGCATTCTCGACGCGCAGTACCCAGCTCGTATGCCTCAGACAGCGACGCGTCCTCCGAAGAGGATTGGGACGACCCTGCCTGGGTTCCCCGCCCCGTCGAGGCAGGCAGCGGCTACCGCATGTCGACGTCCAAAGACATCATCTCGATGCTCACGAGCATCTTTGACGATCGCAGTGGCTTCATTGCTGCGCTCGAAAAGAGCATGGCTGACCAGCTCGTTCAGGTGAAAGGCTACAAGGCGATGCGCGAGTACCGCAACAATATGATCCTCAAGAAGCGATTTGGCGAGAAAAATATGGGCAAGTGCGATGTCATGCTTGGCGATGTGACTGAATCCAGGCGCATCGATAGCGAGGTGCATCAGCGCAGACGCCAGGCGATGACCGCGGAGGCCGGCGGCTCCATGTCGGCGGTGGAGGGGATGGTGTCGAGGTTGCATCCGCTGATTGTTTCGCGTCAGTTTTGGCCCGAGCACACGACGGTGCCGGGCAGCGGCACCGGTGGAGCGCTCAATGGTGCAGCTGGGGTCGCAGGCGGTGGAGGCGCTCCAGTAGGAACGGTTGGCAGCGTAGCAGAGTTCACCCTGCCCCCACTGTTCCGTCACGCACAGGAAGAGTACGGTAAGACATACGGCCAGTCGAAAGCCATGCGCAAGTTGCACTGGCTCAACCACCTCGGCACGGTCGAATTGGACCTAGAGCTTGATTCAGGTCAAACCATCCCTGTCGAATGCACTCTGATCCAAGCTTCGACCCTCGAAGTCATCTCGCGGTGCAACAGTCGCACCGCTACCGCCACCGCTGCCACAGACGGCGCTTCCACTTCCGATTCTGCTACGCCAGTCGCACGCGCCAACATCGTCACACTGACCGACGTCATGGACCAACTCAATCTGCAGAGGGAAAACGACGCACGCGACGCACTCGACTTTTGGACCCACATTGGATTGCTCGCACCCGTCGATGCGCTCGCCGACGCTTACATCGTTCAGCCTAGCTTGCCTGTTCCAGAGGTCGCCGATGACGAACCTCTCTGATTGCACTCTCTACGCAGTTGCTCGCTGCGTGAATGGATTCAATTGCTCATTGCTGATCGTCATGTGGACGACGCACCTTTACGGCCATAACGCGAGAGATCTGACAACTGATATTACCTTAGACGCATCAAAGTGAGAACAATGGTGGTGCCAATCTAATCCTTCTTGAGTTCGCGCCTGATGACCATGACCGCACCCTCCTGCTGCTCATCCTCGCCACCTACAGCCTCTGCCACGCTGAAAGGCACATCAGACGGGAGAGCCTTCAAATCCACCGCCGCAGCGCCCTTGGCTCCCTCGCCCTCAGCTCCAACACCAGGCGTACGGACTACAAAGACCTCGAGCCCATCACCTACCTCGATATGCCTCTCTGTAGCCGAGGTGAACGAATCCACTACGATCTTGAGCACTTCCGGGAGCGTCATTTGACCTGGAGTGGGGACTGTACGTTCCGCCGTGGATGTTTGGTTTCTGAACATGATCTGGTTGTCAAAGAACGGCTGGATGAGCGACTGAGCTGCGCCGGCGGCACGGCAGAATTCGCGCTCATAGCTTCCCACAGGGTCAAACGAGTATACTGCACCCTTTCCCTCCTCGTCCAACCCACCGAGGATGTTGTAGACGTAGTAAGGGAAGAAGCGCTTCCCATAGAGGATGGTCGAGATCATGCGTGCGATCGAGTGGAGCGGCATCGATCGACCGTGCGCATGGCGGTACATCTCGAGTCTCTGACGAACATGCGACACCAGCGCCTCTGCATCGGCGGCGAAGCCGTTGGTGGCCAGCGTGGCCTTGTCGTTGAGGCGAAACACTTTGGGCTTGTAGCGCGTCTGAATGTTGTAGCCGGTGCTCTGACGCGTGTCCGAGGCAACGACGCAGAAATCGGTGCCGCAGACGGCGGCGATGCTACCACCATTCGAATCATATGGCGAGAACTGGTGGCCGACCATGTGGTCCTTGGGCGCTGACGCCGCTGCCGGCCGTGATGAGCCGGGGAACGTTCCAAAGAGCGACATGATTGGTATCAGAGTGTGCGGTATGGGATGGAGGAAAGCAGCTGCCAAGACGTTGCGCTGATGGGTCCGGTGATTGTGGAGGCTGTTGCAGCTAGAAGCGATGGCAGGCGAGACGGTCGGCTGAGAATGTGGTGATGCCGAGATGAGAGATGGAATATGGTGGTGTTGCAGATGGAAGATGAAAAGTGTCAAAATGCCCATGCGCAGCGCTTTCCCTCGAAGCCGCGTCAGTGAGCAGAAAAGGGCGTTCGTCAGCTCCACACACCCTCAATCAACTACAGCGTCCAATTTCCTCAGCTCACGTGCAGTCCAAAGTGGCAGCTCGACGCACAGACCGATCAGCCCAAGTATTTTTCTAACTGTTACACCAATATTTATTGACATTTTGCAATATCGAGCGTTCCATCACTGACGTCCTTGGCGACGCTGCTCGAAAGCAACAATGGCTCGAACGATGTGCTTCATCAACCCGAGATACTCTTCCACTTTGACTGTGTCCCATACCACTGTATCATGTCCGAGTTCCAGGTTGAGCTGGCCACGGAACGTGAATGATGTCCCAAACGCTTCGCCTGCCCTATTACGGACGCCAAACATGAGACCCTCTTGCACTTGAAGTTCGACATCACCCGTATCTTGCGGTGTTTCGAAGGGAAGTGTAAGCTTGGATGGTAGCACAGGATCCAACAGTCCGACCATACTGAAGTTGAGGGAAGATCCAGGTCCTTGCATGTTCTTCTTGGCGAGGCCGGGCCGACGCTCGTCTTGACCTGCCACCTCCTGGTCCTGGTTTTCCTGCTTGTCCTTGTATACCTGAAAGACGTCCTTGACGCCAACTTTTCGGAAGCGTGCTTCGCGCTCAAGACCTGCCAAGAAGCCATCAGCATGCATGAATCGAGGCTCCTGGAAGATGCTGTTAAATTGCCTCTGCACTTGGCGAGCTGTCTGCCAGAGCTGGGCTGCCTGAAAAGCGCTGAGATCTGATGATGCGGTGGACGATGGCATCTCCGAAAGCGAGAACAGCACCGCTGGTGGTAGGGCCACGCCGTTAAAGCCTAGTTTCACGGCAAGACTCGAAGGAGGAAGCATTGGATCCTGAGCGCCCACGGGCTGCAGTGTGTCGACAGGTGCGCGATCGTCGAGGAACCTACGCACGGAAAAGGGGAAGCCGATCACCGTGGCGGTCGGCTGCTCGCTCCGACTGTTGCTGGGGACATACTTCTTTTCGAGCGTGTTGAGCGCATATGCGGCTATAGCATAGAGAAGCGAGCCTACTCTGACTCCCTTGCGCTTGGAAAGCTGCGTCAGAGCCGATGTATCTTGGGTTGACAGACGGACCACAGACCATTTGGTTTGTGCTCCCCACCATGGTTCTTCCATTTCTTTGGCGGATAGGTTTGCTTTGAATTCGGAGAGGATCTGCTTCTCTGCGTTGGCTGCTCGCATTTGAAGAATGATCCGGCGTATGGTCCAGAACCAGCGCAGCCTCGCCAGTCGCCGGCTGGACAGGGACGGGTCCTCTGCAGAATCGAGCGAAGCTGTTGGCAGTAGTTCGGGGTACGTTGCTTCGATCGAAGGCGGAAGGAGAGACGCATAGTGGGCTTCGTCCAGGTCATCTGCAACATCTTGTGGTGCCTCCGATCGAGCATTGTCGAAAATACCGCCGAGCAAACACTGCTTCATGGCGTCGGTGATGGTTCGGTAGCTAGACCAAGTTGCTCCCGGCACATCTCCAGATGTCTCTGTCTCTCTTGCAAGCTCGGGCAATTGTGCTGGCAGCTGGGGAGAAGCGAGCGTCTGCAGCAATTCGCCTGCGAGGCTCGAGACACTGAGACCGTCCGAGATGCAGTGAGCTGTGCAAAGGACTAAATCGAAGCTGACCAGTTCGCCGCTATTTTCTGAAGGTGACGGCGGGAGGAGCACGAGCCTGGCCAGTCCGAACGGAGTATGTTGATTGAGAAAGCGTCGTTTACCGTTCCAGACGTATCGATCGAGCCATTCGACGACTGCATCGTTGCGAGAAGATGGGACGTCGCTTTCTGGTGGCAATTGCAGCTCATCTCGCCAAGTGTCTGGGAGCCAAACAAGTCGACGTGACGATTGATCGAGCAGATACGAAGGGGAACTGGGCACGTCAAAGACAAAGTGAGGTTCAAACGAGCTGGATCCATCTTCGGCTGCCTCCCCTGCGTGTCGTCTTGATGCGGCTTCTTGAGGGTCCAATGAAGTGCCGTTCGGCATTAAGGTATCTACGTACGCACCGAGGAGAGGATGCCGACGGCACAGCAGCGCCCATACGAGCGGTAAGCGGCGAACAAGCTGCTCATAGACGTGGCCGGGACAGCTGAGAGGCAAGCGGTAAAAAATGTCGGTTCTCCCTTCGTGTAGGGTGGCCATGGTATTGAAGAACGACTCGACGAGACCCATCCTTCGTATGTAGCGACTCGATACCTTTGGGCATCGCTTCCAGCCGAATGGGGAAGGTTTGGTGCGGTCGACATCGTACAACGTCCGAACAAACCTCGTTTCCGAGGGTGTTGGCACCGCGAGCATCCCGACTATACGAACCAATTGGCTTGGCGGCTGGTATGATGGTGTGACGATGGGACACTTATTCCTGACTAAGATGAAACTAGGTATCGTCCGGTGCGTTCTTGTGGAAGCTGAACACGTGTCTCATAGATTGCAGGCGTAGTGAAGATCATTGCGAAGGAGTCATGTCGGTTATCACGAACTCCGCGGCCGAACCACTTCGGCGAATTTGGCCTGACAAAATTGACCGCACAAAATACCGTACAGTGGTGCAACTTGAAACTCGACACAAGCCTCACACTGCGAAGAGCCGAGTCCTGAAGGGTGATATGCTACCTCACAAGCTCCCTGCGAGTGACAAGGACCGATATACTTGATGATCAGGAAGAAGAAGAAGACAACGGCGAGGTTGCAGTGAGTGTAAGTCAGTCTGGCCGATTTCAGACGGATGAATCTGCCCGATTTTTCAACTCCCGATTTCCATATCTTTGGCCCCGTCTATCTGCCGCATGGGCAGTCTTTTCCGACATTTCCCCCACACAAATCGAGGCTGAGCTGCTGCAGAAGCGAGAGAGCTAAAGCACGCAAAAGGTGGGCGTCTCGCATTTCGACTGCAGCTGTTCTGCCGCTGTTTCTTTTTGGGCAGCGGCAATGGCAGACTCACAGCCTCACAAACAATATGTAGCGTTTGCCGCCCCTGCATCCTGTCGGTTAGGATTCCGTCGCTCCACACACCATCTCTGCATCATCCAATTGCAAGCGCAGCGTATTCAAATTACCGCTCAGCTCATCCTTCTTCTTTGGCTACCTCGGTTCAACGAAGACGGGTGCTCTTGTTCAGCATACCAGCGAGGTCGATCTCGTGAACCCGATCAGTATCGCAAAACAGCAACATCCGTTATCACCGCCCTTCTCGGATAACTCGCTCAATACCTTTTCAGAGCAAGCTCGCTCCGCTTTGCTTTGAGCGGTCGCTTCACCATGACGGACCAGACGAGCAAATCAAAATCGTCGCCATCTCAGGCGGATGGCGCAGCACCACCCGAAACTGTTGTTGACAATACCAATACCAATAACCTTAGGCCCTCCGACGATGCTGCTCCAGCTCCTGCGCTCGAAAGACGAGTCTCATCTTCACAACAACCTCTGCGTCACGGCAGGAAACCCATCTATCCTGATAGCGATGCTGAAGCAGAGGGTCTTGATGCCGAGGTAGATGATGAGGAGCTCGAAACTGGTCTTGCGCCTGGCCAAGGCGACCACGAACGAAGCTCGCTGTTGGGCGGATCAGCACGCAATGGTCAAGGTGGAAATGCAATCAGCCCTCTGGATCGTGCTTGGCTCACAGTATCGAAGCTCTGGGGCGGCGACAAGGCATATTCTGCCAAGCTCGTGCGTCGTCGCAAACAACGCAGGACCGCTGCGGCAGCATCGGCTTCGCGCAGAAACTCCATCCATACCTCTTCGGCCGCTTCGTTTGCCGCATGGAGGCACGAGCATCCCTACATTATGCGCTCACTCTACGCAGTGGCATCGCTTCTCCTCTTGGTGCTGATACTTATCGCCGTGGCAGTATCCCACCTCTACGTGGCCACGCTCAAGTCTCCCTCACCAGAGGCCCAGTCGCGGATCCTCGACGAGTCGCTTTTGCTCAAAGGGCCGGATCGCGTACAGCTGCTCAACATCTCTGACGAGGGCATCCTCGTTCGCGTCGATGCTCGTCTCGGTTTGGATCCCGATCATGCATTGGATCTCTGGCTCGGACAGCGCGGCGAGCAAGGCTGGTGGAAGAACAAAGAGCGCAACTTCATCGAATGGGCAATGGGCAAAGTGGCAGGAGTTCAGGTCGACGTCGGTGAGGTACGCCTCTCCGAGATCGGCGCATCTTGGGACCAACAGGCGCTGCCCCCTGCAAGCTCAGCATCCGCCCATTTCGACCCCAGAGACATGCTTGGCTTCCACCTTGACCCTCTTGTTCTCCCCTTGCCCAAATTGAACCGCAAGATCGATGGCGATGGCGACGACAGCGACGCCCTTCGCCCGCCCATCCTCGGCAACCACAGCACGCCTGCAGCGCGGCAGAACATGAGTCCCTTGAATCTCACGGTGCTGCTCAAGCCTGTCGTTCCGGCCCCCTACATCCTCGACTATGCTCAACACGCTATCAACAAGGGCTTCGCACAACTCGACGTCAAGATCGCGAGCTTGCGTGTGCGCGGTCTTGCCAAGTCCGAGATCCACGGTGTCAACCACGGACGCAAGGCGGGCTTCTTCGACGTTCCGCGGCGCATCGACATTGCCCAGCAGCGTATCCGAAGCCCCGTGCGCGAAAGGGTGCCTAAGCTGGATAACGACACCAACCCAGATGATCTTCTCAAAGTGGATGGGTACGAATTCTTCGAAGTTGGAAATGACGACGGCGACGACGGCGACGGCAAGGCCAGCTTCTGGCCGTCGATGATGATGCGTGCACTTGGCCTCAGAGCCAAGGCGCAGGCAATGAACCCGTTGGGCAAAGTGCTCCAAGGCAATGTGCGCTACAGCCTGCCCTTTGGCATCTACCTTCCCGTAGATGGCATCTCGCCTCCAGCGCCAAAGCATCCCAAGCATGGCAAGGATCACTTGACGGAGGATCCTCAGGATGAGCCGGATGCTTCCGTCTTGATGGCTGCTGTCGCGACGCAGCCGTTCCAGCTTTCGGGTCAAAAGGTCGTCGAGGTCGACATTCTCGGACGCGTTGTGCCGCCGCCGCAAGACGAGGACGCGCAGGTAGTTGGGCGTTTCCCAGAAGAGCAGATCGCGCTCGAGGCCAATACCAAGGCCGCTGAAGCCGAGTATGTCTCGCAAAAGAGTGGTGCTTACAGCGCTGCATTCGGCGATACGCCTCAACAAGCTGCACTCAGCAACTTCTTGAGCCGCTTCCTACGCGGCGAAGCCAACACAGTCTACGTACGAGGCGGATCGCCGTTCCGCGAGCCCAAGGCTTCTAAGCCTTCCAATCAGCTTGGGTCCTCTGCTGTCATCACGACTGTCGAGCAGCTTCCTGGCGAAGGATCGGATTTGCCCGACTGGATCGATTCTGCGCTTCGGTTGGTCGACTTGCCCATCTCATTCCCGGGTGCCGAGGTAACCGAGCTCATCAAGAACGTGACGATCAATGATCTCAAGATCACACCGCATCCGTTTGAGAAGGACAAACTCCTGTGCAGCGGCACAGTGATGGGCGAAATGAACATGCCTGGCGAGCTGAGCAGCATCGATGTCAAGATCACGCACATGTGGCCAGACATTCTGGTGTACGATGGTCTGCCGCCGAGCATGCGCAAGAGTCTCGAGGCGAAGGCGGTTGCATCGATGAGTCGCTTCCACATGCTCGATGGAGCGCTCGACAGTCTCAAGAGGCTCGCGTTCCTTGATTCAGGATTTGGCGAGGATGCACAGGACGATGATGCCAGCTCGAACGACGATGATCCAAAGAAGCCCGAGCCGGAGCCCGCGCCTCCGCTGCCGGATCCGCTGCCCGAGAAAGCGTTCGGACGTGTTCGACCGTATGATTTCGCCCCCGCCGAAACCTTTATCGACCCGACGGATCCCAAAGGAGAACGAAAGCTGCTCAAGGCGGTACTCAAGGA
Source organism: Mycosarcoma mackinlayi (assembly GCA_928852645.1). Classification (NCBI taxonomy): domain Eukaryota; kingdom Fungi; phylum Basidiomycota; class Ustilaginomycetes; order Ustilaginales; genus Mycosarcoma; species Mycosarcoma mackinlayi. The sequence continues at coordinate 1,604,800 of CAKMXS010000005.1, read as the reverse complement.
TGTGCCGTTCACGGTGCTACCTGGACGAGCACCCATCTTTCGCTCGTTCACATGGAAGCTAGTGACAGGCCAAGGCGCTATGGTGGGCATTGAAGGTACCAGCCGGGCCAAGATCTGGAATTCAGGTCTAGGCGCTTTGCAGCTACGCAACCTTCCAGTCAAGGGGGCATTCATGCTTGGCAAGCGCGATTGAGAGGGGGTCAACGCATTGATTCAAAGCTGGTCAAGACTGTATCTAACTTTGTTTGTTCGTTTGTTTGTCTTTGCAAAGATATCTGTTTGATTCTTGACCAGGAAGCAAAGTGAGAGTCTCGTACTTGTTTTGCGCCAGATGAGACCCGACAGAGACATTTGACAGCTCAGCGATATCATTGACCAGCCCCAGAACCGGAGTCTTGTCACTTGCCGCACAATGAGGCATGAACGAGCCGGACAAATCAAACCTCAGCGCAGAGGCAGAGCCACGAGCATTGCCGCACGGCGGGCCGTGTTGTACTGCGCAGCAAGTTGAGCATGTGCCTGACGATCTTTCACCCCGAACCAAAGGAGGTCTAGAGATTCGAAATGCGGAGAAAGGCGACCTCAGCTTTGCTGTAGAGGAGCCATTGAGAGATTGCATGCACCGACGAGTTAGAGGGAAAGACTAAGGGGTTGTGAAACGTGGCGGAGATTCAATTTGCTCCTCAAGGGTGATTGCGGAGACTCAATGACGACAAAGACAGCTGATCTTGAGCGGATGCTGTCTGATGCTGGCCCAATCAATGAAAGAAAGCTCTCCGTTGCTGGTGTAAGGGCCGGTCCGTGTCCACGTTAGCCGCAGCCGGGACTGTTTTGCGGGGCAAAACTGAGAGGCATCCAAGCTTGAGTTCTGTACGGTGTAGAACACAAAAGGAGCAAAAGTTCCCATGAAAGTTTGCAGTTGCATAGAAAGAGACATTGGACACCGCCTTGTTTTTCATCGAGAACTGGCGCAACATTTTCGGCCGCCAGCATAAGCGAGCCTCGACCAGGACGGCAGGATGCACGGTCGTCCGTGTCTCACAAGAGCAGCTTTTGGCTGGGAGCCGGTTTAACGCTGTTGCGCTCGTCAGGGTTTGATGTGTTCAAGACAAGCTGACTTTAAGCGAGGGCCACGAATCGCACAAGCTTACGCCGCGACAGCAGTGGCATTAGCAACGTTGGACACGCTCGAGTTCCTGAGCGACATACAGTACGTAAGCGGATCGTCGAACAGGCCAGTTGATAAAAAGCAACACTAGCAAGGCTCCTTGATATCTCTTCCTCCGACGTTCCCAGCCAAAAAAAAGAAAGAAAGGGCGATGGCGATGCGACGTTGACGACGAGCATCTCGATCAGTTGCGACCTCAAAGTTGGAGCCTCGAGCGCCATTTTTGGGGGATGCAGTGTGACGGGCGTAAATTGAGACCTTTTCAACTCAGCGCGTGAGCGGCCCTCTCTGGAACAGTAGAGGGAGAAAGACAAGCCACTTGGGCAGAGGTCCCTGTAACGTCGATCCCTCTCGAATCGGATTTGAAATCTGAGTGGCTCCGGCGCTCCCCAGCCTGCTCGCGTAAATGTACTGTATACTCTGGGGCGTGTCGTCGTTCCCCCCACCCCCGACTTTGAGACTGAAGACTGCATGCGTATTCGAAAGAAAAACAGCAGAGGCGTCAGAGCCGTTTTGTCTCTGCCGCTGCGCTGGATAATTGCCCCGCACTCGCACTTTTTCCGTTTCTCTGTTCCTATTTTCGTCGCCAACTCTCATTCTCTCTCTGCGTACGCATGTGTGGCTATAGCTGGCGGTTCCAAGCTGCAAGGCGGTCTCGTCCTTGACGCAGACAAGACTCGGGTGATTGGCTGCTTTCACACTCTAAAAGTTGATGCTGCATGTCATGCCGTCCCAAACTATGGTCGATAGATGGCCTACAGCACCTTTTCCAATGTGCCCTAGCGTCGTGTCGGATGGTACTGCGACAAGACGGTCTGATCCGCGCAACGACGCTCGACACAAGTTGCGAAAAGCATCACGAGGCGGCTATGACTACTACACAGCAAGGACAAGCACCGCAATGCTGGTTCGGTGAGTGCAGAATGAATCCATGTCATGAGCAAATCGCGGCGGCGGCGGCGGCAGCGGCAGCGGCTCTGAACTTTTTGGCTTGTGGCGGGCGGCGATCGAACTTGACTTTCTGTTTGTAAATAGACTAAAAAAAGCTTGGCTCGACACAACGTCTTGCTCTTCTGGCCCGCCACACTGGTTCAGAACCATGCTTGTTCCTAGCTCTGTGTATCGATCTGCTCATGCTGGTCACCATCAAAAGGCAGAGTCGGCCTATGTGGTGGATAGAAGTCCCATCGTCGTCGCAGTCGTTCAAGTAAGGGTGCCGAGCAGAAGTGTGAAAGGAAAGGATACAAAACGGCGTTGTAACGAAAATGCGAATCTTTCCTCATCCGTCTTGCTCGCTTAGCTCGGGGTTTTGTTTTTCGTTTTGTTTTCTTGGTCCCTTGTCGACGGCCTAGCGTGCGGCGAGATTGCAGTCGGATTTTTTATATTTTTTTTTGCTCTTGAGCTTGGAGCGTTCGGCTCGAGCCTCGCTTAGCAGCTGCCTCTCACTCCGCACACGCCGCGATTCACTTTGGCCTTCAGCCACATTGCCGACGCTGGAGCCGCGTGCAAGTCAGTCAAGTCATCTGTCGGTTTGGCGTACAACACAAATCCCCGCCTCCGCCAATCAGGTGCGATTTCTCTCTGCAGCCAGCAGTTTGGCGATCCATGTCCTTTTCGCTACTTTTCCTCATTTGATTTTCTCTTTTGTCGGTTGGATTTTCGTGTTCCGCTCGCACTTGTGACGCCCACCAGCAGCAGCCTATGGTTGCATCCGCTACTGCTCATTAGCCGCCGTTGTGCTCTATGTATGGTCACTGGGCTCATGTACGGTTAGCCAGAGAGTTTGCCCGTTCGCTTTCTCTTTGTCTTGCTTCTCGTTTTCCGTCCTGCATCTGCATATGCTACTGCATCCCTTTCGCATGCAATTGGCAGCTGCCATGAATACGCATGAGATCGCCCTTGCCTCTACTGCTCGCTGGTCCCCTCCCTTGACCCCGTTCGACGTTACTCCGCCAGCCCTCTTGCCGTCCTGCTTCGGCTCGTTCCCCTCTCGATTGTCTGTCTCATGTTCACTTTGTGCTCTTCGGTGTGTCTCCTGCTGCTGCTGGTGCCTACGCCCAGTCCTGAGTCGACGGGGTTCGAATTCGCAAAAAAGGCTGCTCGCCATCCTTGCCTGTCGTTTTACCCCATTCATCCGTATGGCTTCTCTGCACCCCGGATCCAAACCTCCCTGCAGCCTGGCTCTCTGATGGGCTTTCCCCCTTTTCGATTTCTTTCATCGACACAGGCAGCAGCTCTTGATTTCTGAGTGAGTGAGACTTCCAGACCCATCAGCGCAGTTCGCCGCGGCTGTCATCGTACGCCACCATCTCAAGTTTCCCTCCTCTCGTCCAGGTTAGGTCCATTGTTTCCTGTCACCCTCATCACCATCCGTCATCACCACCACCACCTTCGACCCCAACGACACGGGCATCCTCAACGTCTCTCCGCCCTTCTTTCTCTCATCTTCTCGCTGCTTGATCTCCATTGACGATCCGTGTGTTGCCCAGGCTCGACAACCTGGCCTTCGTCTCTCGCCGCTTTTCTTCATTTCAAGGGATCTGCTGTGTGGTTCGAAACATCAAGGCGGTCAACAGCATCATCCAGGAACCTGCACCAGGTCCGGTAGCATCCACTGTCTCGACTCGGCCCCATCAGCGCCGTCGACTTTGAGCATCGAGCACAGAACCTGTCTGCATTTGTGATCGATCTCACCATCAACACCCTCTCTGCTCTTGTCCAACTATAAACTTGGCTGTACCACCAACCTCCACTCCATCAACGTGCCACTCCTCCTGCTAGGGAGCTGAAGTCCCCTTCATCATGGCGGACGACGGCTACGGCTCCCGGGAGAACCTCCGTCGACGCTCGGCTCCCCAGAGCATCGCCTCGGACACTCCCGCTGCGGCTGGCTTCTACCAGCCCGGTCAACCCATTGGTTTCATCCGCGCCCGCGGCAGTCCATACGAGAAAAAGTACTTCTCCAGAAAGCTTGGCTACTGCTGTCTCTTTGTCGCTCCTGGTGTCCTCCTAGTCACCCTTGCCATCACACTGCTACCCGTCCTCTACGCCGTCGCCAATCATGCTCTTCACACGGCTGTGTTGCACGTCTACGAGTCCAACATCACCAATCCAACCAACACCTCGTTCCCGCTCACCCTCGAAGGTCAGACCAAGAAGGTCGGCATTTTCCCTGCCCATCTCTACTTCCGCGAACCCGTCCAGGTCTACTGGGTGCTGCCTCCCGAGGAGGGTCAGGTCGCTTCGCCAGAGACCCTCACCGAGATCAATCTTGGCCAGTTCCGTCTCGACTACATTGGCGCCGCTGCAGGACACGCTCGCATCAAACAGGTACGTATCTTTCTCCTTTGACACACCCTCTGAAACGATCTATGATTCTCGCGAACTGACCGCTCCTCCCCTGCTCTTTACCCCTATGCTCATTGCTCTACGAACAGGCTACCAACTTTGAGATCCATGACGTCGATGGTTTCGGCATTTTTGCCAAGTATCTCATCTCACAACCCCAATTTACATGGAAGCTCAATTGCTCTAGCGTCCATGTCGAGGCTTTCTCGTTCTTGCCCACCTACAAAAACCTCGTCTTCAACAAGCATATCATCATCAATGGTTTCAACAACTTTGAAGACGTAGAGATCCTCGACTTCCAGCTTCCCGGCGACGATCCTGCCGGTGGTATCACGCTTGCGGTCACCACCTCGCTCGTCAACCCCTCGCCTTTCGGTGTTCAGCTCGGCACGCTCAACCTCGGTCTCTACTATCAGGGCATGTTCCTCGGTCCCGCAACCGCCACCAACCTGAACGTCTCTGCTGGCCGCAACGTCATCACGCTCAATGGTCGACTCGTGCCCCACACAGATAACGCCACGGCGCTCGACTTGCTAGGCCAGCTCTTCACCGGCTACATCAACGGCGAGACGCTCCCTACCCAGGCTCGCGGTATCTCGGTCCAGCAGTCCAATGGCGAGAACATCGGCTGGCTCAGTTCCGGTATTACGGCACTTGAGCTGGCCGTACCTCTCAAGGCTCCTCAGGCCATCAACCCGATCAAGAGCATCAGCATTGGCTCGCTTGCGTTGGTGTACACGCCCGAGACGGCTTACGATCCCACCGCCTTCTCAAGCGCTCTCTCAGCTGTGCTGGGTCTTCCCTTCGGTTTCTCGCTGTCCATCGTCGACACGGCCAACACCTTCACCATCCTCTTTGAGGGGGCACAGGTAGCCACCATCAACTCAGCCTACTCCAACACCACTACGCAGCTCTCGCTCGTCAGTGCAGGCCAGACCGCAGGTACGCTCGATCTCACCCTGCCTCCCTCAACGTTGACGCTCGCGAACAACACTGCGGCTGCCCGCAAGGAGCTCGAGAACTTCCAGACCTACCTCACCCTCAGCAACGGAACTGCAATCCGCCTGCAGGGTGCCGCTAAGGCCGTCACCGATACGCCGCTTGGTCGTGTGCTGCTCAACGGAATCATCTTCGACGTCGACAGCGGTCTCTTGGGTCTGCAGGGTCTCACCGCTTACCCAACGCTCATCACCAGCGTCGATGTCACTGGCGGTACGAGCGATGGTATCACCCTCGCCGTCGGCACCACGCTTGTCAATCCTTCCAACTTGAACCTTACCATCGGCGACAGCTCCTTCCAGCTGGTCAACAATGATGTGCTCGGTACCGTTACCATCCCCGGGCTCAACCTCATGACGGGCAGAAACGACGTTAATGCCACCTCGGTATTCAACCCCAATTCGAGCCCCTATGGTCTCGACACGCTCAATCGTTTCATTGCGGGTCTCGACACTGATCTTGGCATCAACGGTTTCTCGGGCTCGACCGCCGTCTCGTCGCTGCTGCCTGCTCTTTCGCAGCTGCGCCTCAAGGCGACGCTGCCGGGTCTCAAGACTTCGCTCGTGCGTTCTGCCAACCTGACTGTACTGACAACCACTGGTTACACCAACAACATTGCCAACTCGACCGTCTTCCTCAACAATCCCTTCTCGTCGGCGCTGACCATCACGCGCATTCGCTCCAACGTAACCTCGCACGGCATCTTTGTGGCTAGCATCGACACCCCGCTCGATTTCACAGCACAGGGTCGCGCTGTCACTCAGTCGCCTCCCGTTCAGCTCAGCCTCAACCTGTACCCTCCCGACATCTTCGCCCTTGTGCGTGCGCTTGCCATCCAGAGTGGCCAGAACCCGGCCTACATCGACGGTGTCGTTGAACTCGGTGGCTACACGCTTACGCCCACCACATCGGCCAACTCGCGTCGCTCGCTCAACTTGGACGATGCAGAGGCTAGCTACGACTACGAGGAGGACAACGAGCTGGCTCACGCCATGATGGACGGCGTCAACAACGCCGAGACGCTCGCCCATGTTGCTGATTGGGCTGAGCGTGACGAGCCGCACGCCATCGAAGAGGCCGGCAAGCTCACCAAGCGAGCCAACATCTACACTGGTTTCGATCTGCCCAGCTACATCGACCGTGCCTTCCAGTCTGCCACGGCGAACCTAGAGATCGTCTCGGATGCCACCATTGGCGACTATGCGACCACGCTCACTTTTGCACAGCAGAATGTGCCGCTCGGTACCGATGTCACGCTCAACAGGTTGTTGCCTGTTCTTGCCGGCCCCATTGTGCAAAAGATTGTCGACAATTCGATCCTCAACATTGACCGAGTCACGATTCTCAACCCACAGCAGAACACATTCCAGACTGCTCTGCAGGGTACCATCACCAACTCGGGTCCTTTCGACGCCGTCATTGCCTTCACCAATGGTCTCAACGTCACCTGGAATGGTCGACTTCTCGGTCAAATTGCTATGCCCAACGTCACGCTCACCGGTGACGTTGGTGCTACGCTCGAGATCATTGCTGAATTCGCGGTTGCGGACGTTGGCTACCTTACCGAGTTCACCAGGTACCTGCTTACCGAACAAAGCTTTGTGTGGAACATTGCTGGTGACGGTCTCAGCGTCGCTGCTCTTGGTATTGAGGTCAACGATATTTCAATCTCCAAGAACGTCATCCTTAGCGCCTTCAACGGACTCAGGAACAGCGTCATCATTAACTCGTTCGATCTGCCCTCCAACGACCCGGCTGGTGGTATCCACCTCACTGCCGCTACCACCATCTACAATCCGTCGCAGGTCGGTGTCCAGCTATCTCGCTTCGGTGTCAACCTCGATCGCAACAGCACCTATATCGGTCCCTCGGCTGCTCAGGACGAGTTTGTGTTGCAGGCGCTTGCTGTAACCACGCTGCCGCTTGTGGGTCGCTTGGTGCCGCAGAGCACCGACCAGGGCCTCGCTATTGTCTCGGAGATCTTTACGCGCTTCGTCCACAACCTCAACACCGAGGTGATGGTCCTCGGTGACTACGCAGGCCCCGAGAGCGTCACTTGGCTGAACGACGGCATCAAGTCGCTCGCCGTCCAGGTCTCTCTGCCCTCGCAGAGCTTTACGGTCATTCGAACCATCTCAATCAATCAGATCTCGCTCTTCTTCACCACGCAGAGCGCCTGGAACCCGCCGACGAGCTCCAACGATACGCAGTCCGAATTCTTCCTCCCCTTCGCCTTCCCTCTGGACATTCAGCAGGTCGGAGGTGGCTTCATCGCCAACTACCAGGGCCAGGACATGGCTGTGCTCGACATTCCGCTCTCGCCCTCGATCACGGACGTCACTGCGCGAATCCTGACGCTCATGTTCAGCAACGTGCCCTTCGCCGTTTACGGCAACGAGCACTCGAGATTCTCGCAGTTCCTTGCTGACACCACTGCCAACACGCAGGTCACGTTCAACCTGAACGGTCAGGCCAACACCAAAGCCAACACCGCCGTGGGTCTTCTGTCCATCGACGAAATTCCATTCAACGTCGACACGAACCTCTTGGGTCTACAGGGCCTAAACGCTCGTCCAGCCAACGTGTCTAACTTGGACGTTTACCACGGCTACCCATCGTACCTCCAGATCAACGTCGACACGACCCTTTATAATCCTTCGCACATCACGATCGGTACGGGCGATGTGTCGTTCGATGTCTACTTTGAGAGCCGAAAGATCGGTACTGCGGTGATCAACGGTCTTGTGCTGGTGCCTGGTACCAACATCGTCCCAACTCAGGTTCTGTATTCGCCTCAGGGCAGCGCCAATGTGGCTGCTGGTCAGACGCTGCTCGAGAACTATGTGCAGGGCATCGTGTCCGATACGATCATTCAGGGTACCTACGACACGACGCCCATTGCGTCGCTCAAGCAGGCGCTCGCGGGCATCCGTCTCAACGCCGCTATTCCGCCGCTGACGCAGCTCCTGATCACGGAGGCAAGGCTCGTGATTCCCCCCGACATTGCGCAGACTGGTATTGCACAGGCCAACTTCGACCTGCGCAACCCCTTCACCGCTTCGATCAACCTGCTCAAGGTCAAGGCCGACGCTTCGTACCAGGGCATCTTCCTCGGTGAGATCAACCAGGACCTTTCGAGCAACCCAGTGCGCGCGCCTGGCCACACCACCATCACGTCGCGCTACCTGCCCTTCAACTTTGACCTGGACCCCAAGAACCTCATCCGCTTTGTTGAGGCGGCTGCTGCTGCCACGGGCACCGACTTGGGCCCGTTGCCGCCCCTCTTCGCGCAGGTGTTGGCGCAGGCATCCACGCAGACGACCATCAGCCCGTACCCCGACTTCAACCCTCCCAACTGTGTGTCTGGCAACCAATTCGACGTGCTAAGCGCCGTTCTGAAGCTGCTGCAGGGTCTCACCACAAGGCTCGATGTTGCCTCGAGCGTTAAGCTCGACGACTACTTTACCCTTCTCAACTTTGTGCAGCAGCCCGTGCCCACGCAAACGGACAACACAGCACTCTACCTGCTGGGTCCTGCCGGTGCGCCCATTGTGCAGAACATCGTCGACCAGGCGGTGCTCAAGGTCAACATTGCCAACATCACCAGTGTCACCAATACTGGATTTGATGTCTCGCTCGCCGGTTCGCTCACCAACACGGGTCCCTTTGACGCGTACATCGAGTTCAGCGGTCCACTCACAGTGACTTGGCAGGGCCGCGACATCGCTACTTTGACGCTGCCGCCCATCTGTGCATTTGCCAACGAAGGTGTCCCCGATCTGAGGACCAGCGGCCATCTGACTATCACCGACCTCAGTGGATTTACCGATTTCGCGACCTACATTCTGCACAACCCAAGCTTCCAGTGGACCGTCTCATCGAACAAGGTGACTGTGCGCGCGTTGCACATTATCTACAGCAATGCCATTCTCACCAAGAACATTGACTTCCAGGCGTTCAACGGGCTGCCTGGTGTTACCACGAGCAACTTTGACATCTATGGCGAAACGAGCAATTCACTGCTGATCCGTACCGACTCCGCGATCCCAAGTCCAGCAACGCTTGGTATTCAGCTCGACACGGCCAACTTCGAGATCTACTTTATGGGCACCGACATTGGTCCCATCCACTCGACCAACCTGTTCCTGGCGGCGCTCACCACCACCAACACGGTGCTCGAGGGCTCGATCACTGCCAAGTCAGGCCGCGATCTGCAGAACACGGGTATTCTCTTTACCAACTTCTTGCAGGGCAAGAACCAAACCCTGCAGGTCAAGGGTGTTTCGGTCGTGACGCAGGCCAACGGCAACCAGGCCGTCAACTGGCTTAGTACCGCCTTCAAGACGCTTACCATCGACGTCACGCTTCCGGGAAAGATTTACCAGATCATCTACTCGATCACATTGTCGGATCTCACTGTATTTGTCAACGGCAATGCTGCCGACTCGTACGTGGTGCCGTCGAGTTCCAACTCGACGATTGCGACGTTTGCCAATCCATTCATGTTCAGCCTGCAGCCAATCCAGGCGTCGCCGCACATCAACCTGTCGTACGCCAACGGCGACACGGCGTACCTGGATCTGCCGCTGGCCAACGTGCAGGCGGGTACGTCGCGCGGACCATCAGACTACCAGGCGCTGCAGCTCATGTGGCGCAGGCAGAACATCGTCGCCGTGGACCGACCCAACTTCCAGGCATTCTTTGCTCAGCTTACCGATACGGCACGAGGTACTTTCGCGTTGAGCGGTGGCACCGACGTTGTAGCCAAGACGGTGATCGGCAACATCCCGATTGGCGGCATTCCGTTCAACGTGACCACGTCGCTTGCTGGTATCAACAGCTTCAACGGTGTCACGACGCTCTCGGATGTGATGGTCAGCAGTGGTACGGCGGCGTTCCTGTGGGTGCCGCTCAAGGTGACGCTCGAGAACCCGTCCAACTTGACTGTCTTCACCAACGAGGTGTTCCTGCCCGTGATCTTCTCGGGTGTCGTTGTAGGACGAGCCGAGATTCCGGTGCTGGGTCTCATTCCCGGCAGCAACCTGGTGCAGTCGTACTTCTACTACGCGCCCTCCAACGCCAACGACAGTACGGCACAGCAGTTGCTCAACCGCTACGTGCAGCCCTCGTTGTCGGACGGCACTTCACCTCAGTCGGCGCCGCTTACCATTGACGGTTCGCAGGGTCCTCAGACCAACTTGACGCCGTACGACTCGCTGCGGCCTGCACTTGCCGGCATCAAGCTGACGACGACGCTCCAGGGTATCGGTTCGCGCATCGTGACGCATATCAGCGTCTACCTGACGGCTGAAACACTGATTACGGGTATTCCCAACTTGCTCGGTATTTCGGGTGCGCCCTTGCCGGTCGTTGAGATCGATCTCACTGCGCAAAACCAGCTGCAGACCAACTTGAACATTGTCGCGCTGCAGACCACGGCCAAGATTGCAGGATCGACGCCCAAGGACGCCTCGAACCCTGACGCGCAAGTGTCGTACACGTTCCCGAACGGAGGATTTGGTGTCAATTCGGGTGGCTCCAACACATCGCCGAGGGTGCCCAATGTGGTGTTGCCCAAGGGTTTGTTGAGATCTTTGGGCGTCATCGGTAAGAACCTGGATATCTACAACAACATTCCGGTTCGTCTGGGTCCTTCTGTTGGCGACAGCTATCTGGCTCCGGGTCTCGAGTACGACGAGCTCAATGTGCCTACGAGCTACTACATCGACCTTGGCGCGGGCATTATTCCACTCAACCCGGTCGAGACGATCGAAGATCTGCTCAACCAGCTTGAGAATGCCGGTGCCGATCTGGCAAACCTTTTGAGCGGCGTCTTGGGCAACTTGGCGTCGGGCAACGTTGTCGGTGCTCTTGACAGTGCGGCCAAGGGTGTAGTCTGCGTTCTCACCGATGTTATCAAGGGTATTGGCGTCACCATTCTGGACCCGCTGCAGCAACAGGCTGGATGTGCGGGTGCTTCGTCGTCGAGCGCGGCGGCTTCGTCAACAAGCAACCCCGTCTCTGCGGCCGCATCGTCGGTATCGGCTGCCGCTTCGTCGGTGACTGCAGCTGCCGGGTCTGCCGTCAGCTCCGCTACAGCAGCGGCCGGGACGGTCGTCAATTCGGTTACAGCAGCGGCCGGCTCGGCAGGCAGCGCTGTTGCTTCGGGCGCCAGCGGTGCCGCCTCGACCGCACAAGGCGTCGTTTCTGGAGCAGCGTCGGGCGTCAGTGGCGCTCTCAACGCCCTCACCCGTCGAGCCGAGCCCACGCCAGTGCGCGTCCACATGCTCTGACCTAGATACCCCTGCATCCCCCCCCCTTTCCACCGGTACGCTCAAAATCATGCCCCACTGGCAAACCCCGCTTTTCATACACACTCTTTTGAGCCCCCCCCAACCCTCCCTTTCATTCTCTTTTTCTCACTCTTGGCTCCTTTGTGGATCCGACTATGGCACACACTCACTTAGGATCCTCTCTTGTTTTTAGCTTTTCTATTGCCTGTTCTTTGTGCTTTGAAATTGGACATGTTTATTTTTTTTCCAAGACATTTTTCATGGTGGTGTTGGTGGTGAATCGTCTAATTCAGTTGATGGTTGATGCGGGGGTTGCGACTCAAAGTGAGATGGATTGGAGAAGCAAGGCAAGTCAAGCGGGCGCGATTGTCGGTTGAGCTGGGTTCAACGCTACACGACTTTGTCCATGACAAAGCAAGGTGCGCAGCGTTGCACCGTTGCAACCGCGACTAGGAGTTTGGGGGGGGGGGGGGGAACAATCTCTTGCGTCGATCCCCGGCTCTGCGCTTCACTACATTTGTTCATTGCACACCTCTTGTGACTCGCTGTCTAGCGGTCAGTCGACACACTCTGCGAACAAGCAAGGCAAAGGAAACGAACGATGGAAACCATTTCAGACGAGAGCACGATGAGAATAGCTAAACAGGGAGAACAAGCTCAGAATACGAGAGCCAAGCAGGTCGCGAGGAACAATAGATAAGAAGCAGCATCACTTGCTGTTTTTCAGTCATCCTGCAACTGGTCACCTTCTTCTTCGTCCTTGTTCGAGTTTGCAGCGGACGACGGTCTCTTGACAACAGGAGTGCGCTCGCGGGATGCAGGCTTGTTGGCAGCAGCTGCAGCTGCTGCTGCAGCTGCTGCGCCGTCATCTGTACTTTCCGCCGGTGCGGCAGCAGCAGCAGCCGTAGCGTTGTTCGAGACGCGCTGCTGCTTCGAGGCCAGCTCCGAGGAACGAGGCATTGGCTCGTCATCATAATCGGTCGTGCCAGTCTTGGCCTCGAGCTCGCGGACACGGGCTTCGAGTCCTCGTACGCGCCCTTCCCACAAGACACGTTCGTCGCGGACGCGTCGCTCGACCGTCTCTTCGAGGACACGGCGGCTGTTCTGAAGAGTCTGCAGCAACGTGTTGGAGCGCTTGATCTGATCCTCGAGCGTGGCCTTGAGCGTCCGGCTGTCGTAGAGCGAATCGTAGAAATCGGAAAACAATGAGAGGAAGTGGGCTTTGGACGAGGGTGGCGAACGCAGATGGTCGGGCAACCGGGCGGTGGGTGGCGGATTGTATGCTTGGCGTCCACCGGGAGCTCCGCGCGCAAATTGAGTCGTGTGGTAGGCTGGAGAAGGCAGAGTTGCAGTCTGAGGAACGTGACCGCCGGCTTGCAAACGCGTGGCAGGTGTCTGACGTGCAAGTGGATTGGCAGTGTGGGGCACGTCGGGCATACGGCCCTCGCGAAGGCCAAGCATGTCTTCGCGCTCATCGCGACGGAAAGAGTCGGACGAGTCTTGCAGACGGGAACCAGAGACGAGACGCTGCTGCTGCTGCTCGCCGCGAGGCAAAGTGGAAGGCTGGGGTGGCTGAAGCGATGCATGGTTGGGGCGAAGATTGGATTCGCGCTGAACCTGATCGTGAGGCAGTGGATGGTCGCGACTGTCAAGGCCAAACGAAAGCTTCTGAGGCGGAGCACTCTTGGCGATGCCCGAAGACGACTTGGCAAGGGCAGCCGAATCAAAAGCGGAGCTGGAACCCGTGTCGATGTGCAAACGACTCGCCTTTGCCTGTGCAGCATCGCCTCTCCTGCGAGCGAGCATGCCTGGTCCGTGATCGAGGCTATCGTCGTAGCTGGAAGCCGAGAGCACCGAGGGACGGTGCGGATCCTGCATGGGCGGTAGAGGGCCACCGGCACCTGAACCAGGGCTGCGTGCGGGCCTTTCGGACGGGGAAATGTGACCGTTGGATCTATTGGGGTAAGGCGGGTTCAAAGGGGAACGCAGATCCTCTGCATAGACATCCCTTTCATCAAGATAACGCTGAGCCGAGTGGGGAGCACCTTCGGCTCTGCGGAACGAGGGAGAACGAGCGCCGCTGCCAGGTTCTTCGCGTCTTCTATCGTCGCGGTCGAGGCCATCACCGAGTCTTCGACGCTTGAGCGCAATGGCTGCAGCGTCTTCGCGCATAGCTGCGTCGTCTTCGGCTGGGGGAGGAGGGTGGAGAGGAAGAGAAAGCGGAAGCTGAGAGCGAGGGCTCGAAGCGCGTCGAGCGTTGGAGCCAGAGGAAGGCAAATGGGCGTATCTGGGATCGTGATTAGGCTGATGAGACGGGCTATAACGGCTAGAGCCTTCTTGTGCGGATCTGTATCGAGCGTCGAGCAGCTCGTCTCTTCGAGCAGCTTCTTCTTGCTCGAACCTGCGTTTTCGCTCAATCCAGAGGTCGCGAGATCGGTCGACGGGCTCTTGGTGCATGCTCTGAAATTCGAAGAGAGAGCGTGTGTGAGATTGGTCGAGATGGTATCCAAGGTGAGCGAAGTGCAGCTGAATTGGTGCCACAACGGAAGCGGAAGCGTGCTGTCGTGGGAGAGACAGCAAGCACGTGGGGTTTGAAGGGATAGACGTTGATTTTGCGCGAAGCAATACTTCGAGGGTGCTGTCAAGTGCAGTGCCTGCAAAGCTTGAGGCGAGCAATCTCAGTGATGTTGGCAGTGGATGGCAACCACGTCAAAGGAACGAGCAGACAAAGACAGCGTCGAGTCAATGAACGGATGGTGGACGTAACGATAGAGCCGATACGCTAGGTAGCTGCAGCTTGGTGAAATAGGAGTGGCGCGGATGTTGATCGATCAATGCTTCCGGCGGCAAAGAGGGTGAACGCAGAAGCGAGAGGTGGACCAGTTGCTGCTTATACGAAACGATGCGATGCGATGCGAGCCTAGGTAAAGTAGACAAGCAACGAGCAAGAATGGGATCGGCACGGTTCTTGGGGAGGAAAGCCAAAACAGAAGAGGTGGTAATGGCTTAATGGCAGCCGATACAAGTAGCCATGGGTTGGCAGTGCAGCAAATCCCCAGGCAGATGGGTGGGGAAGAGACGAGACACGACGAAGGAAAGGAAATGAGGTAGCAGTGAGCAAGACAAGGAAATGTGATGGGAACTCAATCAATCTCTGCGTGTGGCGCCAAAAGAGCACCGACCGCGTGCAGCAACCGGACTGGCAGTGCGAAGGCCACCATTAAAGTCGCGACAGGGCGGGCGGGTCTCAAGAGGGCGTCAAGCGAAAGGGCTCCGCTTCCCGGTGTCGGTCGCAGCACCCTGCACCACAAGCAGCCAATGCGAGCAACAACACAGGCACTCGAACACACGCATGCACCTCTCTCTGGCTCCTGACTGGCGGCGCCGAAAAAAGACAAATAAGCCAAAAGGCCTGCAACCAACAGCCCCGCGCCTCAACCGGTTCTGCCTGCTAGAAAAAATTGGCAAAGCCAGGAAAAACCAAAACAAGCTTATTCCAAAAAGTGTAAAAATAAAAATAAAAATTGTTGGTATCAAGATCACATTCCTATGAAACCGCATCTGTCTCGACTGCCCCTTACGTGGAAGCCGACGTAGTGACCTGCAGCGTGAAGCCACCGCCACCCACAAGCATCCCCATTGATCCTCTGCAAGCAGTCGATCGAAGTTGAGGCACGAGGACCGCAGGATTGTTAGGCCAAACAGACCTATCGAAAAGGAGAAACAGGTGGCGCCACGTCGGGAAGACGCGTTCCATCTCTTGCCTTTTCCAGCGGGTTGGCCGAGCAAACGGCGGTCCTTCCGAGCGTGCATACTTGGGCGCCGAGCAACTTCCGTTTTCAGCTGTGTCTTTCTTGCGGCAGCAACAGGGTTGTCTTTGAGGCATGAGCAGCCGCTACCGTCCTTTGAGATCCTAGAGTTGCAGTATGAGTCGACCTTCCATCCAGTCAGCTGTGCTCTACGTTGAGCTTTGAATGAGGAGTGCGAAAGCCTTTCTCACACGCCCGCCCTGGTGGTCGGAGCTTGAATCTACGGTCGGAGCGCACACTGCCTGTCGCGATCTTGACAGACCAACAAGGGGTGGGGCGCGCGGGCGCCTCTTGATCGTTTGCATCTCATTTCTACCCGCCTCTCGGGGAAGCTGCGCCCATTTTGGCTTTTTGCGTTTCTTCCTCGAGCCTCGTGTTTGGCGAGACAGGTGTATCCGAGTACCGCGGTGCGTGTGGTCGTCTCGCCGAGCTTGTTTGCCGTTCCAGTGGAACTCGACAAGGGAAACAACAGAAAAGCGAGCAGCATTCCTGTGCCGTTCGATCAACGGCAGCACTTGCCGATTTCGCGCGATGCTTGTTCCGTCAAATTCCCTGGAGAAGAGAGCATAGACATCCACCCGACGGGAACTGCTGCAATCTGAAGCTTTTCATGTAGCCGAGTCAACGCAGATCAGACTCAACTTTACCTGCTCTTTGCCCGAGGAGGGTGCGCCTAGTGCCAAGGCGAAGTGTGGACTGACTTTTGAGCCTTTCGACACGACATTGCAATGTCTTGCTGAGCGCCAATTCCGGTCCTGTGTCATTCAGTGTTGCTTGCATCTCGCTGTCTACCTCGCTTTGGCCTGGGCGTTGAGATTAGTGTCGAAATGGGACTCGTTCCAACCGGAATTGGCCTTGCTAGCCTGCGTTAGGGCTTTGAAGGATCCCATTGTGCTCGCTCATCTTCAGCCCCTGTTTGTACCAGCCAAGACGTCTCTGGACCACCTGGGCGACGCTGAAACAAGGACAGGGGCAGATCAATTTCGCCTTGCAAAATGTCCTCGACTTTTCCCGAGCTGCAGACTGCCTTTTTAAACGAGCCAGCCAGCCAGTCAGGTCATCTCGCAGTTTCCCAGCTCCGAAACCGGTTTCACTGGCATGAAAAATTTGACTGAGACAAATCCGACGATCATTTTTCTCGATCCGCTTTCGTTCCAGCCTCTCGACTTGTTTCTTCCGAACACAGACACATTCGAGCTAGAACAATTGACAAATGTCCATTTCTGCTGCGCGATCATGACTACACGACCTACTGAAACATGACAGAGGCAAGCCGGCAAAGCAAAGCGGCCTTTAGAGAGTAAAGGGAAAGCGAGGCCCGATCAAAGAAAACCAAAGTCTTTCGGGTATGAGCTTCACCAGCGTCGAGGCGGTGCGTTCGGAGCGTAGTGGGCCTGGTAGTACGCTGCTCCAGGTTGAGGTGCATATCCATGTGGACTTCCACCGTACTGCAGAGGCGTGTTTGGCACGTGTCCCTCGCTTTGCAGCATCACGGGTGTCGGGTAGTAGTTGACATTCGGCGTATCGTACAACCGTCCTGAAGGTCGAGGCGCCGCAGCGGGCGACACGGCGTAGTTAGGTGTGTACGGAGTCGTTGGCGGGTATTGAGCCGTGGGGGTGTATTGCGTCGTGGGCGCGTAAGGGTTCGTGGCCATGTATGGCGTCAAGGGTAGCACCCGTCGTTGTGGCGACTGCAATTGGTAGGCCTCGTTTGCGTTGTCTCCTGCTGCTGCTGGCTGGTAGTAGCCTCTTGCTGCATGGGCGTTGCTTGCGAAAGGACTCGAAACAGGGGTATCATAGTAGCTGTTGCCAGCGCCATACGATCGAGTGTTGGCATTCACGTATTCCTCCTCTTCTTCCTCCTGTGCCGCCTGTTCGTATGCGTGACCCTGGTAGGCGCTTGACCCTATCACGTAGCTTCCGCCACCTGGATTACTTTTCGCATTCGAGCTGTACGACACCTTGGATCCACCCGTTGTCTGACGTTGCAATTGAGACACTCCTGCGTCCGACATGATTCCGCCACCGACCATCATGTTCATGTTGGGCTCGTTGCGGTACAGCCTCGAAACCTGATCAGTCTCCTGATAAGTTAGCTCCTTCTTCGCCGAGTCTCCGCCATTGTTTGGTCCACTGAAACGATCGTCGTTGACACCAGTCACGCCGATCCCATTGATGGCAGGCGCCTTGCGATGACGACGACGCACAAAGGCGACAAGAGCCCACAGCGCAGCGATACCCACAACGGCACCCACAATCGGCACTGCATACTTGAAGACCTTCGACTTGAGTATAGACGCGCTGTGCGTTGTAGCGGCTGAGATACCGTAGCCCGGATAGCCAGGGTATCCATCTGCCCCTGGATCGGAGAGGATCGTCAGTGGCGCGGTACTCGTGCCAAAGACCGGTCCCGTAGTCGACGAATTGGCACCTGTGTAGACAAACGAGGTGACATTGCCTGTGCTGTTTCCGGCGACGTTGGCGAGGTTGAGACTGCTCAGGCTGGCGCATTGAACGTTGAATTGCTTGATCTCTTGCGAATAATAGCCGTTCTGCTTGTACTCGGCCGAGTTCCAATCGATCGGACCTCCCGACCATTCGATGGTGCCTTCGGGGTTTGTCACATTTCCACCAGCCCATGTGCTGAACTGGATCTGCATTGGCGTCGTCGGGTATTGTGAGCCTGCCTGAGCGCGAGTCAATGTTCGCACCACCGAGCCATCAATGGACCACTGGAGCTGGCTGCTCGTCCAGTTGAGACCGTACGTGTGCCAGTCACTGACGTTAAAGTTGGACGTAGAGACGTTGGAACCATGAGTATACACTGCTTCGCCCAGCCGAAAGTAGTTTGTCATGGCCACAGCTCCATTTGCCGTTGTCCACTCGTAATCGACTTCATCTTTGACCGCGGACATGAGGATGAAGGCGGCGACCAAGCCTTGGCGAGCGTTGTGGCGGAGGGTTGCTTCTACGTAGCCATACATGAAGTAGTCCGTGGTCGATACCTTGACCTGCTGGGGGGCTTTCAGCTCGAGAAGGACACCCTCGGGTCCTGGACCGAGCGATCCAGCATCGAGCGTGAAAGGAGAGGCTGCGCTGCCATTGTATTCAAGGATGGGCATGAAAACGTTGTTGTTATTGTAGTCGCTCGGCTTGATGGTCATTTGTCGGTCTTGACAGACAGGATTTGGGAGGCAAGATGAGGCCTTGAAACTAGACAATGGATCACATCCTCCAGCGCACTGCATAGCTCCCGATCCGCAAACACCTTGAGCAGAGCAGCATGGGCTTGATTCCGGGCAGTGCGAGGTTGTGTTGCAAGAGATCCGTGTAGTCTGAGCCGAGACCGAGGGGAGGATGGAAATCAGAGCAACGGCTGCAATAGTAGAAATGAACAGCCGCGAGGCTGCTTTGCGTTTGGGCTTTGCCATGCCAGGCACCTTGTCAAGATCGTAAAGTAGTTGATTTTCTGAGGCAGACGAATAGAAAGGGACGGGATGATGTCTAGAAGGTTTGACCGAGGGGGCCGGGTGTAAGGAATGTCGAGGTCGGAAGAGAAGTGTGATGGTCTTGTTCAAGAAGGGCGGCGCTGAATGTCGGGTCAGCAAAGGTAGGGGAGGGCGAGGATGACGATCACAACAAAAGTGAAAGATGGCGGAGGCACCAGACTGGCCTCAACCAGAAAAGGATCAGGCCCTGGACCTTGCCTTGACTGCAGGAGCAGACCTTAGCATAGGCTGTCCCCACAACCTGAGGTTCGTGTGTATGCACAACGACACACCTCGAATTGGATTGCTTGCTTCATTGACGGTCTGGAGATGGACTTTGGTTGTGCCGTCGGAGCACCTTTGCGTGCAGCGGCATCTCGAGCGAACAAGGCAGTGCGTGCCAGCGCAGCGACGAGCTCTGTTTGAACGAGCCTCGGTGTCAAACTCTACGTGTGCGAGTTTGAGAATCAGGGGTCCAAAGCTCAAAGCTCGAATTTGGTTTTGGGTCCGGCATCCCACCACTCACTCACCCTCTCGCCTTTCAACACGCTAGTCGAGCCTGTCCAAATTCGCCAAATCGAAGGATCCCCTTTCTGGTTTTCATTTGCCTTCTCTTCATTTCTTCAAAACTCGTCGTCGTCCGATGTTTGCCATGCCCGTCCCGTAAGTGATCTTGAACTCTCTGCTTCAGCGTGTTTGCACAGAACAACTTGGAATCGAGGACGTAGCGTGCCGCACTCTGTACACAGCGTCCCCAGGTCGGGAAGCTGACGCAGAACCCCTTGCCGATCGCTTCAGTGATGTTCTACCCCGTCGCGTCTATTTTGCTTGCCGACGCGATACCTCATCCAAAAAAGTCCCACAAGTGAAACCAAGCCAAAAACCTCAAAAATACAAAATTCAGAATCAAAAAAAGATGATACAAAAAAGTGGGGGCCAACCCGGAATCGAACCGGGGACCTCTGTCAACTTAGTGCAATCCTTCAAAGAGAAGCAAAGATACCCTAAGACAGCATAATAAGCCACTATACGATTGGCCCACCTTGACGACGGTTGAAATACATTGTAGATACATATGCCAACCGAACCTGGCTGGGTGTGCCCGCCGTCCTTGCACGCACAGGGCAACATTCACAACAGCGCCAGGGTCTTGGCAGTTCCAGCCGCGGAGGCACTTGAAACCTGGCAAATCTCAACCGCTTGCATCTCTGCTTCTCATCATTGCATCTCACTCAAACGGGCAAGGCCACACTCCATCGCATCGTCACTCAGAGGACACGTCACTATGCCGTGGGACGATTGGCGCAAGGATTTCAACAAGAAGCTTGACGACTTTGGAGAAGATGCCAAGCAAAAGTATCGTCAACAGCGAGAAGCCAATGCGGGAGGAGGCTCTGGCGGCAGCAAAGTAGGGTTGCAAGATCGGATGAACATGCTCAAGGGCGAGAATCCCAGGTGGAATCGGGATGTTGAGTCGAGGTCATCAACAGCAGGAGGAGCCGAACACGCTTCCACGGTAGTTCCCGATCGAAACAGAGTTCCCCCGGCACCACCGTCTGCGCTAAACAAGGGTCGACCTCCTCCACCTCCCTCTCGTCACTCTGGCTCATCAGCAACAAGCGCCGCTCCACCGGCGTTGCCAGCACGAATGCAGAATGAGGATGGGACAAGCAACCCGCCTCCACCGTATCCTCCAGCAGCACACGCAGAGCACGCATTTCCGACAAGTCAAGGACCAGCTGCCCATATCGAGTTCTCTCGCTTTACACGAGATGACAAAGAGGCTTTTTTCAACCTTCTCGACGAAGTGAGTATTCGCTCCCGGCCTGATGTTTCGACAGACGAAGAACGATACTGATCGCTCTTGCTCTGCCTTTTCCTTCGGTCTCTGTAGTATTTTGACCGGCGAGAGCGTGGCTTGCGCTGATCTCGTCCTCTGCCGTAGCCGCATTCTGTCGGATCTGACCCTTGATGATGCAGCTTCAGTGTCACTATCCTTCTTCCACTTGGCTGCGCATGGTCTCGTGCACCCGACGGCCTTGATTCTCACAGCCATGCCGCCACTGCACACACACCGACGAGGCTTGCAAGCTTGCAAAGGGCTTTTACAGTACGGTGCTACCAAGTCTGAAAACAAAAAGTTGGGAGAAAGCTGAACCGGACAGTCTCGAAAGAAACTGGGATAGATGAGTTGCGATACACCATGAGGCTTTTGGCATTGTCTATTCTCTCACTTGTTAGCAAAGCGGGCTTGCGCTGGTGATTCGGTGCCCTTGGGCGAGACGGGCGACGTGATATCGTTGGCCAGCTTCTCCAGGTGCTTGTCGTCAGCTGCATCCGTACCTTCGAGCGCTTCGCGGATCATGCTGACGGTCGACTCGAGTGAACGACGACGATTCGAGGGGCTCGACATGGTCGTACCCAGACTGCTCGTCCTCGAGTGTCCGCGGCGGTGACCACCAGCGATGGGCGAGCTTGGCGTAGCAGGCGACGCTGGGCTGCCTGGTGAAGTCATCTCTTCGAAAGCGGGCGACGAGACACGCGCTCCATCGGCAGGCGAAGCAGGGCCAGCCTCGTCGGCATCGATGAGGTCGGGAGGCAGGCGCTCGTTCTCGATATCCACCTTTCGAGCATCGTCAAAGTTGGCGATGGCATCCTTGGCAGCTTCGGAGCTGAGTACCAACGAGCCGTACGGTAACTTGGCGGTCTGAGATGACTTGAGCTCTGATACGCGCTCGGCTTCCTCTCGCAACAGCGCAAAGACACGCGACATGCGTCCGACGGCGAGAATCTTGTTTTTGATGAGCGTTCTGCGCTCGGCAGTCTCTTCTTCGGCTGCAGATGTCGGTGTGGTTGGGATTTCGTCCTCCTCTTCCTCCTCTTCGAGCTCCTCCTTGCTGCAAACGTTGAGAATGGCGATGAGCATGTCGGTAATCTTTTCGCCCACAAAGGGCAGACTCCATGTGAAGACGTCCATAAAGTTGGGGAGCCAGTAGGGATGCGGGGTGCAGTTGAACTGTCGAATGTTCATGACGTTGTTCTCATACTTGAGGACGGCTGCCTTGTTGTTGTAGACGTCGAGGTAGTTGGGCGCGGAGAAGATGGTCATGACCGAGGGGAAACCGGTAGTCTTTGTCTTGCGATACATGCGGTAGCCGGCATCTTGAGCCTCATGTGCTCGAATGATGGACAGCAGCTGATTGCGCTCGAGGAATTGACAAGCAGCGTTGTAGGTGAAAAAGTAGGAGCATCCTCGAACGTGATTGTGTAGGAAGCTCTCGTTGGTCTTTTCGGAACCGAAGTCTTCCAGCGGGTCAGCCCAGAGAATGTCGCACATGAGACCGTGTGTGGGGGGTTCACGGAAACGGTCGATGGTGCGAAGGTCGTCCAAGGTTTGGAGCTCTGGGGAAAGACCGCCGTGTATGCAGAGGAATTGCTTGTTCATGACAGCAGCCAGCGGCAGCGTGCAGAAGGATTCCATGCAGAGGTCATAGATCTCTTCCGAGTACTTGTGCTTGCACTCGAGCTTGAAGGTGAAGTAGTCGGTCAAGTGGCGACATTCGTGGTTGCCACGAAGCAGGAAGAGCGTGTCCGGGTACCAAATCTTCAAGGCCCACAGGTAGAGGACACACTCGATGGAAAAGTAGCCGCGGTCGACGTAATCGCCCAAGAAGAGGTAACGGGTATCGGCGGGGTTGCCACCCACTTCGAAGAGCTTCATGAGATCGTAGTACTGGCCATGGATGTCGCCGCAGACGGTGATGGGAGCGTCAACTTCGAGCAAATTGGGCTCTTGGCGCAGGATCTCGGTGGCTCGGGTGAGAATGAAGCGGGCCTGGTCATCGGTGAGCCGGCCCTCGCGATAAAAGTGATTCTTGAGGAAAGCAATGTCGGGCTTGGAGGGGTCCTTGGAGCTGAAAAACTGCTCGTCGGTGGGCTTCTGGAATGCGGGTGCCTGTACATCTTTGATGACACGCTCCTGTGTGCTGACCTGGGTTCCGTCATCGGTGGTATGGATTGTGAAGTCAATCTCGGGAGGCGCGGGCTTGTTGGTGATCTGGCCGATGGCCTTGACGAGCCTCTGCTGCCTGTCGACCTGAGAGGGTGTAGCCATGGTTCAGAGCAAACAGTCGAGGCGCTCGACTATCGCTCAGAAAACGAGAGAGGGAGGGGGTTTATGGGAAGCTGCTCGAGACAGCGTCTGAACAGAGACTACGGCGTTTCGACTCGAAGCAGCGTGAAGAAGTCTGTGGCAGCGAAGGTGGCCGGGTGTAGCGAGGACGGGCGAAACAAGATCGGCCGGGCGTGGATCCAGATGAAGCCGACGAAAAGAGAGATGCAAGGAAGTGATCAGTTTGACGATCACAAGAAGGGGCTTGCTCGACTGGAGCATACAGCTGGGGGTGTGGTAAAAGCGCGTGAAAGTTGCGGTGAGGCCTACCTTTTGGGTGAACGAGACCGAGCAGAGACAGCACTTGAAGATGTAACGAAGTGCAGACGCTCGAAGGGGATGCCGAGCTGCTTCCACAGATTTTGAGAGAGCAGGCGTGGCAAAAAGCCGACTTTGATAGGTGATGACGAGGCAGGGAGAGATCCACGAGAGCGGCAGCGATCGGATGCGATGTCGACCTGGACGAGGAGTGAGCAAGTCTTGCGTTGCCTGATGATCCGGTCGAAATCGAAATGGCCACGAAGTATAGGGAGGGAGATGTGCCACGGTAGAAAAAGACGGAATGACGACGACGAAGAAGAGTGAACCAATTCAGAGATGCACGACACTTCTGGCTTGCACAGAGCGACACTTTAGAGAAGCTAAGTCGAGGACCAGACTGCGGTTGCGTGTGGCTTTCTTTCTTCACTTAAGGTGACTAACGATACCGTAGGATCTGGCGCGCTGCAGCCCGTCAAACGGGACAGAGAAATCGGAGGCGGCAAATCGTACCACGCTCACAATGCACGTCCTCGTGTGGCCAAGGCTCAGAAGCAGTAGCAGAAGCAGAAGCAGAAGCTAGGTTTCATTGAAGGAGGCGCGTGCGCTGTCAAAAAATTGTAACACACATACACGCACACTCGCTTCCTGACACTCACACTCACACTCACACCCACACCGACACTGACACAAATCACGCACACGCACACGCACACGCACAGTCACAATCGAATCGCGTCGCTTGGATTCAAACTTCACGCTCGCTGGCTTCACAAAGTGCAAATTTCAGAATTTCCCCCGAGTCGCGGCCTAGAGGCTGCGATCCGGCTGGCCAAACAAGTGAGCGCAGCTCTTCCATCGAATACACTCGCAGAGCTGGGCCCCGGCTGCTGGCTCGCCCCGCACGTCGCATCTTTGTTACGACAGCGTTCAGACAAGCAAGTCAGAAACAAAGCGTCAATTTGGACTTGCTGAACTGCGTGGGCCTCTCGTTCGACTGATACCGAGTGTTATTGCGAGCAACCTCACGGCAACCCCAGGCTATTATTTGAAAGGAGTCATTGTTCATGCTGGAATGCTTTGCAAACTACTATACGAAAAGACTCTAGTGAGGATCACGCTCTTTCAAGCAGAAGTTTCGGGCGTTGCTGCTGACGCCGACGCCGACGCCTTCTTCTCGTAGCTTCCCTCGCCTCCGTGCTCAAATGCCTGCGCGATCAGCTGCGACACTGCCCCCAAGTAGCCGTCATTGGGCTCGTTGCGGAAGAAGAACAGCAGCGATTCGCTCAGACGCAGCACTTCATCTTTGGTCAACGAAGGTCGTCCGTCCGAGTGCAGCTCAAAGAACCATTGAATGTTGGCCATCACGTCGTCCTGGTTGAACATGACGCCGTCCAGCCCGCTCACAATATCTTGTAGCGAGAGCGTACCCCGTCTCTCCTTGTCCCAGAATCGGAAGAGCCGCGCCACCGTCTCGTGTTCCGGCACGCGTCGCTCGACTCGTTCTTGAAAGCCGTTCGAGACCACATACTCGTCTCGTGCCCACGTCGCCACTTCGCCCAAGAACAGACGGAACGTCTTGAGGTCGATGCGCATCTCCTTGTAGTCGTTGGGCGCCTCTTCGCTGTTCTCCTTGTCCATCTCACGCGCGAGCGCCTTCTCCATCACCTCCTTGGGGTCGTTGGCTACGATACCTGCGTTGGGACTGGCTTTGGCATCCGTCACTGCTCCTGGCGCGTGTCTTGCTCGGTAGATGGACTCGACCACTTGGTCGTAGATTAGGCCGATCTGCTCCTTGGAGAAGTTGCCGTGGTTCTTGAGATTGCGGATCGCGCTGCGCTTGGCAAACAATTCAATCTCTTGTACAATCTCTTGTCGGAAGCGTCGACGTTCGTTCGCAATTGTCTCGTCCGTGATGACACCAAATTCGCGGAAGGCGACCACCAGCAACTCCTGAAAGTTGGTAATCTGTCGGTGCCGCGGATTGGTACTGTTCGGATGCGCGCTGTCGCCCAGCGATCGAAAGTAGCCCTTGATGAGGTTGATGAAGGCGCCGTCGTCGGTCACCTGTAACAGCTCTTCGCCGTTGATCTTGAGGATAGCCAGGCCCACCTGGAAGAGCACCTTGGGGCCCATGGCCATGAAGCAATCGACGATGCGAAAGGCAAAGATCATGGGCATCGAGTTGATGTACAGCGACAGGAACCATGGCAGTGACGCTACGCTCAGCTGAATGTCGGTTTTGACAAAGTGTTCGTGGATCATGGGCAGCGTCCGCTGCACCAGATTCTCGAACACTTTTTGGTCAAGCAACGTGCCAGACATTGACTGTGTGTAGTAGCCGGGCAGCAGTCGCTCGCACAGCGTATCGAGCAACCAGAAGCACTGCTCCTCGCTCATGTAGATCAGGATGGCCGCCACCACAATGTTCATCGCCTGGCAGTAGCCCAGCTCTGGATTTTTCCAGCTGTAGGCCACCAATACTCGACGCAAGGTCTCGATCCCTTCGGAAGTTTGGTATGCTGGGTATTCCGGCAGACTACGATTGAGATCCTTTTCAATCTCCTCGGTGCTTGTGCTGGTGACGCCTTCGTATCGTTTGAGAATGGCTTGGTACTCGCCGGCATGCGCAAATCGATTGTAGATGGACCCACTGGTAAGTTCCCAGATCTCTCCACGAAGGCGATTTGGAAGACCGACTTGGACGAGGCGCAAGAATTGCGGATATCGTAAAAGTGTGAGATTGCGACCATGCGCTAGAATGTAGTCCTTCCAGAGTTTGAGTTTGCTCTTCTCGCGCAGCTTTCGCGCATCGCCGGGGAAGCCGAAGGTCGATCCGAGCCCAGCTTGGTATTTGGGAAGTTCCTTGTCTGCAGCTCCTTCCGCCGAAGCTATCGCCGTAGCATCTGCGGGAGCTGCGGTGGTAGCGGTGCTGCTGGGCTCATCCTTTTCGGATGCCGGAGTGACCGAGGCATCTGTGACAGCACGTTTGCCCTTGGGATCCGAGAGGTCATCCGAGATGAGAAACTCGCTGTAGCAGCCTGCGAGGAAGGGCTTGAGAAGCTTCATGTTGCCCAGCTGCGCGCGAAGCTGATCACGCAAGACTGCACAAAAGTGTTCGCAGGTGGGACGCAGCGCGTTGAGCTGGAGGATGATCTTCATGCCGTGCCACACCACAATGCTGAGGGCAAAGACTGTACCTTTGGTGTTGAGGCGTTCGACCCGGCGAACACACCAGAGCGGCAGGTTCATTCGACAGCTGCGACCGCGATCGCCTTGGCTTGCAAAGCACAGGAAAGATTGGGTGAGAGTCAATCGACCCGCATAGACCTGATCCTCCTGTAGGCCGTCCTTGGTCGCGGCGGACAGCGACAGGATGGACGAAGTGATCTCTGCATCAGCGATGGGCGATTCGCCTGTTGGCAGAGAGAAGGCGTGAGCGAAGAGTTGGGATCGAGTCGGAGAGCGATAGTCGCGCAACGAATGCGCTATGGTTGACATTGTGTCCTTCTTCTCTCAGAATACTGGTGGAAGGGAGATGACGAGGAAGGAACGACAAGCAGCCGCCAAGTGTAGAAATGACCACATGTCGGTTAGGAGCTGATTAGAGCTCGAATGACACGCAACAGCCAGCCGAGGGAAAGTGTGGGTCACTCAGGGTCAAGGCTCGGCATGCACGGACGTCAGCTTGCGCTGCATGTGTGGTGCTGCTTCTGTGAGGCCTAACATAGTGATTAGAAATAAAGTTCTCCAATATCACATGTGGCAGTCATCTCTATGATCGCTCCCGTCGAGAAAGATTGGCGGCCAACGTGCGCAGCCTGCAGGGGAAGAAAAGAAGGCGGTACAGCACCCTGTATTGTTTCGGAGAGTCCACTCGTAGCTGAACACTGCGCACACTGATCTCACTGGGAGGAAGGACACCACAAGACTGCTGAATTCGTATAAAGCACTTGTCTCGAGTCTCTGGCCTGAAACAGTATCGCAGCTCTTTTGTCCAAACGGCGGGAAGTGTGTTCCATGTCATACGTGAATCTCACCATAGCCGTAATGGCTTGATCGAGCCTGATCGATGCGTGTAAGTTCGGAGCTGTCGACGAAGCAGCGTCTGCAAAGATCAGATCAGAAGGAAGAACCTGGTGCAAGTGCAACACACTGACTCGAGTGTGGTCTCTCTCTGTCGCCTGCTGATCTCTCGCCTGATCTGATTCTTTTCCCTCACCGATTTATTTCTGCGGGAGATGCAGGGTTGGGCGGACGACACACACTCTCTGTCGGAAATGTACGCTGATTCGTTCGAGATTTGATGTGATTTCACGTCTGCAATAGGCAAATCAACGCGGAGAAAAGCAAGGGAGCAAAAGCAGCAGCAGCAGCAGCAGCAGCGGCGGCGGCGGAAGCTGGAGAAGAATGCGCAAGAAGAAAAATTTGAAAACGCGCAGACTGAGAGAGAGGTCAAACGCAGCAAGAAGAAACAGGGAGCAGAAGAAAAAAAATCTGCTCGCACTCGATTGGGTGAAAACGTGCCGGCTTGCAGTGCGCACGCACGACAGCCCATTTTTGTCTACCAGCTTCGCTTGGGCCAACTGCCGCTGCCAGAAAAGCACAACGAGAATGTGGCGACTGTGCAGATGCCCCAACGTCTACCGTACTGCGCAACGCTTTGCAACTGGAAGAAACGCAGCACAGGATTTTCTTCTCAACACAACGAGGCAGCAGGGTAGGCCCTAGCGCGACACCGCGACCTGACAGCGTCGTTGGCCCCCTCGGATCTTCCATTCTCTATTTCATCCCGCTTGGCACGTCCATCCATCCTTCCTTTCCTCCCACATCATCCATCACACCCATCCTTCTCCCCTTCCTGCTTTTCTCTGCTTAGCATCATTGCAACCTCCCAACCACTTCTTGCTCGTGTCTACGTCTCAGGAAGTTCTGTAACCGTCGTCTCGATCCTCTGATTAAGGCGTCTACCACATCTACGATTCTCTTTTCCCGTCTCGCTCGTCCTTTCCACGTCTCCAAAATGGCGTAAGTAGTAGCAGAACACGTTGCAGCAAGGTGCCCGCTTTGCTCATTCCGTTGGTTCACTGACTGACCTTTCCCGTCAATGTTCTGTCTCAATTCCTCAACAGTACCTCCGCCGTCCTTGGTTACCCCCGCATTGGCCCTCAGCGCGAGGTCAAGAAGGCTCTCGAGGCCTACTGGGGTGGCAAGTCGTCCCAAGAGGAGCTTCTCAAAGTTGCTAAGGAGCAGCGCCTCCAGACTTACAAGTTCATCAAGGATGCTGGCGTAGACGTCGTGCCCACCGGTACCTTTTCGCTCTACGACCACGTCCTCGATGCTTCCAACACCTTTAACCTCATTCCCGAGAACTACGCCAAGTCTGGTCTCGATGCGCTCGACACCTACTTCGCAATGGCTCGTGGCCACCAGAAGAACGGCGTCGATCTCCCCGCCACCGAGATGCAGAAGTGGTTCGACTCGAACTACCACTACCTCGTCCCCGAGCTGAGCGAGTCCACCGAGTTCAAGATCAACAACACCAAGCCCATCGACGACTACCTCGAGGCTAAGGAGGCCGGCTACAATGCTCGCCCCGTCCTCGTCGGCCCCGTTACCCTTCTCGCTCTCGGCAAGCCCGGCAAGGACGCCAAGAACGCCGAGCTCGACCCCGTTTCGCTCCTCGACAAGCTCGCCCCCGTCTACGGTGAGATGCTCGCCAAGCTCGGCGAGGCTGGTGCCGAGTGGGTCCAGATCGACGAGCCCGTCCTCGTCCTCGACCGTGCTCAGCAGTATGCCGCCGAGTTCAAGGCCGCCTACGAGACCATCGCCAAGGCCGCTCCCTCGGTCAAGATCATGATTGCTACCTACTTCAACAAGCTCGAGTCCAACCTCGAGATCGTCAAGACGCTCCCCGTCGCTGGTCTCCACGTCGACCTTGACCGTGCCCCCGAGCAGCTCGACGAAGTCCTCGCCGCCTTTGCCGACACCAAGCACGTTGTCTCGCTCGGTCTCGTCTCTGGCCGTAACATCTGGAAGACCGACCTCAGCGCCGCCCTCAAGACCGCTCAGAAGGCCGTCGAGAAGCTCGGCGACGCTTCGCGTGTCCAGATCGCTTCGTCGTCCTCGCTCCTGCACACCCCCATCACCATTGCCAACGAGAAGAAGCTCAGCGCCGAGGTGCTCGACTGGTTCTCGTTCGCCAATGAGAAGTGCGCCGAAATCGCCACGCTCGCTGCCGCTCTCCGCGACTCGAGCTCTGCTGCCGATGCCCTCGCCGCCAACGAGAAGAGCATCAAGGCACGACGCGACTTTGAGAAGAACTCGGACCCTGCCGTTCGTGACCGCGTTGCCAACATCAAGGACGAGGACCTTGCCCGCAAGTCGCCCTTCAGCGTCCGAAAGGAGGTCCAGAAGGAGCACCTCAACCTCCCTGTCTTCCCTACCACCACCATCGGTTCGTTCCCCCAGACCAAGGAGATCCGTCAGTACCGTGCCCGCTTCAACAAGTCGGACATCACCAAAGAGGAGTACGAGAAGTTCCTCGAGGACGAGATCAAGATGGTCGTCGAGAAGCAGGAGGCTCTCAACCTCGACGTGCTCGTTCACGGTGAGCCCGAGCGTAACGATATGGTTCAGTACTTCGGTGAGCTGCTCGACGGCTTCGTCTTCACCCAAAATGCCTGGGTCCAGTCGTTCGGCTCGCGTTACGTCCGCCCGCCCGTTGTCGTCTCGGACGTCAGCCGACCCGCTCCCATGACGGTGCGATGGTCTTCGTACGCTCAGAGTCTCACCAGCAAGCCCATGAAGGGTATGCTTACTGGTCCCGTCACCATCCTCAACTGGTCGTTCCCCCGTGCCGACATCAGCAAGGAGGTGCAGTCCAAGCAGATCGCCCTCGCTCTCCGCGACGAAGTCATCGACCTCGAGAAGGCTGGTGTCCGTGCCGTCCAGGTCGATGAGCCTGCCATTCGTGAGGGTCTTCCTCTTCGTCAGAAGGACTGGGCCGGCTACCTCCGATGGGCCGTCGACTCGTTCCGTCTCTCCACCTCGGGCTGCTCGGACGCCATGAACATCGCCTCGCACTTCTGCTACTCGGACTTCTCCCTCATCATGAAGTCAATCATCGAGCTCGATGCCGACATGATCTCGATCGAGCACTCCAAGTCCGGTGAGCACCTGCTCGGTGCCTTCAAGAAGGTCGGCTATCCTTCGCACATTGGTCCCGGTGTCTTTGACATCCACTCACCCCGTGTGCCCAGCAAGGACGAGATGGTCGGTCGCATCAAGGCTATGGCCGAAGTGCTCCCCAAGGACTCGATCTGGGTCAACCCTGACTGTGGTCTCAAGACCCGAACCTGGGAGGAGTGCACTGCTCAGCTCACCAACATGGTTGCTGCTGCCGAGGAGTGCCGCAAGACCCTTGTCTAAGAATCATCTTTGTTTCGCATCACCATAAGCTCTTCTCGCCCCATGGATCCAGCATCAACTGCTTTGGTCCGGGTCGAGTGACAGCCCGATTCCCCCATTCCCTCTATCCTCTCGTCTTCTGATTCCCTGGTCTCCCTTTATTGTCGTCATTGTCTTTTTTCTCTATCTCTCTCGCATCTGTTTCTCGTATTCCACCTCTGTATTCTGTACACATTCAACATGATATCCCGCCTCAAAAGCATTCAACATGATCCTAGCAATTCCAGCCTTTCAACATGGAACGAACCTCTCTTTTCTTTTTCTGCGTGTGTGATTTTCGATGAGTTTCGACACGCTGCATGATGCTGATAGGGAGACAGACCCTCGACAGACAGAGCGAGAGACGCGTCCAGTGATTTATTCGAAAGTGACACTTTTCAAGAAATCACATGCATTCCAGATGGGAAAGACACACACGCATGCACACACACAAAGAGGAGCCAACGTGTGTTGCACGCACGCACGCACGCACGCACGCACGCACTGAGCCTGGCAAGGTTGTTCAGTGCAAGCTTGAATATCGGCAGTGGAACAGGCGGCTCGTCCAAGGTTCCGCCTCCTTCCTCCTTATCATACTTCTTTGTCTTCACATCCATTCTCGCATTCCGCACGCATTCAAAGTCCTCGCATTCATCTCCACCATGTCGGACGTCGAGCGATCCACCGTCTCAGTGCATGCTGACGAGACGTCACACGAGGAGCTTGAAAGCCAAGATCAACCAGAAGAGGCTGTCGCTGCAGGCGAAGAGTCGGTGGACGACGTTGTGGCAGGGAGCGATCGGACCTCGTCAGAGAAGGAAGGCGGAGAAACTCTTGCCCAAGACGAGACCGCAGGCGATCCAGCCGACCACGAAGACGATGCCAAACAGAGCGAACACGCCGATATCGGACCAGCCACCAGCCCCACGCCATCCAAGGCCTCCGCTCCATCGACACCCTCGGCTGCCGCCGCTCGTGCTGTAGAAACCCCCAAATCGAGCGCCACTACAACGACTGCACCTCGAAGAGTCGTTGCTGGAGCTCGGCCCTCTGTAGCAGGTACAGCAGCCAGGGCAGCACCTTCTGCGACCTCCGCCGGTACGGCACGTCCCGGCGTTGCAGGGCGTCCTAGCGTTACTACTGCCCGTGCCGCTGCGTCCACAGCCGCCTCAAGGGCTGGCGCTGCTACCGCTCGTCCTGTAGCGGGACGAACAAGCTTGGCCCCTGGCAGTGCTGCTGGCGCTGCTAGCACCGCTGCACGTCTGTCGACCGCCGCTGCTCGACCAACCGCAACAAGTGCGTCTAGCACTGCAGCTCGGCCCGCGGCCACTTCTGCTTCCGCAGCACGACGTGTGTCTACCGTACCCTCATCGCCAGCTGCGAGCACGACCGGCACTACCGCTGTGCGTAGACCTGCCGGTGCAACCTCTGCTGCTGCGCCAGGCGCCAGCACAGCTACAGCTACAGCGCGTAGGGCGGCTGGCGCCACCTCTGCTGCGACGTCTTCTTCAACTGCCGTTCGAAGGCCTCCTGTTTCATCCACTGCGGGATCAGCTGCTTCCTCTTTGGCAGCGAAGAAGGCGTCCGTGGCTGGGTCGAGCGCATCGTCTGGCGGAGCGCCTACTACAGCCGCCGCTGGAGCTCGACGTGCATCCACCGCAAGCAATGGCACCAGCACTACTGGCGCAGCTGCCCACCCAGCATCGGCCGCTCGATCCAGTCTGGCACCGTCAGCACGATCGGGCGCTGCCACCATGGCTGCATCTACCGGTGCTGCTGCTGCTGCTGCCAGGAAGAGCCTTGTCCCGACCGGAACAACCGCAACTGTCGCTGTTAAGGACCTGCAAGACAAGGTGGCCAGACTAGAAACCGAGCTAGCGGAGCAAAGCGACCAGCTGAATCAACTCAAATCTGATCTCGAGACCAAAGACGAGGAGCTGCAAGCCAAGACGGTCAGTCTTTCTGCAGCCGAGGCTAAACTCGTCGGGGCCAAGAACAATGCGCCAAAGGCCGAGGACGAGACCGGTCCGGCTTCTGCCGACCGCGTTCCAAGGCTGGAAGAGGAAATCGAACGATTGCGAGCTCAAATCGGCTCATCCATTGAGCAGCGCGACGATGAGGCTTCTCGGTACGATGCCGCTCTGACTGAGAAGCAAGAGGCCATTACAGCTGCACAGAGCACGATCAAAGACCTCGAGGCGAAGTTGGCCGAGGCTCGTTCGGCTCTCGACGATGCTGCCGTTGCCCGAGATGCCAGCGCTAAGAAGGCAGCCGCCAGCCAGTCCGAGGCTATGGCAGCTCTTAGAGACAGACTCGACGCCAGCCTAAAACAGATCGAAGAGCATCAGCTCAGTGCAAGGCAAGCGCAAGAGCAAGCACAGGTGGCTAACAAGACGGTCGCCGACCTTGAGCAACAGATCCAACAGCTGACTCTCGATCAAGCGCAGAAAGCTACCACAGACGATACACAACTTACGGTACAACGCGAAGCTCACAATTCCGCGCTCAAGGAGGCCAAAGATCTGGCAGCCATGTTGGAGTCTCAGAACAACACCCTACACGCTGAGCTGACCGACCTCAAAAACCAGCTTCTCGAGGCTCAGAATCAGGCTACCGAGGCGAGCGTCGCTGGCGAACAGAGCGCTTCTTCCTTGGCTGATAAGGAAGCCGAGCTTGTGGCCCTGAGGCAGAGTCACCAAGACCTGCAAGACAAGCTGGTTGAGCTTGCTGCCGTCGAAGAGAAGAATGCTGAGCTGGGAGAGAAAGTCTCAGCGCTCGCTTCACTAGAGCAGCAGAACAAAAATCTAGAGAGACGGTTGGAGGCCGAGTCTGACACTTTCAAATCTCGACTCGCCGAAGCCGTCGCTGCCGCCGAAGCTGCAGCTCTTGCAAAAGCACAGCATGCCCACGAGGAAGGACGAGCCGCTGAAGCGTCACAATACGCCGATGCAATGGCTGCGGCAGTCGAGCAGGCTCGGACGGAAGCGGAGGAGAAGCACGCAGCCGTGCTCGAGGATGCTGTCAGCAACGCTCGTCGCGAGTTGTCGGCCGAACACACGAAGACGCTCGAACGTACGCTCGAGGAAGCCAATGCCAAGCATGCTGAAGAACAGACGAGAGCAATCGATGCCGCTCGATCTGACGCCGAAGAGCAGCTCCGCCTTGTACTGCAGAAGGAGCACGAGGCAGCCTCGGAAGAAACGCGAGCTGCGGATGCTTCGCGCCATGCTAAGGAACTCTCCACTCTGGCCGATGCTCACGAGGCGACGCTCTTGCAGACTCGCGAGCAGCATGCATCCGAACTCTCTTCCCAACACGATGCTGCCGAGGATCGCCTCAAGGAAGTGCAACAAAGCCTGGAGCAGGTCAAGGCCGAACTCGCATCACAAGAGGCCAAGTACGCCGCTCAAGTAGCCGAGGTCAGAGCGGAGCACGATCAGAAGGTGATGGACGCCTTTGAAAAGGCACGCGCCGAAGCGGGAGACAATCACTCTACTGATCTTCAAGGGCTCAAGGAGCAATCCTCCAAGACCATCGAGCAGATGCGCAAGTCACACGCCGATGAGCTCGAGGCTTTGAAGGCCGCGCATGCCACGGCTCTCTCGGAGGCGGTGGAGCGTCACACGAGCGAACTGAAACGCGTGCAGATGGAGCTCGATGCAGCGCGGAGCGACCTCAAAAAGACCAATGACGCGCTTGCACAATTGCAACTGGAAAAAGGGGCCGCCGACATTCACATCCAATCGTTGCAGGCCGAGCTGGCTGCCGCCTCGGAGAAGGCCAAGCAGGCAGCCTCGAAATCGGCGGCAGCTAACCCCACCGAGACTTCTGCGCTTCGAATGCAGATTGAGCAGCTGGAGCAGGAGCTCGCCGACGTTCGCACCGCCCACAATCAGTCGCAGACTGCATTTGTAGAGCAGTTCGAGGCCATCTCGAACCAGCATGAAGACGACAAGAAGGCGTTGGTGCAGAAACACGTCGAAGAGGTCGGCCGACTCACAAAGCAGCACGACGAGGCCCTTGTGCCTCTGCGCGAGAAAGGGCTGGAGGACATGGGCAAGCTGATGGACTTGCAGGACAAGCTCGACGAGGCGGTTCGCGCTCGCGATGCTGTGTCGAGGGAGCTGGCGCTGATGGCGTCCAAGGCTGCCGCTGCCACCCCTACCACAGCGGCAAGCTTGCTCGATGGCCAGGGCAAAGAGAACCAAGAAATGAGCGATCTGGAGCGCCTCCATGCAGCGCACACCGAGAAGGTCGCTACGCTCTCGAACCAGCACCACGAGCAGCTCGAGCAGATCTTGGCCGAACGCCGATCCGAACGTTCTGAGCTCGAAAACTGTCGTCGCGACCTTCAAAACGCAAAGCAAGAGGTGCAATTCCTGACGCAAGAACAAGAGGACGTCGACAAGCTCAAGCAAGAGGTTGGAGAACTCGAAGAGCGACTCAAGCAGGCATTGTCCAGCGCCGCCGCAGCTTGATCGTGGTGCTCAGTGCGCGCTTGAAGACTGGGACGGAATGCTGAAAATTACGATTGTCTAGAGTACAAATACAGAGATAGATGAATGCGAACAACGTTTTCTACTGCGTCCTTTGCGAGAGGTTGAACGGAGGCGAGATTGCGAAAGGTGCACCAGGTGCCGGAGCACGTCTGATTGTAAGTGGCGATGTAGTCGGCATGAGACTTGGACAAGTTGTATTCGCGCATCAGCAGTGTATGGACGAGCTTTTTGATCATGTTGCGATTGATCTTTTCGATGGAAGTGTCGGCCTCGGCAGCGGAAGCGGTGGAGCTGGAGAGCGCAGGCCTGGAATCGGTGAGGAATGGATCTGGCGAAACAGATTCGACTTTGACCGCTTTGACATCGAGCAAGCCGTCACTGCGGTCTGGCTGAGTGAGGAGAGCCCGTGTAGGTCGCTTGCCCAGGTTGAGACGCGGCAGATCCGTTAGGATGCGATCTGCTCGATGCTTGATAGCTCTGGTGGGCGAGAAAACGCCGTTGTCCAGCGTCTCGCTCTTGATCTGCGCGTCGAAGCCAGGACTGCCCGCCACTTTGCGATCGGGACTGCAATGCCGCTTCTCGCCGCGTCGAGCGGGGGTATGTGCGCCGGAAGCTGTTTGCGAAAGCCCGCCGGATGCTCCCATGGGCGATGCGGCTGCGTGGCGCTGTGTGTGGCTGGGTTTGCGCTTTGATCGAGCTTGAAGCAGGGCAGAGATGGATCCACGCGGAAGCGGATCGTCTGGTCGCGGGCCTGTACTCGTTGGCATTGCTGCCACACCACCAAAGGCCGGAAGAGAGAGCCCTGCCTGACTGAAAACGTCTTGGAGCGTCTGCGGGCCAACGCTCTGCTGTCGGTGAAAACTGCGCGACCTGCTGAGCTCCTTTCCGGCAAGATTCACATCCGCTCTTTTCGTCGGGACCGTCACCTTACGTCCAAGAACGAGACGGATCGGTGTAGCGTCGGTGGATGGCTCGGCATGGTCGTCTTTCGATACAGAGGCCGGTTGTGCAAAGATGGCGTACTCCGAGGTGCCAGCAGCGGCGTAAGAAAAAGGATCCGACGCTGGAGCGCTGTCTGCACCAGCAAGCAACGAAGGCTGGAGCGATACCTTGACGACTTGGGCAGAACGACGGTGGCCCGCGTCCTCGACAAAGTCGGCATCGAAGCAGAATATGCGCTGGAAAAAGCTCCACGTCGCGGTCTCTCGCGGGTCTACATAGACGCGCACCTCTCCACTGGCGACCCAGTGCGTCTGTTTCTGATTCGTTCCACCGGCGACGGCTGAGGGTCCCCGATCGGTTGTGACGGCGGAAACGTGAAGTGATTGGTTTCGCAGCATCTCAAGGGCCAAGCATAGGTCGGCTTCCGCCTCGTGAATGTTGAGGTTCGCATCATCCTGAGCAGCCGTATTGCCTCCACCGAAGGGATTGGCGGAAGAGACGATAGCAATGCCTGGTAAGCGCGTGCCGTCGATCAGGACCAAATCGCTCCGCCAAAGAAGCCGCGCTTTGGCATCAAGTCGCTTGGCCATAGCAGCCTGGCTCTGGCTTTGGCTCTCGTTGTGGCTGCCGTGTTGCCGATGGCATCTCCTCTGCGCCGTCTAGGAGGTAGATGCACGGCAATGCGTCCAAGGTTGATGTAGCTGAAAGCAACGAGGTTGACGCGAATCAAAAAAAGCGATAAGTGCCACTTTTTCCTCGTGACGCGACTACAATTCCTGCGGCCATTCACCTGGACACCGCTCCGTTGGAGAAAAGAAAAAGAGAGTCCTACGGGGATTGAACCCGCGACCTGCAGAATTCACGTCACAAGAGACGTCGCTTCAGAATTGACCGAAGTCTGCCGCTCTACTGCTGAGCTAAAGACCCTATGGACTGAACGAAATCTATTGTAGCACATATACTCCATAAAAATGTGTTGCCATAGCCGGGCCGCAGCACGATGAGACGTCTAGGACCCTTACTCTTGTTTGTTGAGAAATTCTGGTCGCGACTCGGCGCGTAAAGTGGAGTGTTGCGTGTTGCAAAAAGTGAAAGCGAGACAACTCAGCTTTCCTCCGTACTGTAGCTGCTACCACTCTGCTCCTTCTCTAATGAGAACCTTCCGGCATCCATGACGGCCTCTCATGGCACAAGGCTCAGACGGGGCAATCAGCTCCGCGAAGGCATCGGCGATGGATCCGCCCATGGAGATGAGCCGAGCAGCAAACTGCTGCCGACTTCTGACCTCCGAGGGGACGGGGGGGCAAACGAGGAAGCGGCAGGGAACGAGGACGAGGACGAGGACCAAGAGACTGAGGACACCGATGAAGAGGAAGACGACGATGCTGATGAAGACGACGAAGAGGACGATGACGAGGACGAGGATGGCGCTGCAGACGAAGACGAAGACGAATCTCCTTTCAAGTTTCTGGAAGGGCTCGGTGCCAACTGGCTTACTGGAAATTCTCTAGCTCCAGGGCCGCCGTCGGCTCCACGCAACGACACATCTGGGCAAGACAACCGCTCACCCGCAGCAAGTGCAGATGACACTGAGTTCTATGGTGCCATGATCCAGATGCTGACCCACGTCCTGGGTTCGTCGGATTCGATCGCCTGGCCGAATCAGCCAACACCCGGATCGCAGCTGGCCCCCTCCCCCTTTGCTCATTCGTATAGCAGTCCAGCTCAGACGCCAAACCATACGACCGGAACGTTTTCGGCCTCTTCAAAGTCCGTACTGGGCAGCGGCGCCACTAGCACCAAAACAAGAGACAATAAGCCGGAGTTTTCGGCTCTGCAACCAATGATCCAAGCACTGATTGCACGTCTTGGCAAAGATCACCAGCTTCCGCGCCGGCCCGTGGGCGAACAGGACCTCACTGCGCTGCTTCAGACGCTTATGCAGCAGCAGCAGCGACAGCAAGAGCAGCAGACGAACACGGATGTTCCACCTCTGAGGACTGCCACATATCCTGAGATGAGCTATGGGTATGCCCAACCAGGCTCTATAACACAAATGCCCTCCAGCCGTTCTTCTCTCCAATACTCTGGTTCCGATGCCACTTTCGACCTTCCATCCAGCAGCAATTTCCATCAACCACTTCACTTTGCCGACCTCGACTTTGAGGATGAAGACGAGGACGATCCTGACTTTAATCCTGATCTTAACCCGAACCTTCCGCTTCCTTCCGCTTGGTCGCTGGCGGTACGCGATGTTGTGGCAACGGAAGAATCTCGAGCAGCCGCTGCAGCAGCAGCTGCTGCTGCTGCGTCCCACTCGGGAACGCCTTCCGGTGTTCAGAGTCCCGCGGATATGCTGCCTCCGGGCACTTACCGAACGGGCAACTTGCTGGCGAATGAGCGCTCAACGATGCGTTCGCCTGCCAGGGACACACCTGGACGTCGTACATCCTTTGAACAATCTTCCTCACAGCTCTCCAGGCGTACTTCCTTCGCACAACCTCTGACCCCGGCTGCTTCGGCACCGGCTCCTCCTGCACAACAATGGACTGAGGAGGAGGCCGGGAAGTCTGCGACGAGGCGTACAACTCCGCCTCCATCAGCACTGGCCGAGGCAAAGGCAGACCGGCCCCCTACTGGCACCGACGTTCTGTTTTCGCCATCCGGTCGGCCGATCAGAGCTTCGCGCAAGAGGCTGGCCTCTCCGACACCAGCAGCACAGCCCAAACCCACGCGATCGGACAAAGCAGGCGTCTCAGACGCCTCGCCTCAAGTTCAAGTCAACGCAGAGCAGGATGCTCCTCGGAAGAGAGGACGTAAACCTGTCCTGGAGCCAGGTGAGGCACAGCGTCGTCGTGCTCAACGCAACATCGAGTACCAGCGCATGCGACGCCAAGAGAAGAAGGCGGAGGAATCAGAGCAGAGCGAGATCGTGCTCGAGCTGAAGGCCGAAGTCAAGATCCTTCGTGCTGAACTGGAGCGTGTGCGCGACGAAAATGCCATGCTTCGCGCACAGCGAGAGCTCGACCGCCTCCAGCGCTCGAGTCGGACTTGAGGCAGTCTACACAAATATCCAAACGACCATGCATCACGGCGACTTTTCGCAATCATTATACCCTTTGTACTCTAGCATCCTGCAAACCCAGCGTCCCGCAAATCTCGAGCATCCTGCGTCCATGCATGATGCGATTAGCCGAGCTTGCCGCTATCGCCCACACGGCATTTCG
This sequence comes from Mycosarcoma mackinlayi, assembly GCA_928852645.1. Classification (NCBI taxonomy): domain Eukaryota; kingdom Fungi; phylum Basidiomycota; class Ustilaginomycetes; order Ustilaginales; genus Mycosarcoma; species Mycosarcoma mackinlayi. Next base: position 1,565,149 of record CAKMXS010000005.1, on the reverse strand, counting down.
AGTGAGCGAAGCAACCTAGAAAAAGAACAATATGCCGGCTGTTGCGGATGGCGGAACGGAAGTCTAATTTGTAAAACATGACCTTTCCACCTGAATTGCTGCTCGCCGTTCACCACCATCATCTTTGGCTTGCTCGGGGTCTTTCGGGCGCTCGTGGCACGTCATGCCGCCCAAAGCAAAGACCTTGCGTGCCGATGCAGCCCTCTCTGCGTCTCCCGCCTCTGCATCGTCCCCACCTAGGCCTCTCGGATTTCGAGAACCGTCCTCCACATCATTGGGGTCGTTGCCGCAAATCGAGGTGAAACCACAAAAGGCTTGCGTCCTTTGCCGCCGATCCAAAGTAAAATGCATTCATGACGGTGCGCCTCCTTGCAAGCGCTGCAAAGATACTCACCAAGAAGCACAATGCAAGTTTCGGCTTCGAGCCGACGATGAAACATGGCGCGAGCGCACGGACGATGTCTTGAGCCGGCTTGGCGAAAGCGTAGATTGGCTCGTCGAGCAACAACGCCGTCAGCAACAGCAACAGCAACAGAACTTCGACTACGGACGCTCCGATAGGCCAGGATCCAGCAGCTCCCCGATGTCGGCCCCATCGCCACGGAAGCAGTATCGACCCAATCTCTACCGACCGCCACCGTCTCCTACAAAGGCGGCAGGTCCACCGACATGGCATAGCCACCCGCCTCATGCCGGCCCTTCCGGCGATTATGCGCCTTCGCATAACGAATCTACACTGCTCCACAATGGATCGGCCGCTCAGAGCCGTCCCTCGTCGACTACTTATCTCGGGTTCGATGGTGCTGCCGGCCTGCTCAGCCCAGGAGACTCGCACCCTCGATCTGCTTCATCGCCATCGCATTCATCTGCTGCCGCCAACAGGAGTCAGCGCTCCCCTTCTTCAACGTCGCAAATGATTCGAACTCCGTACAGCCATCATCCGCTGCCATCATTTTCTGCACTGCCAACCCACCACCACTCCTCCGCAGATTCCTCGTCGTTCGCGACGAGCTGTTCGGCGCCTCATCTTGCTCCTCCACACCGTGTCATCTCCGCTGGATCCATCCCCGTACCCAACGAAGCGTCGTCACATTTACGACATGTCCAGCCCGTCTCGGCTCTCGAGCCCGGCCAGAGTCTCTCTTCCTCGATCCTCCATGCTGTTCAGCAGCCGCTCAGCAGCCGCGGACACGCAAGTAAGGCACAGACAGGATCGCCGACGACCCCATCGAGCTCGCCATACGCAAGACCCTCGCACTTTATTGGGCGCAACGATCCACGTCTCACGGTGATCTCGATGGGCCTCGTCTCTATGGATCAAGCGCGTCATCTCTTCAAGTTCTTTGCGCGATATCTGCAACCTCACTGCTTTGGGTTCCCTTCCTACCCGGCAAACGAGCACATGACTCCACTGATCATTGCCTGCATCCTTATGGTTTCGTCCATGCACGAGCCCAACATGCGGCGGTACTTTGAGCGCTTCCGCCATGAAGCCTTTTCTTCTCCCCTGCTGCTCGATCAGCCGATCGACCCGCACGCACCGCTAGATCCGGAACTTGGCATCGGCGTCGAAGAAATCACGGGCGCTTGCATCGCCGCTTGCTGGCTAGGTGGGCAGACGGCACTATCGATCGCACGCCTGGCCCGCTACTGGGCGATAGGGTATCTGGACCACTTTGAGGTGCGGTCGGCGCAGACTCTGGGCGAATGGATGACGATCCTACCGCCCTTTCGTCAGATCGACCTGGTAGGTAAGCTCCGCATCTGGTTGATGTCGTACATCACCGAAGCGCATCAAGCCATCATCAACGACCAACCAAGCCTGTTCCCCGCTAGCGAGCCCGCTCATTACTGCCAAGGACTTTTGAATGCCAGTAGCCACAGTGCAGAGCTGAACCAATCGTTTGCACATAACAATGCGATCAAAAGACCATCAGAGGCATCTCACAATATGGAAGAAACGCCCAAGTCGAACCACTCGCAATCCTCAGCTTTACTGCCCAACGACGACGCAGGCGGCATCAGCTCATTTTCGTCGGATCGTCAGCTCGTCGCTCATGCGCGGATGATGTCTATTCTCCTTGCAGCGCAGAATCTTCATCGCTCCGCCCGGGCCGCTGCAACAGGTGCTCGGTCATCACCACAGGAGGCGAGAGGTCTCCAGCCAGCTGATATGGTGGAACGATGGCGCGAGGGGCTGGAAGACCTCAACAGGTGGCGTCTTCTTACGTCGCAGCATTCCGATTTGTCGGACAGCTCCCTCGAGTCGATCGACCTTTCTTTGCTCTACCATCTATCGCGTACCTTTCTGGCTTCGCATCCGCTGGACCCGGAACTCGGCATCCTGGACGAGACGCAGCACGCCCTCCGAGCAGATCCGAATGCCGATCCTCCCGACTTTTCGCGGCTTGCAATCGCACAGCTCCGCACCATCTCGACGGCCAAGCACTCGGCATTGTTTGCACTCAAGCTCGCCACCACCGAATTCGGCGAGAAACTCTCGTACCTTCCGCAATTCTATCACTGGCTATTAGGTCACGCAGCCGGTCTCCTGTTGCTGCTAGTCCAGCGTAAGGAGATCTTTCTCATGGCCAAGGAAGCAGAGTCGCTGCTGCAAGTCACGGAGAAATTTGTGCAACTCTATGTATTTCGTATTACAAGCCACTCTTTCCATTCGGTCGCGGGCAGCTCTGGCGGCAATTCGAGCAAGCAGCGGACCGACAGAGCAGGTCTCAAGCGATCCGCTTCCGATGCGGAGCTTCGAGAGGGATTCGAGGACGATGAGCGTCGGAAAGAGCAGGGCGGTCATGGTGCGGATGGAAGCGGCGACCCGCTCGACTTTCAGTGGCCCTTTATGTCTGGCTTTCCGACCACGGCGCAGAACGGGCCATCGTCGTCCACCACTGCCACCGACGGGAACGGCATCCAGAGCAATCCGAGTTCCGGTGGAATGATCTCAACACCTCCCAACCCGATTTCGCAGCAACAAGTCAACCACGGCAATCCAGCCGAAAAGCATCCCGCTCTGACCAATGCCCAAGCTCTAGCCCGCGCACTCTACACTGTGAAGATGCAGTTTCAGTCGCTGGATGTACAGCTTTGAGCGCTTCGTGTCGCAGCTTTCCTTATATAGCATCTGAAGCCGAAACTCGATGCTTTTTCCATTTTACTTTTGCCTTTTTCGTGTGTCATGCGTACTTGTCGCTCTTGAGCTTGCTGCGTCGATCGAGCATCTCTTCGGCCAAACGACCTTCCTTTTCTGCCTTTCTGAGAGCGCGCCTTTCCTCTTTTGACAAGGTGGACGCATAGTCGGACGGGAGGTAACGAGAGCCTGCACGGGACCTGAACGTTTCCAACTCTTGAGCGACGACTTGGTCTCTTGAGCCGACTTGGAGCGCTGTGGGATCATTCGCCTTTGTTCGGTGCACGCCTTTTGCATCGGAAGAATGGCGCGCAGCATGTCGATGCTTCCATTGCACCTTGATGGTCCATGCTGCCTCGCTGTCCGCCGCGTCGCAGTCAGCACGGACTACCCTTCGTCCGCCTGCTACCTGGTCCAGACCAAGATACCGGTTGTGCACGGATCGCAGCCTCCACGACTCTCGATTGGATTGCTCGAGGATCCATTCTTCTTGCGGCCCCCTTGCTTCCATCGATGCGCGAAGTAGACCGGACTTGTCTGCTCCTAAGAACTTTCCCTCAGCGCTCTTGAATGTGAACCGTGCGGGCGCAGAACTTCCTGGCACTCTGGTCGCGATCCAGACTTGATACACTGAAGTCGGCGTTGAGGTTCTGATGTCGGTGGATGGCCCTGCACTTACGATCTCTGCCCCTTCAAGCTCCTCCGCTAGAATGGGATCGGACGCAAGCAGGTCTGCTCGGTCTTGAACCGAGGCTTCGTTAGTGCTCGGCATCACAAGTGCGGCTTCGACGCTTTGCAGTGTTGGCTGGAATGCCACGCAGTGCGATACATCCGATGATCCAGAAGCGTCATGCTGGAATAGGAAGCATGGCCCGCTCAGATCTTGCTCTGTTTCGACGGCTACCCATGCCTGCTCGTCCCCGCCCACATCATCGACATCCGAAGCATCGCCCGCTTTACGCTTTCGAGAGCTGGCGGATGTTTCGCCATGCTCATGCTTGCTGCGTTTGCGCTTTCTTGGCTTGTCGCCTTTGAAGCTGAGGCGCAAGCTCTTGGCTTTTGGTGTGCTCATCGTGTTTGACTGAGCATGGCTGAGCTTGTGAAGGTGCAAGTTGCACGTCAAGCTCCACATACTCTCAATGCGCTCAAAAACGCTCTCGCTGAAATTCTCTTCCGAAATCCGTCGATGCATTTTACGTCGTATCACTATTGTGCGGCTTTTCGGCATTGCAAAGACTGGTTTACTAGCAGAAGACAGCTTTTCTCAACTAGCATAAGATTGTGAAGAAGAGCAAGCGGCGCTCAGAGGAGAAGGATGTTCCAGGTCGTTCAGCCGATTCGTCCACAAAATAGGACGAGCCGGATAGTTATGACAAGGTTGATGCATCGACGAATCGATTAAATGTGTTGCTGCTGTAGCCCAGGTTGTCCCGTCACAGAAGATGTAGATTGCATCTTATGGACTCTATTATAAGGGCAAGTTTAGAAAGAAGCATGTGGGAAAAGGAATTGGAGTCAAGGAGGCAGATGAACGGAGAGGATGGAGCGAGACAAGAAGCGAGGAGTACACGATACCGACAACGGCTGCACTGATGAGCCACTGGGCGACAGTCAAACGGATTAGCGCTGTCTTGCCGATTGAGGAGGAGTCGGTAGCGCTGAAAGGTCAACGAGTAGCATTTGTGACTGCACGCAGTCAATCGACCTTGTGTGAGTGACTAGGTGATGATGGTAGCAAGGACAGCCTACAATTTGGAGGAGAGCTCTGACTTGAGGAAGCAAAGGCGAAAACCCTTTTTTCCCCTTCTTTTGCGTCTTCTTCTTTGGCGTGCGTTTTACCCTCTCGCGCGACAGACGAGTCTTGCAGCTAAAGAGTTCCGCGCTGAATGACAGCTCGACTCCGTAGTGTAGTCAAACAACCAAAACCCTCCCATTCGACAGGAACCCTCCAAAACCGCGAAGAAGCACGGAGCGGATGATTCGATATGTCGCGAGCCCCTCTGATGGGTAATCATCCAGTCGGACATGTCATCCGGCAGTGAAGCGCTCATCTGACGATCCAGCCGCTCGTGTTCGGGGCTCAACAAGCAAGATGTCAAAACGATCTGCAATCACGAAATCGACGGGGGCTATACATGTGCGTGACTCGATGGAGCTTCCTCTGCTTCTATCACACGAAGTTACTTTGCTGGCGCAGCATCTAGCAGAGTGCATCGCCTCTTGCTCAAGCAAAAAGACGAGACCTTCTCGATCCGCTTGCGCTGAGCTCGCCTTGCAAGTCCTCATCGTCGCAGCGGGCATCCGCAGAGCAGCGTTGATTGATGCATTGAGCTTGACCATCCAACAAGCCCAGGCGGTCGAGTTGAAGCTGAAGGACCTGCGCAGACTGTCTATCAATGGAAATCTACAGCAAGCACGGTTGCTGTTCCACGCCCCCACCTCTCAGGTGTTCATCCTCAGCACGCGTCAAAGTCTCTGGTCTGGCATTGCGAGCATCACGACTGCGACCAATCTTACCGAAGGCTTGCCTCAAGCTTACTGGATCGATGCGCGACTCACATCTGAGCATCGCTCTCCAAGCCTTGCCGTACCCGACCCACACATTTGCAACCTCATCGCTGCAATCTACCAAGGCGTCTTCGAAGATGACACAGAGGAATTGTTGGTCGCCTCACAGGCTGGCCCGGTCGGCCCATGGTCAGCGCCAGCGGATGACTCAGACGATGCTCAGCTCGTCGGTGTAGCGCTAGCCGGCTTCCTCTTGGAGTATGGCGCTATTTACTGCATCCACAAGCTGTCTTTACAAGACGAAGCTCAGCAAACCCGCTACGTCGTTCGGCCTTTCCGATTCCTGAAGCAAAATCCTGTCGACGGCCACTTTGCGACGACCCCGGCCAATAGTCTTGGGTCGCAGCCGCTCGTGCTCTTTCAAGTTCGATGGTCCCATTCATCGGACATGAGTATCGAGTTGCTTTCCTTTTCGGTGCCCCAGTGCCTCAGCACCGACCAAGATATTCAGAATCGACGTACATTCTTACTCCAGGCTTTTCAAGCTCGAGTCGACGGTGTCAGCTCCACGAGCGCCTTTGCACACGGGCACATTGTCGTCAGAGTCTCCCTCGTCACTTTGCCTCAAGTTGCCTTGTAGCTCACAGTCAAGTCTCACGATAACACTTGCACACGATTCACGTACGCCAGATCTAAACGGCGAAGACGGTCTGCAGTTGGTCAGTCGTCACGTTGTGAAGAAGCTTGCACGGAGCGAAGACACGCCCATGTCTTTCTAACTAATTCTACATGCTCCGCGCGCCGAGCGATGTCCATCAAGTTCACACGCAGAGCCTTATCTCTGTACCGTGAGTGACTCCCCGCTCCCGCTCCAGGAACAAGCTGTAATACATTTTTAATACTAGATTTGCACTCGGCGCGTCTCCGCATCGCTCATCCAAGGCACCGGCTCTCTGGTGACGCTGCTCTCGTCAAGATGGTCCCCACCAAGCCCATGTGTGTCGAGTCCTTCTCCACCTACCCCCCTCTTGGCCGTTTCGCCGTCCGTGACATGCGTCAGACCGTCGCTGTCGGTGTCGTCAAGAGCACCGTTGCTGCCGCTGCTAAGGGTGGCAAGACTACCAAAGCCGCCGTCAAGGCCAGCAAGTAAGCTGTTGGCATCATTGTCAACTGCTTGTGGCGACCAAAGCGTCAGTACTCGCTGTTGCCCTGCTCTGTTCTTGTTGGCTGCTGGCAAGCACAAACTCGGTTGTTGATTACACATGACAGTGCGGAGAAGACCCACATTTCGTGATCTTGCATTCTGCTCCAGATTCTGTTCTTGACCACTTAGGTTCGTCACTTTCATCTTCTCTAGGCTGTCAATCATCATTTTTCGACAGAAGGATTTGAGTAAAGGTCAGTGGTGGGTGACAGCGCATCCGCCCATGACATCCTGCTAACAGAAATCCCAAGGCCCTGTCCCATGTACTTGAACTCAAGAAGCTCTGGGCAGATGAGAGGTGTATCATTTGGGGCAGTGTTAAGTTGAGTAGGCCATAGTCAGGATCCGGAAGTGAAATGCGAGAAATTGTGAATCTAGGCCTGCGCCCTGCCTGGGCGGGGCGGGGCGCCTCCACATCCTGCAGCAAGACTCACACCGCCTTGCTTCCACTGGCTGCAATATTGAACGGATACTTCCGACATCGCATCTATTATCATGAGCTGTGTTGATCCGCGAGACTGCTCAGGATGCAACCCTCAACGCAGCCTCATGAGCGCGGCTATCGCCAAGAAAGAGGCCGATTGGATGCGCCGTATGCATCCGCTGGACCGTCGCACTCACAGAACCTTTATAGCCCATTCGCTTCTGCTGCACCAGCACCGCCTCCGGGTCGGCCCATTCGCACCACTCCGCCAGTCTTTCCGATAGCTCCGTCAGATCGTACGCAGGCATATAACTACCAAGTCCCTCACAGCCCTCGTCCGCAACCGCCACATCCTCAGACCCGTGTCGACGCTATGACGATCCCGATTGGCGACCGCCTCGTGAATCCCTACGAGCAGCGAGAGCAATTGATATCCTACAACAATGCTCTGTTCGCACAGAATGCCCCTTATCGCGGTGCGCCTCGCCAGAGCTTTGGTCAAGGCGACCCGCTCTTCACCACTAACCAAACAGCAGCAGCTCGTATGCCCGACCATTCCGCTCGGCCTTCGCTGTCATCACGGCCTCGTCCCTCGAGCAGCCCTTCAACTCCCGGATCGCCTTCCGCACTAGCACAAAGGATACCACAACGAGTCGCATCGAGCTCATCGGCGCTTCCGAGCCCGAGAAGTCGAACAGTTCGCGGCAACTTGGCACAGCCATCACATGGTGCACCAGGGCACGAGGCTGATGATTGCCCAGGCTGCCGTGCAGAACTGGAGGATGCTATCAAAGCGTCATTGCAGTCAGCTCGAGAGGAGAACGAGAAGCGCAGGAGAGATATGTGCGAACAGCAAGACTTCCAGGACATTTACGCTGCCAACGCCGACGAGAACGAGCGTCAACGTCGTCTCGCTGAGGAAGAAAATCAACTTTTGCAAAAAGCGATCCAAGACAGCCATCGCGAAGCCGAGCTGCAAACGCAGCGAAGACTTCAGATCGAAGAGCAGTTGCTGGAAGAATCGCGTCAGTTTGCTGTCCGACAACGCGAACAAAGTGACCGACTTGAAGCAGAGATGCTCGAAGCTGCCAAGATCGCTTCTTCGGAGCAAGAGCAGGAGAGACGCCGCCAGATGGACGCAATGAAAGATGCGGAAGAGAAAGCGATTCAACTTAGCTTGCAGGAGCAAGAGGAAGAGTGGGAGCGCCGCGAGAGTGCCGAACGGTCCTTCTTGGAGTTCCTGGAGCAAAGAAGCAACGTCGATCCACCAATGACACCCCTGTCCTCTGTTTCCAATAGCTTCTCAGCTTCAAGGCCAGCCTTTGCCTCTCGACGAACGTCGTCTGCCTCTTCTGTACCGCAACATGCCGACATCCGTTACCTTGATGCTGAATATTGGAATTTCGCCGGTCACGGCGAAGCTTACCGACTAGCCCTTCAGATGCAAAGCGCGACGCTCGCCGAGTCCAATGTACATAACACAGCATCTGCGTCATCCTCACGAACTCGCCGGCCGCTGCCTCGTACACCCGAAAGGTTGGACTTTACCGACGAGAATCGAGGCGATCTGTTCGCCGGATCCGCAAGAAAGCAAGACCTTTCAACGACATCGTCGCAGAAACCAGATAATTCCGCTGCAGACGACGCACCTCCAGCTTACTCCGAAGCAACACAGCCGGCACCGTCGAACTCTGCGGCCCCTAGTACTGCTATGACTCCGCCTAAAGAAAAGGCATCATCTTTGCGATATGACACTGCCGCCCTCGAAGCTCTCAGCCGTCCCGTACTGCCGCGTCATTCCTCTTCTTCCAGCTCAGCGCAAAGCCGTACACAAAGTAGTTCAAAGACGAGTTCGCCGAGAACAAGTTTCACAGGTGCCTCGAATCAGATCAAAGTCTCTCCAACACCAACAGCGAGTAGCGAGGAGTCGTCCGCTCCACACCCTGAAGCAGACCCGCCATCGATACCACAGCGTGGAAGCTCCCATTCGACGCCGTCATCTAAGCGCTTCAGCGCCTCTGCGGCCTCTCTCGCCCCCGAACAGCGCGGGCAGCGAGCGCTGTCCGGAATCGACTTTGGCTACGGCAGTCTGCCCTTTGCACCTAGTCTCGACAGGATCTATCCTACACCGTCCCAATCTGGAGCAGCCACGACATCTTCGTCGACAGCGAAAGCTCTCTTCCCGTCGACCATCGAGCTTTCTAAAGTGACCAGGGAGTCTGAAATCGGCAGCGGTCTTTCGGGATGCAGCTTTTTTGTCCTCCGCGCTCACTCGTGGAAGAGTCTGCTCCGCGCCATTGCTTGGTACGGCAACAGTCGTGTAGAGGCTTCGCCTGCGCAAGTTGTAGCGGCCAGCGACCAAAGATCGCGCTGCCTTTTGCGCGCCGAGGTGGAATTTGTGACGCCGACCCGGGTGGACCTCGGCTACGGAGTTGGCGAGTATGCCAGAGCCGCGCAGAACACCGGAAGTATGCCGAAGAATCCGTCACCTGCACATGTAGCTCTGTGCCTCTCGCTCTTGCCCATATCAGCTTCGAAATCGAGCGAAGCTAGCGCATGGCTCAAGTCGGAGGAGTATCAAATCATCAAACGAGAGTCCAGACGCTTGGATGCATGGTATGCTGGCAAAGGTTCCACACGACGGCTGGTGCAGCTTGCTCGTCAGCCGCCCGCCTTACCGGCGACGATGGTGCAGATCGCTCAGCTGTTACATGCTTCTCACTCGTTCAGTGCAGCATGTCCCTCATCTGGTTCAACAGCACGTCACTCGCCACGCGATCTCCACCATGCTATTGAGCGGCACGACGAGGGCTTTGTGCGCAAGCAGCAGGCCATGCTCAACGCGGGATCCGCCCTCGCCTCGCATGCTGGCAGCGGACCTTCCAATCCGCGTGTAGGCATGCAAGCTCCTCGTCGCACATCTGCTTCGAACGATCATCATGGAAACCTAGATGGTGTGGAAGAAGAGGTTGACGCTGATGACGATGACGATGACGAAGTTGATGTCAATGACCTCACCCTCCTCGCTGATGGATCGTTCGATGCTCAGGACAAAGTTCTCATGGGCAAACGTCAGAGGCTCAAGGCCAAAGTCAAGCGTCGCCTGGCGAAGCGCAATTCGGACGGCAGAGTCGTCGACGAGGATCTGGCTGCTTGGATCACACCGTTCGACCTAACGCAGCACGGCTAGCGAATTCTCGATCTTTACTTTTATGCAGATGGTGGTCACTCTGCGAATGCGAATGAAACACGCGTGCTGGCACAGCCTGTCACATGCACAAAAGTTCGTTTGATCATCTGAATGCTTGCAGTTTTTTGAGTCCCAAAGAATGCGGAAGATAGGACTTGAGAGTGATGCACTGTCCTTGTAGTGGAACAGCAAGGATATGGCGAAGAGTATGAAATACACGATGGAGAAGCACGAGACCACCTACTGCTAGAGAGTGGTTCGGGAGTGGGAAAAGGAAAGAGGCACTATCACGTAGGCCCCGGATGGACCTCCAAAAAGGCGCACGTGAAGCTTTTCATCGCACGACTTAGGAGGCAGGTCGTGCAAAGTAGGGAGAACCAAGAGGCACTTGCTGCGGCCGTGGGAGTGAGAAGCTGAAACAGTGTGCAACCTGGCGATATCGTCGGAAAGAGACTCAGCGTGTTGGAAACGGACGGACTACCATGGCTGGTGAAATGCCTCTTTGTCGAGAGGGGTGCGAACCGCTTAGTAGCCGTACGAAGCGAGCTGGGCGTTGACGTCCTTGAGCTTGTCGGCGGTGGCGGTCTGAGCGGAAGCGCGTTTCTTGGAAGCAGCGACCTTGCGCTCGAAGTAAGCCTGCTGCTTGACCTTGCGCTTGGCCTCGAGCTTGTCGACGGTCTCCATGTGGTTCCAGCCGACCTCGTGCGAGATTCGCTTGATGGTAGCGAACTTGCGGCCAGGCTTGAGACGGAGGACACGGAGAGCAGCGGGGATGACCATGAGCTTCTTGCGGTCGTAAGGAGGAGGGACACCCTCGTAAACCTTCAATCGCTGGAGGGCAGCGGCACCACGAGCGGTCTTGTGGGGAATCATTCCGCGGATAGCCTTGTAGAGGATGCGAGAGGGAGCACGGTGGTGGAAGGGACCGGCCTTCTTGGGGTTGACCAAGTGGCGCTTGTGCAGGTAGGCGTGGTACTTCAACTTGTTGCGGAAGAACGAGCCCGAGACGTTAATGAGCTCGGATCGGACAACGACGACCTTCTGGCCAGAGAGGAGCTCCTTGGCCAGGGTGGCGGCGAGACGACCGAGAAGGTGTCCCTTGCCGTCAACGATGTATGGGTTAGCCTGCTGGAGGGACATCTATAGTATCGAAGTGGGGCGTTAGATGAAGTCGAGGAGAAACCAAGCGAAAGCAAGACGGAGTCAATTTTTGTGCTCTGACGATTCTGTGATAGCAACCAGCTGCGGTTTTGGGGATCGACCAAGACACATCTCGACACCATATCCGACGCCTTTCCAGAACCTTCGATACTGCTGGTAGTGACCGGCCCCAGAACGCATGAAACAGTGAAGACCTTGTTCCTGGTTGAGCAAGTTGGAGCAACATTCCAGCCACATATCAGGCAACACTTCGGCCACATATCAGGGAGAGTAACGCAGGATGTCCGTGTGTTCCGGCGTCCATCGATGTGTCGGCAGGTAGCGCATATGGCTGGATCAATTGTGTAGCTGACCTGGCGTGCTGCGATGATGATGCAACCTTTGTCCAATCTTGAACAGGTTCCGCCTTTACAAGCCATCCAATTGTGGCAGCAGCGAGCGAAGAGACTGCATGAGTGCGATGAGCAACGCACTCCGGTCATGGTTGTCTCTAGACAACTGATCAACCTATATCGTGACAACACCATCCTTGGCCTTCCTTTCCATGCTGTTCAGGGCGAGCCTGGTGCTCCTTCTTCACGTGTGCTGATGTTATTGGCAATGGTCTGGTATCTCCGCTGCCCTTTCTCCAATGATCATCGCTGTACAGATTGATGTGGCCGATCGGAACTGCAAAGCTATGCTGGTCTGTAATGCATACCGATGCTAAAGCTAGTGTTGGAAGATATGCTGCGAGCGTGCGTGTCGGAAGGTGAGTCGAGTAGCAGCAGCGGTTGACGAGCAAGAACACTAACCTTGACTATACGATTCTTGACGGGTGTGGTGGTGTCGAAGATGATGACGAGCAAACCTCGAATCGCAATGCCCAGCAAGTTTGATTGCAGCGCTGACCTTGGCTATGCAGCCTACACTCGCTCTTGTTCAAACTCGAGGGAGCGTCTCTTCCCGACAGGTCCAGCCCCAGACTATAGTCACGAGTCTGAGCTCGACTTGGCTGCGCCGCCTGCTGTTGCACTGTGGATTAATTTATCGAATCTAAAAACCAAAGTACTGTTCAATTTGGAATTTCTGCCAAGTCTGGTAGGCTTGATCACGTGCACTTCGGCCGATATTGATAATTGGCACTTTAGCAGAGGAAGCCTGCTCAATTGGCCATTTGGAGGTGGAAGGGCCTGGAGCGAGTGTGAGCCTGCTGGCAGTGCTACGCCGTGCGGCATGGCAAGCCGTGATCCCATCCGTCCGTTGACCTCGGCCATTGCGAGCATCTCTTCAACTTCCGCACACCATCCATTCTACACCATCCCCAGATTGTCAAGATGGCTGCCACCTCCATCCCCATCGTCAAGAAGCGCACCAAGGCGTTCAAGCGCCACCACTCGGACCGATACCACCGTGTCGGCGAGTCGTGGCGCAAGCCCAAGGGTATTGACTCTGCTGTTCGTCGTCGTTTCCGCAGCACCGTTCGTATGCCCAAGATCGGCTACGGTTCCAACAAGAAGACCCGACACCTCATGCCCAACGGATACCGCCGCCTTGTGGTCTCCAACGTTCGCGACGTCGAGCTCCTCCTTATGCACAACGGCGTTTACGCCGCCGAGATCGCCCACAACGTCTCCTCCAAGAAGCGCATCGACATTCTCGAGAAGGCCAAGGCTCTTGGTGTCAAGGTCACCAACGCCAACGCCCGCGTCCGTGCTCAGGAGGCATAAGCGTGTCAACCTATCTCTCACCGACCTCATCTGCAGTCGCACCTCAGCCATCGACGACGATCTGCGCATAAGCTCGTCCACACCATGATGTTTTCGTCCGTCACAATTGCAGTTTCCGTCACATCCACCGCCACCATCATCACACACACACATACACACCCAAACATGCCTACACCGTGATGTCCTCTTTCGCCACTCTCGCATTCTCATGTACAAGTACCACATACATACTCTTCACGCAAGAATCTTCGCTGATTCCTGCGCAAAAATAGCAACCGCCCCACCTCTTGCGGGCCCGATCAAAAGACCATTCTTTCTTCCGGCTGTATATTGCTGTGCTTTCGGCTGCTCAAATTCTCCCTGATCTCCGTCGTCTTCGGCACCGATGCGAGCATTGATTGTTTGCACCTGAGTTTGTTCGTGAGATAGAGGCCCGCAATTTTCCCAGTAGTTGTTAGATTTCAACTACCAATGCATCAGGTGCCGAGTTCCGGCGCGCTAATCGTGTCGGGAATGATGTGTGGAGTTAGTTGAGTGTGCATTGCAAGCAGTTTAGGATCTTTTGGCTCTTTCCACAAAACCAGACACATCTCTCGACATGTTGCATTGGCACCATCAACAAGACTAACGCGGAACATAATAGCCCGTCAGCATCTGTTGCAAGCCACTAGCCGTCGTCAACGAGGTCGACTCGAGATACTTCGTGAACCTTCTATCGGCAGCGCTGCGCAACTGCAAGTATCGTGTCTGACCTTCAATCATACCAACGTCCAAGAAACCAGCTATGAGTGATGCTGCTAGCGGTTCAGCATCGCCGGCCCCGGGAGCTTCTGCAACGGAGCTAGGACCTGGAGGGACAAGGCCGAAACGCGCTGTTCGACCGACGGCGAAAGCGCTGCTCGCGCGAGAGCAGTCACCAGAAGGATGGGAACATGGAGGATCCAGGAGATCGCAGCCCTCGCGGCCGATCCGCACCTCATCAGGTGCCCGACCCCAAATCAAGCTCAAGATGAAGGCATCGGGGGGCGGAACCGCTGCGGGAACAGGGCAAGGGCCCAAGACACAAGCCTATATGCAAAGCTACGATCGTGAGCTCGATTCGGAAGACGACGAAACAGGTCAAGGTCTGGCGTTCGAGGAGCAGCTCATCTTTCGCATGCCCGAGGGCCCTGAATGCGACAAGCTGCGAGAAAGTATCCAAAAACGACAGATCGGTGACGACGTATGGTTCAAGTTCAAAGATTCCAGAAGAGCGGTTGTCCATGTTGGCGATTCGCTCTTTTCGGCCAAGCTGGTAGATTTGCCTACCATCACAGAGTCGCACAAGACGCTGGATAATCGTCAATTCTTCAAGGTCGCCGACATTGCACAGATGCTCGTTCTGGAGGGCAAGATCGCCGATGAAGCCCAGGCGTCCTCCAGCAGCGCGGGCAAAGGCTTCAACATTGAAGATTTCATTTATCCTCACGGAATCACGCCGCCCATGCATTGGGCACGGAAACGTCGTTTCCGCAAGCGAGCAGCGCGACGAGCCATCGAGACAACGGAAAAGGAAGTGGAAAGGCTGCTCAAAGCCGACAAGAAGGCGGAGCAGGTCGAGTACGAGATGATCGATGCAGCCGAAGAGGGCGGCTCGGAAGATGACGAGGACGATCAGCGGCGCGGTCAAGCCCGAAGAGGCGGCGCATCTCCCGATGGATCACAGGCGGAGACGCCCATGCCTGATGGCTCAGACGTCGGCTCGCAAGATGAGGGCATGGACGACGGCGGCGAGGATGGTAACGGCGAAGCGCATCGTCGCCGCACCGACTTGGACTCAGACGGCGCTGAGCGTGGCTACGACGAACAGGATTTGGACGAATTCGATGTGGATGAAGATCTGGCAGCTGAGCTCGATGCCGCGCTCGAGGAAGAAGACGACGATGACGATGATGGATCCACAAGAGGTGCAGGCAGCGAGGCACAGAGTCGCGCCAGTGACCAAGAAGACCTGTGGGATGACGAAGACGATGATGATGCCGACGATGCTGACGAGGAAGACGATGATGAGGAGGACGAGAACGATGAGGAGAAGGAACAACGCGTCCGAGAAGCACAGCTCGAAGCCGAATGTCGCGAGCTCGAGACGCTCGTGCGCAGGAAGCAAGCCGATGTTGACGGCACCATGAACCTTATCATCAAGAACCGTCATCAGCAGGCACTCCGCAAGGTCACCACGGAACGTGATATGAAGCGCAACCAGCTGGCAGATCTCAAACAGACACGCAAAGAGCGCAAGGAGGCGAATGAAGCTGTGGCGGCGGCGGCGGCGGCACAAGCACAAGCAGCAGAAGAAGCGGCAAGCACTTCGTCTCCGGCCGATCACGCAGCACAGTCCCAGCTTGGAGAAGACTACCCTATGCATCAGCCGGAGCGTCCGCAAACAAGCATCCGCGCAGGTCAATCCGCAAACGCAACCACGGGCGTTGACGGCAGCGATGATCCAACAGCCACATCGCACAACCGAGGCATGCCTCCTCCAACTCTACCGGCCAGCAGAAGCGTGCCGCAGCCGACTGCTGCCGCCTCACAGCCTGCCCCCGCAGATCATGGCGACAGCGATCTTTGGGATGATGACGACGAGGAGGACGAAAAGTGATAAGCGCGCAGCTCTCCGCTCATTTCCAAAAGCACCGAGAGTCTGGCACATCCGCTTATGCTGTCAATTGTGAGACGACAGCAAATCAAGCGACGGCGACGTTCCCATCTCACACCCTGTATTTGTATCCTAACCATTCATAGTAACGAGCAACGGCTTTCAGGCCAGATTGTGACAGCTTGCGTCTGTAGCGCTCTGGGCTCAATATTTGTACCAGTACCCGGGGCCTGTGTTCATTCTGACCATCAAGCATTTCAAACTATGTTACGCCGAGCTCTCAATGCTTTCTTGTATGGTCAGACGAGACCGTCACATCCGGACGCTCCCCGCACTTTCAACGGACACACTCGACGCGCGGATCTCGATCTCTCGCTGTGTCAACTGAACGAAAATGCGAGAGGAGCCTTCTCACTGCACTCGCTCTATAATCACGATTTGTGATTACAACGAAGAAGTCTGCGAAGAAAAATGTGTGAATTCAAGAATCATCAGGCGTCTCCAACACACCGAATTTGGAGTTGCCGCTCAATCGAGCAGTGAGATCCATCTCCCCGCTTGCTCCTGCACACGGTGCAAAAAAACATCCAGTTCCTTTGCCGCAGTCGGCTCTCCGTGGCAAACAAATGTCCGTGCGCTGCGCTCTCTGAACCTCCTTTGTTGATCCTGTCATCCTCGACGCCATCCAAGAAGATCGACGTTTCGAAAATCACCAGACGCCGGTGTAGAAACTTGTCAAGAAAACACACACGCGAGGAACGGGCCATTGCAGACTGCGTCGATCATGTTTGTGTGGCTGCTGGGCAGCTGCGCAACACTGAACTGGAGCAACGTGCGCAGCATCTTTCAGTCGCACAGCCCAGCCTCGAGCCTTTTGAGATGATGCCGTCGCATCGCCCGTCCCTTGACTGCGCTCTGCAGCCGCGATTCCATCTTGAAGACGGGCTGAGCTGTGGTAAAGGAAAGACAGTACGTTGGATGCTCACCGGCTTGACTGAAGATCGTCTAGGAATGTGGCACTTGCCAGCTGCGCCGTGATTGTATTCTCTGGCTGAAAATTTGTATTCAGCATTCAAATCCAAAATGCAAGGAAGAGTCCGTAATCAAGTCTGTTGCTTACAATTGATACAAACCGATCTGGTCTCGAAATTCTCACTCTTAGGACAAGTACAGGCGGTACTATTCACGATCTAAAAACACTGTACTGTAGTGCCGCTTTCGTCGATGCGCTTCTTCTGAATTTCGGTTGGGTCTCCCCTAGAGAGCGAAAAATCCAACCAATCAGGCGCGAGAGCAGAGGAAGTGAGAAGTTGAGCCACTGGAAAATTTTTCTCTGCTTCTGCGCGGCAGAGGGGAC
This sequence comes from Mycosarcoma mackinlayi, assembly GCA_928852645.1. NCBI lineage: Eukaryota > Fungi > Basidiomycota > Ustilaginomycetes > Ustilaginales > Mycosarcoma > Mycosarcoma mackinlayi. Next base: position 1,547,819 of record CAKMXS010000005.1, on the reverse strand, counting down.
CACTTTCTTCTTCGATGTGTGTGCGTGCGCCAACGGGACGATTGAATAAAGGGCGTCAGTGTCTCGTCACTATCTTTCCTCCTTCCCTCATACATCGTATCATACCATACACCAAAAACATCATTCAAAATGGGTAAAGAGAAGGCTCACGTAAGTGTTCGCTATAAACGCATCCATCATGACTCTAATTGCGAGCAATCGCCTGCATCTATGGTTCAACCCTCTTCGCCATCGAGTTCACGGATCCTTATCGGTGGCGGGATATTGGATTGCAGCCATGATCATGACGGAGCAAGTTTCGGTCCTCAAATGATTTTGCACCGTCTCTGACCTTTCCACATCTTACCTTGCCATCTACATCTCAAACAGGTTAACGTCGTCGTCATTGGACACGTCGACTCCGGTAAGTCGACCACCACCGGTCACCTTATCTACAAGTGCGGTGGTATCGACAAGCGTACCGTCGAGAAGTTCGAGAAGGAGGCTGCCGAGCTCGGCAAGGGTTCCTTCAAGTACGCTTGGGTTCTTGACAAGCTCAAGGCTGAGCGTGAGCGTGGTATCACCATCGACATTGCTCTCTGGAAGTTCGAGACCCCCAAGTACATGGTCACCGTCATTGACGCCCCTGGTCACCGTGACTTTATCAAGAACATGATCACTGGTACCTCGCAGGCCGACTGCGCCATTCTCATCATCGCCGGTGGTACTGGTGAGTTCGAGGCTGGTATCTCCAAGGACGGTCAGACTCGTGAGCACGCCCTCCTCTCGTTCACCCTCGGTGTCCGTCAGCTCATCGTTGCCGTCAACAAGATGGACACCACCAAGTACTCTGAGGACCGATTCAACGAGATCGTCAAGGAGACCTCCAACTTCATCAAGAAGGTCGGCTACAACCCCAAGACCGTCGCCTTCGTCCCCATCTCCGGCTGGCACGGTGACAACATGATCGAGCCCACCAAGGAGATGCCCTGGTACAAGGGTTGGGAGAAGGAGACCAAGTCCGGCAAGGTCACTGGTAAGACCCTCCTCGATGCCATCGACGCCATCGAGCCCCCTTCCCGCCCCACCGACAAGCCCCTCCGTCTTCCCCTCCAGGATGTCTACAAGATTGGCGGTATCGGAACTGTCCCTGTCGGCCGTGTCGAGACCGGTGTCATCAAGGGCGGTATGGTCGTCACCTTCGCCCCCTCCAACGTCACCACCGAGGTCAAGTCCGTCGAGATGCACCACGAGACCCTCGCCGAGGGCCTTCCCGGTGACAACGTCGGCTTCAACGTCAAGAACGTCTCCGTCAAGGACATCCGCCGTGGTAATGTCTGCTCCGACTCCAAGAACGACCCCGCTCAGGAGACCGAGTCCTTCGTCGCCCAGGTCATCGTCATGAACCACCCCGGTCAGATCGGCAACGGCTACGCCCCCGTCCTCGACTGCCACACCGCCCACATCGCCTGCAAGTTCGCCGACATCACCGAGAAGATCGACCGCCGAACCGGTAAGTCCATCGAGAACAACCCCAAGTTCATCAAGTCTGGTGACGCTGCTCTCGTCAAGATGGTCCCCACCAAGCCCATGTGTGTCGAGTCCTTCTCCACCTACCCCCCTCTTGGCCGTTTCGCCGTCCGTGACATGCGTCAGACCGTCGCTGTCGGTGTCGTCAAGAGCACCGTTGCTGCCGCTGCTAAGGGTGGCAAGACTACCAAAGCCGCCGTCAAGGCCAGCAAGTAAGCTGTTGGCATCATTGTCAACTGCTTGTGGCGACCAAAGCGTCAGTACTCGTTTTTTCCTGCCCGCGTTTTTTCCCCCGGTTTCAACGCGGAGTCAAACGTAAACCTCTCATTGTTTTCCCAATGTTTTTCCCTCCCTTTCCTGTATTTCCTCGTTCTTCGTATGTTGATCGATGCAATGCAGAGCAAAATTCCCCTCCTTTGTTAGCGTATGTGCGCTTGCAATTTTGAGATGGTGTGAAAAGTGAGACGACGGCAATTTTGCACTGTCACCGTAACTTACCTATGAAGATTGTGTTCTCGCTTCTTTCGGGTGGAATGATTAACCATGAACGTGATTTGAAGCGCTGTCATCGTGCCAGATGGTTGCATCGGCTGTCAAGCTTCCCAAGCCCCTCTGTATTGTATCAGACCTTTTGAATGCAGCTCGGAAGTGGCCGGACTGGGGCGGTTGAAACCGACGCGCAGGTCGTTCTGCCAGTCGCGCAGAGTGGGTCTACTAATTTTCAGGGATTGGGATCTCTCCTGCATAAAACGAAAATTCAAGCAAGCTCGAAGGTGACGGACGACCTGGCGCAAAGTCGAGCAAATCCGGCAAACATCGAGGTTTCTGGCTCACAGTTGAGGTATTCGTCCGGAAGTTGAATTGACTGGCCGAAGGTTGAGGGCATTGACCAAAAGTCGAGGTGATGGACCAGAAGAGACTGTGGTTGCCCAAAAGGCGATGTATTTGGGATGAGCGATCAAGGACAAGCTGGATCCATTTTCATCGACTCAACCCTCTCACGATGATTCAGCTCTTCTCGAAACAGTTGACATCGACCAGGGATTCTAGCATCCACCACCAAGACCTAAGTCATAGCATAGCGGGCAAATCGGATGCACAGACTCGTTCCATCATGCAGTACAGTACTGTATTTGGAGCGTTGTCTGTCTATTTCTGGAACAGGGCTCGGCTGCAGGGTCGCTTGGGCAGTGAATATATGCGCAAATTGACAGCTGGGCGACTCAGTGATGGCCAAGTTTGCTACACCCCGCAATAGATTCTCAAGTCTCCTGTCACATCAGTCGTCCTTGCACCTAGATCAATGCTCTCGTTGCCGCAGACCCAGTCAAAATTGTGAAGCTTACTGCTGAGTCGTGAGTCATGTGTCGAGAAGTGCGCTCAACACAAGCGCTGCTGCTGTACATGAGTGCTCTGTGTGTGTGTGTGTGTGTGTGTGTGTGTGTGTGTGTGTGTGTGTGTGTGTGTGTGTGTGTGTGTGTGTGTGCAGCGGTATGAGAACCGAAGTCGCGAGCTCGGCGTTAAGTATGACTTATCGCCTGCTTCAATTGAGTTCGACGCTAACAGGCAAGACTACCGGGAGATATCCTGTGGCCCGGTGGGAATCGCCGCAGCCCTGTCAGGACGCGGTGGGATCGGCGGAGCGCTGTACTGCTCCCTGACCCGATACTCCACCCTATCGCAGGCGCATGCGTAACAGAAACTAGGAGCTCACGTCACTTACTTTTGTTTGATGAACGTACGGGCGCCATGGTATGATGTTCGAAGGATTGTGTTGATGGTGAGCAACCACACAGATAGCGCTAGATGGAGCAGTAGAGTAACCTGCTGTCGGAAGAGAGCAGTTGGAAGATATGGGGTTGGCGGAAGGGGATTGGGTGCGGTAAGGGAAGAAAGATACACAGAGGGAATTTGTTGACACCCATACTTTATACTTTTGAGGGTGCGGGATGTTTGAGCGCGTTTACGCTAGTTGCTGAGACTCGAGAAGAAGAGGACATGCGGACGGCAGGCTCATTGCGATGCCTTTGCAAGTGTGGGGTAGCAGTCGGCGTTTGGGATTCCGCTTTGTGGGAAGGCGGCAAAGGCATTTCGCCAGTATTGCAGCAATGGCCGATCATTCTTGTATCACACCTCTTGCTGAAATCACAATCTTGATGAGATGTTGGATAGACCATAGCTGGAAGAATAGCAAGGTTTCGGATACGGTAGTTACAAAAGCATGGTAGTGAGCAAGCAAAAGTCAAGTCAGGCTCACTATGAAAGCCTCTGCGTTTGTCACGACTCAAGCCTGAGAAATGCCCAATCTATAGATCGGCAGATCTAGATCGTTTTGTTTCAGCCGCAAAAGAAGCCCTTTGTAGCAATCTGTTGGCGTGGAAGCCGTCATCCACGCACATAGCTATTAGCACATTTGCGTGGAAGAGGGCGTCCATGAACGCCAATTATAGCTGAAACGCGTGGAGACAGGCACCCACCATATGACTTTGAGTACATATTCGTGGACTAGAGCATCCTTGCGCATGAAAAGGAGCTCGTACCGTATGCGTCGAGGGCGTCTTGAGCTTGTTCAGTAAAGTGAAATCGAAGATATTTGAGCCTGTATTGTGCACTGAGCGACTGCGGATTGCAGCGTTCTGAATTTGAGGGCGCGACCGGTGCAGCGGATGACCCCGGTGTGGATAGGACCGAACACGAACCTCTGCACGCTGCTCCGACAGCAGTCGGAATGCTAGGGAAGTTCTGTGTAGCAAAGTGTCAAGCTGAACGTAAATCAAATCAAATTCGAAGCGAATGCAAGACGAGGAAGAAAGACAAGCACAACCGTTCTGGTCAAAAATCACTGCAGTCAATACAGAGACTCAGGGTGTGCTAAGTTGTTGAAGCGAAGGAGAATGAAAGAGACTGAAATTGAAGGGGATTTTCAGCGCAAAAAGAGTTCAGAGACGATCGATAGCGACCTTATGGTGACGAGCGTGCAATCCGCTTCGACGAAGCACATGGTTGTGACCCGAGATCCCAGCGGATGAAGCAACGTCACGCTCGACTTGTGACATATTGCGTACATCCAAAGCTTGCTCTCTGCGATCAGTCGAGGCAGGTAGCACCGTCTCGGCCTGCACAGGCTGGTTGCCAATCTGGCCGTTACCCACCATGACCATCTTTCCCTGACTCGGAACGCCATTAACGACAACAAATGCAAGCGCAGGTCCCGGCGCAAACAGGTTCGCGTTCGGTGGCAGCTGAGCAACGCTGAGCGTGCTACCTTGTCGCGTGGTCTTGAGCTCGATCATGCGTTGACCCATGTTCATGCCGTGGGTGGAAAAGCCGGTGCGGACGAGGACCACCTTGGCGTTTTGCGCCTGCGAAGCCGAGCCGAGCTTGACGGTGAACGCTTCACCGCCGTAGGAGAAGGTGCGGGGGAGGCCGGCATTGGTGGGACGGGGTGAATCGTAGTATTCAGGGAACCATCGTTCCACACGGTATTCTGTCTTCCATTTGGTGTCGGTGTTGACATCGGCGTTTGGGTTGGAACCGGCAACGAGGATCGAAGAGTCTGGGAGCAGAGTGGCGGAAGAGTGATAGAGTCGCCCGATGTTGGTGCTACCAACACGCTTCCATCGGTTGCCTCGGCTTGCATTGGGATTGTACACCAAGGGCTGGTAGGATGGGTTGTCGCCATACGACTCGCCTACGGGTGCTCCGACAGCGTTTGGGTTGGTATTGTAGCCGGCAACGCCGGTGGTGACACCATTGCCGAACCAAAGGGTGCCGTCGGGCAACTGGATGAACTGCCCCATGGAACGGCCCTGGGGCAAATCGTCAACCGCTTCCCAACTGGCACCCTGAAGAGGACTGATCTGTTCGCATGAAGTCGATGCTGGAACTTCAGAGACCGCCATGGCAGGGCCACCCTCGTTGCCCCAGTTGGAGACCTTGCCGAGACTCATTCCTCCGCAAAAGAGGATTGTCTCCTTGTAGTCATTCGCAGGAGTCAGCGGAAGCAATGCGGATCCACCCGAGGCAGGATAGACGCGAGGGGCACCGGGAATCTTTGGCAGGGATCGCTCGCTCTGTTGCTTGTAGTTCCAGAGGATCGCCTCCCTTCCGGCCTGGATGAACACTTCGCCGGACGACATGAGATAAGAGATGGGGTAGAGCGACAGAGGAACGGTGCGCTGAAGGATCGGCAGATGACGGCTGGCACCATCGCTTTTGGGAGGATAGAATTCGTAAGTTGGGTTGTTGGATCCCTGACTCGGAACAAAGCCTCCGTCGCGCATGCCTCCGAGAACAATGTTGTGTCCGTCAGCGAGAGGCTCGACGGTGGGGTACCACCTTTCCGTGTTGAGCTGGTTGCTCGCCTCATCGTCCCATTGGCATTTCTGGTTGTCACATGGACGCAGGAATCGCAGCGCCTTGCCGCCGTTGTAAGCGCCGTAGCCTGCACCAGACTTGGCAGTCGCACCGTTGGTGGTGACGGCCTTGTTGCCGCCCGTGACAAGCCACCTGCCGTCTGCCAGGGTCATTCCACCCGCGCAAAACGTGTTGGAGCGCACCTCCATGGTACGATACTGGTTTGTGTTGATATCATACTCAACACCCCAAGCGGGATGACCGTTGACATGGACGGGATTGTTCTCGGTCTTGTCGAGGATGTAGACCTTTTGCTCGGTGCCAAGAAACATCATCTGAGCGGAGACACCCGAGTTGCCTACGACTTCCATGGTGCCGGCTTTACCTGCCGCTACACCGTCACAGGTGCTGGCGAGAAGTAGCGCGCCAAGAGTGATCCCCTTGAGCAACGCACTCTGGGATGCGAATGTCATCGTTGCCGGAGACCACGTGAGGAAGGACTATGTGAAAAAATATCCGTGTGGTGGTCTTGAGACTTGCAATGTCGATTGTCCCTCGCGAAAGCTGCGATAAAGACAAGGGGAGGATTATAGGGACGTCAAACGAGCGACTTGGTATACTAAGGAGTGTGATTTTGTTCTATCGCGAAGCGGACAGCGTTTGGGGAGGAAAGGGGGGGACGGGGAGGGGAGGGTATTGGAAGGCAAGGGGAATAGAAGGGAGGGAAGGAAGAAGGGCTGTATGGTGTAGAAGAGATGATGATGGGTAGCTGGAGAAACCGAGAGCCAACTAGATATACATAGATGTAGGAAGTATTTTAGCAGAGCAACATCCTACTTGAGCTTAGATAGAAGCTATGCCAAAGACTCTTGCATCCTATATTGATGCATCAGCGAACGGCTCGTTGCCACCGAAGGGCAAGTAGGCGACTGTGTGGGATAAGATGGCACAAGCGTTGACGGTGCCGACAGCTCAGACCCTCACGGCGGCCATTACACTCAGGCGTGCAGGAAGGTGCAAGCTACGGCCTACCGCGCCACTTCATAGCGAGACGTTCATGTTTTCAACGACATTGAGCATGAAGCCTCAAATGGAATGTAGATCAACCCATGTTCGAGATGAAGTGCCGAGAAAGGTCAACGGCTGCAGGATGGCAGCGCTTATCAGCTGTAGCTACAGCCACACAGTTTATGGAACGAACTTTGACTTTGTCAAGCTCAGGCACGCCGCACCAACAAGGTGGCATGGCAGTGGTTGCGGATTCGATGTAAACAGAAGAAGCGAGGTCGACCCGCAGGCGAGTGTCCTTTCGACAGGCCCGTCTAGTTCTGCCGGGTATTGGCTCCATTGTACCGTATCCTCCCACTGTAGTTGGTCGACTCACTTTGTGTGGGCGAAACTGAGCGAAGACAACACGCATGTCTTGGCGTGGCAAGCCGACGGCCCGCCCACAGCTTCCTTGGGAAGACGATCCTCGGAGCTCGTATTGCGTTGCACTCGTTGCTGCCGTCCCCCTGCAGCTGGTCAGCGGTACGTGGGTGTGGGGTCGAGCCCCTGTGCAGCAATTCAGCAGGAGGCATGCGTGCGTGCAACAACCATGTTGTGTCTGTTCGGTATACCGATTGCCTGATGTTTTCTCCGCCAATACAGACGTGAGACCCTGCAGCAGCGCCGAGGATCGTGTATATCTTGTATTTCTTTCTGTTGTCGCTTCTCTAATCCTGTAGCACTCGAAAACTTTCAGAACCTTGCACCTTGCGATCTGGCGCTCGGTAGCCTGGCTCTAAAAGCGACGACCGTTGCGCGTAGTCTGGCACTACACGAACTCAAAGTCAGCCGCGATTCACTGGACTTGCAGGACACGCCTCCTGTGTGGATCAAAGCGCATGGAGAATGGCATGTGATGTATCTTTGCTTTCGAGTGTCGAGTTCCTCATCCTGAGAGGCTCTTTGAGACACTAGGATGGGTTGCCGCCAAACCACTGCATCGTCTTGGGGTGCAGCGGGGGCTTGCTGCGGAAGGACGGAAGCGGGACAGCATTGTGTAGCGAGAAATGTTGTCGTACATAGCCGATTCGCCGTCAGCCGACCGAATGCGCAGCTTGACAGCTGGTCGCAAAACTGGTTCTTACGCGGTTGCAGGCAGCACGTGCGCGTCAGCGTTTGGCACCTTCAGGCGCCACGAGAACTGGTTTGGCATCCTGACTATTGGTACAGCAGTGGCTGACACAGACATAGTGACGGACACTACATTGCGTTGTGGCCTCGAATGCCAAAGCATCCTGTGAGGAGAGGTGCTGAAGAGCGAGAGGAAGGAGAGCCTAGGAAACGCGCACGGCGCATTCCTCGCGACCTGACCTCCTCGCATATCTTTTGATTTTCCGCAAAGACGCGCACTCGAGGGCACACGCACACGCACACGCACACACGCCCGTTCCGCTCTTCGGGACATCTCACTCGAAACGCCAGATTCGAGCGTTCCTTGACTCGGCCCCGTGCTTCCTTGTCGACGGGTCCAGTCGCTGTACCATTAGTGGGGTCAGCTCCAGCCAATCGGTACACTGACCGCATCCTTACACAAGCACATTCCTTTAATTCTGAAATGCATTGCATGTGAGAGCGTGCAAACCGACACTAATGAAATTAGATCAGTAGCTCTTGGCCTTCAATCATCCAACGCTCCGCAGCGAGCCAAGATCGCGGCCAGCTTATGGGCGTCATTCACCTCGAAATGGCTCGAGATGATGTCAGAAACGTTGACGTTCTCCAGACCTGGCACTTCGTCAATGGCACGGCTGCCAGCTACGCGTGGCAGCTTACCTGCTCTCAGCTCTTCCACCGAGACTCCTGATCCGAGCCAAGCAGCAATCCCGCAAACCATATCCTTGGACGAAAACACATTGACAAAGCGACGTTGCACGACGGTCCGGACTTTGCGAAGCGTCGAGTTGGACGGGGTGATGGGCGCCGAGATGAAAATCACCGAGTCGACCAGGTGCGAGGTGTTTTCAGGATCCTTGGCCAGCTCGGTGAGCGCGGTCAGAATGGTCGCAGCTCCTAGCGACGTACCGATCAGCACGACGGGTCGATGACCTTGCACCTCGTTCCTGAGCGTTTCGGCAAGGATGAGACCTGCTTTATGCGCTTTCGTCTTGGCACGAACAAAGACACCGTCGAGCGTAGCTGATGCGGCGTTAAAGACGCTCATCGGCAACGTGATGGCCGCGATGCCTGCCAACGCGGTCTTTTTCACAATCTCCTCTGCAGCCCTGGTGCCACCGGTTCGGATGAGGTTGTCGAGCATGTAAGATCGCAGACCTTGACCGGCTTCTTTCATCATATCTGCCTCGCACTCAATCGCAAAGGCATCGCGATTGTCCTTAGCACCTTCAAAGATGTGGGTCCACGGAGCAACCTGCTGCTCTGTTTCGAGGATCAGTCCACTGCAGCAGATGGTGGCATGCAAGCTCGGAATGGCTACGCCTGCTTTCCGCGCCTCCGTAGCGAGCTCAGCAAATGAGAAAGACGATACGCCCCGTAGACGTCGCTCGACGCGGTAGCCGGCGAGTCCGCCACCGCCCAAGCCGAACAAGGTTCCAAGCATGATGATGCCCCCAGAGGTCGCTAGGAAGGAGACACCCGTGAGCCCGACCAGTGCCGGTGCAATCAGTGGAGCCGCTAGACCGCCTGTCAAGCCGATCACCAAACCTCCTGCGATGAACCCACCGCCCATGGCAGCCCACTTGCCCCACGTCACTTTTTCGCGCTCTCGCTGCACCACAGAACCAGAATGCTGATTCATGTAATCGGAGCGTTGCGATGCCTGTGTGACTGCACCTGTGCGTGCATCGAGCGAGGCACCCGCCGGTAGCTGCTCCACGATGCCCTTGCCGTTCTTGGACGCAGATGCCCGGTCGCCCTCGCTCATGATGAAATAGATCGTCTGCGCCATCACCTTTTCAGCCATCCATACCTGACGTGCCGGGATGCCCATGGCGGTGACGGCAACAAACATCAACGACCGCGCTCGAGCATCGTAGTGGCACACCTCGTTGGGCTTGACTGGCTGCTTGACATCTCTCTTTGCGGAATGTGGTGTGTTTGCCTTTGTAGAGCCCTGGTGTTGCGTGCCAACCAAATCCTTGCTGGCGAAAGAGAGTTTGCTCCAGCCGGACAGCGTTCCTGTTTTGAGAGAGTTGAAGGCACTCTTGGACGCGTCTCCGATCATGCGCCCCGTCTCGGACATGCTTTTCATCGCATCGTCCGCGGGCCCCCCTGAGATAGCAGCGAAAGAAGCCTCGGAAGCCGCTGGCTTCTCGATATTCTGATATTGCGAGTGGGCGGTCGAGGCCGGTGGGCTCGAGTCTGCCTGCACCTTTATGCTATGCGACGAATTGGACCCGTGTAGGTCGAGCTCTGTTTCGCCAAACAAGAAGTCTTGCTCAAAGACGGTGGAGCTACCATCCTGGGCTCGGAATTGTCCCAGACCCAGTGCGATCAACAAGAGCTCGTGAGCAATCTCGATTTCCTGGCCAGAGTCTGAGTCGAGAGCCCCCTCCATTCGTTTTGGCGGTAGAGATGCTAAGGTATCACGCGAGAGGGTGCGAGCCCTGCGCTCTCGATTGAGCTCTGTACTTGTCGCACGCGGTGTTTTCGCAGCGTCTGATCGGCTTCGGAGGAAATCTGGCAGCTCTTGAGCATCTTGATCGTAGGCAAAGCCCTCGGATTCGTTGTCAGAAATGGGAGATGTGGAAGCCTTAATGTCGAGAGCGTCAAGAGAAGCTGAGGTTCCGGCGAGCTCGTCCTTCTGTTTGTTTGCAGCGTAGCCCAGGGATGCTCTCTCCTGATGGGCCTGATCGTTCTTTTGGGAATCGTCAACGCCCGTGATGGGGAGATCGAGATTTGGAAAGCGGCGAGCGTGGTCTGAGCCAGACTCAAAAGTTGGTTCGTTCCCACAAATCGGATCATATGTGTCAGCATGCTCGAGACGGCCCTTGGCAGCGGACAGGACATCATTCAGGCTGATTGGATCTGGCGGTAATGAGTCTTCGGCCACTCCGAGATGCTGACAAGTCGCCGTGAGAAACTTTTGGCCGTAATCAGACCATTCCTGCGAGACAGAGTATGCCTGGGCACCGAGAGTCGATGATTGAGGCGTGGAGCCTGGATGGCTTTCCAGATGAGCTGCACGCTCTACATGTCTTCTAACAGCGTACTTGATCGATATGCACGTGGCAAGTCGGAGTTGTGGCGACCACTTTGGCGAGTAGGATTCCAGTGCGGAAAGGTCGAGCGACGATGGACCTGCCTGTGCGCGGTCCTTTCTTGAGAACATGCTCGATAACGGCGAGCAGCTAGATGACGGCCCACTTGATTTATGGGCTTAATCCCATTCTATAGCTGTGCACGAATGGCAGTGCTGGATCAGAGTGAAACGAATTTATCGACACTGAGAGGCCAAAGGTGGTGGTGCGAGAGATGCCCTCAGACAGTCTGAGCGCGAAACAACCAGGTCTGTGCAGTAGCTCGCCTGCACGCGTGCATGCAAGCTGCGCTCAAAAACAAAGAGCCGCGCCTCCACACTGGAGCATCTGGAATGCCTTCAGAGCTTGCTGCAACAAGCCAAACAGAATCTCTCACAGGCGTCTGTCTCACTTGCCGCTTTAGTTGGGATTCAAACTCGAGCGCTGTTTTCGTTTCGTGGGCTCGACACAAAGACAGAAAGCCGAGATCGGGCAATGCTGAACAGCAGACACGGAAGCATCTATCGAAAATGAGAGGTCTGGATTGCTACAGGTGAGAATAACTACGACGCAGCATTGTGAGCGTCGCTTTCCAATCGCAGGGCGACCAAATCAATATCTTCCGATTCGGAGGAGCCGTCCGTATTGGCCGAGGCAGCGGGACTGCGATCCACATCTCCAGACGACAGCTGCTTGGCCGCGTCGCCGCTGGCTGGTGCCGTCTTGTCCAGGGCAGGAGCTTGTGCCGGCGCTGGAGACCTCGCCACGCTGAAAGTGAAGGGGACAAAGCTTGGGTCCGCATCATTGCCGGGGATGGTGCTGCTGCCATTGTCCGTCCGCAAACGCCAATTCTCAGAAAGTCGCGGAGTCGCGAACGTTGTCGACCGGCTCGAAGAATCCATGCCGTCAATCATGTCTTCCACGATAGCCGCCTCCTCTTGGAGCCTGCGCGCTTCGCTGGCCTTGGATCTGCGAGCTTGCTTCTTCTTCTCCTTGCGCAGATTCTTTGCAGCTTCTTTGGCGATCTCGCGTGCCTGCGCTGCTGCTTCCTCCTCCTGTCGCCATGGCTCTACCTCTTTACCTCCATTACCTACATCGGTGGTCTCTGAAGCGCCGTTCGCATCAGCACGTACTCTTTCCGGGATGCAGAGGTCGAGCATCAGCGGTGCATCCTCGAGTCGAATTTGAGGTGCATGACCGGCATCATCGGCCGCTTGTACGTTAAGGTATTCAGCAGCGCCCTGCATTGTGATTCGCCACTTTTCGATCGCCGCCACCTTGATGTTGCGCGACGTGTTTCGGTCAATGATGAATGGATCTTGCACTACCAGTTCTTCACCCGCCCAAACATCCTGTTGCTCCTCGCGTAAGGCAGCGCGAGCGTCACCGTCTCTCGAGGCCAGCTGGAGCGGGTCCAGAGATGCCTCGGTGCCGGTGTCCCCATCATCCTCGCTTGACGAGCTATAGAGGACATGTCTTGGATAGGAGCCTCTCTTTCGTTGCAAAGGCGATCCATTGATCACAGATACGACCTGTGTGCGCCTGTCCAGCTGTGTATAGAATCGCACGAAAGCTACGAGCATTCTGCCAAGCAAACGGTCCGTGCTGGACACAGCATCCATGACGATACCATCGGCTGCAGAAAGAGATGTTGGCCCTTTCTGCAGTATCGCATTAACATGACCCGTCGCAAACGTGACGTCGTACTTTTGCGGAGGCGACACTTCGTCGGCGACAGGGTTTCGGGCATTCTTGCCGCGCCTCGGTCGCCCGATGCGCGAGTAGAGAAAATTCGGTCGGATGTCGAGACTCTTTATCAGAGCAGGACTCTGCAGATTCGGGAGCACACCTTCAACTTGGAGCACCTGCAGTGCCATAAGCGCAATGGTGTAACTGCTGAAAGTCATGAAACCGCGCTTGCCAGCCGGATCGTTGAGGTCGCTCCGCGAGTACCAATGCTTGAGGAAGAAGATGAGCGGGCGTACAATCTGCGGCTGCAGGTCAGCGTAAGCTTGAATTAGATGCGAATTAAACAGGCCAAATCGCTCGTTGATGTTGATGTCTGCTGGGATTCCGTACTTTTTGTGCACCATCTTGACGATGGGCACAGCAGCGCTGCCGATGGGCACGACATTGCGGAATTTGCCCGAGTTGCGGATGAGGTTGCCGATCTGATTGGTGCTGTACCAATCTGGCATGCCACCGTTGTGACGCACATATCCCTTGGGATTGCGGCGCAGCTCCGGTGGAGTTCCAACGCCATACGGACGTGTGGGATCGAGCAGGACAAGATCCAGGTCCGAAGACTCGGTGATGAGTCCCGTCACACTGGAGCCAAAGGCCGAGACTTGCAGGCCTTGCCCAGGCCACTTTGCGTTGATGGCACGCTGCACGTCGGCAATAACCTCGTCGCGATGTGCCTGGCTCGAGGCAGACGGCCGCGACTCCTCCCAAAAGCCTCGCAATTGGCGTCCAATTGCTGCGTGTAGATCGACAAAGTCTGATGTTCCATCGGCCGCTGTAGCAATGGAGACGGCGGACGACGTCAGACGAAGGTCAGACAGCCACTTGCGACAGGAGCTTCGATCTGCCTCGACACGGACACGTTCACGGTCCTTTTCACGCTGAATCGCTTTGATGCCATCTTCGAGTTGCTTCTGGATGGCCAGCCGCCGCTTCTCCTTTTCTGCCTCGCGCTGCTTGTTGCGTCGCTCGACCTCGGCTGTACGGTGCGCTGCATCGTCTCGCTCGAGCTGGAGCGCCGCCATGCCGTCTTCCACCTGCTTCTGAATCTCAAGCGTTCGGCGCGCTTTTCCTTCTTCCCGCTCCCTGTTGCGTCGTTCGATCTCGGCGAATCGGTGCGCGGCCTCGTCCCGAAGTGTTTGTGTTTTATATGCGCTCTTATGGGAGCCTTGGTGGAACAGGGTATCATGACTCGGAGGAGATATCTGCGTGTGTGCAGAGGTGCTTGGATATGGAGGGAAAACCTTCGGCAAAAAGGCGCCGTTGTACGGATTCTGTTGCGTGGACAGGTGTCTGTCGACCAAACCGTTGGTGCCCAAGTACAGCTGTGAGGAAGCGCGATTCGAGGTGAACCCAAGCTTGCTGATAGGATCCAGTCCAGATATGGCTGGACTCGGTGATACTGCATGTGTATCTTGACCGTGTAAATAGGCGTGGTCCAGGTGTGCAGACGCAGAAGCGCCGTTTTGTGATCTCGAGCCGGAGCCGGAGGCTTCCAAGCCCCCAAAATAAGCCTGTGACGAGCCAAAGTCGATTGTCTGGGCGTCCGCAGTTAAAGGAATGGGTAGTGCCTGCGACTGGCCGAAGTTCATCTCTTCGAACGACGCATCAGCGAATCGGAGCCCCGAATCTCCCTGTCTCGGAGCCGTCATGGTATGCGATCGGTTTCGGCTCCTCCAGCGACGCGGAGCCCCCTGTAGACCAATGTCTGCGTCACAGGCCCTGTAAGCGTAAGCGCATGTATGAGGACGATCAGCAGGGCGTCTCCTCTGCACGCGCGTCGCGCAGGCAAGTCGAGCGGTCGATCACAGCACACTCGGCCTTGCCGATGAGCAGAGTTTTGTCGCTTGCCGGTCGATCTGAAGCGTCGTAGCGGTGTGCCAGGTTGTTGAAGGTGAGAGAGCATCGCAATTGAAGCGCAGTTGAAAGCGTGAATAGCATTCTGACAGCTTTGGTGGCGCGGCGCTGTAGCTCCACGCTCTGCGCAGTACATCACAGTGACAGTTGAGCTCAGCCTGCAGCAACCAGTGTCTCTTTGTCGAGCTCAGGCCTCCACAAAGAAAGTCTCAGAAAATGAAGCCTAAAGAATTCACCGGCACTAGGAAGTCAGACCCGAAAATAAGGTCGTTTAAACCAACACGTAAAAGGATCCTGTAGGGTCGCATTTCATCGACATCCGAAAGCCGGACTTTCTGGTCGAGGCAATCTCCCGCTTGTCAATGGCTCACGAACGGAGCCCTCTGTCCTCTCTACCCATTCAGACGGGGCCGGACATGTTGCTTACCCGAAGACTAAGCTGTTGCCGGAACGTCTGGCGTCAGAGCAAGAGCAGTCGTCACCATGGAAAGTCAGGCCGGAGCTCAAGAGATTGTCGCAACGTCCAAGTTCAAGTCCTCGAAACCGGCCAGCCTATCTCGGCAACGTCAGCAGGAGACCGATGTCGTCGATGACTGGGATGCCGAGAGCAGCGACGACGACAAGAAAGCGAGTGCAAAGGACGCAGATGTGTTCATGACCTCGAAGAACCAATGGACCGAAGCGTGAGTCCAGGCAGCAGCATTGATGCACCTCCAGGACTCGCTCAACAGATTGACTGACACTTTTAGCTCGTATTGGCCTAATGCCCTGACATATGACGGATGGCGGATGGCAGCAACTCCCAAGTGCCAGCCGCAGTGCCGGTGGTGGCTCCAGCTCACAATCGTAGTCTCCCAGGTGCAGCATATGGGCATCGATTGCACAGCAACCCTGCTTTGCAGCCGCGTGATGCAAGCACCAAATCATTGCTCAGCAGCCCCGGCATATCAATAGCAGCGGCACCACCGCGCATCCTTCAGCGCCCGAAAGAGGCGGCTCCTGGTATGCGAAGCGACGGTACGTCAGCCCACGCGTCCAAGTCGAGCCCACAGGAGCACAAGACGGTCGAGCAACGGCAGCAAGAATACCGCCTCGCACGCGAGAGAATCTTTGGTGCTACGGCCAAGCCCACCTCTTCGAGCAAGAATGGCTCATGAGAACCTGACGAGATTATAATGGAACTGGACTGGATCAATATACCCCGCATAGAATACCGAGAAGTCGACGGTCATGATAGATGACCGTGTTGATGGGCGCGTCTGCAACGGTCTGGACTTTACAGACGACTTTGTATGCGACTGTGATGGAGGCTAGGCAGAGGGAGGAGTGCAGTTTTGAACCATAATCCCAAATGGTGTTACATCTATAACTTGCACAGTGAAATCAATGGCCATCGACAGATTGCATCGCACCTGCCGCAGACTCGCTCGAGCATCTCATTCGGGGGCGGGGACCCCGGCAACATCGAGATCCTGCTGTCTGCTTTGGATGCGCTTTAATCTACCGCTTAGCAACACGCTCTCGGCCAATTTAAGAAGTGAGAGCGTGAGTGTTAGAGGACAGCTGGAAGCCGGGGCGGCCTAGTTGAGGTAGATTCGGACCCGACGCAATCGATTCGAGCATTTCAGAATGCAGTGGCAGGTTCCGGTCAGTTCCTTCTTGTACTTGAACTGTGCAATTCAACTCGTGTTTGGGATCGAATTCGTGTCTAAATCCAATTTTGTATTCACATCGGTCTTCTCGCGCCAGCCAGTCTGAATTTTTGTTCGACCGTTGCTTCCGAAGAAATCGGCGCAGAGCGTCTCTGTCTGTCTGTCAGTGTGTCTGTCTGTCCTGTAGCTGGCGCGTGGAAGATGAACACCGCTCCGTTGAGCCGGGAGGAGCATTTATCTCGGGGTTCAAGGCACTCACTCGCTGACATCCGTTCGAGGCAATGTACAGCAAATCACAACAGAACAGCAAGTGTGCTCGACCCTTCTCTATCAATGTTGTCGGAATGGGGGAATTAACTTGTCGATGCCAAGCTCTCAGCTGGAAGATAGGGTGCGGTCAGTGCGTAGGCCAGGATTTAGTGCGGCCCGATCGCCGTCGTGTTTTCTGTACCACTCGTGAGAAGCGGCTGTGTATGCGTTTTGACAGCAGTCAAGGCGGTCGGCGGCCTCTGCATCGAGCTGAAACTTTTGACCGGCGCTACAAGGGACAACTCTACGAGAGCAGCGGAGCGATCCAAGGCGAGCCCAGACAGCCGGTCGATGTTGAAGCCTCGCGGAAGGCCAGCCAGCTTGGCGGCGCCCTTTCTGTGGATTCGAACTTTTGCTAGTCGGTCGCTCCGGTCCTTTCCTATCCTGGCTTCGATCTGTAAGCGTAACAGGCACCCCGCCTGTGTGTGTTTCAAAAATTTGTTCTTGCGCTCGCTCGCTCGCACGCACTGCTCGAATTTTTTTCTCTCTTTCTCTTCTTCTCGCTGGTCTGAGCATGGTGCAATCCGCGTGCGTCCACCAATCATTCGTCGCATCTTTTGCGCTTGCCTGCCCGCTGGCCCTCGTCCTCGTCCGTCCGTCCGCCCGTCCGCCTGCCCGCTGGCGCAAATCCCTTCAAAAGTGCCATTCTTCCGTCACCATCTTCCCTTCCAACCTTCCCCTACCTACCTACCACCCCTCATTCCGTAGTACAGGTAAGCATCCCTCCGCCTTTCCGCAGCCATGGAGAGCTCCATGCTCCTCTCGGTTGCACAGACAAGCGCAGATCACCCTCTCGCTCCATCCGCGTCTTTGCTATCGACACCGACGGCTGCGTTGATCGGCATCGAGTCGTCACCGAATCCAGCTTCACATGTGTTAGGTGCTCCACGCATGTACTTGCCAAAGTGTCAGTCCTGCACTGGCATACTCTGGGAGATAACGCCTTGCTCGCCTTGTGCGCGTTGATGGCGTCCTCCTCATCGGCACACATGCTTATCTATCGAAGCTTTCAGCCGCCGGCGGGTGCACATCCCACGATGAGCACTTGTAGGAAGTTGTTGGATCTCTTTTGCCTTCGCATCGCACGCGATCGACACGAGCTCCATCGTCTCTTGCACATTGTTGAGCGAGAGACGTGTTATCTGCGAGATCTGGGTTTTTTTTTGCTGCTTCGCCTCCACCGTTCTCACGGTCAACTGACTTTCCCGTTCTTTCTACTTTTTCCACTTTTCACCGTATCCCACAGTCAAAATGGGTACCGTTGCCGATCCCGCTAAGACCAAGAAGACCATGAGTGGCTTCGCCACCGACTTCCTCATGGGTGGTGTTTCCGCCGCCGTCTCCAAGACGGCTGCTGCCCCCATTGAGCGTGTCAAGCTCCTGATCCAGAACCAGGACGAGATGATCAAGCAGGGCCGTCTCGCCGCTCCTTACAAGGGCATTGGCGACTGCTTCGTCCGCACCTACCAGCAGGAGGGTCTTGTTTCGCTCTGGCGTGGTAACACCGCTAACGTCATCCGTTACTTCCCCACCCAGGCTCTTAACTTTGCCTTCAAGGACTTCTTCAAGTCCCTCTTCGCCGTCCCCAAGACCGCTCCTTACTGGAAGTCGCTCTCGGCCAACCTTGCCTCTGGTGGTGCCGCCGGTGCCTCGTCGCTCCTCTTCGTCTACTCGCTCGACTACGCCCGTACCCGTCTTGCCAACGATGCGAAGTCGGCTGCCAAGGGCGGTGGAGACCGCCAGTTCAACGGTCTCGTCGACGTTTACCGCAAGACGATTGCCTCGGACGGTATCGCCGGTCTCTACCGTGGTTTCGTCCCCTCGGTCGTTGGTATCGTTGTCTACCGTGGTCTCTACTTCGGCATGTACGACTCGCTCAAGCCCGTTCTGCTCACTGGTACCCTCTCGAACAACTTCCTTGCCTCGTTCTTGCTCGGCTGGGGTGTTACCACTGGTGCTGGTCTTGCTTCTTACCCCCTCGACACCATTCGCCGACGAATGATGATGACCTCGGGTGGCAAGGTCCACTACAAGAACATGTTCGACGCTGGTCGCTCCATCATTGCCGCCGAGGGTGTCTCGTCGCTCTTCAAGGGTGCCGGTGCCAACATTCTCCGTGGTATCGCCGGTGCCGGTGTGCTCTCTGGTTACGACAAGCTCCAGGAGCTCATGTTCGGCAAGGTCTACAAGGGTGGTTCCGGTTAAACGGGTTCAAGAACCCGTGTTTCTTTGCTACAGTGCCCTGTTCCGTGCCGTTGTCGCTGGTGTCAGCTTGCGACCTACATGGAATAAAAATTCAGCTTTTAGATCTGATCCCACTCTCTCCAAATGTGTGTGCGATGCGATGCGACGCAACATGTGTGTGAGTGTGTGTGACGGCAAGTCTGATAGTGCTGAACATTGAACCGTTTCTGTAATGAGACTGAGAGGGTGCCACAACGTCTGATGGCGCGTCGAGATAGGGTGAGGAGAAGCGGGAGGAGGAGCCGCGCAACTTTCAGTGGAGCAGACAGCACCTGTTAGAGCGGACTAAGCCAGGCAGCGCGTAAAGTGGACTGGTCGCGTGTAAATTGAGTAGCGTGTGTGTGTGTGTATGTTTTAGCGCGTGTTGGCTCAGCAGCAACGCAAAATCGAGAATTCCAACACTCGCTGACATTCACCATCCTTTCAACAACTCTCCACACACCGTCTTTCTCCCACGACTCACATCGCAGAGCACTCGAACTAGTTTGTCGCCATGCTGTTTGTCGACAAGTACAGGCCAAAGGCGCTCTCCGAACTCCACTACCACAAAGACCTCTCCAAGCGACTATCGTCCCTAGCTGACCATGAAGATTTCCCCCATATGCTCATCTATGGACCGTCTGGAGCTGGCAAAAAGACGCGCATCGCTTGCCTTCTGCGCGAACTCTACGGACCCGGAACGTACAAGCTCAAGATCGACCAACGAGTCTTTGTGACACCCTCGAACCGCAAGATCGACGTCAACATTGTCTCGTCCAACTACCACATCGAATTGACGCCTTCCGACGCGGGCAACTATGATCGCTTGGTGATCCAGGATATCTTGAAGGAGATTGCGCAGACGCAAAACGTCGACTTGAATGCCAAGCATAGGTTCAAGGTGGTCGTGATCAACGAAGCTGATTCGCTCAGTAGGGATGCGCAGAGTGCGTTGAGGAGGACGATGGAAAAGTACATGGGCAATCTCAGGTTGGTTTTGTGTGCAACGAGCACAAGTAAGATCATTGGCCCGATTCGATCACGTTGCCTTTTGCTCAGGGTTGGCGCGCCGACCGACGAAGAGGTGAGTCAATAATCCGCATTCACAGCCGACCATTGCGGTGGTCGGCAATTCCGAGTAGAGCTCGAACTGACATGGCATCACAAAGCTGTTTCCGTCCTTCGTCGATACAGATCAAGACGGTGCTTAGCCACGTAGCAAAAAAGGAACGGTTCAACATCCCAGACGCCGTCCAGACTCAAATCTGCGACGACTGCAACGGCAATCTTCGCAAAGCCATGCTCGTGCTCGAAGCGCTTCGCATGCAATCGCCCGACCTCTCTGGTGGAATCGGAATTGCCAAGCCAGACTGGGAGATCTACATTTCAAAAACTGCCGACCTGATCCTTTCCGACCCTTCCCCGCACAATCTGCTTGCAGTACGATCCAAGCTCTACGAACTACTCGTCCACGCGATCCCACCAACACTCATCCTCAAGCACCTCACCGATAACCTCGTCAAGAAGGTTGATGCCCAGGTGAAATCAGCCATCGTACAAAAGGCGGCGTTCTACGAGTTGAGAACGAGGACCGGGAGCAAGGTGATTTTTCACCTCGAGGCGTTTGTTGCCGCAGTGATGCATATTCAAAAGAGCTTCTTGTTGGGAATGGCTTGGGACGATTGAGCGATAGGAGGTTGTAGGTGACGTGCGAGTTCGGCCGGTGGTTCAGGGTCGACATTGCAATAGCAAGGCATCTGAACTCTTTCAGTCTGTGGTTCAAGCTACAGTTGGATCTGTTTCGAGAGATAGATGAAAACTGTCGAGGTGCGATGACTTGGCTTATCAATCAGGCTAAATGGGAGAAGCCTCTTTTGCCTGCGAAGATTGCCATACGATATTAGCGTCGGAACGTATCTTGGCGGAGGCGATTGGAACGTTGCTTTTCAACGATGTCACAGAAGCTCTGTTGTCTAAGCAGGCGGCTGTTTCTTGGGCGAATTCTTGCCACGAACGGGCTTGCACTCGACGTCCCAACGCTTGCTAGCGACTTCGCCACCGCTGGCCTCCTTGAGCAGCTGACGAAGCTGTGGCAACCCAGATCGCGTATCGTTGTCGAAGCAAAGAAGTCGGTGAAGACGACGAGGATGAGTGAGCAAGCAGAGGCAGGAAAGACGGTCGTGAGAATGGGCGGCTCACCTTGACCAGAAGACGGCCTTTGATTCTCCAGGGAGCGAGACTGGGGCTAGCTTCGTAGAGCTCTGAAGACTGTGCTCAGGCGCGTCGAGGATCAAGAGACATGAACAAGGATCAGCAACCTGAGACGACAAGAAGGAGACCCAAAATTCGGGCAGAGGAGCGAGACACTCACGTGGTCATGGACGATTTTGAGAATGGCAAAGTTGAGATCGTCCCAGTGTTCTGGCTGCCAATTCTGCCAGTGCGTATCATCGAGCGCAAACAAGATCCAATGTGAGCGATCCAGCATTCCAGCACAGCTAACTTTCACTTTGAGAGGTGCGCATCGGTACGCTTGCTTACATTAGCGGGCTCGCCAGCCTGCTTGGGAGTGGCGGGTGTTGAGGTGGCTTGCTTCCTGGGTGGGGTCTTGGGGGCGTCCTTACCGGATCCGACGGCAGCATTGGTGCGGGATGCCTTCTTTGGTGTAGCCGGCTCCGGCTTAGCAAAAGCCTTGACATCGTCGGTAGCATCTTGGGCAGCGGTCATCTTGCGAACCTTGGCAGAGTGCCTCGGTTCAATATAGAGATCGTCGTCGTCGTCGTCATCGTCCAACTCCTTCTTGACAACAGCATGCGAGGTGGAGCGCAGGTTTGAGACCGGAAGATTAGCACCATCGTCCATCCCCTTTTCACCGCTCGTCGAGATGCCGTAGCCCACGCCTTGAATATCGATGTCGTCCGGGTCAAAGTCGTGCTGGTCAGGATCATTGGTGAGGAAAGGCGCAAGGTTGTGCTTGCGTTTGGCGGGATAAGCCGATGGCGAAACGTTGGCGGTGGTGTGGGCGGTCATGGCTTTCGATCGCTTAGGTAGCGCGGGTCCACCTTTGAACATGGCCATGATGTGGGCTTAAGAAGAGGGGAAAAGGGCGCACGCCTAACGAGACGTTGCGGAAACAGGGCGGAACCTGGGCCGGCCTCGGTGGTGCAGAAAAAGCAGCGAAGCAAGACAGAGAATAGGATGCGTGGTGACGGACAAAACGCTTTGTGTCGCCGCTGTATTTGTACAGTACGCCAGCTTCCTCTCCCTCCGTGCAGTCTCTCGTGTAGACAGACCGTCAACAGCTTCCGCAGCTCGCACCGCTCCCGCCACCTAGCCATTCTCGGGCAGAAGGTCAGTGCATATGCGGGACGAAACAGGTCCACCACCATGCGAGTCAAGGGTGATCAGGTGTGTGACAGATGCATCGCTAAACAAAGTTCGTCCGTCTTGGTACGGACATGCTCCCACGCCCCATCGTTGCAATTTCTACAATCCCAGCTTGGCACCAAGACTGTACACGTAGACCTCCGCTTCTGGACGGACCTCGTCGTCCTCAATGCAGCATCAGTTGCAAAGGACGTCTCGACAAGTTCGGGCTTCAGTGCTTGATTCAACATGGTCAAACCAACGACTTGCCAAATGGATCCTCGTCGCCAAAGCGTCTACAAGTTTCATTACTGATATCAAAGTTTGACAAGATCGAGTAAAAGCGATCCTGTACAGCCGCTCCTCACTAATTTTGATACAGTTTAGCCATTCTCCCAAGTGCCTCCTCGTACGCCTCTCTAAGCTTGTGCATCTCGCGAACAACAGGATCGCCTTCCACAAAGTCGACCTTGTCATCCTCGTTGAGCTTCTTGGGCTTGACCTTTGCAATGGGCGTTTGACGAGCGATGGACCGAACCATTTTCTTGAAATGACGTGCTTCCTGCTCCTCGACCAGTGTCCATGCGTCGCCGTGTTTGCCTGCACGCGCAGTTCGACCGACACGATGGACGTACTTTGCCGGATCGATCGGAGCATCGTACGAAATCACATGCTCCACAGAAGGAAGGTCGATACCGCGCGAGATGAGGTCGGAGCAAACGAGCAGGTCAATCTCGCCTTGCTCAAACGCTGCGAGGATCCGCTGACGATCGGATGGCTTCAGCTCAGACGAATAATTCTTGACAACCAGTGGTCTGGCACCGCGGGCGATCAAGTTGTTTTCGCTCCTGACCTCTTCAAAGATCTCGAAAAGCTTGACTAGACGTGCAGCAGATTCGACGGATTTAGCAAAGCAGAGCGCCTTGCGAATACGGCCGAGTTGGTTGTTCACGTCGTCGGGGCGATGCAGCAGGTAGAGTAGATGGAAAGGTTTGTCTGCCGAGGTTGTCACGAGCATGTGTTCGTGCAGCGAGTGCGGGAGCGAGAAACGCTCGTGCTGCCGTGCGCCGTCAGCTCGATTCTCGTCTCCAGCAGAGTGACTGTCTTGCACAGTGATGTAGTGCGGATTGCGAAGACCGAGCGAGGCAATTTTTGCTGGGTCGCGTGTCAACGTTGCTGAGAAGAGCAGCTTTTGTACGGAGGGACTCGCGTCTTCCTGTAGTGTCGACGCCGCTGCAATTCCGAGAACCGAAGCGCCAGACGACAAGAGCTCGTAGGGAGCTTGTGCTGATCCTTGTTGCTGTGACTCGCCATCCGCTGCAGTGGACTTTCCATCCGTGGCGGCAAGCACACGGCGAAGCCACTCTTGGAAAGACTGGTTGAGCAAACGATCCGCTTCGTCGATGACCAAAAAGCGCAAGTGCGCGAGCGTGAATCCAGGAGTCGAGTCAAGATGATCGATCAATCGACCTGGAGTAGCGATGAGAATGTCAATCCTGGACTCGAGCTGGACGTCGTCTTCGTCTTGATCGTCCGTATTGATCGGCCCGACCAGCTGGGTCTGCTCGTGAGCAAAGCTATGCTGTCCTGTCGCGGTACCAATCCTCAATCCTGATCCCTTCGCTACAAGCTCCAATGTGGTCCGGACTTGCGAGACGAGGTCGCGCGTCGGAAGCACGATGAGAGCGCGCAAGCGGACAATCTGACGTGTACGAAGCACCTCGACGATGGGCACACTGTATGCAAGCGTTTTTCCGCTTCCGGTGGGTGCTGAGACACAGAGGTCGCGTGGCGGTGCAAAGGGCCGGTAGAGAGATCGACTCTGCGGTTGAGCTAGTAGGCATGGAATCACCGATACTTGAACAGCGAACCACTCGCTGACGCCGAGCGCCTCGAGACGCGAGCGGACGATGTCGCTCAACGTGACCTTGCTGAAGTCATCGCTGGCGCTACTGCGAGCCGAGATGGTGACGGACTCTTGATCGTCTGAGGATGCTTCTTCCATCTCCTGATTGATCAATGCGCCGCCATCCAGCGATGGGAGTGGAGAGGTTTTGGAGTCTTTCTGGGCTTTGCTGGATCCCTTTTGCTGCGGGAGAGGTCGGGAAAGGGTTGGATCTACGACAGTTCTGTTCGAAAGGCCTTCCGGGAGACCGAGCGAGCGGATGAGTTTGGGATCCACAGCTTTCTTGACTCCTGCGAGCGGGAACCTCTCGAGTGCTTTGTCTTGCTTTGCAACGCTACCTTCCACATCCTTATCCGCATCAGCGCCACTGACATCCTCTTTTGCCGCTGTTTCCGCTGTTTCTTTAGGAGTTGAAGGTGTTGCTGATTCGGCTCCATCTTGCTCAGAGTCGGAGCTTGACGCCTCGTCCGAGTCCTGGTCGGATTCCGATTCCGTGTCCGAGTCCGAGGAGGATGAAGCGTCGGAGTCTGCTCCTTGCTCTGCGGGTGCTTGTTGCATTTGTTTCTTCCGCCTTGCTTCGCGACGATGCAAGGCTTCCTCTTCCGGCAAGTGCGATACGATGGAATTGTCTGCTAGTGCTGATGCGGCTTGGGCGTCGGTCTTTGGCTGTTTCGGAGTAGCACGTATCCTGGCCTTGCGACGCTCTTTCTTGGCCTTGAGATATCTTTGCTTGGCTTTGGTCTTTTCCCTTGGACCGGTCTGAGCCTTTTTGACGGATTGCCGGAGCAGCGGAGCGGCTTGCAAGCGAGAGGGATGAATATTGAGCGCGGGTCCCGCCGCTGGAAAGGCTGACGATGCCGTAGCAGAAGTAGACGCGGCAGCAAGCGCTGATGTCGATGATGATGTAGCAATGGGCGCTTGCGAGCCCGAAGCTTGGTCACCTTGTATGAGCTTGCGCTTCTTCAATATGCGCTGATTGAGAGCGTCGAGCTTGGCCTTATCCGCGGGATCGTCCTTGTTCCCTGACGGAGATGACGAGCTGAAAGCGTCAAAACGCTTGACTGAGAACATCGTGAGAGCCAGCTCTTGTCACTGTGTGCTCGTATAATCTGGATGATGGAAGGTCGTGCCAACGGTGCAGGCAGTGGCTCAATGATACAGCGACAGCGCTCTGGAGAAGGTAGCGAGCGAGTTGGTGGTTGGTGAACCCTTGTAAGAGTGTCAAAAAGTCGGCTTTGCACCAAAAATTCTCAGAACAGGTTCGGATCCCGGCCTTTGGGAAATTTGTAATCTGTGTTAAGTCCTTGGATGGCTGGCGGGCTGGCTTCCTTCTCCACATCGGACCAAGCCGACTCTGAACTCAGCCTCAACAATCTCACCACCGAACCTCTCCATCGAACCGTCTCTTCACTATCACCTACACCTCTCTCGTCGCAGCTCATTGCTACATGTCGAGCTCCAGATGCCCGCACCAACAACTCAAGCCAGATCTACCACCGATATCGCCAATGCTGGCTTTTCGCACATCCAATCGTCCAAAAGCAGCATCGTGCGCACTTCCCCCGACTTTCTAGTCATCGTGCTCGACATCAACCCACTGGCATGGGCAAGACGGGCTGAAACGCTCAGCAAGGGCAAGGAAAAGCAAATATCAAGCGATATAGCCCTCGAAGATGCGCTTTCTGCCATCATGATCCTGTTGAATGCCCACATGGCCATGCAGCACGAGAACGGCTTGGCCATCTATGCCGCCGCTGGAACCGGCACTGCACAGCTTCTCTATTCGACTGCTCCCTTTTCGGCCAAAGCGACAGCAAATGCCTCAACCAGCTCAGCTGCCTTCATCAGCGCACACAAGCCAGACGCCAATACGTATCAGCACTTCAAGCTGGTCGATGACAATCTCGAGCAAGGGATTCGCAACACGTGCCAGTCCATGTTTGATCGCGCGCGACGGGCGCAAGCGGCTGTGGACGCGAGTGCGCAAGATGAAGCAGTGAAGCATGCGACGCTCGCACGTTCGGTCAACGTCGGCATCGTTTCTGCTCTTTCGCAGGCTCTCTGCCACCTCAACCGGCTTGACCTCAGCGATGCTAGCGATGCTGCCAACACGGGCAACGGAATCGCAGCAACAGCGCAGACGCGGGCCGGTGGCGGCAATTCATCGTCGAGCGCCACCGGTGGAGGCTCTGGCAGTCTGGGCAGCTTCAAGTCGCGCATCCTCATCCTTAGCGTGACCCAGGACGCCTCGACGCAGTACATCCCCATGATGAATTGCATCTTTGCCGCCCAAAAAAAAGGCATCACCATCGACGTCTGCAAGCTCTTTGGAAGCGATACCGTCTTCCTCCAGCAAGCCTCGTATCTCACCTCGGGCACCTACTTTCGTCTCGCTGATGATTCGGATCAAAACAGCAGCAGCACCGACAAGCCAGCAGCAGCAGCAGCGGGCACAGACATGCGATCGAGCTTGGTGCAGACGCTGCTGACAACCTATCTACCCTCGCGTTCGATGCGCGGCGTCATGAACCTGCCCACACTCGAGGAGATCGACTTTCGAGCCGCGTGCTTCTGTCATAGAAAGATTGTCGATATCGGTTACATTTGCAGCGTCTGTCTGAGTTTGTTTTGCTCACCCAGGCCGATTTGCCTTACCTGTCGGTCCAAGTTTCCCACGCAAACGTTGGAACGGTACGAGAAGGAGCTTCAGTTTACCCAGGTTTGACGAGCGTCGACTCACCCACTGATACAGCTTCCTTGTCAGCGTCGTAGGGGGCGCAAAGCATACACTGCAATAACAAACCTCAAATTGCGCTTCTGCTCCCGAGTCTGCACCTCAATAGTCGGCATCATCAAACTCGTCAGCCGCCGAATAGGCGTCTGCACCGGCAGTCCTCGCATCGCGGATCTTGAGGCCCTGTGTGTCGTAACCACGCAGAAACGTGACAAGTCTCGATCAGTATCGCACGCGCAAATCACTCGTTGTCGTTTAAGATGAAAAAATGACAACATACCCGTGTCAGATAAGCATGACTCTTGTCGATCTCTCGATCTCTTTGCTGCAACAGTGTCTGCCATTGCTTTGCGATTTGGATCTTGTTTTCGAGCAAACAGATGGATGTGGTCGAGGTGTAGGAGTCACCGCCAAAGGTGTCGAAGCGGACGACGCATTCGCCGTTGACAGCGTTGGAAGTGGCGCAAGGTGTCGAGTCTGGTGGCGCGATACTGACACGGATCTGTCCTTTCCGCGCCTGTACATGTCGATGTGAGGATGGTATACAGTCAACATGGCATCAAAGAAACAAGAAACAAGGCGGATACGGGACACTTACAATCTCCTGCACGTCAGCATACACGCTCTGAAGAGCATCAGCGCCGTCAAGGCCGATCTTGATCGCAATCTCGTTGAGCGACAGCGCACTATACACCTCGCCCAGCCTTTGAATTCTCCGCTGTTGATATACGGCCAAACAGCGTCGAACGAGCCCGACATTGCGATCCCTTTCAAACGCATCGCGCTTCTCTTGAGCTATGCGGTGCACTTGATCTCCGTTCTTGGCGCCTCGCTTTTCGTAGGCTGCAACGAACGCAGCGTAGGGTTGAGCGAGCTGTTTGAAGCTTCTTGTGATGGCTTGCGGCGTATACTTTGGCACGGGCCATGTCTTGCCGTCGACAAGGAGCTGCACCAGGACGAGTTTCTTGTACGCATCCATGTGGATTGCACTGACGGCCACTGCTGGGCTCGAGATGCACTGTAGGTGCGCCAAGGCAAAGGTCGAGCAAAACAACAATGGCATCAATACCAATCCTCTCATCTAAAGAAACGTCGAGAGCAACTCTGGCAAACTTACGGTCTCTAGCGCATCCACGGCATCATGCAAGCGATCGAGCTTGATATAGATAAGCGCAGCATAGTAAAAGTACTGCAAGATGTCCGAGTGGGTCAAAGGCGTGATGGTGGTATCTGCATCAATGAGCGGCAGATCGATGAGCATAGTTGCCGCCTCTGCATAACGCGCCGTCTTGAGATACTGATATGCCAGCATGGGATGAAGCGTTGTGATGTTTTCTGATCTCGTCAGGAATCTCGATGCTAATGCTTGCAAGAGCTGCAAGGCTGATTCTGGATTCGTGACTCGATCTCCGAGCGTGGAAAAGGTTGCTGCGAGCTGTGTGACCTTATCGCCTGCGAGATGTACCTGAGCTGTATCAAAGCGCTGGACAAAGGCTGTGATGTGAGGTAGGAGGATGGTGGCAGATTCGACCGAGCCTGTGGAGTGAGTGGCTCTGGCAGCGAGGATGTAGAGCATGCCGAGCGAATGCACGGCTGGGTCGAGGGCGGAGAGCGGGTCGACAGTGCCTTGGATCGGTTCGCAGAGAACAGCCTCTGAAGAAGCAGAGAGCTGGGAGCTGCTCGAGCTTGGTGCACTAGGCCCAGTGCTGGGGGACTCGCCATTGGAAAAAGTGTTGCTGCAGAGCTTGCGCAGTGCAGGAAGAAGACTCGATTCGATGCGAGCCAGATCGGAGCCACACTCGAGGATGAGTGCGAGCGTGTCTTCGATGCCATTTAGAACCTTGATGGCCATCTTGATACGGAGAACTGCCGCTAATGGGCTCGAAGCTATCGTAGAAGGAAAGTTGCACAAACGTTATGCCGAGATGAGATAGTCTGTTGGGTGTCAGTTTGCGGTTGATCACCAAGATGCAAGCTGACTTTCGTTACGTTGCCCTGAGCGCGCAGCACCATTCATTTACTGTACAGTGTCAATGGGGATTCGCAGCGACAACTCCACATCTTCGCTTTGCTTTTGTCGTCAACATGTAGCCAGCACACAGCCTAACATACTGGCATTCTCGCCTGCTCGGCTGCCTGAGCAAACACGCGCCTTTGCACTTCAGCCCAGCGGAATTCAAGCGCCGAGGAAATGAAATTGACACTTTTGAATGACTTTTTGGTTGGACCGCTTACAGTTACCAAAGGGTCAACAACGTGTTGCTTTGCTCAATTGCTTTGCTTGCTTGGCGTCCCACCTTCTTCTTCTTCGTCATCCTCATTATCATCGTCAACCTGATTCCACAGCTAGCGTCAGACGCTACCCTCAAGCATGCCGCCAAACACACGAAAGTCCGCAGCCGCCGCGTCCAAGGCGACCGCGTCCACTCAGCACCTCGATCCAGCTTCGGCTGCTATCACCAAGCCTGGCGGCGCATCCTCGGCCTCGTCGTCGCGCACATCCACCGTCAATGCTCAGCACGGAGGGACGCACATTCCACTCAAATCCAACCAAGCACGAGAGATGGATGCATATCAACGCGCATATAGCTGGACGTGGAATCCGATCCGCATGATTGAGCGAACCTTGTTTCGCGCCTACTGGAACATTGAGGGCACGTTTGTGCTCTCGATGCTCGAAGCGTGGGAGGTGTTTCTCGTCATTGTCGTCTTTTGCCTTCTAACACTATTGCTGTGGTATTCGTTGATCTACTACTTCCCGCGTCATGCACAGCAGGTCGCTACACGTGCACTTTACTACGTCTATGGCAACTCACCCCCGCCTCAACTCGCAGCGGCTGTCACAACCGCCGACGCATCAACAGCAAACGCTTCACTGCAAGCCGCAGCCGCAGCCGCAGCCGCAGCCGCAGCCGCAACAGATGGCGTCATCGAAAAACTCCTCGCTTCCAGCAACCAGTTGTGGGCCACCCTCGATGCCAAATCAGCCGCCAACGATGCCAACCCAGAAGTGCTCGATCGTCTGATCAACAACTTGAACAAGGTCAAGCAGATGATGGCCGCCGCCGTCAAGACCGACCTCTAGCCTCCGTTCACATTGCAGCACACGATCGACACTATGCATGGTTCGAATCAGGCTGAAAAACCTGACACTCTCGCTGCCAATGTACACTGTGACTACTTGCATATAGACCTTGTACTCTCGCGTTCACAAAGCGACATCGCATACGCTGCATCAGCCCGAATCGAACAATCATGAAACAGGAAGGCAGCATCACAAATCTATATTATTCACGTCACAGCAATGGACGCTCTTAACTTAGCGCACGCCAATAGAGGCCCTTGATCAGAATCCAAGACCGCCACGCGATGTCTTGACCGTCGCCGAAACCGGATTAGCCATCCCCTGCGAGTTTCCAATTCCGCTTCCTTCGGTCCAACCCATGGCGGCGAGCAACTTGTGACCGATATTGTCAGCTCCAATCTTGTCTGCACCGAATCCGACCTCTTCACCATCCCTGTTTCTAGGCACCGTTCCTCCGCCGACACCGTACATGCCTCCTCCTCCGCCGCCGCTGCCTTTGCCCTTCTTGCGAGTCTTGTCCTTGAACTCGCTTCGTCCGGCATCATTTCCAAAAGTAGCACCTGCGTTCGAATAGACGATGCGCTTGACTTTGCGATAGTCGACATTGAGCCCGCTCTTGCTCGTCTTGATCAGCGTCGGGAAGCGATCGCGGCCTTTGCCCTTGGACTTGGATTGCAAGTTGTACGCTGCGGCCAGCGCGTGGACTTCAGCACGCGCAAACTTGTCCATCGGCTGGCATCGCATCGTGTTGCGACCCCTTTCGGTGAGGAAGTGTTGGATCTGCTGGTTGAGCTCGTCCATGTTGAACGCGAATCTCTTGTCCAGTCCAAGCGACATAATGTCGCCCGAGGCGCTCTGGCCGCCAAAAGTGAGGATCGATGCATCGACCGCATCGATTGACCCAGCAGCGTTGATCGCAGAGACGACATTGTTCGAATGCGCTTTCAAGCTGGCTCGCATCTCGCGCTTCTCGGCTTTGCGCGCAAGCTTGGCCTGCTTTTTGCTTGACTTGGTCTTGCCACTGCCTGCCTTGCCGTGCGTGTTGGGGAACGGATTGAGTGCTGCCGCCTGACGCTCCATGAGACGCTGTTGCTTCTTATTCGCCTTGCTGGCGCGGTCCTTGTCCCACTGCTGCTGCAGCTCTTCAGCCCAGAGGTCCTCGGCGGTGAATTTGCGGCCTTTGCGCTTGCCGTTGCGGGCTGTGGGAATGGATCCCATGCCGTACGCAGGATCGTCCGAATCAATCTCATTCTCGGCAGAGGCGAGGTCCATGAGGTCCGAAAAGTCGCCGCGAGAGATGGCGTGGAAAAGCTGCTTCTGCTGACGCTTGGACGAGGGTGCAGACTTTGCACTGCTGCCAATGCCAGCACCGCCGACCTGCGAGGAGAGTGCACGGATAAAGTCTTCGTCCTCATCTGCCCACGAGTATTTGCCGCGAAACATGCCTTCGTCGTCGTCGTCATCGTCGCTGCTATCATCGTCCTCGTCGTCATCGCTATCGTCGTCGTCGTTATCTTCGCTAAAAATCTCGCTGCTCTCCTCGTCATCGTCTTCGAGAATGATGCGGAGCTGCTCGGCAAGGCTTTGCTCCTCCTCCTCATCGTCGTCGTCGTCGCCGGTAGCTTGTCCACGTGGACCTTCAGCCACAGAGGCATCCGCATCGACTACAACAACACGACTCTCATGACCGTCTACGTCTTCGTCGTCGTCATCGCTATCAGTCTCGCTCTCGGTGAGCCACTCTTTGACTTCGTCCAGGTGGATTTCGTCCTCGATATCACCAAAGCCGAGCTGGCGACCGCCCTTCTGTGGATCCATGCCGTTCATGAAACGGATCATGGCGTCCAAATCGGTCTTGTCGTCGAGCTGATTGGAGAGACGACGAATCTTGGATTTGCCTTTCCCTGCTTGACCGGCCGGCGAGTCGCCATTGATCGTCTCAACGACCATATCGTCGGTAGAAAAGAGGCCATCCTTTCCGTCGTCCTCATCATCATCCGACGAGTCGTCGGCTTGGTTCATAATGTTCTGCATGTAGTCGGCGACGATCGCGTCCTGATCCGCCTTGCGGCTGCGGGAGAGCTGAGCTGAGACAGCGGCACGGTTGGCCAGCGACCGCTTGGCACGTTGTCCTCCACGACGCTTGGCCGATTTAGCGATGGCCATGATGATATCGTTGTCGTCTTCATCTTCAGATTCCCACTCGTGCCGATCAGCGCGAATGGCTTTGGCCAGAATGGGGTCGGTGATCACCTCACGCTCGTTGCTGGTACGCGTGATGGAGATGCCCGCGGCAGCAGCTGCAAGGTTATCGTCTACCTGAGCTACATCATCACCATCTTCGGAAACGCCAGGTGGGCCATCACTGCCCCAGTCAAGATCGGAATCGCCCTCTCGTGGAATGCGAGGAGGTTTGCGTTTGGAGGATGATGTCTTGCGCTTGGCCTTGGACCGGGTCGGCACAGCATCTCCGAGAGCCACTCGATGTGAAGACGAGGTGATTGAGGTGACTTGTGCCTGCTCCGCAGCGACGGCGGGATCTTCGCCTTCGAGGTCAATGATGAAACCAAACTCCGTCTCTTCTGTTTCGGCTGCCTCCGCCTCGGTGTCGACTGGCTCGTTCGCACCAACGGAAGCTTCTTCAGCGGTTTGAGCAAGTGGAAAGAGGTCCTTTTTGACATCAGTAACCGCACGTGCCTGCGATGGGACGAGAATGATCTCCTCGTCATCGTCGGAGGAAGCCGTCGAAATGCGAGATGTTGGTTTGGCGTGGACTGCCACGCTAGCTGCTTCGGGCTGGAACGCAGGCAGCGACCAGACCATCGATTCATCATCTTCCAGCATCGACTCTCCGTGGGCAAGCTGCTTGGAGCCGGGGAACGCAGCAAGCAAAGCATTCACCTCGTCTTGATCGTCGCCATTGTTAGCAGCGCTGTGATTGTCAAAGTCAAAAGGGTGCACCGATGTGTCGGGAAATGCAGGCGCTGCGCGAGGTGGCTCATATGGCGTAGCTGTTATCTGCGGCGAAGCGTTCGAAGCAATTGCATTGCCCGACGAGCCGGCAACAGCAGCCTTAGGGTTGGGCCGATGGGAGAAGCCGAGACCAGCGTGACGTGGAGCGGACGTATCGCCGGACTGTTGGCGTTGTGCCTCGGTCAACTGAGCAGGGGCAGCAGATGGATCGACGGTGGCATCTTCGTCTTTGGGTGGCAGGTTGCCTTTGAGTGGATCGCCAAACTCGCCTGTCGCCTTGACAAAGGCCACAGGGACCCGGAAAGGACTCCGAGTTTGGTCGGCTGGATCGCCGAAGCGAGGCGCATTACGTTGTCGTCGCTCCTGTTTGCGCAGACCAGGGATACCTGCGAGATACCGCGAATCTTCGGTTTCTTCTGGCGGGCGGAACTTGGATCCTCCACCGGCGCTTCTGCTTGTGTAGAACTCGGGGAAGTTGGTAGGTGCACTGGAACGCGGAGTGAAGCGTGGTTTGGATGTGCTGGCAGGAGCAGAAGGAGGGTTGAAGGTACGCTGCGGCGTGGCGGGTCCGGAAGGAGCTTTCTGCTGCTGCGCCTTTGGTACTGTGGCAGCATCATCCTCTATATCTGAATGGACGTCTGATTCGAGATGCGGTTTGACTTTGTGCTTGTAGCCTTTTGGAGGCTCTATGGAAAAGTCAGCATCGTCCTGCTCATCATCGTCCTCGTCGTCCTCCTCGTCATCGTAGGTACGGCGATGTCCGCGTGAAAGATCAGAGTAGTCGAAGGCGACACGATTCTGTCCCGACACAGAGAGGTGACCTCCACGTCCTCGACCCCGATACGGTCTACCATTCGCGAAGCCTCCACGGGGAGAATTTGAACCCGAGCCAGGTGTGCCGCCGCCAAGAATGTGGCCCTGGCCAGCGAACGGTTGGAAGCTGCTGTAGGAACCTCCCCTCCCGCGACCTCTAGCACCGCGACCACCACCACCGCCGGAGCCGCCGCCGCCTCGACCACGATTTGGTGGGCCACCGCGACTGCCGTTGCCCTTCTTGCCCATGCTGTGCGAAACTAACTCTTGAGACTGTTCCGATTCGACACGGGGAGGTGCGCTTGATCTCCTGGTGCTGGTTCTACTTGATGAGGAGCTCAAATGGACTGCCCGCTTGCTGCTGCTCGCCCTTGCACGCTGCGTCGCGTAATGGTTCGAGATTGAGAGCTTTGTGATTGGCAGGGTTCGCTGCTTCTCTATAACGGTTGGACACTAAGAAGGATGCGACTGAATGCGTTCCAACCAGGACTCGAATTCGACTCATTCGTCCCTTTGCCCCCCGAAAGAAGTGATTCGGGAGCCGATCCGAGCGTTAGGGATTCTTGTCGGTCTTGCTGCGTCAACTCAGCCAACGTGCAGCTCGCCACCGATTGGAAAAGTGGAGCTTCGCAGCGCTTTCAAGTCAGCACGCTGCAAAAAAGTCGCCGATCAGAGAAGATGTGATCTTTGGCAAAATCCAACATTTGAAAATGAAAGTGTTGCTCGCCCTTCACGAGACGCGTTTCCTGTGAATGAGAGTGGCTTCCAGATGAAAAGCTGTGGGAGCGCGTAGAGAGCACCCCTTCGCTACAGGCTTGCTTGCATACAGCGAGCGGGCCACGGTTCGGCTCAGCCAGACTCGTTGATTTACTGCTGCCGTTTGGCTGACTGAAGGAAAGTGTTGGTCTTTGTCCCAATGTTAGCTTCGACGTCTGGTCTGCGCTCTTTGCCGAAATGAAGTTCTGAAAAGAGTCGGCGCTCAGCTGTCTATGCGCTCATCTTGCCCCTTGAGCTTGTATCAGCTGCTGTTTGTCCCTCTTTCCACTCGACCATCAATCCCTCGATCGGCAATCATGTCGCTCTACACCCCGTCCTCAAAAGCAGCAAAGCGACGAGCTGCCAACCTCGGCGCCTCAACCAGCAATCACACCTCGACTCCCAACCATCTCTCCACATCTTCGTCTTCCAGAATGGGCAATTCTCACCACCACCACATTGATGCAGCTCTTACCGACGAACAGCGACAAGAGATCAAGGAGGCCTTTGAGCTGTTTGACACCGACAAGGACGGTGCTATCGACTACCATGAGCTCAAAGTGGCAATGCGTGCGCTCGGGTTCGACCTGAAAAAGGCAGAGGTGCTCAAATTGCTACGAGACCATGACAAGACCAACTCGGGGCTCTTGGAGTGGGACGACTTTAACAAGATCAGTACGTATGGACGCGTCGCTCCGGCTCGATGCCGTCTTGAGAAAAGGTAGCGATACTGATGGGAACCTTACCTTTGTCTTTTGTGTTGGTTACAGTGTCGGAAAGGATCGCATCCAGGGATCCGATGGAAGAGATTCGCAAAGCATTCGCGCTGTTTGACGACGACGCTACAGGCAAAATCTCGTTGAGGAATCTCAAACGTGTAGCAAAGGAGCTCGGCGAGACCTTGGATGATGACGAGCTGCAAGCCATGATTGACGAGTTCGATCTTGACCAGGATGGCGAGATCAACGAAAACGAGTTTATCCAGATCATGATGGATGATTCGTAAGGTTCGAGACTCGTTCAGCGTGTCGCCGTGCCTTTGACCTCTCAAGATGATGGCGTCCTGGGATCTCGTTGTTCGATCCGTTCGCTGCAGTCGTTTGGCACCGCTCTGTCCGCACCTTGTCATCGTTTTCAATTTCTTCATCATCTCGGGATTTAGTCTCATCGTCCAAGGCCGTCGTGTGGGCTTCATGTGCCCTGCAGCGCCTTGATAGCTTGCTGCTTGTATTTGTACCGCCTCTCTGTTTAGCTCTTTGCTCATCCACACTCACTTCTCGTGTCTCGGATCTGTGTGAGTGCGTGCTATACGCGTTTACGTCGACCTAGTGAGGTTCACCACTGGTGTAAAGGCAAGATTGTATTTGCTGTTGACAGTGGACTGCCGCTGCCAGCAACAAAGCCGTGTCTTCCCCGCAGAGCTGTTCGGCTAGAATTGACTACTGTCGGGCAAGGCGTCCGAGTCGGAATCGTAGACAATCTCCTCTTCGTCGTTGACGACGAAAGAATCCTCCGAATACATATCCTCGGATCCCATCCCTCTTGCTCGGCCTCTCGACTCGCTCGACATCGCCTGCTGAGGTCTCCTCACCTCACCTCTTCTCCTTGGCGTCACCGGCTCTCCAAACCTGCCACCCAGACCCGGAAACGGACCCTGCCGCAAGCGCTGAAACTCCACCGGCGCCGCCTGCGACAATATCGACTGCATGTACACGCTCTGCTGATGGTACCCACGCGGCGCCTGCGTAGGCATAAAGTCACCTACAGCTTCTCGATCCGAATCATCTTCGGCCGAGCTTGCCAGCCCAGAGTCATCCTCGTCTCGTTCTCCGTGCACTTCTTCGTCCGTAGACCGCTCCGCTTCGTACTGGAAAAGGGCGCGCGAAGTGGGTGAGTTTGTGATCTTGCGCTTCTTCGAACCACCGCCACCAGTGCGAGCAGTGCCACCTTGCGTGGCTGCCTTCTTACCTTTCTTGATGTGAAGCTCGCTGCCCTCGCCAGCATTGTTGGTGTCGTTATCGTCCGAGTCGTCGGCAATGCGGACCATAGTGCGGGATCGGGTGCGACTCTTGGCTGCAGTGGGGCTCGTATCCGCACCAGATGCGGCTTTCCTCGACGACGAGGCTCTCTGCAGTCGGCCCCCGCGTTTAACAGGAGCTTTGATGGGCGATGACGAGGCCGGATCATGGTCCACATCCTTTTCCTCGCACTGGTCTGAGACAGCATCGTTTGAAGCTGCGTCAGGAGACTGAAGGATGACGCGCTTGGCACGAGCACCACCTGCACGTCGCGGCACCGAATCAGGCGGGCCCATGGAGCTTTTGATCGGCGACCCGAGCACTTTCGGTGTCGGATAACTCGTTTCCTGTTGCTGTCTGGCTCTTGCCGCCTCGGCATCTGCCAACAGGAGCTCTTGCATGATCGGATGCGGTTGAATCAACGTGGCAGCCGGCACTAGTGGCGGTGAGGGCGACAGCAGGGCGTGCTCCCAGCCCCGGGATTCAGTCTTGCTCGCCCTCGACACCTTGACGGGAGGATGGGACAGCTTTTCCTTGGTGCCCGTCTTTTGCGGCCCCGAGTCCTTGGACGTCGCCTCTTGCTCGATACGCGTGATCGTCTCCATCGAAATGTCCATAGCAAGATCGGCAAATTCGTCCTCGTCGTCGTCACTGTCATCATCACTTGTGGCAACAGCTTGAGCGATTCCTCTGCTGCGAGGAGACTTGGTGTTGATGGCGAGCTGCTCCTGACGCATGCTGTGTTCGTTAACGAAAGACTCGCCAGCATCGCCGCTCCTGCGCAGCGAAAGCATGTTAAAGCTTGTGTTGCTGCGACCTGAGTTCCTTCGACCCGCGCCGAGCTTCTTGGAGCGCGTGGTCGAAGGGCCTGCTACCACTGGTTGCGAGGAGGAGGACGTGCTGCTTGGAAGCGGTGGCGTCCGGATGCCAGCCGAGGCCGAATCGACAGTCGAGCTTGTCGCAATCTTCTTGAACAAGGGCTGTGGAGAGACAAGA
Source organism: Mycosarcoma mackinlayi (assembly GCA_928852645.1). Classification (NCBI taxonomy): domain Eukaryota; kingdom Fungi; phylum Basidiomycota; class Ustilaginomycetes; order Ustilaginales; genus Mycosarcoma; species Mycosarcoma mackinlayi. The sequence continues at coordinate 1,510,280 of CAKMXS010000005.1, read as the reverse complement.
GGCGAGCTTGATGGCGAGGAGGCGATTCTCTTGGCTGGTCGAGTTTTGACCTTTGATGGGCGCAAGTCCAGCGCAAGATCTTCCAATGCGATCTCATCTTCGAACTCTGTATTGCTCATCGTGAGAAGACGTTTCATCTTTTGACTATGCGTCTCATTCGATGGGGGAACGGGATTGGAAATGTTTGTGTCCGAGTCGTCGTCGCTGTTGGAAGATCGCTTACGTCTGGTTAGGCTCGATGCTTTGCGGAAACCCTCGATGATGTTGCCAACTTCGGGCATGTTGCGCTTCGGATCCTTCTTCGGCTTTGCAATTTTGGGAGCACGAGTCGTCTTGCTCGTCTTGCCGTCAGATACCATCGAAGGCTCAAATTCCGGCTGCTCCACCTCTTTCAGAACAGGCTGCGGCGAGATATGATCCGGCACCATTCGGTCGACATCATCAAAGAGCTCGACATGCAAGCGAGAGTCGACTTCCTTTTGCACCGCCTTGTAGTTATCCTTGGAGTGCTGCCAATTATGTTGCTCGCGTCCCTCGGATACCAACACGGCAATCTTGCCCTCGCGCTTTCGTCCCGTACGACCAATGCGCTGCAGCATCCGGATCGAGTCTTTGACGGCTTCGTAGCAGACCGTCAGGTCCACGGATCCAATGTCGAGGCCCTCCTCGCCGATCGACGTGGCAACGAGCACATTGTACTTGCCCGCCTTGAAGTCGGCAATCACGCGCTCTTGATCCTTCTGCGACATGCCCTTTTTGCCGCTCTTGGCTTTGCTCTGTCCGACAAATTCGGTCGCCTTGAAGCCCGAATCATTGAGAAAGCTGACAATCTCATCGCAGCATTCGCGGTACGAGCAAAAAACCATCACCCTCGTATCGGCCTGCGACGAGCTTTGGAAGTTGGCCAGCTCGCCCGACTTGGGCGTGTTGCCAAACACATCGTGTCCGCTCGCCTCGTAAGCCTCCGCGTTGTGCACTTGATTGGCCTTGACAGCGTCGAAATGTTCGATGAGCACGTTGCGCAGCTTCAGCATCTTGGGATGCAGAATGCGCCCTTTAGTATCCTGCATCAGCTCGAGCTCGCGGATGATCTCGGCAAATGTTGTGTTGGAGTTGGCATACATCTGCTGTTTGGCCGAGGAGGAGGTCTTGGTGCCCTTGGTGTTGTAGCCCATAGAGCGCTCCTTGAGACGGTTGTAAAACATAGTGGGCGATTGCTCCATGAGGTACTGCATGGACAAAGCCATGTGGCTGAGCTCCTTGATGTTGCCCTGCAGCCAGGGTTTGGATTGCAGAATGGGAGCGCGGCTTCTGTCTTGGAAGATGGCGTTCACCGCAAAAGGATGCAGTAGGGCCGGGTCTTGGTTGCGGAGAAGACCTGCTTTCATAAGCGGATCCATCTTGGTCTGCATGAGCTTGGCCCAGTTATCCTTGACCTTGTTGAGATCTTTGCCGAGCGTCACATTGATGATCTCTTCGCGCTTGCGGAACATGTAGCGTTGCACGTCGATAGCCTCTTCGGTACGAATCTCGATCTGGTTGATGTGCAGCTGATCTACCACCTCCTGTACGCTGTCAGTGTCCTTGCCGGGCGTGGCTGAAAGCGCAAGCACGCGGAAATGAGGATTGACCTCCATGATGCGACCAATGACGTTGCCATACGCATACTTGCCACGTGCCTTATGCGCCTCGTCGACAACGACACAGACAATGTCTCGTGGATTGCAGCGGCCCTCGCGCATATCATTTTCGAACGTCTGTGGAGTCATGTAGAAGATGCGCTTCGTCGCCCAGTAATCGCCACGTCGAGAACCGGCAGTGCTGCCGGTCAAGTCGATTGCGCAGTCCCATGGTAGGCCACAAATGCGATGGCATGCTGTCTTTTGCTGGTCAACGAGCGGTCGAGAGGGCGCGAGGAACATGATCTTGCCATCGGGATACCAGCGAAAAAAGTTGAGGATGACAACGGCAGCGATAAACGTCTTGCCGAGACCGGTGGGAAGGGCCGCCAGAACATTGTTGAAGAGAGCTTTTTGGACAATGTTGTACTGGTAGTCTCGCTTTTCCATGTTGGTAGGATAGATCCAGGTCTTGGCCGCTTCGAGATCAATCTTGCACTTTTGCGGTTGGGGCGGACCGAGCTTGCGCTTTGTATCGGCAGGAGCGGGCGCAGGTACATTGGTGTACTTGCTGTCAGCGTCCCAATCGAATTTGAGGCTTCCCTTGCCCTTGCGGCTGGTCGAATCAGCTGCTTCGTCGTCATCAAAATCGAGCGCGTCGATATCGATGGCGTCCCTGTCGCGATTCTTTGCATTGTCGCGATGAAGGTATGCCTCTCGGTCCCACGTCTTAGTGCCCGTCTTGCACTGCCACGGTGGACGATAGCTGGAGGATGAAACTGGGCTGTGAGAAGCGATCGCCGGAATTCCAGAAGTGGGAGCAGTCTGAGAGGAGATGACAATGTGACCTGGGCTGCTCGTCACCACTCTTGCTGAGCGGATCTGAGTGGGAGCTACGGGTTTGCCAAAGAGGTTCATCTGCCTAGCTCCTCCCGAAGATGCAGGCTGAGTCGCTGCGTTCGAGCCTGCAGATGACACACGCTGCATCGGCCTCGCAGAAGTCGACGCTACAGCTGTGGATCCGGGTGCGATATTTAACGTTGTGTGACCGTTTGCTGTTGAGGACTGAAGCCGTGCTACACCTCGAGCATCATCAGCCTTGCTGACGGCTGATAGGGTCTGGATGTAAGGTGGCGGAGGCGGAGATAGTGGTACCGCCTTGGTCTGTATGCTCGAATGCGCGATCGCCTTGTTGACAGAGCCATTGCTAACGAGCTTCGTCTCGATCTGGTCCAGCTGCAAAAGTGCGGAATCGTCAAGGCCAAAGTCGTCGAACTCGTCGATATCGTCAAACTCGTCTGGTAGAGTTGTCATGTTGGCGGTGGGATGTGCTGCCGAGCACGGGGGTGATGATGCTTGCTCGGTGTTCAATATGATGCTGGCTCTGATGCTGATGCTTTTGATGTAATGCGGGTCGGTCTATGTGTTGGATGAAGCACGGTCGAAACGAAGGATGGAGGTCAAGAGAAATGACATGTTCGAGTATGGTGGTGCAAACTATGGTAAGTGCGGGAGCGAGAAGCGGATCCAAAATGCAATGCGGAATGGAAGAGAGGGTATAGAGGAGTATGAGACCTTGTCCGCTTGATCGAGTCAAGGCTGAGTGAGATGATTGACCAAGGACCGAGTTGACCAAGACGCTTTCCTCCTGGATGCCATCAAAAGACGAGCATTATCTGAGTTCGTGTGCTTTCAGCGATCATCGAGGTGTGATCAGAGCTGAGCTGCGGATTCGGAGAGTCCGATCTTGGAGAAACCAAAAAAGAAACGGCAACGAAGATGAAAGTGATGACTGCTCGGAACTGATCCGAAGCGTGTGCTGTTTGATTCGTTCCAAGGCAGTTGGTGGCGTTGCAGCGAAACTCAGCCTTCATACAACGAGTCTTACAGAGACCAACACCTCCACGCATTGCACAAATTACGCGCCGCTCTGTCAGTCGCGTAAAAAGGCGGCGTGAGCTGCAAGAATCATGAGAAGATGAAAACAAAATTTGAAGCGCTGAAATCGGTAACGGGAGCTGAAGCATCGCCGATCCAAGGCTCTGTGCCCATTTAGAAGAAAAGTGGAGCTGAGCGAGCACGAGCAAACATCAGCTAGATTGTACGATGCCATTCAATACTTCCCTTTGAGCTCCGCCTTGCCCACTCAAGTAGAGTAACAAGATACGAGTCGCTGCACAAACGTCAATGCATCACCCAGCATCAATGGCGAGCACAGGTGTATTTCGCACAGCCGTCGCTGCCATCCGCACAAGAGCAGCCGCGGCGCCGACCACAAGCTCCCCATGGTCACGAAGCCCATTGCTGCAGCGACTTGTTCCTCGCAGCACTCGAGGTTTCGCAACATCGAAAGTGACATTAACGGCTCCTGTATCAGCCCAAACGACAACAAGTAGCAACTTGTTGCCATTATCGTTAACAGCAGAAGTAACAAGCACGACCAGCCAAGCTGTCGCCGAAAATGACGTGGTAGCAGGCGGTTTCGAATTTCTCCAACCATGGGTGCCCACCATCAACAACCTAGCCGACACGATGCATCTCAGTGGGCCCTATGCCCACGCACTATCGATCTTTATCCTTGCTTTTGCCGTTCGAACCGCCGTCACGCTACCTATAACGTTGTGGCAGCGCGGCAAGACTCGAAAGTTGACCGAAAAGGTGCTGCCCGAGTGGGAGATTATCAAGGAGCGCATTCCCTCGGCAGTCCGAGCGAGATGCAGAAGAGCCGGAATGTCGTACGAAGCATTTGAGGCCGAGGCACAGAAAGAGCTCAAGGCTGAGCTGGCCAAGTTGCTTCGCAAGCACAACGCGTCTCCGCTGCCAGCCTTTGTGGGCCCAGCTGTGGTGACGATCCCCGTGTTCTTGCTCATGACTGCGCTTCTTCGACAATGTGCACTCGATCCGACTTCACCTCTCGCCTCGGAAGTGCTTCCGTGGTGGTCTCCGTCCCCGGAGCTAGCTCAGCAATTCAAGGCTAGCACCGCCATCCTGGCGGACCGCGGCTTCGACGAAGCAGCCATCGCCAAATTGAAGGGAACCATGGGCGGACCCACCTTGGTCGACAGAGATTCGACCATGATTGGCCCTCTGAGCTTTGGAATGCTGACGCTGGCCAACACAGAGTTGAACAGCTGGAGTAGGAGAAGCATCGCCAAAATCCGAGCCGTCACCTCAGGCAAGACGGAAGATGCAGCTGCAAGAACGGCGGAGAAGCTGTTGAGCGACCAAACGGCTGGAACATCAGCTGCGACACGGACAAACTCCGAGGACGATGAACCGCCGAGGGCTCGAATCATCACAAACGCATTACGAGTGATGGCCATCGCTTTCATCCCTATTGCATGTCAAGCGCCCGGCGTGCTCGTCATCTACTGGCTGTCATCCGGTGTCTACACTTTCCTGCAGAACTCACTCCTGGCCGTACTGGATCGTCGGTCGGAAGTCATCAAGGCCGCACGAAAGCAGCAGCTTCTGCAACAATCACGATAGATCTATTTCAATCTCACAGACTCCAAGACAGGCGGCACAGAGGGCGTCGTCGACTGGACTTTGATCTTCTTAAATCACGAGTGCAAATGTATATGTTGTAGTGTGCGGTACCGTACAGATGAGAGAGTCTGCCGAGCTGGTTCAGAGCTACTTCTCACCAGGTCTTCTCACACCCCGCACACGAATCCTTTCGGCAGTCTGCACTCTTGCGCCCCACCTTTGATCACAAAAAGCAAAGTGTCAGCAGCGTGCTCGTCCTTTCCTACACTGCGTCGACAGCGCTGTCGGTGCGCTTGGACAGAACTTACCCTCGAACCTTCTTCTTTGGCTTTGCATCAATCACGAAAGCACCCGGGTTTGCTCCTTGACGGAACTTTTCTCTCGCCCATAAGAAGAATCTTCTGTCCTTCGTTGTTACACCTGCTTCTTTGAGCTGATCCGATCGGATGGTGAAGATGTTGGACCACTCCTCGCCGATAGCTGATGTAAGAGACGAATTGGAGGCCAGATCGCGGCGTGTTCGTGAAATCGAACTGAGGAACGATGCCGGGTCTGAGACTGCGCCTGCCGTATCAGAAAAAGGCAAACAGGTCGTCAGCAATCCTGTCATTGAGGACAAGGAAGAGGTGCCTTCGCTAAAGTGTTGAGGAGTCGGCTCACCTTGTGGTTTCGGAATTGTCCTCCGTGCGGGCGACGCTGCTGCTGCTGCTGCTGCTACCGCTGTGCTCGTGGTGATTGTTCGTGAGCAGGATGCTGTTGCAGAGGCCACAATGACGCTTGTAAGTCGTTGCAGCATCTTTACCGATGACCGTAGCAGGCTTTTGGAGTGCGTCGAGACAATGATTGGCAAGTCGCGGATGACAGAGTGATTGGGATCGAGTGAGAAAAGAAGAAGAGGTGAAAGTGACTTCGGAACTCGCTTTCTTCCCTCTTGCTCGACGGAAATTTTCTCGCGTGTCTAACATTGTCAGGACGCACCGGGCTAACATCTTATACATAGAGTCTGATGATCCAACAGCCTCACTGAGACAATACAATTCTAACGAAGCTCCAAACGATCGTGAGTATTTCTCTCGCAATCTCAGATTCTCACACGATCTCCTGGGTATCACACACGCTCTCGCAGTCGCAGAGGAACCGAAATAGTATTGAGATAATCCTGACGCAACAGTCTTAGAAGGACAATCAGTTTCGTCCCTAGTTGCCCGGCGCCGGTGGGTTAGGGTTGTCGAGCAGGATTCCGATCGCACCCTCTACACTTCCGCCCGCCATGAGCAAAGCCCTGACATTCGCCTGTCCATCGTAGAAACCCATGGCCTGCATCTGCTCTAGCTGCGACGAGAAGCGCTCTTCGGGCGGTCGAGTGTCTCGCAATGCTGCGGCTGCTCCACCGAAGCCTCCCAGCCCTCCGAAACCACCGAGACCTCCGAGTCCGCCAGCGCCGCTAGCACCACCAGCTCCGCCGCCAAACATCTGTTGAAGGAACGAGGGGTCCGCAAATGGATTTGGTGGTGCCTGTCCGCTGGAACCGTCGGGACCAGTGTTACCGTTGCCGTTAAAGTTGCCAGTGAAAGAGCCAGTGTTGCCTTGGCCATTGTTGCGGCCGTTGGTGTTGTCATTGCCGACACCCGTAAAGAAGCCTCGGTTACCGTTGCTGTTGCTGCCGCCATTGTTGTTGCCGCCGGTGTTGCCAGTCTCTCCGAACGCGCCGGGAGGAGGCCACTGGCCGCCGCCACCGTTGTTGCCTGCGCCACCCGCTCCGAAACCGCCAAAGCCTCCCATACCACCAAGACCACCCATACCGCCCATTCCAGCGCTTTCCATGAGTTGCGACATCTGCGCCATCCTCTGCATGGTTTCGGGATTGGTGATCATTTCACGGAATTGTTCCGATTGCATCATCTGGCGCATTTGGGGGCCCATGCCTTGCAGCTGAGGGTTCATGGCGATCATCTGATCGATAAACTCGGGACGCGACATCATGTCCCTCATCTGACGCTGAACCTCGGGATTCTGCATCAAGCCCATCATCATGTTGGGGTCGCGTGGGTTGAGCCCCATGCCTCCAAACGCTCCACCGCTCTCGTTCAACAGACGGGCCATATGAGGACCGGCATAGTCTGCGCGGTTTAGAGCCGAGAGCGGGTTGTTGGTGAAGTTTTGACCTGCAGAAAAGTTGGACGGCACGCCTTGTGCCTGGGACGAAGCAGCGTTGTTCGAACCGCCGCTGGCTGCCGGTGCCGTACCTGGCACGGATGGGTTACCGGTCGTGGGTGCCGATCGAGTCGCAGACTTGACCATATGAACGGTGTTGCCATCTTTGACCTTGTAAACCGAAAGAGCCTCTTCGTCCTTGAGCACTTTGCCGGCGTAGATGAGCCTTTGAGCATCAGCAGGTACGTCTGGCTTCTGCTTCTCGATAGCCTCCTTGAGTTGACGCACGGTCTGGTCCGAAGTGATGTCAACCGTAAGCTTGAGGTCCGAAGGGCCCTTGATGTTGATCTTGAGCGGCGCTGCCGCATCGCTAGCGTCCGCCATATTCAATTGAACTGAGGCTGTGTGAAAGAACTTGGAAGAGGCAAGAGATGGGTGTAAGAGGTGGAGTGCCGACGAGGTCATAATGCGTGGCATGCTCTCTGCGCATGTGGAGTTTTTCCGTGCGCATTTGAAATGCTTAGCAGCTCAGCACCGAATAGCCTCAATCGCCGGTGTTACGGCCTAACATACGGTGCTTTGTGACTCTGATCGTGCACTGTTTTCATCACTCGATGCAAGCTCGGAGCTCGATACGATACACAAGACAGACACCAGATGGGTTTCACACCTCAAGGATAGTATTTTTGCGGATAAAAGAGACAGGCAGTGGTTACGGAAAAGAGTCGAGTCAAAGTCAGTGGTATATGTACAGAGTGGGTCCTGAGCAGCGTAAAGGGGGTCGGCACTAGATGGAGAAAGCGCGAGCGTCAAGCAATCCATGCGACTAGGACTGAAGCGCAGGCAAAGCGCAATGTCAAACAGCGAGCAAACAGCGAGACGTAATCAGCCGATGCAACCTCTAAGCGATCAACAGTTGCAAGCCTCCTTCCTGTTGCCCTGCTGGTTGTTTTGCAGATTGACCCCGCCAGCCTGGCCACCACTCGCGTGCCGGGCACCGTTGCCAGCGCCCGCTGCACCGGCAGCGGCATTTCTTGCGAGGTGCAGATCGATAGGGATTTTCTTTGCGATCTCAGTAAACACCTCGACCACGCCCTCGCCCGTCTTGGCCGAGGTCTCGAAGAACAACAGGCCAGCCTCTTTGGCATACGCCTCGGCTTCGTCTTTGGGCACGGCTCGCAGCGAGTCTCCTCCAGCCGCCGCCGTTGCTTCCGGTGTTGTGGTTTCGTCATCCTCATCCTCTCCATCATCGTCAGCATTGGCGGATGAAGACGAAGGGGAGGCTTCGTTGAGCAGGTCGATCTTATTTCCGACCAGAGCGATGACGATGTTGGGATTGGCTTGACGCTGCAGCTCTTTCACCCAGGATTTGGCCTTTTCGAACGAGCTCGCCTTGGTCACGTCGTAGATGACGGCCGAGGCTTGGGCGTTGCGGTAGTACATGGGTGCGAGCGAGTGGAAGCGCTCCTGTCCCGCCGTGTCCCAGATCTCAAACTTGATGAGTCGATCTTCAAGACGGCATTTTTGCTGTTTGGTGGCGCAAAAACAAGCGAAGGGTGTAAGTCGAATGCTGTTCGCTAGATTGATGCGAAGGCTGAGTGCTGAAGGATCACACTTACAGTCAGGAAAGCGGCACCGATCGTGGGCTCCTTGTTCTCCTGGAAATCGTTCTGAACGAATCGGAGCACGACCGACGATTTACCGACGGCAGCTTCGCCAAGAAGCACGAGCTTTGTCTGGAACGGTTTCTGCGGGGCCGCAGCGGCACCGGCGGCCTCTCCAGCAGCATTGTTGGCAGCCTGTGTAGACATGACGAGGACAGGCGCTTGCTATGATCTGAGGAAGTGTGTGCTAGCGACCTATCGCAAGCTCTTGTGCTGAGTCGAAGTGTTGGGCTTCAGGGCTGAGTTCTGTCGGTACCGAGGCAGTAGAATGGTGATACAGGTGCTTCGTCTAATCGAAACCGAGCTCTGAAAGTGGGTGCGATGTGGCAATATTGGTGATGATAGGTGCTCGCTTGTAGGAAGGTGAAACGCGAGATCAGAAAAGATACGATGAGAGATGTCGAGGGGCGTGTGTGAATTCGAGACGTTGTGCCGTGCTGCTGCTGCAGCACCACCCAGATCCAAGTGTGGAGAGGAGGTTGCTGGCCGCGCGGGAGGAGCGAGTGGCGCAGCACAACGCAGCACCAGGCGAGACACACAGACACAAGCAAGCACACTTCTGCAACACACGTTTGGCGCTTCTGAGAGTGTAATTTCAACGGCTGAGGCCAAATTCCAGCCATAATTTTAACCAAAGATTACGCTCTGGACTCGTGCCGAGCAGATCCGCGCAGGGACCTGGGATTTTTTCAATGTTGGTCATGCCGCCGTAACAGTCTTGGCATTCAACTTGAGAAGGCCTACGTTTGCTCAACATCAGGTCCAGCTACAACTGCAGAGGTTGTACGATCAACGTATGTGGTAGAAGGATGAAGAATTCCGGGACCTAGAAGTACAAACTGCATTGCGTCGAAAGCACAGGCAGTGAACGGATACAAGCGGGGAAGAAGGACAACGCCAAGACGAAAGGACACCGAAGATACGTCGATCAATCCGATTCTTCGGCGTTTTTGGCCATCTTTCTGCGCTTTCCACCTCGATTGTCGCCCGTCGCTGTCGACGTAGCTGAAGCGTTGTTGCCGGTGTCCGTCTCAACCGGGTCGGGAACCTTGGCTACAATATCTTTGAGAAAGTCGAACGTCTCGTTGGTGTGTACCGTCCTTTTGCTATCCGATTTAATGCGAGAAGAGCCAATGCCAAAGCGGGTCGCAGATGTAGAAAGCGCACGTATCCATGATAAGTGTTTGGCTCGAAATGGGAGACGCTAGAGAAGTGACTTACACATGATATGGCGTCATCTTTTTCGCACCTCTGCTGCGTGTCTCTTTGACTGTCTCTTCCACAATGCTCGCCATGAAGAGTTCGAGTGCTTTTGCTGCTCCAATGCCAGGTGGAAACAAGAATTCCGTCAGCGTCTCCTCCAATCTTGAGATCTTCATCAGGGGAAAGGTCACGACTTACATATCAACACCGGTGTCGCTTGAGCTACTTTGCCCACATCTTCGTCGGCTTGCATGATCTTCTTGATCCTCGCCACCGGAAACTTGCACTGTGCTGATCGTTTCACCATCTTGTGATATGAATGATAGAGCTGGATTGGAAGGTGATGGTGGTGGTGGTGGTGGTGCAGTAGTAGGTGATGGACAAATTGTAGGTAGGCAAAGAAAAGTGTGGAGAAAGCACTAAGGTGGTGGATCGAGCGCGTAGTCCAAGGCTCTCAGCTGTTGAAATGTGCCACGCCCAAGCGGAGATGAATTATTCTTTCGACCGAGAAATTGAGAGTTGGACACGTAGCAGCTCAATCGAAAGGCGTTCCGTGCACTTCTTCCAAGAGCAACACTGGCATTGACATTCTTCCACGTCATTCCTCTCCATCATCATCAAGCCAGCTGGACTCTCTCATCATCCCACGACGTATCGACGAAGGAGCTCTACAAGAAGAGGCCAAGCTGATCACAATCAAGCAGGTCCTTGTTTGCAGCTGCACCCATCTTCCGCAGCTCAGTGAATACTCAGCTTCCAGAGGAGTTCGTCAACCGAGGACCGAATACACACATACGATGCGCCTCTCTACAGGCGCTGGAATAGGCCGCAGCAGTAGCAGCAGCAGCACATGTTTCAGCATGCTTGTGGTGCTTGCGTTGCTCGCCATCACGCTGCTCTCGGCGCCCGTGACAGCGATGGGTGTGGTTGCTTTCGACTACGGAACCGAATGGATGAAGGTCTCGCTCGTCAAACCGGGACTACCCTTCGACGTGGTGCTGGATCGAGACTCGAAACGCAAGATTCAGTCTGCCGTCTCGTTCAAGAAGTGGGGTCTCGAAGAAGAGATCCTTTTCGGTACCAACGCCTACAACCACGCCACACGCGAACCGAAGCAATCGTTCTACGGTCTCAAAACTCTGCTCGGCCGAACGACAAGCGAAGAGGATCAACAGTACGTCGATCTGTACAAGTCGATCTTTGGCAACGATGTCGTCAGCTCTGACCGCTCCACCTGCTCGTTGAAACGACCCTACGAGGCGGACCCCAAACTCTCGTCTTTGCCCGTTCTGACCGTGGAAGAGCTGGTGGGTATGCAACTCGAATACGCAAAGAAGCTGGCAGAAGAGACCGCAGGCGAGCGAGTCAACCCTTCGCTGCCCTCTGGGTTCAACATTGGCTCGTTCGGTGGCTTGGATGCCGTTGTGACGGTTCCCGCCTTCTTCAACGCACAGGAGCGACAGGCAATCGTTGACGCTGCTACGCTGGCCGGCTTCCGACCTCGACTGGTCTCGGACGGTGCCGCTGCTGCGGTCAACTACGCGCAGACTCGTACATTCGCCCAGCCCGAAAAGCATCTCTTCTTTGATGTCGGTTCGGGCTCGGTGCGGGCTACGGTGGTCGAGTTCAGCACCAAACCCGTGGTGATCGACTCGATTCTGTCGGTAGCAAGCAAGGCGTCTAAAGATTCTACGATCGTCGATGTCAAGGGCGTCGGCTGGGAGCGCAACGTGGGTGGACTCAAGCTGGATCTCATCCTTCGAGACAAGCTCGCCGCTGAGTTTGACGCAAAGCACGGCCAGCAGATCGGCGGATCGATCAAGGACAACCAGCGTGCCATGGCCAGGCTGCTCAAGGAGGCCAACCGCGTCAAGCACATTCTCAGCGCCAACGATGCCGCTTCGAGCAGCGTCGAGAGTCTGGTCGACGAGATCGACTTCCGAACCATGATCCAACGCCAGGAATTTGAGGACGCCGTCACCGCCGCTGGTCTGTTGCCCAAATTTACCTCGCCCATCCAACAGGCACTCAGCAATGCCGGCTTGAAGCTGAACGACATCAACAGCATTGTGCTGGTCGGCGGAAGCACGCGTGTGCCCCTGGTCCAAAACGCGTTGCGCGAGGCAGGCATCCCGGACTCGAAGCTAGCGCAAAACGTCAATGCCGATGAGGCTGCCGTTATGGGTGCCGCTTTTTACGGTGCCAGCTTCAATCCTCAGTTCCGCATGAAGGAGATTCGCGCCTACGACCTCATTCCGTACCCAGTCAACCTCAAGCATGCTGATGGCAAGGAGGAAGTTCTATTCCCTGCCGCCTCGTACGAGACCGATGCCGTGTTGCGCCAGTACGACAATGTCAAGGAGGATTTCATCTTTGAGCTCGAATACGATGCTGCTTCGCAAAAGGCATTGGGCGACAAGACGGACCGCGCGATCGCCATGGTCGAGATCTCGGGCATCGACGAGGTGCTCAAGGATATCAAGGCGAGCGGTCAGCTGGACCAGGTGGATACCCATGTCAACCTGACCGTGATCAGCCGACCACTGGGAACGTATGCAGTGGAAAACATTGCCATGTTGATCAAGCCCAAGGCGGAAGGTGGGATCGCCGGTGCTCTCAAGTCGTTCTTTGGCGTCTCGCCTCCGAAAAAGGCACCTGGCAACGGCACTGTCTCTGCTGCCAAGAACGAGACTACCCCCGAGGATGATGTGGAAGCAGATGGTGGTGAAGGCGAAGAGACTCTGGCTTCGGTGCCAGCCAAGGACAAGATTGTCAAACTCACGGCACGAGTGATCCCACAGAACGATGCGGTACGACCTCTGTCCGGCGCCGAGATCAAGAGCAGTAAGGACAAGCTGTGGACCATGGCGCAAGCTGCTACACGCAAAGCAGCACGCGAAGAAGCGCGCAACGCCATCGAGTCGTACCTCTATCGTGTGCGTGATCTGATCGATGATCCTACCTTCAGCTCAGTCTCGAAGCCGAGCGAACGCAGTTCGATCACGTCCAAGACCGAGGAGCTCTCGGCGTGGCTCTCTGAAGACGGTGAAACCGCCGATACTTCGACGCTCAAACTCAAGCGTGCATCGCTTGAATCGCTCATCAAGCCGCTGGAAACGCGTCTCTCGCAGAACAAAGTGCGAGCTGCGTCTTTTGCAGAGTTTGAAACGTCGCTCGCCGACGCGCGGACCTTTGTTGCCGAAGCACGAGCCAACCTGACAGCAGCCATCGAGGCGAATGAATCGAGCAAGTACAGCGTGACCGAACTCGACTCGCTCAGCGCCACGATCGAAAAGGACTCAGAGTGGTTTGAAAAGGGTAAGAAGGCGCAGGAGAAGAAGGGGCCGAGCGACGATCCGGCGCTGCTTAGTGGCGATGTGGATGCGAGGAGACGAAAGGTTGGTGAGCAAATTGGCAAGTTGAAGAGGAGGAAGATCGCCAAGACCAGGCCGAAAAAGGCTGCCACTGCGAAGAAGGACGATAAGAAGGACGATGAGGCACCTCCACGACATGAAGAGCTCTGATTTTGGAGGATGCATTTGATTGTTGTATCTGCTGCTTCCGAGCGCTATATTGAAGGACAGGCCCACGTTGTTCTTCAATGGATCGATGGTCTGCGTGTGAAAGTTGTGCCTGTCGCTACTGGGTCTCGGTCTTTGATGATCATGATCAACAGCATGCGTTGTGTGTCGACACGATGAGGAAGCGCTGCCCTAACGACGAGATCTAACACTTTGGAGCCAAGCCCTTTTCGCCTGCTATTCGAGAGCACTGTACGGAACGCGGCTATCATATCGGAAATTGCGTTCGTGTGTGCCCGCGACCCGTCTTTAACGCACGATAAGAGGGTTTTTATTCTGCACACACTGTAGGACGAAATCCTAGACCTGATTCCTTTCCGGTTCTCTCAAATCCCACCGACGCCGCTTGCAATGTACCAGCCCACTGCGCCCGGTATTACGCCTCTGGCCTCGACGCCCTCCCCGCTACACCATTTAAGGTTACCAGACCCCAGAGGCATAACACTCCCCTCATGTGTGCCTAAAACGGGGTCGCGGGCGCACACCAAGGCAATTTCAGATGTGTATATTATTAATCTCAGAGAGATAACACTCTAAACAGGGTTCCGCCTTGGCAAGTGGAGTCTGAGAGAGTCGCGTTGCTGCAAATCAAAGGTTGAGCAGGAAGAAGTCGGCAACCAACACCTTTACACACATACACCTCTACTCACGATCACGTTCATACAATTACCCATAGAAGAACTTACCTCAAGCGGCTGGACAGCTCTGCATTTGCAGCAGTCAGCGCTCGTCTACCTTGGTCAGACGCACTTGGAGCAACTACGAAGGCCGCCCAAGCCGCAAGTAGGCTATAGCACCGTCTCTGCTCCTCCTTGCTGAAGCAACCAACATCCAGTTGTCAGCTGCACGCCGCATCCATCAGATCTCGCCTCACTTTTACTACGCGTGGTGATCGAAGATGCCATCATCAACCGCATCCTCCGTTTCACCGACCAAATTTGGTGCCTCTTCGCAGCGCTCCAACAACGGCGGGTCCGTCTCGCCGACGAAACCTTCTTCCGCCTCCGCTTCGCGCGCTGGTACACCGTCCTTCTCCTTCAAACCCGCAAGCTCAGCTACGCCCATCCGCCACATTCCGCCAGGCTGTCAACATCTCAGCTCGCTACTTCACATCGGCGCCAATCCTTCCTCCTCCTCAGCATCATCATCGAAAAACGCTTCTACCACCAAAATAAAGTCTGAAGATGGCGACGATGCAAGAGGAGATAGTCTCGATACGCTCCCAGAGACCACCAGATCGTACTTGAAGCGCTACATCGCTGGGCTACGATGGGGCGCACAGATTCGAACCGGCTACGTCAAGATGATGGACGAAGAAGAAAAGGAGGCGGAACTGGCCAAGTGGAACCAGGAGGCGGCTACAGCGGCCAAGCTGGGCAAGCAGGCCAGAAAACGTAGAAAGCTCGACTATCCGCAATGCCACAAGTGTCGGGCTGACATGCTCCGACCTTTCATCTGCCTCGAATGCGCCTTTACCGGCTGCTTTTCCCCACCCGTCGACGACGATCCGACGGCGGTGACGCGCACGGCAGCCGACAGCCACATGATCCAGCACCTCTGCACAAGAAAGCATGCGCTCGCCTTTGACTTGCTCTACGGGCACATCTATTGCGCCGAGTGCAAAGACTTTGTCCACGATCCCTTGCTCGAATCGGTTCAGCGTCACGAGACGTGCCGCGTCGATCAAAACGTCATCGGACAGCAGTTTGGACCTTCAAAGACGACTGTCGAAGCCCTTTTCCCGCCTTCACTCTCCGACGCAGCAGCTGCGATGGCCAGATTCTACGAGACCGACAACTCGAGTGTCACTTGCCGTGTGCCGAGGGGGTTGAGGAACATGGGCGCCACCTGCTACATGAACGTCGTCATCCAGGCATTTTTGCACAACCCGCTACTTCGCAACTACTTCCTCTCGGATCGACACAATCCGTCGCTATGCAATGGAGCCAAGACATGCTTGGCATGTGAAATGGATAAGATCTTTGCCGAGTTCTACTCTTCCGATCCGGGTGCGATGGTAGCCGGGTCTGGTACCGCTGGGTCTGGTACACCGGCGCCGACAGCTCCCGGAGCGATCGTGGGGATGGCAACCGAGAACGGTGTGAGTGGTAGTGGGCCTGCGGCAAAAGGCCCACATGGTCCGACCTCGTTTCTCTACTGCGTCTGGGTCGACCAGGCCAGCAGCGAGCTCGGCCAGGCGGGGCAGCACGACGCACACGAGCTTTTCATTTCAGCGCTCAATTCGATTCACACAGCCCTGACAAGCCGAGCGCTGGAACGATCTTCTCTTCCGTCGTTTGCATACGAGCATTCGGATGCGATCAGTCTGCTCTTTGATCATTACGAGGGAGGTGGAGGCTCGGGTAACCAGTCGGAAGATGAAGGGGTGGCCGACCATGGTGGTACACCGATGGGGTTGGGTGGAGCGGCCAACGGTGGAGTAGCTGGATGCCCCTGTGTGGTACACCGAACATTTGCGGGTCAGCTACAGTCAGACGTAACTTGTCAACGGTGCGGCAAAGTCAACACTACCAGGGATCCGATGCTCGACGTCAGCCTGGATGTACGACCCGAATCGATGCGTCGCAAAGATGCGCACGGAAACGGTCTTGGTGCAAGCAACGGGAGCAACAACAAGTCTAAGCTGGCCAATGGCAAACTAGCAGTCAACGGCAACGGAGCCACCGAGGTGGAGGAAGAGCAGCATCTGACAATCTGCTTGCAGAGGTACTGCTCCGAGGAAAAGCTGGGCAACAATGACTATGCATGTACAGGGTGCGGTGGAAGTGCGTCGGCGACCAAGCAGTTGAGTCTGTATCGACTGCCTCCCGTGTTGTGTATCCAGCTCAAGAGGTTCGAACATACCTCTTCGGCGGCCAAGATCGATACCAAGGTACGCTTCCCACTGGTGCTCGACGTACGCCAGTTTTCCACAGCAGAGATCCGGGCGCCTACGGACGAGAATGCTGCCCACAATGGGTTAAGCTCGAGCCGGGACAGTGGGCTGATAGCCAATCCTGATCCAGAGTAAGTGCTTTGCTCTTGTCCATATGAGGTTCAATTTGCGCTTCACCCACTGACACAAACTCGACTGTTGCCATTTCTGCAGAGCTTACCTCTACGACCTATTCACAGTGGTCGTGCACGAAGGCTCAATCAACACGGGCCATTACACGAATTTCAGCAAGTGGCGCGGCAGCTGGTACCGCTTCGACGATGACAAGGTGCATCCTACGAGCGAAGCGCATGTTTTGCAGGCGAGAGCGTACCAGCTGTGTTATAAGAGACGGCTGCTGAAAAACATTACCAATTCGAGGGCGCAGTCAGGAGGGCAGCGCTGAGTGGAAGCAAGTTAGAAGGCAAGAAAGCAGACGAGAAGATCTTGTAATTGATACTATGTAACTCAATGCATTCACAATGGTGGCCGTCTACAGTGGCTCAGTTATGGGCTCTGTGCCTAGTCGGTAATGCTTCCGAGGTACAGAATGGTGGGCGGCGATGATGGTGACGAGTAATCTTGCAATTGTTGTTGGTGTGAAATCGTGATGAGTTATTTATTCTTATTGATTTTCATGTTCTTTGACGTGGCGGTGTGAGAATTTGAGAGAGGCAAGATGACGAAAGCGTGCCTTTGCTTGCCCCGCAGCTTGACTTGTCGCACCGAGCTCACGCTTTTCGGCAAAGCCGCTTCGGCAGCAGCAAAGGCAAAAAAACACATGACACCTTGCTCTTTCGGCCCGTTCGCTCGTAAGTCAGGGTGCAAGCTGCTCTGGCCTCAACGTTGGCTTGCTTGGCGAGCGAGCTGATGGTTTTCTGGTCGGTCCGAAGAATCTTTTGGAATAGGCTGGATCCAACGTTGAAGCAAGCTATTCGACCTTGGACTTTGGCGAATCACTCTGCTCGTTGGCCCAACACCACCACCATCTGCGCTGCTACTGTCTTACGGGGGTCCGGGTCCCGACACCGTCATCGTGACTTTTCACTGGCGATCATCCGCACACTACTGCTTCTGCTTCTGCTTCCTCGTGGTTCGGATTTGTGCCTTCGCGCTCCATCTCGGCTTGCGCGTAAAAGACAAGCAACAACGTACAGAAGCAACTAGACATTGGCATACTTACGCATCTCGCACATCGCAAACACAGGCTACCGCTACGATCAATTAAACGAACGATACTCCAGACCAAGACCACGATCACCGAGCTACGCATCACGGGAAACCACCATATTGGCTTTTGATGCTGCGACTACGTTGACCATTTTGCAACGATGCCAGACGGTCAAACACCCGTATCTCCAAGGTCTGCGGAGAGTGCGGATGATTCAACCCTGCTGTCTGCCCATGTGATTCCGCATTCCGCTTCGGAGCCATCGAAGCTCTCGTCGTCCCTAACCACCGACTCCATCACCCAGGAAGCCGATGCAAACGAGCAACCGCATCATCACCACCCTACGCCTGCCTCCCCCACCACCGCCTCGCCACCCTCGATCTCGCCCACAGACCAAGCCGCCTTCTCAGCACTCCGACCCACCGGTTCGTCGCAAGACCGTGAAGTGGCTGCCTACACCGCCGCCGCCTCGGCGCGCGGACGCAGCCTCGACGCGCACGGCAACTTCGAGTCCGACTTTGACCCCAACCGTGCTCGTTTGATCCCCACGGTCACGTCTCCGGCCAAGGTGATCCGCAACTTGCCCGATGCGGCAACAAGTGCGTTGACCACGACCGTCGCTGCCCCGGCGCGAACATTGGACTCGATCAAGTCCAAGTTGCAGTCGCCCAGCACGGCGAGCAAGAGCAAGAGCGAGATCCCGGATTCGCTCGGCAGAGCAGAGAGGGATATGCGTCATAATCGCGATGCACCGGGCAACCTGGATGCGTCGAGTCCCGTAGAGAGCGAGAAGGCTGTGCCGGCCAAGTCGAGCTCTTTCAGCTCGCTGCTCAAGGGCAAAGGAAAACGTTCGAAGGGGTTCTCGACATTGATGCAGCGTGGACCGCAGAGACAGGACACCCGACGATCCGCGTCCATCTTTTCTTCGAACGGGTCCGCTAACCACCATCACGATCAATCAAAGGGCAAATCATCTGCTTTTCAGGAAAATGGACAGGCCAGCGACAGGGACGTAGAAGAAGAGGAAGATGACGCGATTGTCCAACAAAGGATTCTGGATCAGCAAAAGAGGCTCGAGGAGCTGGATGAAGCTCAGACGATAGGGTTGCTGAGAACGCAGCAGGAAGCCGGGATCGACCCTATACAGTCCCCTGACGAACCGACCAAGCCGTCTTGGTTAGTTGGCTTGCCCTTGTTCGGCAACGGGACTGGGTCCAGTAAGGATCAGCACCAGCAGGATGAACAAGCTGGATCGTCCAGAAGAAGCAGTTTCCGACGTAGCAGGAGTCGCGCACGTCGCTCTCACGCGGTGGAAAATCAAGATACCGATGACCGCACTGTCGGTATGCGACGGACCAACTCGGAGAAGCTCTCGCATCGCAGTCGAACGCCAACAGCCGCACGATCCGCCTCGGCGTCTCGTGCCGCCACGCGCAGCAAGAGCCGTCCAGAAGCCCTGCCGCCCCGCCGTCGCAACAGCACCGGTCTACACGCCCCGCGCCGCCAATCGACCACCTGGACCTCGAAGCTGCGCACCAAGATTCCCATCAAAGAGTTCCCCCTGCAAGGCTCAGGTCACGAATCTGAGTTCAACCAAGAATGTCCGCTCTGGGCGCGCCAGCCGTACAAGTACATGTACTTTTCCTACTTTGGTCTCAGCGTCGGCCTCTACCATCTGCCGCGATGGGCGATATCGTCCATCTTGCCGTCGCATCGTGGCCGACCTGATTGGAGCTGGAAAAAGGCAACCATGGTCAAGCTGTTCCGTCACGGCACCAAGTTGACTTTTCGCACGCGCACCAGTTTGGGGAGAGATCTGCAGAAGGAGGTGCCGCACAGCAAGACGGTACGGAGCAAGTTTACCTGGGTCAAGCCCGTAGAGGATGGCGATGTGAGGGGAGAGCTGAGGCGCGCGATGCTAATGCAGAAGGTCATGCCGCAGAGGACGTGTGGGTTCTGGTACGGCGAGGTGGCCAATGAGGCGCAGCAGAAGCATCGCAGCAGCTTGCGTCGTTCGAAGATTGGACAAGATGCAAATTCAGCGAGCAATTGCAACAGTAACAATACGCCAGATCAGGAGCCGAAGGATGCACTGGGAGCGTCAGAGGCCAGTCTCGGTGGGTCGTCGCAAACTAGCGACACATCATCGAGAGTAGAAGCCAAAGGAGGCGTCGGTCGACCTGCAGAGCCTGGAGAAAAGGTGCTTTATCACCTGCACGGCGGAGCGTATTGGATCGGAACAGCGCACGAAAAGGACGTTACCGCGGCTGTCAATACCGAGAGTCTGCGATACATGGCAGAGATCTACAAAGCCAGGGAGGCTGCAAATGGAGCCACCGGGAACAAGGCGGCGGCCTCGGCATCGTCGTCGTCGTCTTCGGACGCTGGAATGGGCGTTGCTCGATCATCTGACCATGCAGGCAAGCTGCTGCGATCGTTCAGTCTAGACTACCGCTTGTGCGTGCCCGGTCGGCCGCGCGCCGGCTCGTATCCAGCAGCGCTGCTCGACGCTCTCTCCGGCTACCTGTACCTGGTACGCGATCTTGGATTTTCGCCTTGCAACATTATCATCGCTGGCGACTCGGCCGGTGGGAATCTGGCACTAGCGCTCTGCCGGTATCTGCGCGATGAAGGCGAGTCGATCGCGCCGCAGCCGGGAGCGCTGCTGCTCATGTCGCCATGGGTCGACGTTTCGCGTTCGCACTCGGGTCCCACAGGTGCGCCCAACCTCGATTCCACCGTGTACCTCAACCAAAACTCGGATATCATTAGCTCGATGCTGGCGTTCCGCAACACAGCCGTCTCTGCGTTCCTCGGCGATCTGCCGGCGCGAGAAACATACCGCAACCCATACATCTCGCCCGTCTCGCTGCAGCTGCCGCTGGAACGTGGCGGCAAAGCACCGCATTGGGGTTTCCACGGCTTTCCGAAAAAGATCTACATCACCACGGGCTCGGCCGAGATCTCGTACGACCAGCATCTGACGCTGGCGCATCGGCTGGCGGCGGGGACGCAGAGGGGCCGACCGGTATACAGTGGAGATGGGTTGAGTACGGGGTGCAATGCGAGAGAGATGGCGGAGCGAAGGTGCAGGCCGAGGCCGAAGGAGATGCTAGATAAGGATCAGGCGGGAATGGGCGAAACGCCGATGGACGAGTTGCAGGCTATGCAGTTGGGCTCTGCGGTGCAGAAAGGGGAGGAGGGCGGTAGCGAAGAGGGAGAGTTTGTGCATAAGGTCGTGGATGGGGAGCCCAAGGCTGGCAAGCGAAGGCCGGAACTCGAGACCAGAGATACGACCCTGTTGGGCGAAAGGCAGGGTGAGAAGGATTCACCGTCCGCAAATCAGGCGCGACTTTACGCCGCACCCCCGCCCGAACCAGCCGACAAGGAAGAACGTCAAGTGATCCTGGACGAGGTCAAGGATGCTGTGCACGACTACCTGCTGTTCAAATGGTTTGAGCCAGAGCGATCCTCAACATGGCGAAGGATTGCTCAATGGATCGACGAGGTGTAATTTGTTTGGAAGGCTCTTTTTAGAAAAGGGATCGACCTGCTCCATGTGCCTCTAAGCACGTTGTTACGTCTTGTGCCAATCGTCCGTCTCATCATCCCAGTCAGACGCTAGAGCGCCGTAGTACGCCGTGAGACTAGAGAGCTTTGTGCCGTAGTTGACGTACTGGTATTCGATCTTGACGCTCTTGCTGTCTCTACTGCTGTTGCTGGTGGCCAAAGCTTGATCGAGTGAGAGCGAGAGATTTGATAGTTCGGGGAGAGAGGTATTGCGGGGAAGGTAGTAGGCGATGTTGTAGGTGTTGAAGCCGACTTGGACGCTAGAGAAGAGCGTTGTACCGTGAATGGGCTGTATCGAGTTGAGCGAATAGGCCGGTGGTGGTTGAAAGGTTGGATCTGAGGAGTGAGGAGCATTGATCGTGTCGGTAGGTTGTGCATAGTCGACGCCGCCCCACGGTGGGGAGAGAAACACGGCCTGTACAGCATGCAGATCGCTCGCCTTGATGCCTTTCCACACGTCCTCATCCTCCCTCTGCTTGCCCTTGCCCTTGGCGTTGTTTTCCTTGTTCTGCTCTCTCCACACTTTCAGCGTCTGTAGAAGCTCGATACTATCTCCCTGCACAAATATGATCCGATCCTTGACCCCGTACACCTCGGCATTCCACTCACCCAATCTCAGCTTGACCTCATCCAACTCGACGGCAATCACCTTAGCACAGGTCATAGCAAACTGGATCGCATTGCCGCCCGCACCCGCAAACAGATCCACCACCACGCCGTCGGTCGCACATCGCTTTGCGATTCGGAATGCTACACTCTCGGGTGTGATCGAATACCATGATTGCTCATCGAGCAGACAACCGGACGAATAGAGGCTGAGCAGCGAGTGACGGTGGTGCCAGTACTTGCGTAATTTGGGTGGCAACTGCGATGGATGCACGAGGCAGTGTGGGAGCAGCGAGTGGTAGAGGTCTTGAGAGGCGGGTGGGAAGCATGCGAGGTCGAGGTCTGGATGGTAGGCGCTGAGGTTGACGTGTTGAGAGGTGGATAAAGTGGTGTGGGTGTCATTGAGGAATTGGACGTAGCCGCCGAGCGAGGTTCGTTTGCGCTTCTTGGTCATCCTAAATCCGAATTGGAGTCCCCTTTGCACCTTGGCAGATGGCAATGCGGAGCAGTGTATGGTGGTGCTCGACGACCAAGCTACGACGCAAAGCGATTGTCTGGATAAGAACAAGGACAAGGAGCTACAGAGAGCAATTGCAGCTCAAAACTCGTCGGTGGAGAAGAATCATTGGACCCTGGATTCTATCGGAAAAAGCCGTAGATTGTGTACAATGCTACAGTCTTACATCTATTGAATATTTTCTTAATCAGGCAAGTGTTGTCCCTGCTCGGATTTTCCACTCTTCCCCCCGGGGTTTTGGACGCGGCACGACCTCAAAACTGAAAAGGTGACAACATGGTTCTGCCCGCCAGCACAGCTTTCTCTTTGCGCAAGGCCCCTGGATTTCTTCCTCTCTCTCTCTCTCTCTCTCTCTCTCTCTCTCTCTCTTCCTGTGCCTGACCGACTGGGTGCTACATCGTAGAGGGTGTCTCAAGTGCTGCTGTACGGTAAGAGTGAATGGAAGGACAAGAGTAGGACCGCTTATTGACTAGAGGCAGCTGCTGGGTGTAGCTCTTTCGCAAGCAGCGTTTTGTGTTGCGCTTCCGTGGTGCATTGAGCGTGTGCCGCGCGGTTCATGTGCGGGTTTGGGTTGACAGTTGGTCTA
Source organism: Mycosarcoma mackinlayi (assembly GCA_928852645.1). Taxonomy (NCBI): domain Eukaryota; kingdom Fungi; phylum Basidiomycota; class Ustilaginomycetes; order Ustilaginales; genus Mycosarcoma; species Mycosarcoma mackinlayi. The sequence continues at coordinate 1,487,185 of CAKMXS010000005.1, read as the reverse complement.
CTTTCACTCTTTGCCATCTAAATTGACCGAAATATTGAGGTTAGGAAATCTGATACCCATGCAGAGCGAGAGCGAGGGGGCAAAAAAACTCCTATTTTCTGTTTTCTTTTTTTGGCCGTGTCGTCGAGCCCCTAAGTTTTGCTTGAGCGCAGCAGCAGCAGCACTGCTGCTGGCTGACGCTTGATGCATGCATGCAGGGCTGGCAGCTGCCACAGCCGAGCCAAAGAGGGAGGGAAAGAGACCAACACTTGGACACACTCACACACGCACACATACGTACTCTCCACCGCATGCTCGAGCCCGCTCTAACCTCCTTCTCCTCTCTCACCTTGTCACCGGCTTCTCCGTCTCTTGACGCCATTCACATCCGATCATTCCTTCTTCGGCTTTGGATATCTACAACCACTTATCAGCCGCTGCTCCGAAGCCACACATTGTTCAGCAACCATCGTCGGCCATCCATCCGAAAAAAGGTGCAAGCAAGCATAACGACTCCATCCGGCATTCCGACGATTGCTCAGCCCTCGATTAGACCCAATACACATCCCCTCAATTGACGACGTGGGACTTTTGGATCATCCTGTATCCAGAGACGTCGAGACGATCGCTCTTTGACAGCGTTTTGCATCTCTTCCTCTTCCTCTTCTCGATATAAATGGCACCAATGAACTTTATCTTCAAGTCGAAAGCGCGCACACCACAAGAGCTGGTCCGCCATCTGCGCGACACCGTCCTCCGTCTCGATTCTGCTTCTCCGCTCGGAGGTAGCAACTCGTCCAACTCGCTTCACAATCACTACTCGAACGGCTCCTCTTCTTCCTCGTCTTCGTCTAACGGCGCCTCTACCTCCCCCACGTCCGGTATCACCTCTTCCGGTTCGTCTGGCGGCGGATCTTCCGCAGAAGCGCGTCGCAAGGCGGTGGATGAGATCTCCAAGACACTCTGTCAGATCAAGGCGATCCTCTTTGGAGATGGTGATGCGGATCCGCAGCCCGAGCTTGTGGCTCAGTTGGCTCAGGAAGTCTACTCGCATCATGTGCTGCAGCTTCTAGTTGCGCATATCGCCAAGTTTGAATTCGAGGCCAAGAAGGACGTTTCGCAAATCTTTAACGTGCTGCTCCGAAGGCAGATTGGCAGTCGGTCGCCTACCGTCGAGTATCTTGCTACGCGGCCCGAAGTGATCTTCCTGGCACTTCGCGGGTACGAGAACCCAGACGTGGCACTCAACACGGGCATGATCCTGCGCGAGATGCTCCGTCACGAACCGCTCGCCAAAATCTTGCTTTACAGCGATCAATTCTACACTTTCCCCGACTACATTGAGACGACCACCTTTGGCATCTCGTGCGACGCCTTTAGCAACTTCAAAGAGACGCTCACCCGTCACAAGTCTATGGTGGCCACCTATCTCGAAGCACACTACGACCGCTTCTTTGCCACCTACACTACGCTGCTCACTTCGCCCAACTACGTCACCAAGCGTCAATCGCTCAAATTGCTTGGCGAGATCCTTCTCGACCGTACCAACTTTACGGTCATGACGCGCTACATTTCGAGCGAAGACAACCTCAAAATGATGATGAACCTGCTGCGCGACAAGAGCAAGAACATTCAGTTTGAAGCGTTTCACGTCTTCAAGGTGTTTGTCGCCAACCCCAAGAAGCCGGCGCAGATTGAGAATATCTTGAGGCGCAACCGCGAGAGGCTGGTCAAGTTTTTGATGGAGTTTCATAATGACAAGGACGACGAGCAGTTTGTGGATGAAAAGCAGTATGTGCTGCAGATCATCGAGGCTACGGGAAAGACGCAGGGGCAGGGCGGGGTGAATGGCGGCGCGGCGATAGGCGCAAAGTAGCGCGGGCTGCGAGGAGGAAACTGATGGACCATGCTCTTGCGATTGTCCTTCTTGCTTTTCGCTTGATGCTGCGCGTGCGGTGCCAATGTCATTGTTCGTTCGCATGTGTATACGTCCCAATGAGTAAGGTACACTAACTATGTGGTTTCGAGAAGAGCGTGAATGGGCTTGTGTGCTTTCTCGACACTCTCTCACTCGCATTTGCGCCTGCCGATTCCTGCAGCGGCTGCTGTGCTTGGCATCGTCTTGCCATGGCGCGGCACACACAAACAGTCGCACATCCACATCCACAGCGCATAGCAGACAAGATTTCACCAGCTTGTACATTGCACAGAGCAAAAGAGACAGAGAGTGACGAGACGAGACGAGAAACCAAGACGCATGTGCAGATCAAGCTTTCCAAGCCCAAACTAATCGATTCGCACGTCTTGTGCTGCCTGATTCAGCCACTAGCGATGAGTGCAAACAATTCATCGCCGAGTACGCCGTCGAGTTCGTTGGTGCCCAAAATCTCGACTACGCCCTCTTCGTCGTTGAGCAGCAGCCCAATCTGTTTGCTGCCAACAGTGCCGGCCGCGCCACCACTTGGTCCATGGCTGAATCCGAAACCTAACAGAGCTGGAGCACCAAACATGTCATTGCCGTCCGAGATCAAGCGCAATGCTTCCACCAAACGCCTGCATAGCACCGAGAATGGATTGCGCGAGAATTCGGGCGTGGCGCGCGAAAGCTTCTTGACAATGCGCAACACGATTCCTGACAGACCGGGGATGCGACGCAGACGCAATTTCACCGCGGGCGGAGATAGGAACGCGAGATTGTACAGACACATGGACAGCCGTTCGCAGTATCCGAGTCGGTGTTCCGTGTTGAGCACTTTAAAGTCGGCTTCGCTCATGGGCAGCATCTTGACAATCTCGGATACCAACCGCTCCAGGTCGTTTCCAGCAACAAGGTGGCCCAGCACTTCGCGATTGTCGTCCGGCAGCGCTAGCTTCGAGAGCGCATCCAGCGCAAGGTCGGCGTGGTAAGGGATGCGTCGGATAACCGGCGGTGCAGGTGCGCCAGGTGGTAGTGACGCTGCTAGCTCGGCCATTTCGGCTGCATGGTCCATTTCTTCGACGTCTCCCGCCTCGAGGATGAACGATGCAAGCAACTCAAACAGCGTTTGGACTGTCTCGGCTTGCTGGCTGCGAAGCGAAAGCGCGTCGCCTGCCAAGTTGGACACAATCACCAGCACCTCTTTGCGCACCCGCAGCGCTTCCATCGTCGTAAAGACCGTTTCATGGTCGCCGACGAAGTCCTCACCCGTTGCTGCTTCTTCATCATCCATGTCGCCATTGCGAGTCGCTCGCACCCGCTCGGCATCGCTTTGACAGAGCTGCGCCAGCACTTGCAACAACTTCGGCGTATTGTTGAAGAAAAACATGTTCTCCGGCATCGTGCTAAAATTCTTGAGGATCGTCAATAGCGTCAAGGCTCTCGCTGCCCTTTGCTCTGTCGATCGCTCTTGCTCGGATTCTACACCAAGCGTCGAGATGGTGGTCGCGTCGGGAGCGTCGTGACTTGAGGCTGCGGACGTGGACCCGGCCAGCGAGTCGGCCTCGCTGCTTCCGTTGAGCATGCTTCCCGCCGTCGACTGTGAGCGCGCTGCCCTTCTGCGTCGCCAAATCTTGAGCTCAGCCTCCTCTTCGGCCGCTGCTGCGATCCAATCGCGGTAGGTAGGCAGCGAGTCGAGGCCGCCTTCACGGCGCAGACGCTTGTTTGGGCGGCGTGTCGAGTCGCCGTTCGTGCCACTCTGCAGCTGAAATACCGAGTCGAGACTCTGATCCGCCTCGTCATTTGTCTTGCGTTGAAAGCTCGTCTCTTCGAGCAGGTCGAGCAGCTCTTCCAGTAGATCTTCGCATGCGGCCAAGCCAAACTGAAAGTTGGGCGCAGTGCCAACACCTGCGGATAGAATCAACAGCGTGTTGAGTGCGTAAGAGACCTCAAAGTCGAGACGCGACCTCAACGACATGATGAGGCCCTGAACATCCACCAAGCCGAGCTCTCGCAACGTTCTTGGACGACCTCGTGTCGTCATTGCTGGTGCGTACTGCGACTCGACCAACGAAAGATCCCAGCCTCCATGCGTCTGAACGTCGCGACGAATTGGAAGGTATTCAATCTTGTGCTTTTGCGGAGGAGCTGGAGGGCCGACCGGTTGCGATGTGCCCGGGATCACCTGCTTCTCTGACTGAGGTGGCAATGCTGTTGGCGCTGGAGGTGCTCCGATTGGTGGCTGAACCATGGGTCCAGGACCACTTGCCTGGTCGCCGATTTGTGGCACGGGAGGTTTCACATCCACGCCGACGGCGGGAACCAATGGTGTCGATAAGCTGCCGTCTGTCTTCTTGCGCTTCTTCTTGGACTGCTTGGGCTCCGGTTTGATGGTGGCAGTGGGCGTCTTTGGAACAGCACCGTTGACGGCTTGCGGCTTGGTTGGAGACGGCGGCATGCCTGTGGGTGGCTGTGACGGCCATGCCGGTACACCGTCAGGACCGAGTTGGGCTTGCTGCTGCTGCTGCTGCTGCTGTTGCTGTGCGAGCATCGCTGCAGGATCGCTGAACAGGCCGGGCGCTGCTCCTGGCATGGTTCCTGGAAGGCCTTGGTTCGGCCCCGGAGATGCCTGGCCGAGCAAGGCGCGCTGCGCGGAGCCTGGCGATGGCTGCGACTGGGCCATAGGTGGAATTCCAGGAAAACCTTGTGGACCGTTGGGCATCCCGGAAGGCATTGGTTGTGGCATTGGTTGTGGTTGCTGCTGCTGCTGATGCGAGCCCTGCGAGGCGTCATTTAATGAGCCGGGTTGTGATTGCTGCAGCTGCTGTTGCTGTTGCTGTTGCTGTTGCTGTTGCTGCTTGACCATCATCTGGCGTGTAGCTTGCTGCATGGCAACGAAACGTTCGCGTGCCTGCTGCGAAGTGATGCGACCCGTGGCAACGAGGTGCTGCAATTGAAGCATCTGCTGATGCAAGTTGGCCGGCAAGTTGGCTGGAGTGATCTGACCGGGTGCGCCAGGTCGATTTGCCGGAGGCTGTCCAGGCTGTGCAGGCTGTCCTCCCAGCTGCTGCCCTTGCTGCGGTGGTTGTTGCTGCTGTGCTTGCTGTTGCTGCTGAGGTAATTGCTGTGGTGGTTGCCCCAGTTGTTGTTGTTGTTGTTGTTGTTGTTGTTGCATCTGTTGCGGCTGAGGCTGCGACTGCGCCGCTTGTAGGTTGGGATCGGACGCACTGGCACTAGGACCGGAGGGAGCTGGAGAACCGGCAGCGCCACTCTGCCCGCTAGGCTGTCGTTGGGGCATGCGCGCCATCCAAAACTGCTCGAATGCCGAGAGACGATCTCGGTAGAAGGCAGAGAGACGATCGGGGACCTCGCCGGGACTCGGTACAGCGTCTGGGGCCGACTGAGTTCCATCTGGTGGGCCCACTTTGAGACCAAGACGGCTGGCAATGACGGCCCAGAACCCGGGGATCTGAGCCGCACGTTGTGAACCACCAGAGTGAATGACAGCGGCAAAGAGTGCCTGCAGCTCGATGGTCTTTGTATCCCCTGGCAGGTTGGAAGAGGCTGGACCCACGAAGCTGAGGGAGAGTTGCGGAGGGAAGGGGGTGCCGCGTTGTTGCATAAAGTTGCGGACGGTGCCGACAAAGTCTCTTTTCGCGCCGCCGCCACTGCCTGGCGCACCCATGGCGGCAGCACCACTGGCGGATTGCGCGGATGGGCTTGGCGCTGATATTTGGGCTGGGTTGAAGCCTGGCTGCTGCGGTTGTGCCTGTGGTGTTTGCATCTGTTGTTGCGACAGCATGCCTGACTGACCAAAGTGAGACGGTTGTGGTGCTTGTTGCTGCTGTTGCTGAAGCTGGTTCACATCATTCTGCTGCTGAGATGCGGCAAGGTTGGGATCCATTGCGAGACCATTGATGCTTTGCTGAGACTGCAATTGAGCGAGTTGGGCAGGGTTGAGCCCTCCTTGCATCAGGGCGTTCTGCTGCTGCTGTTGTTGCTGTGGCTGTTGCGGTTGCATACCCATCTGAGCCGGTTGCTGCTGCTGCTGCTGAGTGAGCTGCGCGCCTGGTGGAATGTGGGCGCCCATCGACTGGATGGCCGACTGCTCCATCATCTGCAAACGTTTGAGCTGGGATGCGAGGTGCTGCTGCGCATTGGTCTTTGTGGGGCCATCGGGCTGACCCTGGATGACAGCCCATTGGCGTTGAAGCGCAGCAATGTTGCCGCGTATTGACTGTAGCATGGCGGCCATGATGACAGGAAACGGTCCAGATATCGAACGACGCGTGAGACGCCGAGGTTGAACAAGACACGCGTTGTAGAGGAAAGGGGTATCAAAGGATTATCCGATGCGCCTGATCGCCTCGAGCGATGGCTGATCACGAAGGCGAAGGAACGGCTAGCATGCACGGTTTGTACACGATAGCAACGGGTTGCCGCAACGCCACTACCAGCGCGACTTGGCTAGGTCGTCGTCGAACGCCTCGAAGGCTGCCAAAGGAGGGTGAGAGGGAACGGGCGTGTGTGCGTGCGTGTGTGTATGTGTGCCAAAGAGCGCCGAGGGACGCGCGACGCCGAGGGACAACGTGTATAGGCGGGGACGAGCGGCGGGCGAGCGGCAGCAAACACGGAGGGAGACAGAGAGGGCGGAACACGGAGAATGGCGAACGATGGGCCGCGGCGGCTAAGAAGACCGAAAGCAAGAGATGCGTGCGAGATGATGATGGAAGAGCGATTCTAGGGCGGCCAAAGACTTGACGCTAACTCACTCACACTGACACTGACCAGACGCGCGACGGACGCATCCCGAAGCCGATTCGTGATCGTTGCGATGCATGCGGTCGTCGACGCATCGGGCGGATCCACCGATTCAAATTGTGATCAAGCTCCCGATTTCAACGAACTCAGTGATCTTTGCTGATCTGAAGCCGCTGAGCTCAGCTAGCCAGCCAATTCAGCGGTGATTTCGGAGGATTTCGCCGCAAAACGACGCGCGCGTCACTCTGCCACTGTGACTGTGACTGTGACTGTGACTGTGACTGTGAGTTGAGCGGGTCTGTCTTCTCCACCCAAAGAAGCCAAGCCAAAGACAAAGCTAAACCCAAGGCGGACCAAGGTCAGCTCAGCTCAGTCAGTCCGTCGCAGCCAAACGAGCAAGCAATCTTCGAGATTCACCCTCTTCCCTCTCTTTCTTTCCTCAACCCCTGTTGCAACATCATCATCTCATCGGTTCAGAGCTGTCATGCTTCGCTCGATAACGTCGAGGTCAGCCTCAGGCCCAGGCCGTCTGGGTCTTGCAGCATCTCGTTCCGCGCAGCAGCCCATCGCCGTCGCCTCTTCCTCGACAGCCATCTACCGTCCATTCTCTCATCTCTCAACACGGAAGGCACCGTCTTCCTCCTCAACTTTCCTCGCAACCTCGAAGCTTGCATTCTCAGCACCGCGGCTACACCTCCGCTATTACGCCACTCCAGCCGAAGAGAGCGACGACAAGAAACGCTCCGCCAAAGAGCAGGATGAAGACGAGCAAAAGAAAAAGGAGTTTGACGAGTCGGTAGAGCGTGGTCTCAAGGAAGCTCGTCAGGGCAAAGCTAGCGGCAACTTGCCCGAGAACCTCAAGCAGTTTTTCGAGAGCGACGACAAGAAGCCCACCTCTAGCAAGAGCAACAAAGAGTCCGAAGCAGACGAGGACGACGTTGCCGAGAGAAACAACAACAAGAAGCAAAAGTCGTCTTCCGGCGCCAACGGCACCAGCGGTGGCGGACCCAACGGCCAGTTCACCGAGATACGTATCAACGCCAACACCATCCTTGCCACCATCGTTTCCACCTACCTCTTTTACCGTCTCACATCGCCTGATCAGCCCAGCCGCGAGATTACCTGGCAGGAGTTTCGCACCGCCTTCCTCGACAAGGGTCTCGTCGATCGTCTCGAGGTTGTCAATCGCTCCAAGGTCAAAGTCTACCTTCATTCGAACGCTACCGGCTCCATGTACCCTTCTCCGAACGGAGGATCCAGCTCTTCAACTAGCGGAAGCGCACACGCCGCCTACTGGTTCAGCGTTGGCAGCGTCGAAGCCTTTGAACGTCGTCTCGATGAGGCGCAGCGCGAGCTCGACATACCCGTCAATGAGAGGATCCCTGTCGCTTACCACGAGGAGATTTCGACCGCCTCGACGCTGCTCCACTTTGCCCCTACGCTGCTCATCGCCGGTCTTCTCTTCTGGATGTCGCGGCGAGCTGCCGGTGGCGCCATGGGAGGAGGCGGCGGTGGTGGACCCGGCGGGATCTTTGGTATCGGCAAGTCCAGGGCCAAGATGTTCAACCAAGAGACTGACGTAAAGACCAAGTTCAAAAATGTCGCTGGCATGGACGAAGCCAAGGAGGAGATTATGGAGTTTGTCAACTTCCTCAAGAAGCCCGAAAAGTATGAAAAGTTGGGTGCCAAGATCCCCCGTGGTGCTATTCTCTCTGGTCCTCCTGGTACCGGTAAGACACTGCTGGCCAAGGCCACTGCTGGTGAGGCCGGCGTGCCCTTCCTTTCCGTCTCGGGTTCCGAGTTTGTCGAGATGTTTGTTGGTGTCGGTCCCAGTCGAGTGCGAGACATGTTTGCCAACGCCAAGAAGCACGCCCCTTGCATCATCTTTATCGACGAGATCGACGCTATCGGCAAGAGCCGTGGCAAAGGTGGCAACTTTGGTGGCAACGACGAGCGAGAGTCGACGCTCAACGAGTTGCTCGTGCAAATGGACGGTTTCGGCACCGAGGAGCACGTCGTCGTCCTCGCCGGTACCAACCGACCGGATGTGCTCGACGCTGCGCTGATGCGACCCGGTCGATTCGACCGACACATTGCCATTGACCGTCCCGACATTTCCGGTCGAAAGGACATTTTTCTCGTCCACCTCAAGCCTCTCACCCTCCACACTTCCACCGACCGCGACTTGCTGGCTGAGAAGCTCAGTACGCTCACTCCCGGATTCAGCGGTGCCGATGTCGCCAACGTCTGCAACGAAGCTGCGCTGATCGCAGCCCGTGGCGGTGCAGAATCGATCGAAGAGCACCACTTTGAGATGGCCATCGAGCGAGTTATCGCCGGTCTCGAGAAGAAGTCGCGCGTACTTTCGCCCGAGGAGAAAAAGACGGTTGCCTACCACGAGGCGGGCCACGCTGTCTGCGGCTGGTTCCTCGAGCACGCCGATCCTCTACTCAAGGTCTCCATCATCCCACGCGGTGTAGGCGCGCTCGGTTACGCGCAGTACCTGCCCAAGGAGCGCTACCTGTTTTCGACGGAACAGCTCCTGGACCGAATGTGCATGACGCTCGGCGGTCGTGTCTCGGAAGAGATTTTCTTCACCACCATCACCACTGGTGCACAAGACGATCTTTCCAAAATTACCCGCATGGCGTTTGAAATCTGCGCCTCGTACGGTATGAACAAGGAGCTCGGGCCGGTCTCTTACCGTACAGAACAAGAATCGATGCACAAACCTTACTCGGAACGCACCGGTGAGATGCTCGACTTTGAAGTGCGCAAGATGGTCGCCGAGGCACACAAGCGCACCACCCAGTTGCTGTCGGATCACCGTGCCGATGTCGAGAAAGTGGCTCAGCTCTTGTTGGAGAAGGAAGTCATCACGCGAGAGGATATGAGGAACCTGTTGGGGCCACGACCGTTTAGCCATGCCGATGAGGCGGATCAGTATCTGGACAAGAAGGGCAGGTTGAAGAGGAAAGGTGAATCGAGTGCGCCCCCGCCGCCTGAGGAAATTCCTGGCGCCGGACTAGCGAGCAAGGGGCTGAGCGAGGAGCAGAAGACAAAGTTGTAAGTCGAGATGAGAGAGAAATCGCGTCGCCAATCATCGCCACCATTCCATTCGTACCACTGTCTTGGATCCTCACAACTCCCCGCCGTCAGAGGGCCCTCCCTTGTTCCTTTGCCTGTATTCGTAGCTCTCAATCAGACCTCATATTCAACGTTTCAAGTTTTGTGTGGCTGTCCAAGTGCCTCTCGGATGTCTGGGACGACGAAAGATGGACAATGCATTCAAGAAGATACCAGAGATTCAAGCAGGACAAGCTCGAGCTTGTGCAGCAACTGCAGCCGCTTGCAAGCGAGCCAAGCGAACACACCGAGAGAAAGCGAGAGGAATCTAAGCTCGACGAGCGGCTGCTTGTTGGGTAGCTCTGGCAGCAGGACGCATGGACCTGCTTTCCCACATTTTGACAGCCGAGCCTACGACTGATGCTCCTGCTGCTGCTGCTGTTCGCGCACCAGGTGTGATGTTGATCGGCGTCGTATTTGCGTGTGGGTCTTTGTTGGACGAGAGCGTGAGCTTGTGATTGACGGCGTCGTTGATGCAGAGGACGCGGTGTGAGGTGGAGCTGCTTGGTAGACCTACTGGTGCGGCAGGGTTGGGTGGACTGGCGAGGGAAAAGTGCGAGTCGAGACGGTGGTGCGTGTCAAACGGGATGGTTTCCACCTGGTGAGTTGGGTCAGTGGGAGCCGCGATGGGGTTCGAGAAGTCCCATTCGTCAGTGTCGATGGCAGTGGGTGTGGGTGGGTGGTGCGGTTTGCTGGGCGCGAGCGAGGAGCATCTGGCGAATGTGGGCGAGCGGAGAGTGTCTTGAGTTGAAGATGCCCTCACGGGCGTAGTAGGAGTGATGAATGCTGCAGCTACGCCATATCCTCCTGCACCCGCAGCGACACCCGCACCTGCTCCCGCCGCCGCGGTCGGCGAACGCTCCACCGCACCAACACCAGTTAGCGGTGCCAACTGCAACGGCGGTAGCAGCGGCGCCGTATTCACTTTGGGACTCTCGACCCAATCCGTCAGGTGGTAGGGCAAGCAGCACCCAGCCAGCTGGGCCAGACTGAGGTAGCGCGCCAGCTCCAAATGCGTCGTCGGATAGTAATGCTGACTTGCGCGTCTCATCGTGGCCAGCACGCGTTCAATGCCCGACGCAAACATGCGCTCGTGAAACTGGCGCGCAGACATAGCGGGCGTAGGCAACTGATGCGCCTTGCACTGCGCCAACACGCTCGCAATACCATTCACTAGCCGCAGATGAGCCGTGAGATAGGCCATAGCTTCAAACTCGACACCCCCCGTCATACCCCCTGGCACCTTTGGCCCTCTGATCGACTCGACCCTGTCATCCAATTCGTCAAACCTCCAGAAAAAGTTCTGCGAGTGACAGAAGATCCAAAAGTAGTCTCGGCAAACACAGGAGACTTCGACCACGTAGGTCTTGAATGGCCTCTCGGTGTGCGACTGTCTAATAAAGTCGACCACCGAATCTCGAACTGGGTCCGAGGGGTTGTGGAGCAATTCGAGCAGGTAATTGAGCGAGGAGTGCGAGTGCGATTGCGAGGCGGGCAGTTGAAGGTCGAGAAGGATGGCGAGCAGTTCGACCATGAGTTTGCGTGTGCCAAGATCGCCTGGTTTCTTGTCTGAGAAAAGCAGTTCGACGAGCTGACGGAACGGGCGTGGGGCTTGCGAGGCGAGCGCATCTCTACCCACTTCTGTGGTGCTGAGCGCGACAAAGCAGCGAAGAAGCTCGTGGAGGAGCATATCGTCGTGCTGCTCTTGGCGCCACTCCATGGTCAACAGCTCGTCGAGTCGCGCCAGCATGGCATCGTATCCGCCGCACTCGTAGCCGATAAACGTCGAAATCCATGTGGGCGACTCAGCTGCCAGCACAGCACGCATCCTCTTGACGCGAGCCACTTCGATGTTGCTCGCATCGGTACACTTGAGCATGGTAGCAAAGCTTTCCGGCGTTTCTTTGCCAAATGAAGCGGCAAAACCTTTTCCAAACGACATGGATCGAGGTCGAGCCGTCGATACCATGCTGCTAGTCCCGCCGGCGGTGGAAGCAGCAAGAGAGATCAACGAGCCTCCCTGGCCGAGATTGGGGGTCGACTTTTTGAACGCATCGCGAATGACACTACGGGTCGGGTTGGATGATTGTTTTATGTGACCCGAACCGGATGAGCCTGAACCGGTGGAGCTGCAAGAAACCTGTCGAGGGGGCCCGGACCCAAACAGCTGGGCTGTGTTGGGGGGCACCATCAGCTCGGCAGAATCCCTCGACTGGCTCAAGGCGGCAGCATGGTCGACGAGAGGACTAGACGATGGATAGATGGTTGAGATGGGCCGACTTGCGGCTCGTCCTTTGAGCAGATCTGGGATGGGCATGCGTGCCGACTTTGTGGGCGAAGCAGCCAAGCTGGACGAGCTGTCGTTGAGTCCGAAAGCGGCCAAGCTGAGCGAAGCTTGGCCTTGGAGCATGGAAGCCTTGACAGTGGAGCTTAGGCTGAGAAGGCGTTGACGCATCTCTGGCTGGACCTGAAGTTCGTCGAGGAGGTCCAGAAAGTCGCTGTCGATCTGTTCAGGTGTTCGAGTAGCTGCATAGGGCTCCGAGGCAGCTTGGTTGTTGAGCGAGCCGGTTCTGTCTTTGCCAAAGAGACGGCTTCGGCTTCGACTGCGACTCCGCAGACCCTTTTTGGGACTGAACGACGAGCCGAGCTTGGAGCGCGGGGCTCTGTCTGTGTCTTCGGGTGAAGTGCCTCGAAGACGATACTTGGAATCGATGGCGATGGGTTGTGGAGTGGTGGTTGCAGTAGCTGCAGCTTTTGCGCCGTCATGGTGCTGACGGCCGCGGGGGGAGAGGGGCTCCTCGTTCTCTTTGCCCATCTCGACGGTTGAATGCTGGCGAGAGTATTGACCTGGCCGGATGCGGTTAGCGTCGATGGGGATTGCGGCGGCGGCCATGGTTTGGCGTGCCTGAAGCGTGTCAAGCAGCTGCGACGTTGCTGCCTCGCAATGTTGAAGGCTGAAAGAAATGAGCAGACAAAGAGACGAGTCACAATACAAATGTCGAAGATGACATGGAGAGAAGAGGAAGAAGAAGCAGCCTGACTGGCTCGCTTACTCGCTTGTTATTTTTTGTGGAGTTGTCAGCGCTGTATTAGACCCCGATTGGGAAAGCGGAGCGCTTACAGCAAGAGGAGCAAAAGCAGGGTTCAGTGCGAGCAGAGTCAGTCTGGGCGCACGAAACAAAGCTTTTTGTGTGCATGGGCGTTGCGTTGATCAATGCGCAACACAAGAGTCTGAGACAGACAGATTGTGCAATACGGAACAACTTTGTTCGGCCATGTTGGACAAGTTGCCCTCGGTAAAGTCACACACACACGCAATTTCTAGCTTGTAGTCACTATACCAATTCAATGGGACGTGTTTGCGCGACACAGCATCACGTGCATTTTGGATCCGCACATTTGGCCCATTGCACCAACAGCCATGTTCGCAGCACGCTCAAATGGAAGTGAGTGCGTCTCAACAGCCAACAAAATCCTCACAAGATCGAGATCAAGGCTTACCCTCCTTTCCTCTGCACTCGCAATGATGGGCAGCGTACAGGAGAGATGGCTGACTCGAATACGAATGTTGCATCGACACTGGTAGACAATATTTTAGCCTGCGCAAAAGGACCAAAGCCACGTGAAGGCTCTGAAAGGAAACAACGCGTCTGAGCCCGAAAACGCTGCACAGCAAGGTAGAGTTTGACTCAACATCAACACTCACTGCTCAAATGGCTCGCACGTCAACTTGCGCAGCAGTCATGCTCTCTCCTCTTGATGGTTGCAGACTGACTTGTTGCATCTGATGGCTCGGTTTCGGGGTTGACAGACACTTCTACCCCTTTGCTGTCGTATCTCGTACTTGCTCGTCTATCGCCCACCATCCTCACTGTCCATCACCTCGAGCCTACTAGGCAAGCCATACAGTACCGCTCCATCTCATATCCATCTGCATCTGCATCTTGCTGTGAGCTGCAACCTTCGCTTCACTGCAAAGCTGCAAGTCTAGCCGCTGCCGCTGTTGACTAGGTTTTGCAACTCCGTCAAAGCTGCTTTGTGCCATTGTTTCAGGGTCACGATCCAGTATTCTCGCTAGCTGCAGTAGTGGCCCTGTCCCACAGCATCAGCCGGTCGGGTGCTGACCCTTACTCTTACTGAAACTCGACGAGAACCGCATCACACGAGCTTCAATTTGGCACAATCATGTTTCATTTCCGATCCTCAACTTCATCTTGCTCGTCTCCTTTCCCTACGCCGCCTCGCAGATCCTCTCAATCAAACTTGTGCGCGAGTAGCTCGGTTTCATCCGATTTGTCCACAGCTGGCTCTCTCGCCTCGAGTGCGAGCAGCAATAGCGTCTTGTCGCTCTTGCATGCCCACTCTTCGGCTTCCACATCTGGATCGCTCAACTCTGTATTGTCTCCTGCTACGTCTTTTGCCTCGCTTCCCTCTAAGCATTGTTTGACGCCAGAGCCGCTGTCTCCTTCTCTTGTTGCTCTTCCGACGTCAGAGACAAAAAAAGCGCCCACGAACCCTGCTCGCCCTCCGGCCTCGGCTTCAGCCTCCACCTCGCCTCGCATTTCGCGTCTACCTGCCGCAGTCTCTCCTCGCAGAACATCGCTTGTCACTTGTCCACGCACCTCGAGAGCAACTACCACCATCAACGCCCGTTCCTCGATCAACACGGCAAGCCGCCGATCCACCGTCTCACCGAACAAAACAGAGCATCGAAGCTCCCATCCAGCCACAATGGCCAAGAAGGCCAAGGTGGGCTCTGCCGCCAAATCTTCCCCCTTTACGAAACTAGCTGCGACCGAAAAGGCTTCTAGCAGCGAGCCTGCCAATATCGAGTCCAACCTGGCGACCGTGGCTGAAGATGAGATCACTACGTCAGCTTCAGTCAATACTACCACACCACCCACCAAGGTCGTAGAGGCGTCTTGCTCGACAAGCGAATCCAAGCAGAATGTCGTCGTCTGCGTACGTATGCGTCCTTCGCGTACATCTACTTCCACCTCGGACCCATCCGTTTGGAACTGCGACTCGACCAAGAACCAGATCATCCCCACAGAGCACCATCCTGCCATTGCAAAGAGAACCACCTCTTCCGAACGAGCCGGGGCAGGTGCATCCATCGCCTCTACCGTCACCTCTACTGATCTCGATCACGATGACCCCAACTCGACCTACCACTTTCAGTTCGACAAGCTCATCACGGGCACACAGACCACCGACGACATGTACCACTCGCACATTGCCCCCGTCGTGCGCGCAGCCATGGAGGGTTATAACGGTACCGTCTTTGCGTACGGTCAAACGGGTAGTGGTAAGACGCACACCATGTCCGGAAGCGATGACGAGCCCGGTGTGATTCCGAGGGCGGTGCAGCAGGTGTTTGACATGATCAAGGATGAATCTGAGCGCGAATTCTTGCTTCGCGTCAGCTATCTCGAGATCTACAATGAAACGCTCAAGGACCTGCTTGCTCCGCTACCGCCACTGTCTGGATCGACAGGAGCATCACTACAGACGACGGATCGACCCGCATCGCCGATCAAGGGCGCCTCCACTCATGCTTCGGGTTCATCGCAATCGTCGACGCTCCGCATCATCGAAGACCAGAAATCCAGTCGGGTCATCATCACCGGTCTGCGCGAGGAAATCGTCACCGACGCCCCCACTGTGCTTTCGCTCCTTCAACGTGGCCAAGACGAACGCCATGTTGGCGCTACCGATTGGAACGAACGTTCGTCTCGATCCCACTGCGTTTTTCAGCTGACCATTGAATCGCGTTCGTCCGAAACTCGAGAAGTGCGCATCAGTCAATTGAACCTCATCGACCTCGCCGGCTCCGAACGCGCCGCCAGCCAAGCAGAACGTCGCAAGGAAGGCGCCTTTATCAACAAGTCGCTTCTCACGCTCGGAACCGTGATTGGCAAACTCACCGAGCCGTCGGATGCAGGTGACGCGCACATTCCCTATCGCGATTCTAAGCTGACGCGAATCTTGCAGACTTCGCTCTCGGGCAATGCACGCATCGCGGTGATTTGCACGCTCAGTCCGGATGCAGAGCATGCCAACGAGACGCTCTCGACGCTCAAGTTTGGCAAGAGGTGCAAACTCGTCGTCACCACCGCCAAAAGGGGTACCGCCATGGACGATAAAGCGCTGCTGCAAAAGTATAGGAAGGAGCTGGACGCTCTGAGGGCAAAGTTGGAGGCAAATGCGGGAGTAGCAAGCCCTCTGGCGACCAATGAGGCGATAGGTGAAACGCAGGTCTCGAGAGAATCGCAGCAGAAACTCGACGAGTTGAACCAGATGCGAGATGTGGCTCAGAAGGAGGTGCAAGACATGCAGAAGAAACGCACCGATCTCAAGGGGCAGATCGAACATCTTACGCGGCTCATCTTGACGAGTCACAGCGTGGCCGCTGATCCCACCTCTGAGGCGGGTCCAAGCACGCCCATCCGTGCGCGCGCTGCGCATGCATCGGCCTTGACTCGTCGCGGTCCACGCATGAGCGACTTTGCCTCTGGCTACAACAGCCCGCTCGCCGCCACGCCCAATCTCTTGACCGCCGCCGCTGAATCGACACTGAGCGGAGCCAAGCCTTTCGAACTGGAAGCCGAGCTGGCCGCGCTCCGTCGGCAGTTGCGCCAGCAAATCGAGTCGCGCACCGCCCTCGTCACGGCACATACCGCTGAACTCGCTGCTCGCGACGCACGCCATGCTGAACTACAACAAGCGATCCGACTCAACGAGGAGGAGCTCGACGAAGCCGAAGCGGCATACGACAAGCTCAAATCCGAGCGCGATGAAGCGAGATCAATCGCGCTCAAGGAACAGGAAAAGGCGAGAGAGAACCGCAAAAAGCTGCTCGAGGAGCAGGAGGCCAATCGGCTGCTCAAATTGGTCGCCAAGGCGAGAGCAGGTGAACAAGACGCTGCGATGCAAGAGCAGATCGAGAAATTGAGACACGAGTTGAGGCTCAAAGAGCAAGAGGTGGAGAGTCTTACCAAGCAAATGGAGGAGCAAGTGCGAGAAGCGAGGAGTCAGCTTGAACAAGAAAAGGCTGCCAAGATGGAAGCGCAGAGCGAGGTGGAGCAGGTGACGCAGGCAAGGCAAGCACTGCAGCTTGAGATGGACGAGGTCAAGCAGGCAAAGACGGCATTGCAGGCGGAATTGGAAGAGGCCCTTGCATCCGTGTCCGAGTTGAACGCGAAGCCGCTTGCCACCGACAAAGCCTCTGCGGACGATGACGACGATGTGGATGCCGAGTTCAAAGACCTCGTCCGCGGCAGCCAGCCACCGCACACCGATGTCCACGAACAGCTCAAACAGCGCGAGCTCGAGCTCGAAGAAAAAGATTTCCAGCTCTCGCAACTCAGCAACCAACTTGCACAAACACGCCTCGAGCTCTCAGCCTCTTGCCCTTCCCAACCCTCGGCCGACGTGATCCGCGAACTCGCCACGCTGCGCGACGAGCTCAGCCAGTCTTTGGAAGAGCGGCAATGCTTGCAAGTCGAGCTGGCCAAACTGCGCGCTGCTGCGTCCGGGAGAGAAGGCGAAGGCGAGCGGATGCAGGCGTTGCAGTCGGATCTCTCGCGGGCGAAGGCGCGCATTGCCGAGTTGGAGGACGAGGTGGCTGCCGAGAAAGTCAAGGCGGCAGAGGCGGTCAAGCGTGCAGCCTTGAGTAGGCCACTGCCGGGTGCGGGTGCCGTATCGCAGGGTGGATCGGCACCCACTTCGCCCGTCAAGCCGCTTGTGGGCGGATCAAAGTTGCGTCCCGCGGATGCAAATACACCTACATCTACCGCAGAAGCAGCAGGGCTCAACCGTGCCGGATCGGTCAAAGAGTATCGTCGATACCAAGCTGGTGCCGCAGCCTCGTCTTGCAACCCACCGTCTCCCAGTCCGGCATCCGGATCGCGCAGTGTTATCCTCGGTCACACTTCGACGTTTTCGGGCGTGCGCACTGCGCACACGTCGATGCTCACCGCCTCGTCTTCTTCGGCGCAGCTCGCAGGCAAGGCCGAGAGGGAGGAAATCGAGCGGTTGAACGCCGTCATTGGCTCGCAGCGCGCCATTATGGCGGATTTGGAAAAGTCGGTAGCCTCGTGGAAAGAGCGCATGAAGACGCAAGCGGAGCTTATTCACAGACTTATGATGCAGACTCAACCGGGAGCGTCACCGCCGACATCGGACGCCGAGCCGGACGATACTATGTTAGCATCGCCCCGCCGCAGAATCACCTTTGCCGCCGATCCGCCACAATCTCTTCCACGCACCACCCACCTCTCGCTCTCAACAGCTGCGCCACCAACCCCCTACTACGGAGCACACACCTTCAATCGCCCTCCGACTTCGCCCACTAAACCGTTCGGTGCCAGCTTGAGCGCCAACACGTGGTCGCACAGCTCCTCGTCCTCGTCAACATCGCCGCACCCTCTCCCCCTTCCCGAAACCGGCAGTGACGCTGCATCGCCAACCAAACGCAAACCACGAAAGACGATCGAGATGGACCTCAAATGGCTCAACAGCAGTCCGAGGGTGGAAAACTCGAAATCCAGGTTTTTGGTCGACCAAAGAGCAAACGATACACCAACAAAGAGGAGAGCTACCAATGCTTCTGCATACTACATTTGAGCGCTCGTCATACTCGACGTTTTCTTGTCCGATTCTGTGCATGATGCGTCCGAAATGGATGGTAGAATTTCTTGTCATTGTCAATCTCTTGCGCTGTGGACATCGTGTGGTGTGTGCAACGCCTAGCCCTCGTTTCCCGACAGCATGGGCTGACTCCGACCTTTTCCCTTCCACTCGTTGCACCCTTCGCCCTTGCTTAGCAACATTCCCGTCCGTTATTGCAGCGTTGTCACCCACATGCTCATATCAACACTGACACCACACGATGCGCTGACATGTTGCAACAGTTTCCAAGGTGTACAAGGGTTTTATTTGGGTCCCGCACAAGTACATTACGGCCGGAAATCGGCGTGGGGCAAGGATACAAGGTACATGCGCGACCGCACTTGGACAAGAGACGAGACGAGGCGCGTGGTGAATCAAAGAGAATAAGCGCTTCCGAGCGAGTGTGAGGAGCAAAGCAGGCTAGGGGGTGGTAGTGTACAGAAGATGGAAGAGGGAAAGGGGGAACGAGGGGAAACGAGGGCGAGAATTGATTACTGTACAGGAGATGACGGAGAAGGACCGGCGAGAAGCTGGCAGCGAGGGAGGAGAATGTGACGAAGAAGGCGTGGGGGTGATCCACTCGCCCACCAACTGAATCGGGTCGAGGGTTCTGCACTCTATTCCTCCGCGACGCCATGCGCAACCGCAGCCTGAGCAGCCGCCCGGATCGCATCGGCGGTGAGAGCCTCGCTCAGATCCACGCGTCCCCCAACCTCACCCCCACCCAGCTCTCCCGCCTTATCTGCATCCTCGGGCGGTGTCTCTGGCAGCCCCGAGTGGACCAACTGCTTGTACAGCGCTTCCGAAACTACCGATTCGATCGTTTGCAGTGCGGCAGAACTCACTGCCGGATCCAGATCCGTCGTCTCGCCGCCATCCGTGGACAGAGATTGCGAGGTAAGGAGACCAGAGGTGGCGGCAACTTCGGCGTCGGCGTCGGTGGCGGTCGCGGTCGCGGTGGAGCCGAGCGTGGCGGCAATGGCGCGGCTGATGGCATTGGAGACGGGAAGCGAGAGTGCTTCGGGGTCGAGGAGCGGGGTCGAGGAGGCTTGGGCGATGGCGTCGAGTGCGATCGAGACGGCCATCGAGTGGGCGGCGTCGACCGAATCGGTTTCCATAGCAGCAGCAGAGACAGCTGGGGCAGATGTGGAATCTTTTGCGTCGACTGTAGAGCCAGTGGCAGCTGTAGCGGTGATGCTGTTGGAAGCGGCAATCTGAGAAATCTCATCCTTGACAGGCGACGATTCAACTTCAGGTTTGACTTCGTCCGGCTTTACCGGCGATGCAGACTTTGCAATTGGCGTCGCCGAAGCTGATGGGCTTTGCGTCGCCGAATCGGACGTCGGACTCGCACTCGATGTCGACGCTGTCGCACACCGGACGGGCGTCCCCAGGGGCAGTGCTGCTGCCACACCTGTACCCGTGGTCGCAGCAATCGTTGCAGCCACCGCAGCCTTAGCAGCCTCCTCCTCCTTTCGCTTCTTGCTGTTCTTC
Organism: Mycosarcoma mackinlayi; assembly: GCA_928852645.1. Taxonomy (NCBI): domain Eukaryota; kingdom Fungi; phylum Basidiomycota; class Ustilaginomycetes; order Ustilaginales; genus Mycosarcoma; species Mycosarcoma mackinlayi. Next base: position 1,467,237 of record CAKMXS010000005.1, on the reverse strand, counting down.
CTATGCACACCAGGCAGACTTCCGCCTCCACCACCACGACTCTTCGGCACAATAGTCGGATCGCCCGTAGGCTCGATGAACTCGACCTCGCCATCTTTGCCCTTCTTCTTCTTGCGCCGTGTCAACGAGCGAGCGTATCGCAAGCCGCACGCATTGCACAGAGTTTTGTGACCTGAGGGCCCACGACGCCATTCTGGACTATTGATCTTGCCGCAACCTGTGCAAGCTTTGTTCGGGGAAGCCAAGGGCGATTCGCTGCCTGCGACAGCAGCAGCAGTGGCAGCGGATGAGGGATTAGAGACGCCGTTCGAGTGACCGTTGGTTGCCTTTGAGACAGGCGTGCTGGTGTTGCGCTCCGCTACTGGCCGGGCGATGGGGGCAGGTGTGGAAGGGCCTTTGGCGGGTGCGTTAGTGTATAGGTTGATGCCGCCGGCTTCCGACTTGATCGCTGGCCTCGTGTGCTTGAACACCGCCGGCCTGGTCGTGTGGCCGTTTGTCGCCTTGGCAGCGTGCCCGTTCGCTATAGCAGAGGGCTGATCCTGACCTTTGAGCGCCGACGACACCAACGAGACTGCAGACAAACCGTTCTTGGTGAGAGTCGGAGCAGATGCTGGAACGGCAGCTGTATCCTGAGGGTTCGCGACTTTCAATTCGGCGGTGCTGGGTGATCCTTGCGTGTGGCCGTTCTCGAGCCGCTGACGCTTGTTTGGAGACTCCTGCGCATCGTCATCTTCCGTTTTACGTCGCTCTGTTTGAGCCTGCAGAGTCGCTGTTGCCTGCGAGACGAGCTTGGGATCTGGTGGTGGCAGTTGTTGCTGAAACGTGGTGTGAAAGCAAGCCAGGATGATACCGCCATAAGGGATGAGAACACTTTCGATGCTGCGAACTTTGCCCTCGGTGGTTAGCGTGTGTTTTGCACGGAAGCGGCGTGTGCAGCTAGTATTCGCATCCGAAAGTGAAGACGATCCAGGAGCGATCGAAACGCCCTGTGCGAGACGTGCAAAGTCGTCGGCAAAGTAGGAACCATCTTCAAAAACGGTTGTATCGGTCTGCACTAGCAGACCTGCCTCAACCTCGCGCGAAAAGAGACGAGGAGGCGGCCAGCTCAGCAGCACTCGGCTATCGCCTCCCGCTTCAATGACCTGAAACACATGGTCGGGGCCGGATCCCGAAGGCGCCTCTCTTGGCGTCGCCTTGACCTGTTTCCAGATGGTGTCGCACTGGCGTAATGTGAAACTGCCTTGGGGTGTACCACACCAGTTGGTCCAGTCGGACTTGTGCTGTTCGTCATTGTCTTCTGCGGCTTTGTCGATGATAGCGTGAAAGAAGCAGAGCAGCATGCCGTCACCAATCCAGTTGATGACAATGTCAATGGCTACAAAGCTGTCGTCCTCAGCGTAGCGATCCGCCTCGGGATCGCGAGGAGGGTCGACAGCACCGAGCAATTCACGGATGCGTGGGATGCGTGAATAGCGACATCGTGTAACGCTGCCGAACAAGGTGCGGCTTTCGACAATCTTTTGCATGTCGTCCGAGACACGGTCGCGCTCTTCCGGATGGACGTAGTCGTAGAAATCAGAGCCGACCATGGGTGCTGCTTGCTCGGCCATGTGTTGTTGCAGAATGGGGTCGAGATATACAAATTGCAGCTTTTCACCATTGGGCCCGTTGCCTTGGGAGTAATCCGCTGATAGGAGCGCCCAGTAGCAGCGAGTTTTGCCGAGCTCAACGTTTGTTTCGGTGAGAGGGAGCTTTTCGAGGTGCTGCGAATGATCTTCGGCGCACCCGCCGGGTGTTCGCTTGCCGATGGTGAGCGGGAACGGTGCACGTTCGTCGGTGTATCTGCGGCATTGGTCGTGGATGGCAGCGCGAGCTGGGTCTGTGTTGGAGTCGGCGGCGCGCATGCCGTTCATGAAAGGCGTAACGGTGGTTTCGAAGCTGTCGTGCAGAGGCTCCATTTGTGTACCGTCTTCGGAATGTTGCTGCTGTGCATGAACCGAAGCGGCGGCAGCAGCGAGAAGGTAGGAATGGAGATCACCTGGCGGCATGTCGCTTTGCGTGGCTAACTGCTGCTGTTGGTCGAACGCATCTGCACCGTGAGCGGCAGCGGCCATAGCCGCTGCAGCGGCAGCCAATGCAGCCTCGTCGGGTATCTGTATTGATGGCATGGCTGCGTCCTTATCGGCGCTGGTGAGCGGAGGCATGGAAGGGCCAGCATCAAAGTCGGCCGTTGTCTCGATATGCTCGTGTGCTTCTTTGTAAGAAGCCGGCGCCGATGACGAGGGTGAGGAGGTCTCGACGAGCATGTCGTCTGCAATGTCAATCGTCATAGTGGGACGGTGTGTTGAAACGGTGTTGTCAAGGGTCCGTCAACCCATCTGAGGGAATGAATGCCGATGAAGAAGCGAAAGGTGCTAGACAGTCAAGTCGCGATGCCCCGCGTGCAAACATCCGATGCCTGTGAACGGAAAGCAGAGACTATGAAGAACTTGGCTGCAGGACCATACGGGTCAAGGGTGCGCCCATGGGATTGTTTGACGATTCGAGTATCGATGCTTCTTGCAGATGTGCGCGATGGATCCAGGCTGCCTGGTCTGCTGTATGGTTTTGCGACCAAGACCGGACCGACCAAAGAAAGTGGACCGGCCGATGGCCCGCACGTGGGTCGCGACGGCGAGCAAAGGGAGGAGAAGGAAGGATGAATCGGCAGACTTGAAGCCAACCGGATTTGGCCTGTTTCGCCGGACACTGAAGCTCGGCCTGTGTCGAGCGATAACGGATTGCTGCCTTGTATTTTCCTGCTTGGCGCAGCTAGCGTGGGGTGGGGCTGTGGATAATGCGGGGGAGTGATCGTGACGAGAGATCGAAGGAGTGATCAGCATGACCTTTTTACCCTCTCTTTCTTTTCTCTTTTTTCCTTCTCTTCATCCTACTCACGGCGAAGGTTGCGTGCGAAGAAAGTGTGCATTGCAGAAGCGGGTCACTTCTTCTTGGAATGCACAACTTTGGCTGCACACGCTTACCCTGTCGCAGCAGCAGCGTCACGTCTGTCTGTCCGGCGCCAGTCACCCATTCACTCTCAATGAATTTTCTTCTCAGCCTCAGTTGGCACCCGCCAGAATGCTGGCGCGGCCTCCGCTTTGGCTGCAGAAAAGAAAAGGCTCCGTGTGTGTCTTTCTCAAAATCGGGCTCGTTGGGAGATTAATAATCGGCGATTCAGAAGAATTCGCGGAATTCGCGCTTTGCTGCTGCTAATCTGTTTTCAGAAGAAGAAAAAAAGGGTTGCAATGCAACCTTGTCCTCCTCAGACTCTCCTCAACAGCAAGGTGTCTCTCCGGAAGATTCGCGTGCTCAACGCCTGGTCAAACCTGCAACACCGCCGGCGACCGATATCTCGAGGACCTGTGGACGGGTGACACCGTTGCGCACAGGCAAACCTAAGCCGGTCAAGCACTCCAACAGACCCATACAAGATGGCCTCGACCTCCACTTCGGCGTCGGTGCAGCCGGTTCCTTCGACCTCGATGTCGACCACTGCCTCGGGCTCACGAAACACCAAGGTCAACGACGCCTACATCAAGGCCGGCGATCTCATCATCATCTTTGCCTCGAGAGACAAAACACCGATGCCGCTCACCGTGACGCCTGGCGAACACGTCTCCAACATGTTTGGTCATTTTCCTCACGACGACATGGTCGGCATGCCCTACGGCAGCAAGATGATCTCCAAGAATGGTCGCGGATACGTCTATCTGCTACGACCAACCCCCGAGCTGTGGACTCTAGCGCTGCCGCATCGTACCCAAATTCTCTACGCGCCAGACATGTCATTCATCTCGATGAAGCTCAACATGGGTCCCGGAAGTCGTGTCATCGAAGCCGGTACCGGCTCCGGTAGTTTCAGTCATGTAATTGCACGTACAGTCGGTCGCACCGACACCGCTGCAAAGGCGAGGTCGATTGACGGCGACGAGGCTCCAAGCAAAGGCACAGCGATGCAAGTGCCGAGAAACTGGCAAGGGTTGCCCAACCACTTGCAGCAGAACCTTTCTCGAGGCAGAGGACAACTGCGTGAAGCAGAAGCCGTTGCACCCGAAGCGGCCGAATCCTCCACAGCCAATTCTCCAACAGAAGCAGGACCAGCGGATGCATCTGCAGCAACAGAGACAACGCCGCGACCCGACACAGACCCTCATGTTCCCCAAGAGCACGGCAGGCTGTGGAGTTTCGAATTCCACGAGCCGCGTGCTGACAAGGCGAGGGCCGAGTTTGCTGCACACGGTATGGACAAAGTGATTGTTCTCAATCATCGCAACGTGTGCAAGGATGGCTTCGGTCTCACCGATGCCGCCGACTCTGTCTTCCTCGACCTGCCTGCACCGTGGGAAGCCGTCGGACACGCCACCAAGGCTTTGCGGCGTGATACCGTCACACGTATCTGCTGCTTTTCTCCGTGCATCGAGCAGGTGCTCAAGACGGTCTCTGCGCTCAACGAACATGGCTTCACCGACGTCGAGACGTTTGAATCGCTGGTGCGCACACACGAGAGCCACTCTGCTGCCGGGCCCGAGGTCAGCATCGACGAGGCCGTCAACCGTATCCGCGTGGTTGAGAAGCGCAAGGAGGCCAGACGTCTGATTCAGATCGAAAAGGCACGCAGCGCCAAGGCAAACGCGGCTGCAAGCAAGCAGGAAACGGGTGCCGACAGCGTCAAGACGGATGGCGATGACGAAGGCGATGCCAGCATGGCCGACGACACCGCTCCTGCAAGTGTCTCGGCTGATGCAAATCTAAAGCGCAAGTACGAGCAGCAAGGCGAGCACGACATTACTGAGCAGACGACCAAGAATGGCGACGACGACGACAAGGACGATGCAGTCGATAGTACCAAAGACAAGTCTGCAAATGGCTCGTATCAACGCGGCGTCCAAGAAGGCATTGCAGTGACAAAGAAAAAGGCGCGTATGATGCAACAGCAGACGCACCAGAACCAACCTCTGCAAGCAGCTACCGTTTACTCGAGACCGTATCACGAGATGCGCGGCCACACTAGCTACCTCACTTTCGCGACACTTCTACCGCGCGACATGACGGCCGGACTCTGATCGGCTCATCCGATCTCGATGCAATCGTATCTCGATTGCAGCTAGCATTTGCTGCTTGTACCCAAGCTGGCTCTGCAAATGACGAAAATGGCGTGAGCATGTGATCCCCTTGAGCATCACTCAGTGGCATGGTTGGGCTCAAGCGACGTTCCAGTTCCAAGGGTACCATCATGCAAGGAGAGACGATCACTTGAACACCAGGTGACCGGATCGCGCAAGCCGTTGTAAAAGGACACGAGCCTAGCGAGATTCTCTTATCGTTGCTGATAGGGTACAATTGTTTGCAAAACCCAAATGTAGGGCGTGTCAGCAGATGCTAAGGAATACCGTCTCTGCCCAGACCATCGGAACTGCCTATTGCGTGCCAGCGGGACGGGTCTTGCTGTCCAAGCCTAACCGTGACATTCCGCTGGTCTCGGGTCACGCATTTGGAGCAACCTATCATGATCAAAGCCAGGGGAATGTTGGCACCCATGTCTTGACCGTAGTCTCCAAAGGAAGAGGAAATGACAACAGAGCGAAAGCGGAAATAGCGAGGATCGACTTTGCTTGAGACCCGAACACGTTTGCGGAAGCGTCACCGCTTGCTGATACGAGAAAGGCTGCCCATTGTTTTCTCAGGAGAAAAACATTTTGACGCTCCGCGCCTTCCTATGTCGCCATGCGAGTTCGACGACGCGCGCTAAGACGACCAAGCATAACCCCGGACTGTTCCGACAAGGATCCCAGGATTTTTGCATCTCAAGCGTTTGCAAGTCAGCAAATGCCGTACGTTGGCCGATGCATTTGTAGACTCACCAAGCTCGTTTCGCAGCGGTCAACGTGCTGGGTTTCCGCACATAATAATGCACCTCTTACAACCGAGAGGCACAGGGAGATCTGCGTCGTGCTTGTAGCCTGCCGCAATCGCATATCAACCATGTCAATTACAAAGAGCGACCGTAGTTACCAAATTGTGACAACAGATGTGTGAGGCTCGGATTCACCGTGAGATTTCGCGGTGGGCAAGACGCTGCTGAATTCGGGAAGGATTTCATGCATAAATAAATGTTCCCACCCTCCGGCAATTTGGTCCCGAAAAAAGCCTCTTCTGGCAAGCAGTCTGGGTTTGACAAGTTACTGCACCTTTGACCGGTGAAGATGGCCAAGTTTCAGCCGTGGATGAATGCAGGAATGCCTGGCAGGACAATACCGATCAAGTGTTGCAGCCGTTAGCACGCGCCAGTCTTCGTGGTCTAGTAGAAAGCCCATTCGGAATAGATCCTTCCTCTCCTGCCTAGTCGGATGCTATCATGTTATTAGCCCGAACAGAGGAAGGGATCGATCGACCCCTTGCTGGGCGCGGCTCTTGGTGATTGTCGTCGCGCTTTCAACCACCCGATGATGGTTGAATTGAAAGTAATCCGGCGGAATACTGTCCATGCAACGGCTCTTTGCGGAAATGGACAGGGTGTTGAAGCCACAGCAAGTCGCCTGCTTCTTTAGAGGCGCAACACCTGAGATTCGGCTGCAGCTACACCGAGCGGGAACCGCAATCTGGATAGGCGAGCGAGCAAGCAAGAGCGCTTCCGGTACAAGCGAGCAAGCACGAGCGAGCCACCCAACGTGATCAATATTTGCACCAAAAAAGGGGGGTTTACAGCGAGAATGCTTGCCGCATGCAAGGGGTCATGAGATCGAATTTCCACATGACTCTGCTTTTCCGCACGATGGTCGTTTCGGCAAGATAAGCATCATGTCGCTGTACACTTGGGCACGAGGCGGCGCATTGAGGCAGGAGAAGAAGAGGCGCTTTCTCGCATCCTCATGCAAAGCCATCACGAGGAGGCTGCAGTTCAACGCCACCACTAAACGTCGCTTCGGTGAGAACGGCCATGGTGGAGCCCATCTTGGTGGAGCACTCTCGAGCCTGCTGTTGAGGGGAAAGGATCGTCAGGACGGATGTGTTTGCAAGCGCGACCAAGATCTGGTCGCTGTAATCAAGGCTGTTGGCAAGTCAAATTTTGCAGCTAAGAAGTACAGACAAAGGGACGAGATGGGAACCTCACGATCTACTGTTCTGATTCTGGCTACTGTCGCTAAGCTCGAGAAAGCCATAGCAAAGGAAGGCACAAGGACGTGAGCGCGTTCAGTGGATCTGATGGCAAGCTGACCGAGCAAGTTGACCGACGCAGAACGACGTTGGCATCGTAAGTTCCCGTCAAACGCCAAAGCGAGAAATTGAGCAGAAGCGGACAAGCTATGTCGAAGAAACGGTAACGAAAGAAAACTGGAAGTTCCTGCCTCGAACAAATGCCGATCCGTTCCGTTCCTCCTTGCATCTATGAAGGCATGCAGGCATGCGGCACATGTGCCACAGTAAAGCATGGACGGCGTGCGGTACCCGAAGAGCATTAGAGCGAGATTTCTCGAGGCTGAGCTCCACTGCACGAGGCTGCTCTTGCTCGTTACAAGATCAACAGAGCATCTCGACAATGGCTGAACACCAGACGCCGTCTCGCTCAGGTTGATCCTTTCTCCCCAAGGGAATGCCCCGGTACGCGCTCACAGTTCGGTGACCAACGTGGTTTGCAGCGGAGCTGCGGTTCTTGACCCGAATTGCTAGTCCCAACTTTGCCCTCCCAGTATCCGAGGCAGAAATCAAGCAGCCAGCTTCGGGAGACTGTGGAAATGCGAGCAGAAAGCAAACGGATCCCGGGCATCCATCAGACGCGAGGGACGTTCATAAGGTTCCGTCGTGGAATCAAGCTTAGCCTCAAGGCTGACTGCAGTTTCTTTGTTGCCCAGATTGAGTTCACGATCCATTTGACGGCTGAGCTGCTCAAGAGGCGATCAATTTGTTTCCCAGTTTTCGATTCGTCGTAAGGGTCAAATGCACGATTCTAGACCAACATCCCGCTGATCTAAGCAGCAAGTCACCTTGCACAAATTGAGCATTCGCCCTTGCAGCGGCAAAGAAGCATATCACTGTTATCAGACCGTGGGTGGACCCGCTTGAGCCATGGGATAGTGTTCTGCCATTCGCCGCCACTTGAGCGCGGTTAAGGGGTGGCTCACCCAAGAAAAACAAAGAGTGGCACTCCATCTGTTTATGAGGTGGCACTGGCTTTTCGAAAATCGGCAAGCGAGCAAGTGAAGCGAAGGCCTGGATAGCTCATCGCTGTGTTCCTTGACGCGCTCAGACGCGGTCCACGCGAACAAGTGAGGCAGCCCATAGCATGTCGAAAAAATTTGAGACTCTGCCACAATCTCGTGTTGACCGTGTCGAGATGCCACTTTGGTCGCGATCAGCATCCAACGCCCCCTTGTCTTGCTTTGTTGATCGAGTCTGCCGGTCCAGTTGGCCTTTCTCCTGACACGAGGTTCGTAAGGATAGCAGTAGCGACTGATTCCGGGTCTAGCGTATCAGGTTCGCAAACACCTTGCCGTTTTGATGAAGCTACTCATCCAGCTTTTGGAAATGCTTTGCCATGGTCTTGGGACCTCTCACGAACACGGGACGGTCGTGGTAAGTCGATCTCCATTCCGCTCGCATCGTTGCCGACTAGTCTGGTAACGAAGGTCAGTGTAAGGGGCGATAACTAGCTTGATCGCGAGGCATGATGTACTTCTTCCACCGTCCTGTTGTCAGGCATATCTGTTATCCAAAACGTATCGGAAATACTGATCGTCGAGGTGCTGTAGCGTGGAAAAGCAAAGCAATGCACGCTAACTTCCGTCTTTAGCAGCAAGCGGCGGACTAGCCTCGGCGATGTCGCTTCGGCGGGTCGCCTTTGAACGAGTGCGGCTGCACTGATCTGCGGCTCCAAGCTTCATGCGACCCCAAACAAATAACCGTTGTGCATGACATGCATCACGGCCTGCTGTGACTGTGCTATCATCATCACAGCAGCACAGTGCCTCGTCACACGCTGCCCAACGAGGCTCACGAAAACGCTGGAGGTAGCTACAGGCAGCAAGGACAGCGTACGAGCCGCCGTCCCCTTGGACACCACCTCTTGTATATCACAAGTCGTCGGCAATATACACTGCGGTTGTCGTGTCGATGGAACAACGTCCAAGCAGAGTGCAAAGTCGAACTGAAGCGAATTGCAGCAACACATCGTGATGCGAGAGATGCACACTTATGCAAGCCACCCCAGGCCTGAACCGAAACTGCAAAATGAATAAATGCAAAATCTGCATTACTCTCCTGTCGCTGGAACCAGGCGACGCTTTGCGGCTTGTCTGGACTTGGTGAAGGCAGAAAACAATAATGAATACTGTAATCAATTTTGAAAAGACACACGTCATGCAGGCAAGCCGGACTCGAGAGAACCAGAAAAAAGGTGCTGTTCACTGTACCAAAGTACTAAAGTAATCGTATTTTGTTTGTCCAGCAAACGAGCTTATCCTTTTTCTTTCTTTGGCGCAACGCCTCTCCATTGTCCCTACTCATCCATTGTCTGTCCTATTTTGGACACATGCCAATCCAGAGCGTGGCGATGCGACTGCTCCGCCGGTATGTGATCTCATTCGAGCAGCCTCCGTGCAGGATGGAATGGTATGATCATTGGGCGAGTTCCTCTTTATCTTGTGCAAGCATAGAGTACATTCGTAAATTGTGGTACAATGTGTACATGTGCAAGCAAGCAGAAAAGGAAGGTGCGACGCGAAGCGTTCCACCTATGCAGCTCTCTCCGTCTCTCCTGCTGTCTGCAGGCACCGAAATTGAAATTGCAACACCGCTGCAGCGGCAGAAGGGGTCCAGGCTGCGCGGAACGGATGTTGGCGGACGAGCACCAAAAAAATAAGCCTGGCTGCGCGTCCAATCGCGCTGCGCCTGAAGGTGTGATTGCGGACTGCTGCTGCTGCCTCACCAGACTGTAGGGCGCCTTTGTATCGATTTTCGATCTACCGACTTTCTGGATTTGGTCTTTCTGTAAAAATGGTCAGCCGCGGTGCCGCCCGACTTTGATGCTTCCGGGTCTGTGCTTGAAAGCCCAGCGCGTTGGAACTGACCCTTGGGTCTGAAACCAAAGGTGTCAAGCCTCTTGAAAATCCGGGTCCACCTCTCCACCAAAATAAATGAATAAAGAAATGTGTCCGTCGCATCAGAATAGAAATGGAAGGTTGTTTGTCATCAATCTGATTTTGCCTTGATCTATGGAGAACAAGACGATGATGAACATCCCGAATTGACCGAGTTCGCGTTTCAAGCAAGGAGGAACATCGAACCACATCAGATAGGATGGCGTTACATTGGTGAAAGGGGCTGTATGCGAGCTTAACGTCCCGGATGAGCTGCGATGCCAAGCCTGCCTGCAATGAATCGGTCCTTCCCCTGCCGGCTATCGCGGTATTTCTCTCCCTCTCTCTTCATTATACGATGGATAGCCGCCCTTGCTCCCAAGCACGCGTGACTCTGACATAATGGCCATCCGACTCGCACCTCGGCGGTCTGTTGTTGCTGCTACCGCTGCTGCTGCTACCGCTGTAACTGCAAGCACACACAGTGGTTACTCATCCAAGCATTGTCTTTGTAGAGGACACTGTGCGAGGCCGAATAGAACCACTACGCTGGCGAATCATCGAGAAGTCGAAAATGAGATATCCGATTTCCTGGCACTTTGGGAAATTTGGTTCGCAAGTTCAGCCTTTCATGTACGAATGATTCGACTTGGACTTGGTTTTCCCTCTCTAGGCGCATGTGGCTCTCGCTTGTGCGTCATTTCAAATCGGTCCGCAGAACCGAGTCAAGTCAAAGACCACCCGGACGCCTTTCAACACATTCCACTTTGATCGTTCCAATGCTTTTCGACCCCCCTGCCGCAACTTCGGAAGCAAGGGCATTTCAAGATCTGCAGACATGCTAGACCGTTGTGCTGGTGCATCGGCTCACTGACACTTGGTAGATCCGTTTGTTGCTCCAGGAAACGGGGCATTGTTGGTACTGTTACTGGATTTTTCGTTCCTTTCAAAGATTTGGTGTCTTTTCGGCCTCTCGGGGCAGTTTCCTGATTGTCCACTTTATGCCTCATTCTGTTTTAAATATTTTAATTCTTCGTTTACGGGTTTCCAAGCCTGCAGACCGGTGTCTTGGGACCCTAATTAGCTCACGCGAACCTCTTTCCTGGGAACGGGTGTCTGTTGCAGACAGGTTGCAGGTGGTTGTGGCTCCGCTGTGGTGGCTCTTGCGCCCTTGTCCCAGACCAGTTGCTGCAGAGAGTGTGTTTGGCCGCCGCCTGTCGAGACTGTCTGCCTGTGTCCCATCGAACTGGAATCCGTCTGTCCGTCCCTCCCCACTTTGCTCCATATATTCCTCCTGCCTTTGCTCGCTCGCTCACCTACTCACGCATCCACCCCCTTTCCTCCATCCTCGTTTTCTGTTCATTGCTAACATCCATCTAGCATCATATTGTGTGCGCATCATCACTCGTTTTTCCCTTCCACTCATAAAGACGACACCAAGGGCATCACACCATCGTATCCGATATTATTGCATCGTCTGACTGCGACAGAGTCAAGCTCGTCCCGTTCTCCCGTAATTTGACGGTCACGCACACCATACACGCCTGTCTGCAGCTGGCCGCCAGTACCTCTCGAACCACATCAACACCATCGCCCTCGTCGAGCCGCATCGTTGCATTTCGTCAGCAATACACGCCGACCACCCGGCACACAGGTCCAACGGTCTCGTCTATTCCAAGTTCTTCTCAAACTCTACCCGACACACTCGAGTACAGAGCCTTCGTCATAGCAATCTGGCTGCTCACACATCACGAGCATCAGCTTCAACAATATTGTCGTTCTGCCGACATCGATCATCAAGGATCTGTCCGTGGGGTCCAACCCGCTGCGCAATAAGAATCTCCTTCTCGAGGACTATCTCTCGCATCCACCTTGCATCACACAGATTCCCCATCTCCAACTCGATAACCAGCTCGCACGAGCATGAGACGGTGACGATAGAACGCGATTACTGGCACCCACGTGTCTTTTCCCCTTCCGAAGCCTTCCTCAAACACGGTGCGAGCGCCCAACGACGCAGCTAGATCGATACATTACATAATCTAAAGATCCTAGAAGCACCTCGCACTGTCTGCAACAATGATGAGCCGACCCGAGAGTCGCTCTGGCAGCTCTCCTAAACCACCAGTACCACAGAGCGCAGCCATGTCCAAGAGGGCAAGCAGCAGCTCGAGCCAAACGCCTAGTGGCGCTGCCGAGAACAGCGTTGCTTACCAATACGTCGGGGTCCAGCAGATGACCACGTGCCGCGATCAGATCGAGTACCAGCTGACGATTCGGGAACAACCCAAACAGTCAAGAATGTGCGGCGTCGGTGAAAAGGCGGATAGAAGACCCATTGATCCAGCTCCCATCGTGCAGCTTCGTGTCATCACGCACGATCGCCCCATTCGTCAGACAGACCCAGTCGATAACGCTCCTGTCGCTCCACCAGTCGACAGGATGCCTGGCCACGGTCCCAGCACGCCCAAGACACTAGGCGTGCGCAGGGGCGTTCCTGTTACCACCGCCCTCGGTGATGGCTGGGAGGACAAGGCTTGGTACCTCGAGAACCCCTACTACTTCATGTACGCAATGCTCTGCAACGCAGAGACAGACGAGGAGCTTCATCTGCTCAACGATGGGAAGACGAGGTATACGAGCGGATCGTGCGTCTCTTGTCTCTACCACCTCAAGGACATTGACGGGTCCCACCAGGGCTTTTTCGTCTTTCCCGATCTGAGCATCCGCGTCGAGGGACGCTATCGGCTCAAACTGTGCCTGTTCGAGACCATCGGACACACTGTGCATCATTGCAAGTCGATCTACTCGGATCCTTTCCACGTCTATACCGCCAAGCGCTTTCCGGGCATGGAAGAATCGACCCGCCTGTCCAAGTCTTTTGCCGAGCAGGGACTCAAAGTTCGCGTTCGCAAGCATCCCCGCTCGCGACGCAGAGGCTCCAAGAGGACAAAGGACGAAAGCGACGCTTCTGACGAAGCTCCACCGGCGCGACAAGCTAGCCCCAAACGTGCTCGAGTTTCGGATATTTTACCCGCGTCGGGTCTTCCGATCCCGCAAACGCACGCATCGTCAAGGATGCCACGCTCGCTGGATGCTCGCTTTGAACGGACGGACTACGATCGGAAGCCTCCGACCGCCGCCAAGTTTCACGATATGCAAGCCGCTCCCGCAGGCCGCCATGCTCTCTGGGAAGAGGAAGAGGCCATGCATCTACGTGAATCGCGCGCATGGGATGCCAGGTACGAATCAGCTCCCATGTATGCTCGTCGTCCTCGTGACGACGTTTTTGAAGAGCGTCGAGCGCCACTGCGCGAGTTTGTAGACGATCGCTACATGGACGGCGACCATCCTCCGCGCCGATCGGCAGCTGCGTCCCTTGTCGGCGTACCATCTCGCAGTCCGCCCGACTACTACGATCACCCTAGATCCGCCTACTTGCGCGATGAGACTGCCCGGCCTTTGCACGACCCGTCTCGCCGTCTGTCCGCAACATCGCCACCGCCGCCGCTGCCACCACACGTGCCGGTCTCGTCGTCGTCGCATCCACCCTTGATTGGCGGGGCATATCCAGAACCGGCCGCCGCGCATGGTCGCAGCTATCCCCCCGCCCCTGCGCCGATGCCTCTGCCTCCAGCTCGCATCCTTTCTCGATCTTACGACATGCCGGACCACGTCATTCAACCGTCTCAACGCATCTACGACGACTATGGTCCGCCTTCGAGAGTGGATCCTCGCCATGGTGGCCCTCATGATCCTCGAGACCGTCTGTCTGGCCGGGTGTCTCCGCCGTCGCCGCCACCTGGCAGCAGCGCCGAATACAGCAACGGTCGCATATCGTATTCGTCTCATGCTGCACCGCCTTCTCAATGGCGGTCGAGCCCGCCTAGCCCTGACCGACCGTCTGATTACTACCTTGCCACAGCAGGTGGAGTCGAAGCGGAGTACGTGAAACGAAGATCGCCCGCATCTGCTTCGGCGCGAGGCATTGCCACACCACCGGTAGCCTATGTTGGCGGTGCCGAGCCCAAACCTGCGCTTCGTCGTGGCTACGGAACAGTCGAGCCGCAGGGGCGACTGCCTGCATCAGCATACGAGGCACATCTGTCCACATCGCGACCACCACCAATGGATGCTTATGCACGGGACGAGATGCCAGCAAATCGATACGTTGGCGGACTTGGCATCGCACCTTCGAATCGTGACCGGCCTCTTCTGCCACCTCTGTCTGCTGCATCGCTGTCGCCGGCTCACCGTGAGCGCGAAGTGCTGTCCTCTCGCGAGGCAGCGTACGTGGCCATGCCGCGAGATCGCGATGCAGGCGTTGCGCCGTCAGACAGGTATCTGAGTTCCTCGGGCTACTTGCCCCGTGGCGGCAGTGATGCGGCTGCGATCGAGATGGAGCAGCAAGAGCGCGAATGGGGGCGAGAACGCATGCGAGCAGCTCCACCGATTGAGTATCGACGCGACTACGCTCCTCTACCGCCGCCAGCCGCGACCATGTCGAGACCCATCTCGCGCGATCCGTTCCGACCTTACTAGTCTTTTTCCCTTTGCCGCATCATGCTGAACTCATTCTTGCAATGCCGAATAGATACACGCAGACTCTCACTCTCCGCTCGTATGGGTACCAGACCCCTTTTTCCCCCTACCAATTTTCCGAGAATTCGATAATACAGCGTGATGCATTCCGCATAACGTATTTTCGGTAGCACCGACGCATCTGTAGCAACGACGCGTTTTTAAAAAACTGAGCCCCACCGCGTATGATGTTGGTGTGTGTGTTTGACAGTGAGCATGAGAACGTATCCTGCATGAGACCCACCATCCCGGTTTACCGGGTCTTGACTGCATTGTCGATACCATCGATACAACCGCTCGCCCATGCAATACAACGCCATTTTCATGCTTTCTGGTCTGTGAGCATGCCGACCAACCCGACTTCAAAGCGCTCTGTAGCCTCTTGAGCAGCTAGGGCTGTTGAGCGAGACCAGAAGGAGACTCGCCTGCAGGCAGCAGCTGCTGGTGTTGGCAACGGACAGTACAACAGCATACGCAAGGCTGCTGCAGCCAACAACGTTCCAGAGGCGACCCTTCGTCATCGTCTTGCTGGCCGACCATCAAAAAAGGATGCCCAGGTCGATCACCAGTCGCTTTCGCCAGCTGCAGAGACGGCGCTTGTCAATCACATTCGCCGTTGCGCATACAGCGGCTTTCCACTGACACCAGCGCTCATTTGGGAGTACGCTCAGGGCATCTCACGTGTGGATCCTGCTCGCAACCAGCCAGTTGAGCTAGGACACACGTGGCTCCAAGCGTTTCTCCTCTGACACCCCTCAATTTGCTCGCACTGGTCACGCTGTCTCAACAATGCCCGACTGACTGGCACCAACAATGATGGTGTTCGACAGTGGTTTGACCAGCTTCGCAACATACTGCGTGAGTATGCCATCAGCTCGACCAACGTCTTCAACATGGACGAGACCGGCTTCATGCTTGGCATGGCCGGTAGCGAGCGCGTTGTCGTCCCAAGAGGCGACCAGTCAACTCGGTTCAGGGCACAGCCGGGCACACGCGAGAATGTCACGGTTGTCGAGTGCATTGGAAGCGGCGGCCAGGTGCTACCGCCCTTGATCATCACCAAGGGCCAGACACACCTGGTTGGCGATCACCGACGCTCATACGACGTTCCAGCGTTGTGGCACTTTGCCAAATCCGACAACGGCTGGATCAACAATGGCCTGGCTATCGAGTGGGTCGAAAAAATCTTCGATCCGAGTACAAAACCGTCAAAGGCAGCCGACTGGCGCCTCCTCATCCTCGATGGCCATGATTCGCATGTCTCATCGGCCATTTGCGACGCTCTCTGGTCGCGTCGGATCATCCCGTTCCTGCTGCCACCACACGCCACACACCTCATGCAGCCGTTGGACGTCTCAATCTTTGGTCCATTGACTGGTCGATACCGACAACTAGTCTCAGACGCAGCCCGACACACCAACACAGTCGATAGAGCGATGTTCACGACCATGTATGTCGAAGCACGCAAGAAACTGACGTTGACAGCTGCTCGAAAGGCATTCTCCGACTGCGGCATCACTCTTGAGCCCAGTCCAGAGAAGGTCTTGGCCCGACTACCTGGTGGACGACGCCCAGAGACACTGCAGCGTCAACCGCTGCAGACGATTGTTGTGCCGCAAACAGCCGCAGCATTGGGCGCTGCACTTGACGCTCACCGACAGGACCCCGACCCACGCCATGCTCACGACCTCAAGAAGACAATTCTACAGGCGCACGAGCAGTCACAGGCGTCAATTGCAGTGTTGCAGGCCGAAAACAATATATTGCATGCTGAGGAGGAGCATCGCAGGAAGACAGTCAGGAGATCAAAGCGAACGGTCAAGAAAGGCGATCAAAGGGTCCTGACCAGGACTCGTATGATCTCGAGGCAAGAGGCTGAGCGCGAATTATTCATTGTGGGACCGTCAGCGCCATCGAGAAGTGCAGGAAACGGTGGAGAGGAGGAGGAGAGCTCAGATGAGGCAATGGAGGATGGCGACGAGGAGCTGAACATCGACGATGAAGTGATCTCGTCGTCGTTGAGCATGGATACTACCGCCATTGCAACATGTATCGCTGAGTTGCTTGACGACGATGAGGCTTTGGGCGCGATCAGCGACGACGACAACAACGCCTTTGGTTTCTACGCCACCCTGCCGGCGTAAGGTTCAATTTGCACGCTTCATCAATCCCGTTTTGCTCATCATGTACGCTAGCACTCACACCATCTCGCAATCTTAGTCTCATCTTGTCACGATCACACATGGCCGAGATCACAAGCAAAGCGAGCACTGACATCATACTCAAATTTAAAGTTGCACACGCGTCGTTGCTACAGACGCGTCGGTGCTACCGAAAATACGTTATGTGTGGTTGGCCGGTAACTTAGTGGTTCTGCGTGACGTCGTCACGCGTGTGCAATTGGTGTTGGTGTGTGTGCGGGGTGGAAGCGGGCAATCTGAGATGGTGTTGGTGTGAGTGAGGGAGCTGCCAAATGATGGTAAACGCGAACAGATGATGGTAAGGGAGACGCTCGTGTGCGGGTTGGAGGAAGCCGAGGTTTGACGGCGCTGCTGGACAATGCTTGAGATGCGTTTGCTGAGAGGAGAAGGGAAAAGAGATGGGATATGTTTTCAAGACGGGTTTTTTTTGCTACGGTGCAGGATGGTGGACTGAGTCAAGGGGGCAGATAAACGAATCTTGACGAGCAAACGAATGCAGACTTGAGAGGGTTGGAAAGAAGCTTGCTGTTTCAGCTAAAATTTGTTGTTGGCGCGGCAGAGTCCACTCAGCAACCTTTGTTGTCCTGCACAGTGCATACAATCAGAACGACGCTTCTTGCAACGAGGTACGATAACTCGCTAAGGGAGGTAGAGTTCCAAAGCTAAGTTTCCTAGGATGACCTCTGTGCAAAATCACGGTCAAGTGCCTATCGTTGGGAGAAATGTGAGCGAGCTTTGGCACAAGAATGTCAGTCATCAAAGACCAAGTGCAAAGTGCGGTAGGAAAGCCAGGGATCTCGCACTTGCTGGCAGCATAGCGTTTGGCTGCACAGTGCATTCACTCACTCACGTACGCACAGGAGAAACATCAACTGCTTTACAGTCGCCCCATGCTGTGCGAACGGAATCACGGTTTGTCGCGCTCACCGGGTTGGCGGGAGAGGGGGGCCGTTAGGAGCACGAAGTTTTGCTTTCACCGGTCTCGCGTCGCGGGTCCAGCGTTGAGTAAACGTCGGACTGCCGTACAGGTCCTGTGAAGATCGTCAGTCGCGACTTTCTGGCGAACTGTATCTGCCTGAGTGCTGGTATTAACGTGCTCGTTATGCGCGGCTTGATCGCAGCGTCTAATCTCCGGACTTCGACGAAGCACGAAGTAAAAATCATCCCAGCATCCAGTGCAAACCGCAGCATCGAAAACGCCGTCCACATCTTGCTCGAGCGCGTCCAGGAGCGCAGTGTCCAATGCAAGGAATTCGCGCAATGATTGGCTACGACGACGACGAGGCGGTCGCTTTCGAAATCAGGGACACAAGGTCAGCGAGGTTGGGAGAGAGTGGCAAGGGTCGCAAGCGTGGCGTGCATGCAGACGTGATGCGAGCGGAGGACGAACCCTACTGTGCTGTACACTGTACGCGATGTTCGCGTAGGTGCCAGTCTAGAGGCGCGTAAAGTAGCAACGCTTGGCGCGAGCAGCGCAGGGGGACCACCGGCAAGCCGCTGCTTGAACAGCGTCGAAGTGCCGTGGCCCGGTGCAGCACACGGGCTGACCTCGAGCAACTAGCACGGTCGACGCTGACTCGAAACGAGACTTGGGTGGGGGGCGGAATCTCTGATGGCGGTGATAAGCGGATTGTAGTCATGTTTCAATTTGAATCTGTTGCCCGTTCTTACTCCTGTCAACTGCTCGTGCTGGAAATTCTGCTCGTGCTCCGCTCTTCGAACGACTGTCGCTGCTGATTGCATACACGATTGATGCTACTGCTGATGTCAGCTGCAGTTGCTGGCGTGTCCGTACGGTCCGGAGCTGCGAGTCGAAACCTCAGGCAACAAAAAACAAGGAGGCAGAGGCGAACGACACTGTAACGAATGCGGATTTACTTTTCCAACGCGGTGATGTACATGACTGTAGTCGCCAAAGACCAAGCCGATTACAAAGGCAAACAAAGGGGAAACCCAGAAAGCGCAAAGATCAGCATACATCACTCGCCAACTATCGATCCATCGCGGCTTTACTGCATACTCACCATTGTTGCCTCGAATGAAGGCGTCTCCGTACGAGTTCTTCTTGACACCGTCGACAAACTCGACCGTTTGCTCGAGCGCAATGTTCATGTAGCCATCTAGGCACGAAAGCACGCCGCGGTAGTCGATGCCCGAGTTGAGACGCACGTTGACATTCTTGCCAATTACGCCTTTGAGAAAGTCGTTGGGGCTGCCTGCCTTGGGCGCTGGCTGCTGCTGCACCGCTGCTGACGACATTGTGATGTTTACTGTCAAAGTGCTTTGATTTACTTGCACGGGTGTGCTCGATTTCGCGGTCGCTTGCTTGAA
Source organism: Mycosarcoma mackinlayi (assembly GCA_928852645.1). Lineage (NCBI taxonomy): Eukaryota > Fungi > Basidiomycota > Ustilaginomycetes > Ustilaginales > Mycosarcoma > Mycosarcoma mackinlayi. The sequence goes on along the minus strand of CAKMXS010000005.1, from coordinate 1,448,009 downwards.
TGCGGTCTGCGTCGGCGCCCGGGCTCAGGGGGTTGTGCACACCTGGGTCTTTGTTCCGATCCGAGAGCGGGCAGCGATGGTGCTCTGTATGCTGTTGACGAGAATCGCCGTGTCCGTATCGATTTGACTCGGGTAGTTGGGCAGGGAATTTTGCTCACTGAAGCGAGGGCAGTGATTGTGGTAGTGGTGGTGGTGGTCAGAATGTATGCTGTCTGCAGATCTTGGCGACGATTCTTGAAAGCTTGCCCAACTTCAAATTCTACAAAATCCACTCAGAGCCCGCACGGGACCACACACCACTCCACTTTACGCGAAACTCGATTTTCTTTTCTTCTCTTTATTTTTTCAAACAAGCCAATGTTGGCGTCCTGCCTGTCTGCTGCCTTCCAAATTAAGTACGCGAATTGATTTACTTGAGAAATGGCCACCTCGCATGTCGCCGTCTGCAGACGCGTACTGATACTGTAATAGCAGGATTAAAAATCGATTTTCTTGTAATTCCTAGTGCCCCGACTTCCGACATCTGAAAACAACTTTTTGGTTGTCATCGTAGTCAATTCTGACACCCAACTTCTTCTCGTCCTCTCAACCTTGATCGTTTCGCTTCTTCCCACGAACGTATGCACTCTGCAGCTCTGTCTATCGATTCGAACAGCAACACTCCTGGTCGCACACGCGCAAACACATGCTACGAGTTCTCCACCTGTCGACCGCCCCAAACACCGCCGTCTGCAGGAGCACTCTCGCATCTCCTCGTCGAGTTGCTCGGTCGGACCTTCAAGCGCAAGCCACCTCGCCAAGCGCAACTCGCTCTCCTGCCTTTCACACGGCCTGTTAGAAACTTTACCCTGCATTGCGGCTGGCACGCAAAACCCTACCAACCACTACGATTCCAGGTTTCGAACGCTTTTGATCTCTACCTCTCCGTTCTCCTCATCCTCTTCGTCAAACGCCTCCGACTGCAGATTGTCGTCGAAAGCAGCACTCCTCCTGAGCACGAAGTTTTCTCGTTTTTGATCTCTCGATCTCTGCCACTGCATAGTCGACACTGCGAGCGCCATGTCTCGACCCGCCAAGCTCACATTGGCTGCCTCGGTTCTAGTCTCTGGGCTCACCGTGTGGGGAGTTCACTACATGCAGGAGCGAGAGCGCCAAGTCATGTACCGCGGCGTCGAGCGCGATGAGGCACGTCAGGAGGAAAAGAAGCGCAAGCGCCTACTTGACCTGCAAGTCAACCAGGAAAAGGAGGCAGCCTATCAGAAGATCCAGCCAACAGCTCGTTCAAATCAATGAGTTCTGCTAGGCATCCATGTAGACTACATAAACCGCATTCAATCAGCCTCATCCTAACCTTTTCCGGCACCACTCTCACTCCTTCCCAACACAACTGCAAACATGTCTGCTCCTACCCACTTCCAGCACACCGCTACCCCCGCCTTTGTCGACGGTGGCATCCAGAGCAAGATCCACCGCCCCAGCTCGGTCAGCGCATGTCCTCCTCCTCCTCCCTCCACACCTACGCCGGGCTCGCCGACCAGAACGTCCGTACCCGTCATGACGGCTCAGCCTGGCCTTCCGTCCTTCGCTCAGGTCAGCAACGCATCCGCACCAGGATCCTTCCGCACCTCCCTCGATGCGCCCTCCGACTGCTCTACGTATTCATCCTTTCACCTAGCCAGCCCGAGCTCTTCCCTTATCGCCATTCGCGACGGCGTGGTCGGTGGCCAGGTGGGATCCTCTTTCGACACCTTGGACACGCTTTATCCCTTTGTCGATGACGAAACCCAGTTGGCCGAGGACCAGGTCAAGGATTCCGACAAAGGGCGCGGAATCTTCGGTAGCTTGATGGAGATGGTCAACCGCATCCTTCCCTTCGATACCCGTGGCAAGACCAACGAAAGTCAAGAAGCCATCAGAACGTCTTTGTAAAGTCGTACAGGTCGACCATGGTCGAGTTGCCCGTCATCCCAAGCTGCTGCTGTACCGAGTCGGGATCTAGCCCTTCAGCTTTGGCCTTCTTGGCCAGATGCTGCTGTCGCGCCCGTCGAATGTGACCCAGCCTCGAGACCCAGTTGCTCGAGTACGGTTGCATGGCTTCGCCTGTATCAAGGTAGATCTGACTCGCCACGTTGCTGTGCAGCGCAAGGATGCGCACGAACGTGGGCAGCGCTTCAGCAGAGAGCAACTGACCATCGCCGACTGGTGAAAACTCGGGCATCCCTGCACGTCGCTGTAAAGTCACTTGGTAAAACACAGCGTCGTCCGGATTGGCCGAGCCTAGATTGACTCCACCCCGCGTCATCGGCGAGATGCACACATTGACGTAGTTGAACTGTCCCGCAATGGTCCCAAATTTGTAATCCCGTCCCGATTCGTTGAACACAATGTGAACAAAGTCGTTTCCGATCAGAGCTTTCTTGGAGCGTCGAATGGGATCCCGCTCGTCGTTCGGCATCAGCGTCGCTGTGTGATAGACAATTTGACATATCTCGTCCGTCCAGACGTAGGCATGCTTGCCGTGCTCGTCGTTGTTGCGATCCAGTCCGCCAGTGTAGACATCTTCTTGGCCCTTGAGGGTCACGAGGTGTCCTAGACCTTGCAAGAAGCGCGTGTACGCACGCGATCCGTGACGGTTGCTGAGGATGTCTACTTCCTCTTCCTGGTTCGGTCCAACGTACAGGACGCCGATCTTGTGGAAGTCAACCACGGGGGTGAAATCGACGGCCTTGATCAGCCTCTCCGTGGCCGGCTCGTCGGGCAACAAAATGGGTGCCGTGTCGTGCAGCATGTCCGGGTATGTCGAGAGCTGTAGGGCAAAGAAACTGGGATCGACCTCGGGTTCCTTGGCGTTGGTCTTTGCCTTGGTCGCTGCGCTGGCAGGGCTGCTGGAGGCGTGTGGCTCGGTGGTTGCTGAAGATTTGTCTGTCGCGCCGAGTATATCCCGCATGACTTGACGCATAGCAAGGGAACTGCCAGCAAGCTCGTCGCTGAGAGCACCACTGTGCATCGGTGACGACCCGGAGCTCTCGACTGAGAAGGAAGAGGACCGCGGTCGAGGAACCAGACCGAATTGCGCAGGGCCGAGCGGTCGACGAGCACGCAGACGATCGCTTATCTCCAGCCGTTCCTCCACACGACGACGGAGGCTGCTTCCCTCTTGATTCCCTTCGGCGCCTTTTGCTCCCTCGACCTCGGCGCCCTCCGCTGCCTCGATGGGGATGGGATCGTCAGCCGGAGCATTGAGTGTTGGAGAAGCCATCACTGCAGGATTGCGGTTCATCATCAGCATTGCGGGTAGCTGATCCTTTTCTCCATTCTCATCGGGGAGAATGCCCATCGGAACATTCTCGAGCTTGCACAGCATAGTCGCTGTTCCAGATGGGCGACGGATGACGATCTCGACCCAGCCGGCTTTCTTGGCCGTCGACACGGTGAGCAGGCCATTGCCCATGAGCCACGTCTTGGAGTGACGAGCGACGTCTTTGGCTCGAGTTGGACCTGCTGAGGGCGCACCCATGATGAGTTGGTTGACAAAGGACTTTCTTGGCTTTGAATCCGCGTTCGAGTGCGTGAACCTCGCAAGGAAATCAAAGCACACTTGTGTCTGGTCCGAGAGCGCCTCCATGGCCTCGTTGGCTTTGATCAGGCCTCGCGAGATGTACGGCAGATACTTGGGACGATCGCCAATCTTGAGAATGACGAACCAGAGCGAAATATTGTAGAACGCCATCAGCATCACGTACTGCGACAGCGAATAGGTCGCCGGACTGGCGCGATAGTCGTCACGTGTCGCCGCCTCGGGACTCTGGTGATACTCGATATACTGGAGCACGATGCTAAAGACACGCCTGTAGTCGGTCTCTGTGAAGTTGGCGTAGCAAGCGGGATGTTGAGCCACGGTGGCGATGAGCTCAAGGATGTGCACGCTCATCGTCATGTGAGAGCGCACCGCGGTGAGCGTGAGGAGCATGTGCGAGAAGAAGCGTGTAAAGCTCTTTTGCATCTCGTAGCAGGCGATCGACAGAGCCTTGATGCAAGAACGGGCCGTGGTGTGCGACTTTTTAAGACCACGGATGAAGGCATCAACCATCTCGTCCTGCTCTGCTCGCGAGAACAACGTGCGGTAGCTGATGAGCGTGACAAGGGTCTCGTAGACGACGGCGGTAACATCCGTCTTCTTCAAAGCCTCTGGCAGGATGACCTTTGGGTAACAGCGCATCGTCCAGAATGCCCTGGCAAATGTCTTTGCGCAGACGCAGGACCTGAAGTTGAGCCTTGGGGCCACAGAAGAGATGCTTGTTGCTCAGCTGATGCGGTAGGTGGCAAAGCAGGTACGAGACCACCTCCCAGTCCTGCTCCGAGCGGAGGATGTCGATGGCGATCGCTAAGAACTCGGACACAGGCACCGGCGCGGGCTTGTTGTCCTTGTCGCTGTGGAGGTGGGAGTTGCCGGCGCAGCATTCCATATCGTTGCGTTCGTGAATGTAAGTGTAAATGATATCGCTGCGCAAAGAGATGGCTGGCATCTCGAATGACACGGTCTGCGGCAACCGCCACAGGTGGTCATAGGCTGCAGGACGCGAGGCTCTGTGCTGGCTGGTGCTACGCTCTCGTTCGCCGGGCTGACGTTTGTTCGAGTCGGTGCTGCGCTCGGATCTGCCCCTCTCGCGAGAGAGCTCACGAAGACGCGATTTAGATCTGGCAGTTGCATCAACGTTGCGCTGAGCTTCGCGTCCCTCACGCTCGTTGCGTATTGCAATGGGTCCGACCTTGGATGCTGCCCGGGAGCGTCCGTCTGTGTTGTGCGAGGCGGAGCTCGGCTGTCGACCGAGATCGCTTCCGCCCTCTACCTCTGATGGTCCTTTCATGAGAATGAGCGCGCTGGCGCGCACCAGATCATCAATGTCGCCGGTGATGTAGACACGATGCTGACGGTCTGTGCGCAAACGCAGCATCCACTCCAGAATCGCGAGCCTCGTCGAGGTGCACGCAGAGCCACCGGACGTCGTGCTTGTGCTAGAATTGGGCTTCACCTTGAGAAGGTCAAGAAGGTCGCGGAAAATTGCGATGCAGCCTGCGCGCGTTTTCCTCTCCCATCGCTGCCGAATTGATAAGTCGATATCTCGATCGACCGAGTTCGCAATCCAAGGCGTGCTGAAAGCCATGCGGTTGAAGATAGCAATCAGGTCCAGAGCAGCATTGCGTGCCTTGGTCTCGGTGATTAAAGTGCCACGGGAGACATGGGTTGCCGAAGTGGGCCGATCGCCTTCGGCTTCAACTGCCGGTACATCAAAGGCGACCGCCTTGTGCGCGGGACCCGAGCGTGCGAGCCTGCATAGCAGCTTTCGCACTTCGACGAAGACCTCTTCAAAGTCCGTGGCGGCCTGATTCTGGTTGGCGTCCTGCACGGCTTCAGCGTCCGGATCGATGGGTCCGGGGATTTGAGAGCCGCTCAGCACAGCTGCATGGACAAGCACGGACCGCAAAAGCGACTCTGTCCGGGGATCCGTCTCTGAAGATAGCGTCGAATTTGCCAAGGGCAAGACAACGTCGGTCATAAAGAGATCGCGCTCGGCTGTAAGATCTTGCACAGCATTGTAGACGTGATCAAATACGAGCGACACCAGGTCGTGTCGGGCCTTCTGCTCGGATGTGCGAGCCTGGGATTCGTGGCGATAGAAGAAGGCTTGGAGCAGAGCCCGGATATTGGAGAGCCAGTCGGGATTGCTCGGTAGGCACAGATGCTGAGTCCAGTAGTACTGCACCAGCTTCGAGACGGTAGCATCGGGCAGGATTGGCGACAGAGTGAGCAGGAACGAGGCCAATTTGGATGTCCACGGAGGTGAGTGGGACAATGCCGATTCGTCGGCATCTGCGGCGCGCTTTTGATCAGACTCCTTCGACTCTGGCGTAGCTTTGGGCGGATGGGAAATGTTAAGCTTATCGAGAACTTTGAGCATGGTAAGCACCGGCGAGGTATTCTTAGCAAGGCCTGAGTCTACGGCAGAGATCGAGGCAGATGCAGTGTTGCTGGCGGTCGAAGTTGAGCTAAAGGAAGCATTGTTAAGCTTGAGGCCTTCCAAATGTCTCTTGGCCTCGATAGTAAGATCCAGGAGCGCGTCCCAGTCCGAGCGATGAAATGTCTCTTCACGGGATGTTCTGCTGGTTTGTGCAATTGTGCGGTCCGATGCGGCCTGCTTTTCTCCGGCAGAGCGCTTGACCACTGTTGGTGGCGCCTCTGCTGCGGCAGCAGCGGACGGAACAAGATCCGAGACAAGATAGAGCACTTCAAGGTCGACCACGTCGCACTGTCGTTTTAGCGCGGCTCGCAAGGCTGGCATGATAAGAGCAAGCGATAAGGAGGGAGCGAGGGCGTCTTCCTTCTGCGCCTTGTTCGACGCGGTCGACGTTGACCCTTGATGCTTCTGCTGTTCCTGCTGTGCAACATGCGTCAGAGCCAGTCGGAAGAAACCGACAGCGCCGACTAAGACAGCAGGGTCTTCAAGATGAGGGACTTTCCTGGAGTCGGAGGTTTCTGTGAGTAGAACACGGGCGGAGCGGATGGCTGCGTTGGCACAGTGGCTGCGAAGAATGTTAGAAAGGATGGGAAGCACCTCAGAATGCCAGTCTGCTTCGCTTTCGTCCGTCTTCGACCTGATGAAGCCGGCGGATCGGGGATCCACGCGAGAATAGCCGAGCAGTCGGCACAGCATCTTGATGACTACATCGATGCAGGCAGGAGGTAAATGGCCATAGCGCAGCGTTGCATCGAGCAGCTTGAGACAGCTGCGGACTTCGTCCAGGTGCAGCTCCGGTCCGACCCAGTAGTTGGAAGTAGAGGAGTCCGGTGCCGCTCGTAGCGGCATGGTTGCTGCAGCTGCTTCGCGGCTAGGCACCAGCGTCGCCAATGTCATTGGAGCGGCGTTGACCGATTTGGCCGAAGAAGCGGCTGCAGAAGCATGCAGCTGAGATGTGACCGCATCGATGGACACCGGGTTGTTTGACGAGCGTGGCGTGGCAGATGGAGATGTCTCGCTGCTGCCCGAGGTAGAGCTGATTTGTTCCAAGCCGTAGTACGAGTATCCGTCCACTAATGGCCTTGCATCGCGAGAACGCGAGCGACGCGAGGACGGCGTCGGTGCGGTCGAAGTGCGCTGTGGGCCAAGCAAGGGCGTGCTCCTCAGTGGTGGCGAACCAATGACCGAACTCGGAAGCGTGAGCGCATTGGCGGTCGATTCGCCAATGATGAGCTCTGCCGCACTGCGGATGACCATTTCAGCATGCGAAAGCGGGATCCTTGCGAAACTGTATTTCAAAATGCCGGTGAGGAGCTGCAGACACATTTGGACGTCCCGCTCGAGGGTGGAGAGCCGAGATATGGCCCGGGTCTGTTGCATGGCCGTCTCATCGGCATAGTCCCGATCTCCGAGGCGTCCAACTCTGCCAGCTTCATCGATGAAGGGATGGAGCTGTGCGCGAACGCGTTGCACCTCTAGCCAGGCTACGTCAAGCCAGCGGGTGAGCGTCACGATGAGGCCGGGAAAGCCTACAACATCGCGTCCCTGCTTGGTGAGGACGTCTAGCGCGCTAAGCTGAGCCGGCAGTCCAGCGAGGATCACATGTGCAGTATTGTCCACTTCTTCGTCGTCAATCTCGCTAGCAGAGACGCTGAGCACGAGACGGAAGAACAGGGCTCGATCGATGGACGCGAGCGGCTGATCGCTGTCTGGGATTTTGGATGAGAGAGAACCCGGAGCGCCATTGCGGAGCTCTGTGAGTGCCGGAGAAGCGTTTGCGGCGCGTTTGTCGGCCAGCTTGACCGACAATGTGAGGAGATTACAGGTCTCGATGCGAAGCTTTTGCGGTTGCTCGGCGGTGAGCAGCAGCGTGCAGAGACGGAAGACCTCGGCGAGCGGAACGTCGTCGGCAAAGATGGGCTTTGGAGCGCTCTGACGTTCGACAGCAGCTGCTAGGGCGCGAATCTTGGGGATGCGCTGTCGAACAGCCTCGTCTCGCGCTTTTGATGTTGCCGGGAGCGGGCTTCGGAGGTCTTGAAAGAGAGCATCGTAGGCACCACCCTGAGGCGGCTCGATGGTGGCGAGGTCGTAGGGAGATATGGGCTCGAGCGAGGAAGAGGTAGGTGGCTCGAAAGGATTTGAAGAAGTAGGCAATGCTGTCGTGATGGGTGCTAAGGGAGTGCTGGGCAGAATGCCGTTGCCGGGTACATTGAATGATGCTGAAGAGGTTGTGCGCCCTCCTCCCCGGATGGTACGCAGAATATGGTTGAAGCCGCTGCTGGCCTTTGACGTCGACGCCGAGACTGACGAGGAGGAAGCAGCTGTGTTTGTAGGTAGCGACGGCGGCTGCGGCTGCTGCTGCGCCGCCGTCGAAGGCGAACGCAATCGATTCGGATCCATCCTGCTTCTGTTTCAGCACCGAACCTCGAAGAAGATTCAACCTCGATCGTGATATTGAGAGGTTATGCTGTTCCGCTCCTGGTGGAGACTTGCTGTGTGTGCGGAGCCGAAAGTTCAGAACATTTCGAGGAAGATAGAGATGGAGATGGAGATGGAGGGAAGCAAAGTTGCGATCGATCTTCAAGCGATGAGAGTGCCGAAAGTGTTGCAGACCCTTGGCGATGCAATGGTGTCGCTGGCTAAATGCTGGGTCTTTGGCTGGCCGTGCATGAGCCAAGTCCGTTCGTTGTTGGATGAGAAGCAGCCTACACTCGCAGTTGCAAGCCACCAAGGCTCAAGGCTGCCGGACTGGAAGCGTCGTGACTGGTGGGCGGTATCGCGTGGTGCAGGTCAGATGGAAAGCGGGCAGGAAGAAGGGTCCTTCTTGTTCGGCTTGATGCCGATGATGACTCCGGTTGCGCAATCTCGACGGATTGTTGTCATTCACAAAAAGATTGCAGTCGAGATCGGATGTGACGGGCCACCGCTTCGCATGCATGCAACTCGCATGGCAACGCATCGATTTTTTTGGTGGGTCTTCGGGTGCACCTTTGGACAGTGGGCACCGGCGCCTGACTCGATTGCAAAACCGTTCTGCTCAGTAGTAGCGTCTAAGGGGAAAAATAGAGCTAGGGTCACAGGCAAAGCGATAATCAGAGTCATCAAAAGACTTGTGCGGGCTCGACTGCTTCCTCAGCTCGCGAGGTCCCTCTGGTGACCCTGGCTTGGAGCGGAGTCTTCTTTTCTTTAAAGTACTTTTTTCTGTTTCTCTTTTATTATAAGATTGCGGAGCTGAAATCGGGTGAAACTAGAAAATGAGAACCGATGGAATCGCGATCGGACCGCATAGGCTTTGTCTTGAATTCTTGAAATCAGCTCTCGTGCGTTGTCGAATTTAAAAAGACTTTCCGTTGAGTTCCGGTCAAGGGCAGGCAGAGAGCACTACACAACGGCTCGAAAGCGACATTGCTTTCTCTCTTGATATTACAAATCGAAGCGTTCTCGAGACAGAGCGCGTCGGCTGGCCCAGCAAGTTGCAATTTCCACCTGCCCGCCCTTGGGCTCAAGGAAAGAGACGGATCGGACTGATTTGGCCGGAATGGCAAGGCCACAGAGCTGCGCTAGGCGACCATTTCCAACTTCTTCTTGCAAGCCAGCAAGTCCGTCGCTGTCGGCACCGATTCGACATTTTGTTGCTCGTCACCAATTCTCATCCTCATCCTCATCACTGTGATCATCTTTCATCTTCTTGATCGACACGCACACCTACACACATCCGCATTTGCGCCATGCCATCTTCCTCCGTCACAGTATCGCTCCCCGCTTCGGGCGACGAGTCCGTATTCAGTGCGGTCTCGAGCTTTTTCTCGTCGCTCTTGCCGGTCGCTCACGCCGAAGAGGTAAGTTGACAATTCCTCTCGCCTCGCATCACGTCATCGACATCAGCAGAAGCTGCCAGACCAGCTCTATTCCTCGTCTTGCAAAGGTGTGCCGACCAGCTTCACACATCTTCAATGATGCACCGTCCGCTGGCAAATCGGTGTTCGAGGAAACTCGTCGAACTTGCTGCAATAGCGGAACGATTGCGAAACGATCGCGACTGCCCGAACGTCACAGTGCCCGGGACGAGAACTTGATGGCACGGGAGGATCTGCATGGCAGACCTCCGCCTCTCTCGGGCTAGTCGGACGGACAGAAAGCTGTGCTCCATGCGTATCCATCTGCAGTCACCTTCGGTCGATGAGCGTGGATCTGGAACGGCTGTTCCGAAACATGCGCTCGGATTTTGGCAATGCCGCTGCCCTTTCTCTTACTTAGTTGTATTCGACTCAACATAGAATGTATCACTGACAGCTCGCACGCTTCGACATGTTTCTTTGCGCGGTCCGCATTTGGCATCTTTACAGGAGTCTTCCGACGACGCCGAGGAGTCTGAGGACAAGGAGTCGGAAGGAGAGGACGCAGAGGAGGAGGAGGAGGAGGAGGAAGAGGAGGAAGAGGACGAGCCTGAAGACGTAAGTAAACCTCCCGCAGACATTACCGATTGAGCGGTCACAGTCGACTCAACGCGATTTCTCTTCCCGCATACACGCTGACACCACCGTCCGCACATCGATCTCCGTACACGTCTGTAGCCCGCACCTGCCATCTACGAGGACTGCGAGAAGTCCAAGGCCTGCGCTCCCCTCAAACACCACTTTGACGAGTGCACCAAGCGTGTCGAGGAGGGCAAGGGTTTCGAGGGCGAAAACTGCATCGAGGAGTTCTGTAAGTCTTCATTGCTCCTCACAACACTCCCTTCCATCGGCTTCAGACAACGCTAACCTACTTGAAATTCTCACTATGTTCGACAACGGCAGTCCACCTCGCTCACTGCGCACAAGAGTGCACCGCACCCAAGCTCTTTGCCAAGCTCGTCTAAATCATCAATCCACAACCTCTGTAATTTGTTGCTTCTACCGCGCTGGTAAACTTGGCCTTCGTCATCAAAGGAGAGCGGGAAAAAGGACGTGAGCAGCAGAATCCAAATAGTGCAAGTTGGCTTTGTGTGTTCGCCACCACCCTGTTTCTAGAAGAACATCATTGCCCCAATCGCACATCTTTTCCCGTTCTCTTCACCAGCTGCTCTGTATTGCGTTCGAGTGTGTGAGACTTCGGCCCACGCCGAACGGAAAGCTGCAGAGGAGCATAGTTCCTAAGACAGACTGTATAACGGCGTTCGTACATCACTTGTGGGAGCCGCCCTTGCGGCGTGGCCTGAAGCTCACGAGAGAGTCGACGTCGTCTGCTCTAGGGCAAAAAAAATCTGATCCCCTCCTGTGAATTTCCCGCATCATCCTGACAAACTCAAGTACGATCGAGGGGACACGCAGCAGGGACTGGCAAATGGAACATTGCAAAGCACAATGGAAGGAGAGAGAGCAAAGTATGGATGAACAGAGCATTTTCAAGCATGGCAGCATCTAGACATCATCAAAGAATGCCGTAAACGTTCTTAGTTGATCGGGTCCTCGCCGTTCCAGTGAACCAAATCGAGACAGCGGTCAATCACCTTGTCGACGCTCCACCTGCCACCTGGACCACCGGAACCGTACTTGAGATGCAGCAGCGAGCCCACTTCTTCGCAGGCGCGCAGAACATCATCGATGTCCTTCTTTGTATGCGATGCGCTGACGCAAAATCGGACACGCGACGAAATGAGCGGTGTAGCAGGATACGCGACCACCACAACCACGATGGGCGGTCGAGATGGTCGCTCAATGTTAGCAGGCGAAGCGGGATCCTCGATCGCCTTGCGCTCTTCTGGTGACATCTCCGACTCTTCGACAGCGAATCGCTGCGATGGCGGAAGCACCGACGATCGGTCGAGCATCATTCGCGAGAAGAGAGACATCTTGGCGGGATGGAAAATAAGCAGCGGAACGATAGGCGAGTCGCGGTGGCCGTAGACGATGAAACCAAGCTTGCGAAGACCACTGCTGAGGTATCGAGCGTTGAAGGCAAGCCGACGTAGTCGCTCACGACCTTCGCTGCCATCGAGAAGGTTGCGTGGCAGCTGCACCCAGCTGGGTAGAAGTGCCATCTCTTCGGGGTTGCGTCCTACGCCCATGATGGACGCCATAGACGCGACAATCTGCGTCAAGATCGGCGGAGAGAGCGTCTCGCCGTAGACATTGGCATGGTTCGTCAATCGGATGCGGTCGGTAATCGCCTTGTCGCCTGCAATGTAACCACCGGCGGCACCGAATGACTTGGTGAAAGTGCCCATGAGGATCTCGACCTTGGCAGGGTCAACACCGAAGTAGTCGCAGACACCTCGACCGTTAGGACCAATGGCACCGATCGAATGCGCCTCATCGATGTAGAGATGGAACTTGTACTTTTCCTTGAGGCGCATCACTTCGGGCAAGTTGACCAGCGTACCTTCCATCGAATAGAGACCTTCAACGATGAGGAGGATCTTTTTCCACGGGCGGTGGGTGCGCGGCATGCCTTGGCTGATGCACTCGCGCAGTAGCGATTCGAGCTTCTTCATGTTGTTGTGCTTGTACTGGCGGATGTGAGCGCCACTGAGACGCGCACCGAATCGAATCGAGCTGTGGTTATATTCGTCCGAGATGATGAGGGTTCCGGGGCCGGCGATGGCAGGGATCGTGGTGCTGTTGGTGGCAAAGCCCATACTGATGACGACGGCGTCTTCCTTGCCGACAAACCTGGCCACCAGCTTCTCTGCCTGGTTCTGCAGGTCGAGGTGACCGGCGCCCAGACGGCTACCATAACTGCTGACACCATAAGTGCGCAAACACGTCTCGACGGCGTCGGCGCAGCCACCGTGTGACTGGGCAAATCCAAGGTAGTTGTAAGCACTGATGTTGAGGGCACGCGTCTTTTCGCCGTTCAGACGGAAAGTCTGGTAGTAATCGAGCGCTACACGGTCGAGGCAGACGACGGTCCTTCCACAGACGCCAGTGACGGGTCGGCTGAAGCAGTCATCCATGCGAGCCTTGAGACGACGCGTGTAAAAGCTGTCGAAGTCCGAGTTGAGCGCAGCGTAACCGTCACGCTCCACCAAGTGGTGGTAGCTCCTGGGGAAGAGGCGCTTGCCAGTGAAGTCGCGCATGTGACCAATGAGAATCAGGATGATGTAGCTTATGTAGGTGGTGAGCACCGTAAAGTAGCTCGGTTCTTCCTCGACAGGGTTGGGAAGGGGGTCGCCGCGGCGATGTTCCGAGGTGTAGCGGTAGTCGGGATTGGCGCAATAGCCAAACTCCGAGTGGATGAGGGTCGCTCCGTCTTGGCTGCTGTCGAAGCTGGTGGGAGGCTGCACGCCAGCTGCGCGGTATGCGAGGCCGTTGACGGCGGCAAACGAAGCATCGCCCTTTCCTGCCTGGAAACGGGCATTGAGACTACGCTGATGCGCATCCTGGACCGACTCGAGACTCTCTACAGATGCAGAGGTGGAACCGGTGGTCAGACTTGGCGCTGCCGATTCGACATCAGGCGAGCTGTCCGGGCTCGAGAAACCAGACCAGTCGCGACGGTGAGCGGCACGTTCGACGGCTGCGGAAGACATGTTGACGGCAGAGGGTGGTGGTGGTGAGATGGCAACAATGGGTGAACCCTTCTTAAGAAAAGAGGAGAGCGATGGCGAGGAAGCAAGAGGTGACTTTACTGCGGAGCACGGTGTTTTGTCTCCCTTAAGCGTAGTGTGAGGATCGATGTGGGGGCCGTCAGTGCTGGTTGGGACAGACACCATGGTACGATGGCACGAAGTTCGACTTGAGCTGGGCGCGGGGGTGGTCGATGGGCTGATATCGACAGTGGCGAGGCAAAGCACAGCAAAGCCGTTTGCTTGGCGGTGGGGACTGTGTGATCAGAGAATGAGCTTGTCGAGAGACTCTCTTGTCGCCGACAGTCGAGCAGTTGAGGAGCGAAAGCCGTCGAGTCTGGCCGAGAAACTCTGTCCGATCCTAGACGCGGCTTACTGCGCCTGAAAGCGATGGAGCGCGAGAGGCGCTACAAGTCTCGGGGCTTTGTCCGACTTGCGAGTCTCGGATCCGAACAGGGTCGAATCGAAAGCGCTTCGGATACGAAGGCGAAGACGAAGGCGCCAGCGTTGAGTTGGGTTTAGCAAAGACAGAATGATGGAAAGGAGAGATGGTGTAGGTTAGACTCGGCTGGTGTCAGTAACTAGCTGACTGACCGCTTCCCTGACGTTGAACGGCAGAAGCGCGGTGATCCCTTTCCGGTTGAAATTCGGCTACCGTAGCTAGCTGTGCAGATCACAGGATGCCTTAGGCGCAGTGCAGACCCACACGCCGCCCACACAAAATACACGCTCCGCTGCCAGAACAGCACTCGAAAAATTTGCGGCACAGCGACGCTCTGTCACGTACAATTGCTGGTGTTTCTTTCACTAGCGCGTGTAACTCGGACAGATGCGTGCTGCAGATCTGCCAGCATGTCACACCGGGCAATTTGCTTGAGCACGATCAAACAACTCAACTTTTTCCTCCCCCCCATCAGTCTTCGGATGTAGCAGCACCCTGCAGCGACAGAAACTTGCTCTAGCGATGCCTGTTTATCATGATTGAGTACGAGAGAGAGCGGCAATCAGAGGCAGCGGTCAGCCATTCGGTAGGGCGTGCGTGCGTGCTGGACCCGGGCTCGGAGCTGGCTTTCCGGAAACACAAAAGCTGAGCGCGAGCGCTGGCTCGCGTATGGATGGGTATTGAAATTTGTCAGAGATCGCAGTTCGAAATCCCAGGCGAATCGGACGTAAGCACATTACGCGATGCAGCCTACATCAATACCGCTTTAACATGTCATGCAGAGAAAAGCTAGAGGCCCATTCAGCCGGACGCTAGCAGGCGTACCCTTCTCTCCGTCCACTGGGGACCTGAGTTGTTACGACGAAGCCCAGTATCCTTTTTGACCTTTCGCCATCATCGAAGACTCTCATTCTTAGACCTGTTCGTCTCACAGCAAAACAGAAATTCGGGTTATCACGTTGCTTGTGTGATTGCTGTTTTGGGTGTGTGTGTGTGTAAGTGTGTGTGTGCGTGTATGTGTGTGGCTTATGCGAACGCTTGAGGGCGATCGATAGGATGCAGAACAAGGCGGTGGACAGTGCCACAGTCACAAGCTGCGGTTCAGATAGCTAATGTAACAAAGTGCGGCAAGCAGACAAGAGACGGGATGGGAGGCGAAACCATAAAAGCGAACAAGTTCGTGCGTTTAGACACGGACCTTGCCGGCACCGCCCTTCATCTGCTGTCGCGAAACCTGGGGACCAGCACCGCCAGCGCCGAGCGACTTGACCTTGTTGGCCTTGCGCACCTCGGCCTTGGCCTTCTTGTCCTCCTTGCTCTTGGCAACCGCGGCCTGGCGGGCGGCAGCACGCACCTCGGGCTTCTGGTTTCGGCGAGCGTTGATCTGCTCGAGCGAAGCACCGACGATACCACGCTGGTGCTTGACGGTCTTGCGCGAGCGCTTCTTAGCGACCTCCTCGGTAACACCCTTCTTGTGGAGTCGGCGGTAGACGACAGTCCAGGCGATCTTACGGGGGTTCTTGCGCTGCAGGAACAGCGACTCGTTCTTCGAGCTGACAAAGCGGAAGACCTACGATTAATGGAATCGACAAAATCGCGCGATAGTGCGAGAGTTAGTCCTGTCTTTCGAGTCATCGCGCGCGTGTGTACTTAGGGTCGAGCGGGCACGAAAAGCAGCCGAGGGCGAACAGATCCGCAGGACCACTCCAATGCAGATGTTGCGCATCGACTGTGCAACCTATCCATCGCTGAATGTGCGCTTCGTGCTGTGCATGTCCTGGTCCTCCGTCTCTGATCCAAGCTGATGCCTTTGCCTCGCTCGATTGCTGTTCACGAAACTTACCTTGTTGTCACCACGGACGTAGAGACGACCCTTACCACTATTGTAGATCAAGGAGTGACGGGGATGGCCGGTTATGTCGTTGGTCAGTACAGGATCGTTGTTTTGGACAAGGCAGTAGAAGCATCCAAGGGCTGCGGCATTGTAACTGGTGCTGGCAGTGGCATGAGGTCGATGCGTCGTAAGTCCTGCATGACGGCGTCTTCTCTGACCTCCAAGCTTCACTGTTCCTGGTGTCAACCATCGATCCTTTAGTGAAACGCAAGTCCGGCAAGGCTTCCTGCAAACAAAGTTGTCCCCCAAGATTTATCCCGACTAGTTCCAAACCAATACAGCATCGTTGAAGAAAATCACCATAGCAAGCCGAGGTGATACGCTTCCCCCTATCCGTTGCTTCCAGGCGATCAACGTTGTAGGTTGAAAACCGACGCTGCTTCTGCACGGATGGAGCTGGGCATCCTGATACTTCGTCCATTCTGCAGATGTGCATGCTGATCAAGCTAAACTCTGAACCAATGTTGCTGTCGCACAGTTGCTATGCGATTGAGATTTGCCGTCATGCCTTGCGTTTCAACATCTGGATGTCCTTCATAAGGCAAGCGTACTCGCGTCGACCCTGTCTCGTGATGTTCTCTTCCATCAGTGTTGATCGCTCGACATGATCTACCCTTGTTTCCCGTTCGCTCCCTTCATCGTCTACTCTGGATGATAGGTCCAATGGTTGTATCGTAGGTCCAAAAGATGCTGCTGTGGACTGCGGTATGCTGTATTTTGTGACTGCTGGTACATCTGCAGCCCTTGGATACTTCGCAAGCTAAAGCTTGACAACTTACGGGTAGATCTTCCTCTGGGAGAATGCGCAAATCTCGACCTTCATCTTTGTAGAGTAAGGAGGTGCCAGTAGAATGCAAGTTGGAGATGCGGAATGCGATGAGGTTGGTGAGCGGTCGTGGTCGGAATGCGTTGAGCGGCTGTGTGGAACGTGTTGGTGTGGTCGAAGTTCCAAGCTTGCAGGTTGCTTACCTTGACGATATGTTGTTGATCTTGTCGAGGTTGAGGAGATGGTGAGGGCGGACTAGCACCGCGTCGATGGTATCCAATCCTACTCACACGTTGTTCTCGGCCTGAACAATCGCGGATAGGGAAACGGCAATTCGATGGCAGCGCTCCACAGACACCTCGATCAATTTAGTGCACTGGCTGAGTGTACCGCAGAAGGCTCAAACTACACGTGACATAACCTCGGCCGATAATCATTTTTCTGTCATTACACTGTTAGTTCATGAACTCTGACACACGATGCAGATTGGCGTTGGTGCGCTCTGCCTGCGTTACAAGGGATCAACTTCGTTCCTTCGCTCAGGCACGGTGAGTAGGCTCTTCTCATGATGACCTTGCTGTGCAATGTGCTGAGCAACGTGCTGAGCAACTTCCCGAACGATGTCTGAACGAAGCAAGCATCGAGCACCAACCTTGCTTCTACTTGACGGCATTCGCATCACCCAGACGAGGAGTCGTGGTTGCTACATAGCTTCTAGGCAATCTACAGATCTGGCTGCTTGTCCGAAGCATCTGAGGCTCGCCAAGGTGTTGCTGTAATGGGAGTGTCGCCTCGCTGTCCAAAAGCGTCTGGAGTTGGCGAGCATGAAACACAAGGCCACGCCGAAGACTCGCATTCACAGAAACGGCACTCAGCAAGCCTGTGCGATTGGATGCCCGGAAGGAGTCCTCTCAGGGGCAGGAATGCATGAGACGAGTCGGGTTGATTCCACATGGTGTTCGGGCTGTGCTCTGCATCGATGCGCCCTGGACGCCAACATTGCGGGAAGGGCGTGTGCTCCGCGTGCTCATCAAGGGGCCAGCCGTTGGCTCCTGGCCGCCGCCGGCCCAGGACAGATTCGGCGATGCTCGCGTTCCTGTTTGGGACCGTCGCTATGCGGAGAATGAGAAGACGCGGACTCGCGAGAATACGACCACTCGGAATCTGAAAGTAACGTCAATATGATGGAGAGCGAGTTCGATCTCGGCGTTCACCACAGCCCCGTCGCAACCTCTGCCTGATCGTCGTCGTTGACCTGATCGTCGTTCCTGGCGTGTCACCGTTTCGTCATTTGAGACAGATGAGGATGTCCCACGGTTCCTCTTCACTTGACTGGTTTAGATGCGTCTTTCTTCCCTTTTCCCGCCGTGTCTCACTACAGTGAGCATACTGTACATGTGCCGGCGCCATGTTCACAGAGCTCTACTAATTTGAACCAACCGATCTCCGCCTCATCGTTCCGTTCGATCCCCAAGTCCGCGGGGGTTCCGCGTCATGTTTACTGCGTTAGGTGCTCTGCGCCAGGTTTCGGGAGCAAGGACCGGTCAATTTTCCTGGTTCGATCGAAAGACAGCTCGAGCATGGCGGCCGAGCAAGGGCAATGCCGACGTGCATATTCTGGGCGAAAGCACCGGGCCGCGTGCACTTTTTCAATTTCATGGCGAGCTAGGCAGGAGCCCTGTCTGTCCCGCTTCCTGTCCCGTTCCTTTTTGTTCGGCTGATCCGCTTTGGGGTAAATCTACTGCACCTCGCTGTTTGGGCCTCTTGCACCGCCTCGTTTTGGATCCCTCTCCCGCTGCCCTGAGGCTCCAAGGCGACATCGAACAAACGGGAACAGTGTTCTCACACAGACTGGTTCGAAACTAGTGGCCCTCCGCTCCCTCTCGCTAGTGGATGGCGACCTTTGCGGCTGCATGGGCTCTGATCCCTCCCTCTCTGCACAGAGACCCGGGTAAATGGCAAATTTTCAAGCCAGATGTGCTGACCAGGCCGTGACACACAGAGGATGCGAACTATATGCTCTCAAAGCGGTCTTGAAGTGCACTCTTGATATGGGTGGTCGCGAAGTGTATCAATTTGGGAGGTGCGCTGAATTTGAAAAGTTGGCTGGGTGAATCTGCCCATAGTGGATTTCGAGGGCGCTCCGGATGTAAGCTTTTCCAGCAGCGCGTCGGCTGACCCGTTTGGATCTGTCTGGGCCAGCCGAACCATCTCTTTTCTTTCTCACCACCATCCTCGCCATCCTGACCGCTGCTGTCCCCACCTCCCCCTCACCGCCTTCCATCCCCAGAGCCTGTGGTACGTATCTTTCTCTCAGCTCGATTCGACGGCTGCTTGGCTTGATCACGAAAGGCACGACATCCGACTTTTGGCCCGCTCGGATAGCGTTTAGGCCCTCAGTAGCACAACTTTGTCTGCGGGGATCATCGCTTTTGGCGCTTAGACATCATTCGTATCGATCTCGACTGCAAAGCACGACGTTCGTATTATGCTTCGCTCGTTGTTTCGATGGAGATCATCGCCTAAAGTTGATCTGGCAGGGACTTGCAGCAAAGCTACAGCCGGCGCGAAAGACCACATTGGACATTGAGCTCCGCGACTCGTTCCTGCTCGCTTGCTGCTTCGCCTAGTCGATGCGCTGAGTATCACAGAACGGAAGTACAAGCCAGCATGGTTAGACAGGTGCGATTAGCGATTGAGACGTGGCGTACCACCGTGAAGCCACACAGTAGGCCACGTGCCGCTCGTATGAATGGTTTCGCATCTCATCTCGGCTTGGCTTTCGACCTTCGCTGAAAGATGTAATCAGAGCTCGTACTTGTGCTGTCTCGCCTGCCTTTCCCAAGCCATAGCCATGATCAGTGTCGCACCCAGCATGCCAAAGCACCGTAGAGTTGTCATCGTCGTCGTCTAGCCGTTTTGCGAGCCCGTTTGCTAACCCTTAATTTTATTCTCTATTCGCACTGCTCTCATCAACCATGCACATCGTGTTCTCCACGCAACAGCCTAGTCCGCTTGAGTTTTACTCGCGAAACAGCCAGCTCGCATCTTCATCATCATCCCCCTTACCGCCTTCCATCCTGCCATCAACTTCGCCTGACTATCACGCCCATCCGGCCGTCACACGCGAATCTTTTCCCTCGTCATCATATCAGGAGTCTCTCACAAGGCTCTTCTCCGCATCCCATTCCTCTCCGCTTAGGAAGCCCCGAAATCTCACGCGCGCCACCGGTCGCTGCACAGGATATCGAGCTACCCTCGCAACTTCGCCATCACCACACATAGATAGCGACTGGCTGCCACTGCGCCTCCTATCTCTACCTCACCTCTCCATCACCCGCTATCTCCTCTTCCACCACCTCTTTCGCATCCGCGCCGCACAGCATGCAATCGATCAACAACGCCGCCGTCAACCCTGATGGCCAAGCTCCGGCCGCACCCACTCTCCAGCGCCCTGCTGGAAGCGGCGGGGGAAACAAGAAGGGAACCAGCGCTGAGCGCAGGGCTACCCACAACGCTATCGAGCGCGCCCGCCGAGAATCCCTCAACGGCCGCTTCCTGCAGCTGGCTGCGTCGCTGCCCGTCATCTCTGATGTGCGACGACCCTCCAAGTCACTGATTGTCAACAAATCCCTCGACTTTGTTGCCGACGCATTGAACCGCGAGGCCATGTACCGCCTCAAGATTGACAACATGCGACAGGAAAACATGCAGCTGCGCCAACAGCTCAACAAGTTCCTGGCGCAGGCTGGCCTTGAGACGCTTCCTCAGCCTCCCCTCGACGAGCTGCCCATCCCCATGGCCGAGATGGGCAACAAGCATCGTCAGACTAGCATGGGCTCTGCTGGACATCTCGCCGACGTGTATGACCTCGACGACGATGAAGGACCCTTTGCTGCCGGAAGTGACGAGGGAGGCAAGCACAGTCCTACTTCGTCGTGCTCGGCCGCTTCGAGCATGCGCGGCTCGCTCTCCGGCTCTCTGCCTAGCGGTGTCACTGGCTTCACCCCCATTTCGCAGACTGGCACCTACGGTCACACGCATGGCTTCCTGTCGGTGTCGGCCAATCCAGCTGCTCCTCACAGCACTTCGCCAGGCGCCTCGTCTGCTTCGGGCGACGTCGGCACGGGAGAGACTTGGGTACAAACGGCCTCTTTGGATGGTCACGGCGTTGCTCACCCGCAGCAGCTTACTTACGCTGGCCTTGCCTTTTCCTCGCCCGGCGTCAATCACGGCGGCGTCGCTTCCTCGCGTGCCGATGTCAACGGAACGCAAGCTTTTGGTGCCAACGTGCAGCTGGGCCTTCAGGGTGTCTCTGCTGACACGAATGGCTCTGGTGCCGCTGGTGTGCTCGGTCAGAACGGACAGCCGCAGGTGTTTTCGATGAACGCGAACCACTACATGCATTTGCGCAATGCACAGCTTCAGCAGCAGCAGCAGCTCCAGTTCCAACTGCAGCTTCAGCAACATCAGCAAGCTCAACAGCAGCAGTACGCCAACTCGGCTGCTTTCAATCCGTCGCATTTTTTTGATCCAGCGCCGCTGCAGTCGGCTAGCTTCATGACTGCAGTGTGAGCGCAGCTTCACCGACGGCTTTTTCTCTTGACATCGAACCTCGTCATAGCAACAACCTGTTGTGCATCTTTTGATCGATCTCTCCAATAATGTCGATGACGAACCGCACCTCAGTTAGCATGTTGCGGGGCAGTCAGAGACTATTGTCTTTTTTTCCTCCCCCTTTTGTCAGACCGCTTGAGGCTAGACGACGAGCTTCCGCCCACGATAGCTTTGATCAGTCCGGCACCTTGGGCCGTCTCAGGATAGACGGCTTGGTCCTTGTTCTCCCACACTCTTTTCCATTCCTTCTTCGACGAGTCGACTGGCTTGACCGCCGGATCGACTTGACAGCTGCTTGTCATTGTTCTTGCGTCTCTTCTCTTCTCTTCATTGTGTAATGTACTGTGTCGACCGTAGTATCGTTAGTTCTCCTCGTCAGTCCTTTTTCAGAATTTAACCAGATGTCACTCAGATCAAAGTGTGTGGCGGCGCTCCTGGCAAAGCAGATTTGAACTCCCCTGGAGCACGTATCGTATGGCAGCACTGTACAGACACTGTCGAAACGGAATCTCTTCTGTATGAAGAGCCTCGGGATCTCTGCGAAAGGTCAAGTCGAGTCAGACGCACAGCTGTCACACACACATTTGAATTTTTTAGTGCATCGAGGCATTCTCACTTACAAGTTGGCCTGCAGATTTGTATTGCACGGTTAATATCATTTTGCGATTTACGAACTGATTAGACAGAGAGCGATGAGCCGTCAAACTGATAAGAGACCCGAGCCAAGCCAGCCCGGTTGGAATGCTTGGTTGCAATTGGCCAGCTCGTGAAGCCTTGGTCGCGAGGGTAAAGGGAACAGGGTTTGCAGACATCTCGATTTTGAACGGAGCAACAGGCGCCAAGTTCAGCTGAGGCTTGGGCCATCACTCTACAAATGTGAGTCGGAGCAACCGCTTGGTGAGGAGGCTTTTCGAGTTACTTGGCGCACGAGACAAGCTTTCTACTGGTTTGATTTCACCTTGATTCGCTATCCATCTTGCACATAGCGTAGCAGTCTGCTAGATCTGTCAGGCCCCTTTACGAAACCTTACCTGCACCTATCTCGTCCTCTCACCACCTTCCATCGGCTCGCTTTTGCTACCTCGTCCCGCCAGACCGATTCCAATCAACATGGGTGTGCTTGCAGCCCAGCGATCGTCTTCGCGCGGTCTCGCCCGTGCCGCCGTCGCTTCCCAGCGCTGGCTCAGCACCGCTTCAGCAGCCCGCGTTGCTACCGCCCAGGCCGCCTCTTCCACTCAGGCCGAGACATCTAAAGCTCGTGCTGCTGCTGTGCCAGCTGTTCGATCGTACTCGAGCAACGCTGCCCGCGAGAACGCCTACGACAGGGAGACCATCACCAGGCTATTGTACTCGCTCGCCTCGCGCAAAGAGGTCGAGAGGTACCTCCGCATCTTCTCTGCCGCTGACAAATTCGCCGTCATCAAGGTCGGCGGTGCTATCCTTACGCACCAGCTCGAGGAGCTGGCCCTGAGTCTCTCTTTCCTTCACCGCATCGGCCTCTACCCCATCGTCCTCCACGGTGCCGGTCCTCAGCTCAACGAACTCTTGGAAAAGGAGGGTGTGGAGCCAGACTACATCGATGGTATCCGAATCACCGATGCCAAGACGCTAAAGGTGGCTCGCCGCATCTTCCTCGAGGAGAACATGCGTCTCGTCGAGAAGCTCGAGTCGCTTGGAAGCCGTGCTCGCCCCATCCCCATCGGCACCTTCACCGCCGACTACCTCGACAAGGACAAGTACGGCCTTGTCGGCAAGATCAACAAGGTGGACAAGGAGCCCATCGAGAGTGCCATCCGAGCCGGCTGCCTGCCGATCCTCACCTCGCTTGCCGTCACCAACGACGGACAGATCCTCAACGTCAACGCCGATGTCGCCGCCTCGGAGCTCTCCAAAACGCTCGAGCCGCTCAAGATCGTCTACCTCAACGAGAAGGGCGGTCTCTATCACGGCAAGACCAAGGAGCTCATGGAGGTCATCAACCTCGACGAGGAGTACGATGACTTGATGAAGGAGGAATGGGTCAAGTATGGCACCAAGCTCAAGCTTCGCGAAATGAAGGAGCTGCTCGACCACCTTCCCCGATCCTCATCCGTCGCCATCATCTCGGTCGATCAGCTTCAGAAGGAGCTCTTCACCGACAGCGGTGCCGGTACGCTCATTCGACGTGGATACAAGCTCTACCGCAAGAACAGCATCGAGGAGGTGGGCGCTGAGCGCATCCGCCGGGTGCTTAAGGAGAACGACGAGGAGATCAAGGACGGCCGCAAGTCGGTCGCCGAGTTCTTCTCCGAGATCTCGCAGCACCCTTACACCGTCTACGGCGACGAGCCTTTCGACTGCGTTGCCTTTGTCTCGCAGCCCGAAGGCGAAGTGCCCATCCTTCAGAAGCTCGTTACCACCCGCAACGGTGTGCTCAACGGAGTCAACGACAACATCTGGAAGCAGATCCGCAAGGACCACAAGCGTCTCGTCTGGACCTCGCGTGCTGACGACGACCAGCGAGCCTGGCACTACGAGCGTGCAGACGGCAGCTTCACTCGCAACGGCCGCTCGCTCTTCTACTATGGCATCCACGATGTCGCCGAGGTCGAGACCATCGTTCGCAACCTCGAGGAGAAGAGCCGCATTGAACGCGCCTACTTGCCGCTCAAGCCGGCCAAGCCCACCTCGCCCAGCGGCACCCGCGCCTATTCGACCATGTCCCGTCCCGGTCTTACCTCTTCGCGCGTCATGGCCGGCTCTCGCCGCGGCTACGCTACCGCTGTCGAGCGAAGCGGTCCCATCCCCGCCTCAACCACCGACAAGAAGCGTGTGGCCCTCATCGGCGCTCGAGGCTACACCGGACAATCGCTCATCGCTCTGCTGAACAACCACCCTCACATTGAACTTTCGCACGTCTCGTCGCGCGAGTTGGCCGGACTGCCCTTGAAGGAGTACACCAAGTCGCAGGTCAACTACACCAACATTGGCGTCGAAGACCTCAAGAAGCTCGAACGCGGTGAAGGACCTGGCGCTCCCCCTGATGCCTATGTCATGGCGTTGCCCAATGGCATTTGCAAGCCATTTGTCGAGGCTGTTCAGGAAGGTGGCAAGAACAAGCCCAAGGGCCACGGCGTGATTGTCGACCTTTCGGCCGATTACCGTTTCGAAAACGAGTGGACGTATGGCTTGCCAGGTCAGTAGAAATTCGAGCTTGGCGACCTTTTGATCACGCATGCGCAAACGCTCAACAAGTGGATGAGCTGGGACGAGGAAGAGAAGAAGAGAGCACGCGCAATGTAAACAGCCAGATCCACCGGAAGAAAGTGAATGGAAACATACAATCTTTTTCTACAAAAAGGTACATTTCTCCGGTGCCTGTGCGAGTTGCTGGCTCCTCGTTCCGGCTTGCTCTGTTTGAGCTTGCGGAGCGTATGCGTGAGGTACGACAGTCGAGCACAATTTGAACTGACACTCCCGACTTCTTGGCCTGGCTGCAACACGACAGAAATCTATGGACGCAATCAAGTGCGGAACTCGAAGCTGATCTCGAACCCGGGGTGTTATGCCACCAACAACCAGGCGTTGATTGCGCCGCTGCTACCGTATCTGGACCTAGCAGCTGGGCCGACGGTGTTTGGCGTCTCGGGCTACTCTGGCGCGGGGACCAAGGCGTCTGAGACGCCTTCGGGGGAGCGCAAGACGGTACCCAAGATCACGCCTGACGATCTGGCGGGCGGGATTCGAGCATATGCACTTACGGACCACATTCATGAGCGCGAAGCCGGTCACCAACTCTCGCGCCTTCTCCCCTCGTCTGCCTCGTCCGACCAGGTCAAAGTCGCCTTCATCCCGCACGTCGCCCCTTGGTTCCAAGGCATCATTTCGACCCTCTCGGCGCCTCTGAACCAAAAACTCTCGAGCAAACAAATCAAACAACTCTACCTCGACTTTTTCAGAAATGAACCCCTCATTCGCGTTCAAGACAAGGTTCCCGAGATCAAAGATATTCAACTCCAGCACGGCTTGAAGCTCGGTGGCTTTCAGGTTCACAGTGACGGCAAGAGGGTCGTTGTGGTTGGCGTGATTGATAATCTGTTGAAGGGCGCCGCCACCCAGTGTTTGCAGAATCTGAATATCGCCCTTGGCTACGAGGAGACGGCGGGCATTCCGGAGCTCAAGTAGAGCACCCTCCCTCTCCCCTCCCCCGATCTAGCGCAAGCCACTTTTCTTGTCCTAGCAAAGAGTGATGATAGCCGTGTGCGCCCGAGCAGCTTTGCTACGCGGAGTGCACCAAAGCATGTTCTTCATCCTCTTTAAACCCCCATGTACATTCATCAAGCTACGTTCCATCCAACAATTCAATCCTCTAGTTACTGCATGCGTATCGGTTCGTCTGGCCTTTGAGCAAGCTCGTGTGTGCTTCGTCGTCCTGTGTCAATGGCACCGCACAAAACACACACACACACACACACACACACACACGCAATTAGGAGGCTCTCACGGCTGCGAGACTTTCTTCGCACTCTCCGGTTCATTTCCATCACTCAATTGTTCTCATCGAGAACACATCGTGATGCACCAAAGAAAAACGGAACAAGTGTAATTTCAACTGAACGGAACAAACTGAGAAAGAACAGAACGACTACATACAGGAGTGAGGACGTTGTACCAGCACTGAACGATCTGTTCCTGCCACCCTCCATTTCTGCGCGGTAGTCCAGAAAGCGGGGCAAGATCTCGTTCGAGCATTGGGGCAACAAAATGGGACAAATTACAAAGTAAAAATTTAAGCTACGACGAGGAAAAGTGTCCGTGTGGAAGTGATCGTGCGGGATGATCACGACGACGACGACGACGACGACGACGACGACGACGACGACGACGACGACAATGAGGGAAGTGCGGATGTGAAGGGAGGAGAGAGGGCGAGAAGAGGGAAAGCTGAAAAGAAAGAAAGTCCATTCGAAGAGAGAGCCACGATAGCGATCAAGGGGGCGACACAGAACACGACATGGCCGGCGACGTCCTCGATAGGAGGCACGTAGCAACATCTTTGCGAACGACCCAAGGTCATCATCTGTGTTGAGACAGCGAGGGACCGCCGACCGTCAAAAGCCATGCGACTATGCAGGAGCAACACGTCTGTTGGCTGAGGTCAAGAAGCGGCGCAAAAGACAGCAGGCCGCCACTCCTTTGACAGAGCGGGCCCGCAGCACGAGAACTCGAAAGCGGAAAAGAAACAAAAGCAGGTGGTATCATTGAAAGTGGCAGGCAAAGCGCAACGATCGTAATCATCGCGAACTGAGCCACCTGGGTATCGCAAAAGGACTGACGAGGATCCAGTTGATAGCAAGAAGAGATTGTGTTGCTTGCTCGGAAGCCGGCTTCTTGAAAAGAAGGGGTACAAGAAGCTAACAGGCTACTCTTGCTTGATCTGGTGACTCGGGCCAGATGCGAATGCGATACCACTCTGCGGAGCCGCGGTGAGGACCATGGGGTGGGCAAGGGGCATGTTGAGGTGCGCCATGGGGTGGACCGACGAAGCGTCGTAATCTTCGCCCGCAGTGCCAGCGATACCGCCGCCCATCGAAGTATGGACGCGAGCGTGCTGATTGAGGTTGTCGTGTCGGCTGAAGCGCTTGTTGCACGAAGGATAAGGGCACAGGAAGGGCTTGTCGTCGGTGTGGATGGAACGAACGTGGCGCTTGAGGTGCTCGCTGCGCTTGAAACACTTGCCACAGCCAGGCACCTTGCACGTGTAAACCTTGCCACTCTTGCCGAGATTATTCATCTCCTCGGGCTTGTTGGGCACACGACGACCGCGCGAGCGCTTGGTGATGAGGCCTGCGTAAGGGTTGGTAAGGTGTGCAAAGTGACTATAGAGGTTCATGCCCTTTGGAAGCATGGCCAGACCGGTAGCTTGCTCAGGCACGTGCTGGATCTGGGTTTGGCGCGAGGGAGGCGAGGCGAGCACCGAGGGAATTGTAACGGCCATACCGAACGAGGGAAAAGGCGACGAGCTCCGGGCGCTGCTGGGTGAAGAGGGGCAGGGCGAGCCGTGCGGGTGGAAACAAGACGCATCCGGGGCGCTGTTGGAGAAGACCATGGGGTAGGGGCCAGTATTGCCGACGCACCAGTTGACGGAGTACGGAGGCAAGGGCATGGCACCAGCACCGGCATCTGCAGCTGCATAGACGCCAAGACTGGACTCGCTGCCTCCGAATCGTGCGTGTCCGTGAGCGCACTGGCCCGACGCGTCGCCGAGGCTCAGAGGCGAGATGGGCAGCTGAGCGGTCATCAGAGCAGTCTCGTCCCCACCAGCTGAGACGGCGTCCATGCTGGCGGAAGCAAGAAGCTTCTTTGCGCTTTGCTCGGAGTCTTGGATAAAGTCGTGGAAGCTAAAGTCGGAGGGCGGGTTGTGAGTGCGGGCGCGGATGGTGGCATCTTTGGACGCTCCATCGGAAGACTGGAAGTTGATGCGGTCAAAAGCAACCTGGATGGTAGCCGCCACATCAAACGTATTGAGGGACGAGTCGGCCCAGGGAGCAGCGCAAGCGTCGTCGGTGGCGGGAGAGGTGGCATTGCTAAAGTCGGCCTCGCTTTCAAAGCCGCTGTCGTATTCGGATGCGGTGGAGGCGGCCGAACTGGCGACAGAAGGGGTCAAGGAGAGGCGTTGGGCGGCACGTGGACGCTGGGGAACGTCGTTGAGAAAGGTGGAGTGGTCAAGGCCAAAGTCATCTTGGAATTCGAAGTCGGGCTTGAGGGTGGTGACGGTGTCGGCGCGCTTGCGCTGAACCTCCAGCATGAAAGCAGGTGTTGCCATACCATCGCCAAAGGTGAGAGGCAGAGAGCTGGTGGAGTCGATAGAAGGCGAAAAGCCAAACAAATTGCCCGAAGGAAGGGGTAACTCGAACAGATGAGCGGCAGCGCTGGGGCTGAAGAGCGGTTCTTCCATGTTCGTGTTCATGTTGAAGAGGCGTAATTTTGAGCACTTGAGGGTGGGCAAATCGAGATGGTGTACGCGTAATTTAGTTCGGTAAAGGAAGTGGCGGTCTTCGTTGTCAAATGGTGGAAGGAAGAAAAGTGAGCTTGGGAAGGGGAGACGTCGGTCGTATAGTACTGATCTGGTCGTGAAGGTCGTTAAAAGGCGCTCCGCAAAGGTTGGAGGAGACGTCAAGGGTCGTCACTGAGTCGTTAGAGGGAGGAAAGCGCACGTTGCACCGGACATGCAGATGAAGAAGCGTCTGCCCTTCTGTGTGTCGGGATGTAGTGGCAGAGAAGGCACAATCGCAGGCGATTAGCGCGTGGTGAACAGAGATGTCCGTGCTGGCGATGCAGGTAGATGGGTAAGGGTAACTGTCAAAAAATTATGGCTTTGGCAGAGGTGGCGTGAGGTGGGTCGTGATGTGCTTGAAGGTGGGTATGGTTGGAATCGGTCAAATGCTTGCTTGGTCGTAAAAGGGTCGTTAAACTGCAGTGTGAAGAGAACAAATGAAGCAGATTGGACAGAACGGGAGTTGTTGGTCAGCATTTCTGGGCCTAGTCTGAGGTGCAAGCACATTCACGAGATGGAGCCACGCAGACGAGACGAGATGAGACGGGATCGATCCGTGACAACGCGGAAACGAGTCTAGGCCGCGTATGCCGACGCTTGTCAACGACGCGTGTGCCATTGAAGCGACCCGACGCACTGTCGCTGGATGCCGAGCCAGTTGACGCAGGGCCATGTCCCGAGACGTATCCGTCGGTCGTCCCAGAATCGCACTGGGCAGAGGCATCGTGCATGCATCGTTCATCCAGGTTGAATCGAATGTGAACGCTGCAGCGGAGCCTCGACGGGACTGAATGCATCTGGCAGATTGAGGCGTCCTTCATTGACAAGCCAGTCCATTGTTCTCGTGCTTTTGGCAGCAGGCTCAAGAGGTCCGGGCGCGCGAGGTGCTACGGTGATGCTCGAAGCGCAAGCAGGTGCGAAACCCGAGCGTCGTATGCAGGTTGGTTGCACTTACATTGGGTCGTTAGCCTGTAAAGGCGGGTCTACGAAGTAAGCACCAGTCGCAACGTGCTCCTATGTCGAGGACACTCGATTCGAAAGGTTGGAATGAGATGGTGGTAGAGACGAAAGCTAAGGCGACGAGCAGCGTCCAAAGAGCAGTTACAGCGCAGCAGAGAGCAGAGCAAACAGAGAGTAGAGGGACCCAGCCTCAAGCGGACACCGACATTCGACATAATTCTGGCTGACAAAAGTGACAGGACAGCTGAACCAGGCGAGCCAAGGCCGGTCAAGGCAGTGCATGTGATTTCGCTCCATCAGGCAGGTCGAGGAAAGTACAGCACACTGCTTATGTGCCTCAACCATCCCGTCCAAATGGAAACGCCGATTTTGACAGAAAAAGGAAAGTGCAGTTCCCACAGCTCACACGCGCTCAAACTGCAAGCCTGCGCTCCCAAAAATAAAATAAAAACGCCCAATTCGTCATAAAACATGAAGTTTTAGCGGAAGAGGAGGGCTGAAACTCGAGCCGCATCGATCGCGAGAGATAGAGAGAAGGGCATTACACTTTTGCCAGGCCGCAAACACTGTCAACTGTAGTAGCTAAAGCGCCCATCGCAACTTGACACTGATCCGCTTAAATTCGCAAGCGGGCAAGCCTCGCCATGGTGCTTGAACCGCCTCGCTATCCCGCCGCGGGCCAGTAGGCAGCCCCACACACCTGCCTCAAACAATAGTATTCCATCAGCCGGGCAAGCTGAGAGCGTGCGACCGGCATTCGCCTGCATCGCTCCACTGCGTTCTGGATTCGGTCCAGATTCCACACATGCAATTGTTCCTCCGCCAACGGCGCGACACCTTCATCTCGACGCTCCGGCTCGGAGTCTCGATGCAAGATGGATGCACCCCGTGAACAATAGAGGCAAAGTTCGGAAGCCACTCATGTACGTTGCCTGCCTGCGTGCGTGCGTGCGTGTGTGTGTGTGTGTGCGGACAAAGCCAGCCTCTGCGGGGGCATATCGGAAAAGGCATTCCAAGTCCAACTCAGCTCGAATTGCTCTGAAAAGATAGTCCGATGCCAGAACGGCTTGAGCGTAAAAGAAGTGCACAGAAGACGCAAGTCGAACGATTCATAGTGTGGGCTGGTGAACGATCGAAGCGAGCCAAGGCTAGCTGCTGTGGAGATCGAGCGAGGCGATGAGCAGACGCGAGCAACGGCACGCCAGCGCCAGCCCAATCATCGCGATACATGAATCGTCTGTCTAAGAGAAGACCAAGCTACGACCGCACACCTGCCATCGAGTCCGAGTCTCAATAAGACGAATCCGAGTGCGAGCATGATGACAAGCATACCTCATTTTCGCTCCTTGTCGCTGCGTCTTTCGGCAGGCGCAGGGCGTGGCTGCTTCTGATGCTGCTGTTATCGTAAAATGCCAAGCCTCGATCGAGCTACTTGCTTTCGTTTTACCAAACGGCATTTGAGGCGATGGCGTAGGAAGGAAGGTGAAGAGGCTTTCTGTAGCTGGTCGGCGGACACTGTAGGCTATCTTTCCAACCAGGCTCGATATCGGCTGCTCTGTTCATGCGAAAAGTCTTGTGACGTGATGCATTTCTACTGTCTGCTGTACAGTATATGCAGCTGTATATGCATACCTACTTTCTCAGATGCAGCCACACAAGACAACTTGACCACGGGTCAGCTTGCTTTCCCTGGCATATAACTTACAACCACTTTAGTTGGCTGTATCCAGGGCCATCTCGCCCACAGCTCAGACAGTCCGTAGAACTGGTGGCAGTCCGATGTAGAGTTCGTACTGACGACTTGGCGGGATAGGAGGGCTTGTCTAAAATTGTGTGAGCGGATCGAAGCTGCTAGCCGACAGACGCTTTGAGGATCGAGACCCTTGTCTCGCCAAAGAAGTCACACAGACCCTGGCGTCACGCCTGTCTCTATAGGCGCGGCGCGGCTCGGCTGCATGCACCTTCCTGTCATTTTTTTTCCTTTCCCTCGTCTTTTTTCTGTTGTCACTCAGTTGCTTCACGGTACACTGGCTGAATCTACCGTCAACCTGTTCTCGCCTGTCGGGATCTCGCATGGTGCACACCTTTATCATTGCATTCGTAGTTTCGGTAGAACAGTAGGCGACCGTAGCGACCGTCGCGTAGTCTGAGCTTCGAAGCACTAGCGTTAGCGCTTACCAGTCTTGCACCACTTGAACGACTGCACCTGCACTTTCTGGCAGGTTGCGTTTCCGCCGGATTGGCTCGAGCCTCGAGTCGACTCGGATTCTCAAGACTGGTCGATGCATCAGAACACACTTTTTGCTTCGAAAGCCGATCGATGCAGACGAACCTTAGCTGCGATTTGAAGATTCGAGCGTTCCATAGTGTCAACGATCTCACAAGTTGGCCGACGTGCAGCCAAGGGACAGAAGTTTAGCGCAACCGATCGTGCAGCAAGAGCTCAGGTTGTCTGCTAATCCACGTCTGGCTCGAGCCGGCAGATGCATCTTCTACATGCTATGACAATAAAGTCCTTGCCTCATTGACGTCTTCAAAAGGGAGGGGGTGTGAACGACAAGCCCTGGTCAATGATTCAAACTTGGTACGATGACAATGGGACATCCTTTGACCAATGACGCTCCCTCTCACCGATTATCATAACCCCGAGGCTGCCTATACAGTAGCCCTTTTCTCTACTCGCAGCGCACTGCGCACCCTCCGCGGCAGACCTAAACTTCGCTTCGAACTTTGACGTCCAGCTACTGCCACCCTGCCTTTTTGTCCAACGAATGATTCTCCAAACGATCATATCTGGCACGGTCGTCCGCCAACAGATTCTCCGAAAATGGGATGCTTTTCAATGCCTATTCTTGCAGTGGGCATCCTTCTCCCAATGCAAGGCCGGTTCTGCTTCGATACTCAGCTGGCCGTAACCAGACGCCAATGCCGGGCGTTGACGGATAAGCTCTAATACGGGCCTTGGAGCTCTAAGTGAGACATATCAAAACTTTGCCCAAAATTCCGGCTCTCAAAGTGCTGGACTTATTTTTCAACGGCACATTGCTCAGCTGTCGAGTTGTGAAGGATTTGCTTGCTCTGCTGCCCGACCCGCACAAATTGAAATTTGAAACCAGAATAGGGGCTACATGGGAAAAAAATAGAACACAAAGCCGCGGAGTGCCAAATTCCTTCCAGCTTACTCTTTACCACCTTTTCCGCCATGGTGAGCGACCTCCTTGTTGTCTGCAATGCTTAGGAATTCTGACTCCGGAGCAAGTTGATCTCACGCACGATTTCCGCCGCAATGCGTGCCGAGTCAGCTTCAAAGTCGTACCTCTTGGTGTCTCTGGGACTCTCCCTCCATACTACCAGCTTGAAGCCGTTGACAAGCTTGCTCGACAGTTTGCACGCGACCACGCTCGAGACGTGGAACGAAGCGGCTTTGCCAAACGTCTTCATGTCGGTGGGCATAATGTGGAGCCAGTCGCCATCGAGCGTGAGGCTGCGCTCGTTGTGTCGTCCGCCAAACATGGGCGATTTGCGATACACCGTGTAGCTCTTGTAAGCCGCAGCAATGTCGAGCGCTTTGGTGTATTTGGGCTGACCTGAACCTGCGTTGCGGTCAGCCGAGTAGCGTTTGAAGATCGATGCGTTTGGATTAGTGGAGGAGCTGCTGAGAGCGCATGCGCCTCCCAGGGCTCCCAAGCTCGAACGTCGCACCAGGGCAAGATCGTGATTGCCCTGCAGAGACTCGACGGTTCGATCGAGCGGCACGACGATGCTCTTGTCCGGCACGATGAGCGCCCAATCGTCGACGTTGGACAAATGTCGTTTGCGACAGATCATCTCGAGCACATCGGCCAGATACATGTCCGAGGGCACCTGGAGCGTCGTCTTGTACCTCACCTCGGGATTCGGCGTCACCAGCACTCGGAGGAAGATCGACTGGGAGGACGAGCCGAGAGCACTGCGAGACAGCGCACCGGATGCAAAGATTGGTGTGCCCTGAATATTGATCAGCGAGCCAGGTGTGACTTGAGTGCCTGTACCTGGCACACCCAGTCGATTCGCAAGTGCAGGGTTCCCCGAGATAGCTGTCGTGCCGTTCTTGGCTCCTCCGACAAGCGTGCTCTGAGAAGCATCGACCGTCCCTGTTCCACCAGCAGCCGACTCACCACCACCGCCACCGAGCTTGTTGCCGAGCGTCTTCGATGCCGTGGGCGGGTGCACCGTCCTCCTTGCGATGTTGGTGTACGCTTCTCGATGCTGCCGCACTTGATTCGGCGTTGCTTCACAAATCGCAAATTCGTCGCCACCAAATTTGCCAAGCAAGAGACTCTGGTCGATGGCAGGAAAGTCGTCATCCACTTCGCCATCTTCGACGATCATCAAAGTCCATCCGACGGTCGTCGTTCTTGCCTCGCGTTCGCTGTCCGAGCGCGATGAGCCCGCAGGGTCCAATTCGGGTTTCCACCTCTCCTCAACGTAACAATACAGGCCATAGCCAATGACCTCTTCCATTGTAGCATCCTTGCGAATGTTGAGCTTCATACTCCTGGTCTTTGGATGCACCGAAATTGCTCCGCTTGCCGGAGGTGACGAGAAGGTTGGTTGTCTGATCTCGGCCCATGGAAAGTAGATCTCGACCGTCATGCTGGGTACAGTGGCTGCACGACCGGCAATACCAGCATAGAAGGCTGCAAAGGGATTCTCGGGTCCCGAGCTTTGCTTTTCTAGCATCGAGCTAAGCATGGAGCCTTTTGGTCGATTCGCATGCTGTGCCTCTAGCTGACTCCGGCTGACACGGATCGACGAAAAGTAGTCCGACTGGGCCGCGATGCGTGTGTCGTCATGCTGGCTCAAGCGACGGCTGTTGCGGCGACTCGTTCTGCTGCTGCGACGTTGATTTGGTTTGTTGATGTCACTGTTCTCGTCGCTATCTTCTGTCACTGAAATCACCATCTTTGGCGGTGCAGGCAAGGCAAGAGCGTCGGCACGCGGCGGCACGGCTATACGGGATGCTACGGGAGAAGAGCGAGCCGTGAGGACATCGTCTCTGCTTTGGTCCGCCAAAGAGTGTGGTGAATGAATTTCTCCTGTAATGGCAGAATTGATGGTAGTAAATCCCAAGCTGCCATCCGGCAGGGAGCCGGCGGATCCCAGACTGGATAGCGCCGTGTTGGACTCGGTAGAGCTTTCTGCATATGCAGATCCGTTTGGACCTGCGGATGTGCTTTGAGGACGAGGCGAGAGCGATTGGCCGTCGGATGAAGGATCGCCCTCCGGCGACGGACGAAAATTGCCGGGGACAGAAGGCTCGGTGGGCACGGCAAAGTTGACACGTTTTCCCATGACCAGTCCTGTCTGGTCGCTAGCGAGGTCTGTGTAGGGCTCCATCTCCTTTTCCTCTCTCCTGCCGCCCGGCGAGCGCGATAGAACGTCATCGGACTGGTGGACGAGTGTCTCGCTTACCGCTTGTTCGTGTTGTGTTGCGTTTGTGACATTTGTCGTTGACCCGCCCGCTGTTAGCTGCGCTTGGTTGTCTTTATCCGCTGGCTTTCCGGCAAAAGGTGGAGCGGGCGAATGCGTTGCCCTGATGCTCACGCGTTTGCTCGCTCTTCGCCCGTTGACTCTCATGCCGAGAGCACCGCTTCGACCTGGGCCGTAGATGGTCTGTGTATAGGCCAAACCGCCGGGTCTGTTGCCGGCTTCGACTGCATCGAATCTTCCTGCAGGCCATTCTCCTTCTGAGGCATGTCGATCCCTGTCGCTCTTGCGCCCGGGTCCTCCGAACAAACCAGGCTCTCCTACCGTGGGCACGGGAGAATAGACTGTGGCGAGCTCCGGGTGTCGGAAAGGATCCGTCAATCCGGCAACCACAACATGGGAGTCAGCGCTGAAATTGCTGTAGTGCGCAAGTGACGCCATGGCACGGCTCGATGTATCATCTTTGCGTGAAGCTGTCGAGGACGAGGCGAAAAAGGACGTCGAAGAGGACGAGGTGGACAGGGCGGGAGGCGCATCTGCCCGGTGTGCTATTGATGTTGAACCGTCTTGCTTGCCAGTATCGACTGAGGGAAAGGTGATAACTCTGGGACCGTAGTGATCATCAATACGCTTCAGATATGCCAGTCGCAGTGAGTGGATGAGGTGATCTGGATCCACCAGGAGCGACATGCTTAAGAACGTTTGACGATGCTGCTGAGCCACATTCCCTGGGCGTGGTCGGTGGCTGGAACAAGGGTTGACGTCTGCTGGTCCGCGAGGGCTGAGAACGGATGATCTCTACTTCAAGCTCCTCGAATCTGCAGTAGACGGAGACTTGGTGAAAGCATGTAGAAGTATGGATTCAGAAGCAGCGACCCGAGTTGTGGAGAGCATGGTTCAGCATTCTGATGCACGAGAAATGGACCCTGGACCGAGAGCCGTGCGCCGCCCCAAAAATATAATCCTGTTGTGAGATTGAGCAAAGGTCAAATGTTCAAATCGGGCCCGATACAAACCGGTTGATTCGCTCTCTTGTGACGAGCTTCAAGGGTCGACGCGAAGACCTGGCAGCTTCTTACATCTATACCATCACCACCTTGCTACACACCACTGTCGGAGCACAGCACCTCCTTTCAGACGAAAGGTCGATCTCTTTCTCACTTCACTAGAGGCACTTCGACGTTGGCCCGGCATGACTTCCAACGATGTGCGCGACATTCTGTCGCTCCCCGAAAGATCGGGCTCTCGACCTTCCTCATCAGCACATGCATCCGGCTCCTCCTCCAAAGCTCGCAAATCGTCTAGCTCGCACAACCCGCATCCATCTGCCGTAGCATCAGCATCGCGCTCCAAACCCAAGTACGATGGCATGACGCGAGAACTCTTCGCCTTGCTCGGCGACAATGCCCCCACGCTCGCCATGACACACGGACTCGACGAAGGCAAAGCCGGCGTAGGAATGGGAGCGCTGTTCAAACCCAAGTTCAAGCGTCGAAAGGAGAAAGCGAGACAATGGCGATGGACACCCTTTCTCAACTCGGCCCGCGACGATACGCAGATCGACGACGAAACACCCGAAATCAACCACGGGCTTGTCTTGCATCACTGGGCGCCTGCATCATCGACATCAGCAGCAGCGGAGGGAGTAACGTCGGAAGATGCTGATCTGGAGACCAAATACCAGTTCGCCGAGTTCAACACCAACTCTGGTGTCTACAGCTATTCGAACGATGAATACATCCAGCATTTGCGCGACGACGATTGGACCAAAGAAGAAACCGACTATCTCATGGACCTCTGTTCCGCCTACGATTTACGCTTTGTCGTCATCCATGATCGATACGACTGGGCAGCTGCACAGCCCTCGTTTCTCGCTGGCTCGGCATCAGCCGTCGCTCAGCCTGTCAAAGAGCGAAGCATGGAGGATCTCAAAGCGCGATACTATGCCATCTGTCGTCGACTCATTCGCTCACGCATCTCGACCGACGATGTGGAAACACGTCAAATGCTGCTGAGCACCTACGCATTCGACAAGCAGCGCGAAGTGGAGCGCAAAAAGGCGGTGGCAAGGCTGTACACGCGCACACCGGAACAGCTGGCAGAAGAGGAGGCGCTCTACGTTGAGATCCGACGCATCGAGCAGAACGAAGCAAAGTACGCCTCGGAGCGCGAAGAGCTGCTGAGGCTCTTGGGTGGGTGGGAGAGCCTGCCGAGCTCAAGTCCGCATGCTGT
This sequence comes from Mycosarcoma mackinlayi, assembly GCA_928852645.1. NCBI lineage: Eukaryota > Fungi > Basidiomycota > Ustilaginomycetes > Ustilaginales > Mycosarcoma > Mycosarcoma mackinlayi. The sequence goes on along the minus strand of CAKMXS010000005.1, from coordinate 1,411,027 downwards.
GGCCGCGGCTGGGTCTGGCATTGCTAGTCTGCTCGGGTCAGAGGAGGATCCTTCGGCCAAGGGACGTGCTGGTGGCGCGAACAAGAAGCGCAAACTACAGCAGATTGAAGACAACGGTACACCAGGTGCAGAGGATGCGGCGAGCTCCAACGGCGGCGCTCCTGCCGCTACGAGGCCCTCTGCGAACCTCACTTCAAAGCAACGTGCCGAGATGCGTCAGGCACAGTTCGACGAGATGCAATGCATTGTTCGCTACCCTTCCACCAGTGTCGCTACAGATGGGCTGGTCGGCGCTGCCGGTGCCGCTGCTGCCGCCTCCGCCACCGGTACAGGCAGCTCATCCACCCGCCCTCCCTACGCCCACCTCGTCGGCACCGCCTCCACCCTACCCGCCGTCACCACCAACCCGGCCAATCCCACCTCAGGCCACGGTGCCTACCTTCGATCGTCGCGCATGCTCGCCCCTCGTCCTAACCTCGTGCTCAAGACCACCCAAGTGCTGGCCGAAGCCGAACCGCCCGTGGGTCCACGACTCATCTTCCCAACGGCTAAGAATGTGGAAAAGTGGGAAAACCTGATCGGAGCCGTGACTACGGGATTGGAGTTGCGCAAACAGCTGGAACGGGTCAATGCCGAGTTGCGCATCACTAAGCAGAGGATTGCGGCGGCTGTACAACAGGGAACGGGCAAGAACACCGCGGTGGGCCGAGAGGACAAGAGCAGAGATAGTGACGCTGCTCAAGCGGCGCCGGAAAAGGAATTCGCCGATCAAGTGGCTGTCAAGACCGAATAGAGCAAAGTGTCTTGACGCTACACCTTGAAACCCAATCACCGTCTCTGTTCCAACATTGTTTTGCCCGCGTCCGCCGTCTCGTCAGCTGAAGACACCACAGTGTTGACGTGTCTCCCTATCGACACAGCAGTCTTGAAAGTTGAATGAGACCTTCATATCGCAAAAACGAATGGCGAATTACAAAGTGGTGGAAACGCAGCAATTGGCGTCCGAGATTGGCGACTAGGGCGCACAACCGGGTCGGGAATGAACAAGAAAACAATGGCAGGTTGGGTATATCCATATTAATAATAGAGCAAAAGACACAAATCAAGACCTGCCACCCCCCAGCTGAGACCCCTCGCGAGAGCGCCGATCAACGTCGCTTGGTGAAAGTCTTGTTAAGCAACTGGAGAATCTTGGACACGTTGAGTTGCACGTACTCCAGGTCGAGCAACTGCACGTCATCCTTTTGCTTCTCCAGCAGATCGTCGAGCTTCAGATCCATCTCAAGAATCGCCTTCTCTCGACCCTTGTAGTGCAACGCAATGATAAACGTTCCCGGCGAAGGCGAGGTAATGTTGAAAAAGATGTTGGCTCGTCGGTTCTCGGGCACATTGCTCTCGACGATAATGCCGTCCTTCTCCATCTGTGCGTGGGTGAAGCGATAGGGACCCAACGCCTGCGTTTTGGGGGCCTTTTTCTCCTTGCCGCCGACCGAGATGACGCCGACACCACCGCCACTCTTGTCCTTGGCGCTTCCGCTGGTCATTCGTACATTCTGGAGGTAGCTCTTGTAAGTGTCGAGCTGGCTGCGCATGTAATTGTTGTGTTCGCAGATGGTCTTGTAGACGGCTTCAAGGCTGCCCATCTCCTGCATCACTTTTTCTCGCATGTTGCCGAGATGCGTCAGCTCGGTGGCAACTTCGTCGGTCATGAGGCTGTAGCCGTCCCTTCGATCCACCACCTTGAGCTCCTCGAGCTCGCGCAGCATCTCCTTGACCTTTATGCCCTTTCGTACCAACGTTGCATCCTTGGTGGTAGCGGCGCGCTCGGCAATCTGTGGCAGGTTGATGGGCCGCTTCTCGGCGAGTGTCGGAATGGAACGCAAAAGCTGAACAAAGATGGACTTGGTCTCCATGTAGAGAATGTCGTTCTGCGTCACATTGTTTTCGGACATGAACGCCGTTGTAAGGTCCTGAATGGGGGTTTCCCATCGCGAAAAGAGGGGAAGGTCGAGCGTGCGGTTCTCCTTGCGGGGAACCTGACTCGGCGAGCCACCCAGCTCGTCGATGAGGATGCGAAGATGGTGCTTGTCGTTGGGAGCAAGAATATCGAGATGTTGGGCGACTAGCGAATGCGTGTTGTACAACTCGTTGAGCGTGATCTGAATCTGTAGATCCTTTTTGGACAAAGCCATGTACTGATCCATTTCGAGCGTCTCGTAGAAATCGCCGACATCGCAGAGCGCGTTGAGGAAGGCGTTCATTCGGGTCTTGTTGTTCTCAACAAACGGCTCGAGCGACATCATGTACTGCTCCTTGGCGTACGATGGCTTGTTGGCGAGATTTTGGAGCATCTTGGCAATGAGCGTAAGGGTACGACGCGGATGCTTTGCGGGGGCGCCATCAACGAGCATGTACGCCTGCGGTGTCACGATGGCCGGGTTGATGAAGCGAAGGAAGAAGAAGCCTCCGATGAGGGAGCAGATAGCGAATTCGGTGGCATCGGGGTACTTGCGTTTGGTGAGACTGCGAATCTGCTTGCAAATCCATCGAATACCATAAGGGGCTTCATCGATCGAGTTGATGATTGTTTGGAGGAAGCTGTTTGCAATTTCCATGAGCATGGTTAGTCGCGGCGCGATGATGGCTTGGACATCGGCATTTTCGGCCGCCACCTCTGCAGGGACACCACGTGGGAGATTAGGTGGAAGAGCGCCAGTGTCCTCCTCGATCTGGTTGATCATTTGCTCGTAGACTTTGAGAGGGTTAATTTCGAGATTGAGGTCCTTGTGCTCGATGAGGCTGTTGATTCGCTCGGCGAGTACGCTCTTAAGGTAGGACTGACCAGGACCACGGCGAGTGTAGGTGGTCATCATGCGCGATACTGGAGTGTTGGCGCGCAGAAGCGATCCGAACTCGGTGGCGGTCTCGAACTGAGCCGAGAGGACGGACTGAAACATGGTGAGAAGCAGATGTTCTTCGCGACTCTCGTACTGGTTACCGTAGAGGGTGAACATGACGGTTTGCAGGAGCGTGTCGATCTCTGCCAAGCTCACGAGACGGCAGAGCGCGGCAATATGCCTTGGCTCGGACTGAAGGAGGAAAAAGAGATTGCCGTACTGTTGCATCTTGCGGTCATCGAGAGAGGTTCCAATGGTTGTTGAATCGGTCTCTTCGAGCGTGGAAGCAACTTCGCTCTGTTCGTCGAGAGCCATACGGTTGGCGATGAGGAGAGCGATACGGCTGTCGAGGTAGCGGACGTCTCTTTCGAGAACGAAGTTCTTCTTGGACTGTGCCGAGATGCGGCCTTTGAGCTCTCGGAGACGCTTCTGAGCACGGGCAAGGTCGTCCTCTACTTCGACGTCCTGCTCTGCTGCCATCGAGTAGAGCGCGGTGACAGAGTATCGATTGGTGTTGCGGTTGCTGAGGCTGGCAGAGGTAAGCCTCTTGCCTGCCATGTTGCCCCGATCGCGGCTCCCGCTACTCTCGCCCAAATTCGCCATGGCGCCATTGCTAGACTGCTCCAAGGCGGTCATCGTGGGCTACGGGGGGAAGCAAAATGAGGGTGGAGTGCTTTGCAAGGACGTTGATCCTATGATGGCTCGGGAGCTTGGAAAGCCTGTTGAGCAGAGCTTTGTGTCCTTCGCCCAGACGCAGAAATCCTCGAGCCGATGCAACAAGCGTGTGGCGCTTGGACGAGCGGAACGGCTGGTCGTGCGAGTTTGTGTATAGAAAGGGTTGTTAAATATGCGCTGTAGGGTCAGCTTTTCGGACAGGTGGGATTATAAGGACGTAGCTGCCCCTGGCGATGTTGATGGAGATAGTGATGATGGTGCGGCGAAGGATGGCAACGGCGCGGGCTGCAGAAGTGGTGAGGGATGTGGAAGATACGCGCGCAAGCAGCAAACTGCGAGGTCGATCCCGTCTGATCGGAGCCAGAAGGCGACTTGTCTGGCTGCGACTGTGCTGCGCTGCCTGCAGCTGTGAAGTGAAATGGATCTGAATCTTTGCTGAGCAGCCAATACAGTGTGCTGTGCTCTGCTGTGCTGTGCTGTGCTGCTCTGCAGATTCTAGCATTCAACGGCTATAGCGCCGAACGCCAAATAACGGAGCTGTAGACACGTCGGTCAGGTCCAGGCGATTCGAGCGGGACAAGGCAAGAGGCGAGACAGGAAGAGAGCCGCCATAGATACATACTCTGGGCTCAACGGTACACTAGTCCAGTAGCGGCGGGCGGACGAGCCGAGGAACAGGGAAAAGCACTAAATCGAAGGACCCCGTGTCGCGCGCGTTGCCCGAACCCCAACGGCAGCGTAAGGGCGAGACCGCATGTGTGAAGTGTTGCGTGTCGGTGTGTACTGAATGTGTGCGGGCGTGGGTGCCTAATGTCTGTGGGCCAACACAACACTCTCAAGCTCAAGTGAATTTAAATTCACGCGTCGCAGCACCCTGCTGCTAGCCAAAGGTGAGGAATTGTAGGCTCTTTCCTTCTGTTGTTGAAGAACAATCTGAATCTTGAGCTAGTTTTTTGGGCCCTGATCAGCAAGTCAAAAAACAGGCTCCTCGGTGTCGGAGAACTCTCTTGCTGCAGCTCTCTGCAGTTGAAATCTCGAGTGTGATGCGAGATTTCAATGGGCGGCGGCAGCGACACCAACAGCAGCCGCCTAATCTACACACACGCTCAAGTCACTCATCGCTGTCACGGCTGCTGCTGCTGCTGCTGCTGCTTCCCACTCGAAATCGGCGTCGCCGCAGCAAACACTTTCGTTTCCCCCTCGTTGACGTCTTGTTTTCTGGCCGCTCACCGAGCTGAGAGACGCCATACAGAGAACAGATCTTTTGACATGGACCAACACCGCTACTGTTCGCTGGACGGCTGTGGGAACTTCAACCGACCAGAAATTCTGCATCAAAAAATCAGCTGGAAGTGCATTTACACTGACAGTATCGAGCAAGACCGAACGTTCATGCGCCACGGCAGAGACAATATGTGCTTGCACTTTGACATTTTGACGCCTTTTCAAAGATCACGCTCCAAGCGAAGTTAACGTACATTGTGGACCACCTCCCCGCACGGGAGCGTATGCGCCTACGCTCCTTCATGGCGGCCTCGCACTGACGGTGTCTCATATCACTCAGATCTGCCCGCGCTTGCCCGTCCCGGAAAATCGCTTTCATGCTCGCGAGACATGATCCGGTTTGGATCGCTTGAGATTACAAGATGACCGAGAGAGTGGGTAGATGCTTGTTCGATACAGTGTCTGATTTCCGGCATCACATCACGACGCAGCGACAATGGAAGCGGTGGCTTCCTTCTTCCGTCCGTGAACAGCGCTGCCTGTGGCCGTTGAAGCAATGGCTACACCGCTCGCCCGATGTGTTCCCACTTCGTACCGCCCGTTGAAGTTGAGCCTCACCGCCAGATCACGTACCGTCAGATTGGCGTGCTTTTCTAGCGCTCCTACGATCAGCAACATCCTCTCTTGGAACGTTGCCGAGGCTTCGTTCAGTCGCTTCCTGATTCGCGCCAGTTCCTCTGGATCGCTCGGCGCCAGCGACAGAGCACTTGTCGCCGACGCAGCTTTCGTCGATCCTGTCCGTGATCGTGCTCCCCGCTCCGTAGTCACCGTAACGTGTCCGCGCTCCATATCGAACCGTGCCAATTCCCGCGTGCTCAGGTGCGTCAGATCATCCGAGGCCAATGTAAAGGCAAGAATCGAGTCAAACTGAGCCCTTAACTCGCCTGCCAAGTAGTCCTGCGACCCTCTCTTCCCACCTCGAAGCAGCACTTTGCCGATCAGAGCGTTCAAGTAGGCGCGGTGACTCTCGATTAGCTCGTCCAGGTCGCCTTGACGTCGAGAGAAGAACGTCAGCAAATCGTTCCACGAATACTCGATCACTTCAAGCTGTGCGAACCCTTGCATCTGGCGAATAAAGTGGATCATCTCGGAAAGCATCAGCATGGTCCGCTGCGATTCACGTCGCAGCTCTGCCAGAGTGGTGCTACCCGTGCCTCTTTTGATCCGGCACAAGGACGTGCCCGTCTCGTGCAATCGAAGCCAGCTTGCGTTGAGCGCAAGCTCGACTCGCTTGATCTTCCACAGGTGCGTAAAGATGGTCTGGTATCCCACCATTGCCTGATTATCGAGAACCGTGTTGACGGGTGAGTCCAGCTTGTATTCCAACGTAAAAGTGTCCCATCCTGTGTCGCCCGCGCTGAACTCGAGGATGCGCGCATCCAGTCGGCGAAGGATCTCGGCATCGTCATGCTGCGCGTTCGAACCACGGATCGCCGTTTCGAGCGAGGCTGTGAGGTTGTGTCGGAACAGCGAGTTGGCTGGACGACTCAAGCTTGGTCCCAGCGACGCCATCAGTAGATCAACAAAGTCGCCTCGCGCCAGCATGAGGTAGTCTTTGAGCGCCCGCAGATGCTCGAGCAAGCTGAATTCGTCGAGGAAGATGTCCAGCAATCGCTTGCTAGCACTGGTGAACGCCCTCTCAATGGTGCTCTCGAGGCCAGTCAGATCCGTATAGCGCAACTCGGCACTGGGGCCCGCGAGGGTATGCCTCGTGGCTACCCAGTCTCCGTCGCCGCAACTCTGTCGTATGAAGTTCAAGCTTTTGCCCGTAGAGAAGATCTTGCGTCCGAAAGACTCCTGCAGGAAGCTCGGCAGCATGTCTTTTCGAAAGACGAACTTGTTCTGCCATAGAGACGCCGCATCGCCGTCAAGATCGCTGAAGCTGGGCAGATCTGCGTCCGGGAGATTTGCATTCGAACGGCTCTGATTGGCTTTGCGTGGATCGTCGTTGAGCTCGACGAAGAACTCGCGGAACGGGTCCTGCAGCTCGCCTTCGTAGATCCACAGCGATAGCGAGTGGAAGAAGGGCTTGGACACTTCATCAAGAAGACCCGATGTGAATCTGCGAATGAAGGGATCGCCGTTGAATGTGTAAGAGTGGATCAGAGACACGAGCGATCCGCCGTGCGCGTCTTGGCAGCTCTCGATGATGGTACTCATGAGCCGGAAGCGCAACGTCATCTCTTCTGTCCAAAGAGAGAGACGCTTGAGAGTGACATAGGCGGTTGATGCGTCGCTCTCGGACCGTGTTTGGACGTCTGCATCTTGTAGCGATACTGGACCGCTCCTACCCCGATTGGTCATTTGCGCCTCTAGACTAGCCACCAGGCGGTAAAAGCCGGTGAGCTCGTTCGAGATGAAATGGCAGAGACTTTGCATGATGAGCCCCGACGCGGGCATGATGCTCCTCTGCTGTGAAAACTCGGAGACTCTCTTGTACAGCTGTCCCAGCTCAGCGAGACGGTGCACGATGCGTTTGGTGGGCGCATTAATGTAGCCTGCCTCTCCCTCGTTGAAGACCACCCTCACGACCTTGGTCGGACCTGCTAGTTGAGCTTCCGATCCTGTTGCTGCTTCCGATATTGCTGCGTCGTATTGAAACTCTTCATGGAAGCGGACGTGACGTCCGTTGATACCTTGCATGAGGAAGATCACGTCCTGTAGGAGCTCATCCTCGGGGATCTCTTTCTTGTCCAATTGCTGCCGCAGGCTTCGGAGAAGCTGAGCCTTTGAGACCGGCTGAGTACCACTGCGGAGGTCATCAGCGGAGATGAGCTGCTTCTGGCTCGGCGAGGGGACTTCGGTCGCGTGCGTTTCGAGAACTGACTTGGGGGGCTTGGAATGCAGCGGCTCGACAGCCGCTGTGCGCAAGCGAGAGGACGCTGCTCGGCTGTCCGATGGTTGCGCATCAAGGTTGCGGCCCGCAGCGGTCGTCGGCGCAGTCGTAGGCGCATTTGTGGCGGGAGTGTCTGCGATCGTGTAGGAAGTTGCTCTCGTTCCAGGCTCCCTTCTGTTGGTGCTGGATGATACTGCCCGTGAGGCTGGTGTCGCAAGAGCGCCGGCGTTGCTCGAGCTGAACGCCAAGGAGTCCAGCAGCTCGAGCATGCCGGGCAGATTGCGGAGACCACCAGAGCCTTCGAGCCTGGAGAGGACGATAGCGAAGCGGCTGGCAGAGTCGTAGCCTCCGTCCACGGATAGTCGGTTGATCTTGCGTCGCATTGAATCGAGAATGTAGCTCTGATCGGGTCGTCGCGCTGAGGATGCCGAATCAGCTTTGAGCTCAATGATGTCGTATCCCATGTCGTCGAGCGCATCCTTGAGTTCCTTGCGCGCCCTTCGCTCGTCCTTGGTCTCGTCCCTCTTCTTGCGTGTTGCGGGTACGAAGCTACGTGTCAGATTGCCCAGGAGCCTATACATTTCCTGAACAATATCGGCATCGTCGACGGGCGCTGCCTGAGCAGAGGATGCCGTCAAGGCTGACGAGGACGCCATCGTTTCCAGCCACTGACGCAAGAGTAGGAGCGTTTCTTTTCTTATCTTTCCAGCAAAGATCGTAAGGTGCAGAGACGGCAGAGTGACAATCGTAGAGAGGTCAAACGGAAAGCCGTGAGGCAGCGGGTATTGGAGACTTTTGCAAATGCACCTGATGGTATTGTGAGTGCGGATGGAATGTGTTGTTGGATGAGATGGCTGGACGAACAGGTTGTGACATTGAAACTGAGCAACCAAGTGTCACTTTTTCGGGACTCGCTTGGTGCTTGTGCGGGCGAAAGCATCACGCGTCGCGCGAATCCTTTCTCATTTGCTTTAACGTAGCAAACCAACACTCATATTTTCAATTTGCGCTCTGTCAAAGCTTAACATTCAAACAGTGTAGATCGAAGCTGGGCCTCCTCAATTCGGCCTCTGTGCACGAAAGGGTGGAGCCCTGGGACCTTGTCTCAGCTTCTTATGGATCAGGATGTGCTGGTTGAGTGAATATAGTGGGTATAATGGGCGACGATAAGAGGACAATGTCGCAAGACAACATGCGTGCGTGGCGCGCCCTATGCGAGAGTAGCGGCTTGCGCTGCGAGCCTGGACGGGGCTGAAGGACGAGGGGGCAAGAGATGCAGGGACAGTAACGATGCCCTAGCGCTAGTTTGCTATGGATTGGATCGCTGAACATGCGATAAGGATCCCTAGAAGCACCGTCCATTGCCAGGTGGAACCTGGTCGATTCCGAGTCGCGGCTGACGCTACGTGCTTGACCGCGCGGCTAGTATCTGGTCCATTTTTGTTGCAAACGCCGTATGGGACTGGCGTTGTGGAAGAACAGTGCGATTCTGTGACGTATTGGTAGCAGGAAAACACTGAGTTGTCCAAACGCCGTGTTCGTGTGCAGGCAGGAGACGCATCGCCAAGGTGATGATGGTTCAGCATGCTGTCCAGTTGCGAAACGGGAGGCATGGCCGTGACAGGGAAGGATGAGGTAAGGAAAGAGCAAGCTACTCACTGTCTGAATAATTCGATGTTTCACAGATCGGATGATCGAGTGCCATATCCTGTGGCTGGGATGCATTGGCCACCCGAACCGTTGCATTATAGACCCCTCCTACGGCAGCACAGCAGTAGTCGGTAACATCGGCGAAGCTGTGATGGAGGAAAGGTAAATGAGGTCGGATATCAGTATGACGACGATGGGCCGGGCGTGGAACAAACCCTGGGCGTTACGCTTCACAGCGACCATGAGGCTGAGCTCGCATGTCAAACGTGAGAGACACCACACTTACTATGATGTGCAGCTTCCGTCCGGCGTTTCTGGAGTAATGGTCATCGCTTGCTCCTTAGTGCAGGTCCCGTTGAAGTCGCCGGCCTCGTTCATCTTGGATGAGACGCGAAGAATCAGGTAGCTTGAAGAAGCTGCTGTTGATGTCGATGAGGATACGCTGCCGCGCTTCATCATGTGCCATGCGGCCACTGGTGTCGTTAAAGGAGCGGAGCTGACGCCTGAGCCAGATGTGAGAGAATTCGGCGCCATGACGAGGTATGTTAGAAGGCTGGTAAACACGGCGTGTGTCGACCTCTGGAGAAGATGGAGATCGGTTTGTTCAGAGTGGAGCGACCCACGTTAGACGGTAGGCAGGTTTCCTCGATGTTCAGAAGTTGGCTAGAGAACAAATGAGAGAGTGGCCGTCATGTCCTCCTCTTGGCGGCGCTGGTATCCAATGGCGACTGTGTTCTCCTTTCTGTAGCGACGCTGCCGCTGATCGAATCCAGTTGGTGTATAAGCCTTTTCAGTTTGGTAACCTGAAGCCGACTAGCAGCGTTGTCGAGCTGCAAAGACGTGAAGCGACGCTTCGATCCCACCGCCTGAAGCCGTGGCAGTGGGTTTGAGTAAAGTCGGTAAAGAAATTTGTGTCTCGACTTCCGTGCTTGCAGCGAGAGCCCAAGCGATCACCTTCCAGAAGATGCTGGCGAGAAAGATGAAATGTCGACCTAGGACGATGGCAAGGACGATGGTCGGGTCCGTTGACGCTAAATCGGAGTCCAGAATGCCATAAGGTATATCGGAGACCAGCGGATCGCCAAGCGAGCCAAGACTCGACGTCGGTGCTAAGCTGCAACAGCCACGGCTATGCAGTAGCAATATGAACGGCTGGGTGGGCTTTGAGCAAGAACAAGGGTGATGGTGATGGTGATTGTCAAAGAGATGAACGAGGGCGCCGCAGCAAAGACGAACAGCACGAGCAAAGGAGATAGAGACTGCCAGCCTCGGGAAAGCCCACCACCACCATCACTACCATGGGATGGACTGGGCTAGGCAGGCAGAAATGCTCGTCAACACCGGACATTGAATTTATGTGTGCATGTGCGTGCGATGCATGCTGCAGAGCATTGCAGCAAGAAGGCTTGGCTGGGGCTCTGCGCAGCTGGTGCCGGTGTGAAGCGCCTTTGTTGTTAGGCGCCGACCCTGCTAAGGGTGCGGTCAATACGCTCATCCGTTCGGCTGCCGATTTCTTGGCTGCTTACTCGCCTTGGCTGATCCAATTGACCCTCGCTCAGCCAAATTATTTGCTTCCATAGCCATTTGATGTCCTGTACATCTGTACTTCTTGTTTGAAACGACAAAAAGAGGTGGGAGCAGCAAACACGGACACTTGATGCACGTCAAAATGGAGGATTCAAGCCAAGAAAAAGGCTTTCAAGTGGCTGCATGCGAAGCCAAAATCTGTGAATTATATCGAGAATACAACACTTTTTCTTGGCGCAGAACAGCCAAGAATGTCCAAAGACAGGCAGCACAGCACTTTCACGGCGGAGCTTGACTAGGAAAGAGCCGACAAACGTGGCCTCTTTCTTCGTTCTCTTTGGGATTCTGAGCCTAGGCGGTCGCAAATGCTGTTATAGCTATGTACACTTACTGGATCTGCATCTCTGTCTTCGCGTTTGCCTGTCTTCAACCGATCAGGCAAGTGTCGGATCGGTATCGGTGATCGCGAAGAGCTCACGAGGATTCGCTGCAGGTGCTCTAGGGTGACGCTCCCCGGCTGCTAGCATCGGGCTTGGTGATTGACTTGGTACGAATGCAGGATATGCTTATGGGGTATACAGGTTTGGTTGCGGGAGAAGAGCGACCTAAACGAAGAGAGAACAATGTTTCGATAGCGGCAAGTGTTGTTTCGACAGCGACTCACGACGCATGAGGCGCAATGATGAAATCAGAAGCGGCTCCGCTTGATTCCCTGCTGCATCTGTGGGCCAGCTGAGCGTCCCGCTAATGCATCTACTTTCCGCTTTTTGCGCTCCAATTCCTCGTGCATGATCTTTTCCGCCATGGTCATGCTGCTGGGTGGTTTTGCTTTGGCTGGAGAGCTGCTCGAGGATGCTGTGCTAGTCCGAGCACCGTCCTGCCGCGTCTGAGCCACCTGCTTGAGCGGATTAGCAGGCTTGGATTTAGATTTGAGCACATTGAATCCGATCTTGAAAGGAGTGTCAGAAGAAGCAGCGGTCGACGCCGGTGTTGTGGAGGAGGCGCCAGCAGACTTGTTCGCCGAGAGTTCCTCGTTCGAGCCCCCGCTGTCCTCATATCTTGATACCAACTTGTCCGCAGATGCTCCGAGAGAGAGACCTATGCGAATGGGCCCGGACCCACTTCTCTGAAGGCCATTGCGGGTCTTGTCGGGTGGTTGGGTGTCTTCACTATCATGCGCAGATGGCACCTTGCTGACGCCAGTCGCCGAAGCAGCTCGGGAAGCTCTGTCGATCTGCTCCTGTAGCAGTCGGCGCTGCCTCTGTTCGTCGTCCAATTTGGCTCGCTCCATCTTCTGCAGTGCGTCTTGCCTCGCCAGGGCCGCTGGAGAGTTATCGATCCACGTAATGTACCATCCCTGCTCCGTATCCTCTGCTTGCACTATGCCTTCTCGCCCAAGGTGTTTGACGAAATCAGATAGGCTGGTCCATTGCGTTGCATTCATATGTGTGTGATGGCGATCGGCAATGTATTCCTGATACACCTGGTTGGCGCGGATGCGTCGGGTGCCAAATCGCCGGCTCAGCAGCTGCACAAACTCCTTCTGGAATGTAGCACTGAAGTCGTCGATGACCTTCTTGGCGCCACCCGAGGCAGCAATTGCATCCATCTGGCGAAAGTGAGCCTCCGACTCAAGATGACTGCGATATCCATTTTCGTCGCGGCATGCTTTCTGGCAGAGCTGGCAGTAGAACCGCAGCTTGGTGAGGCCTTTTGCCTTGATGGCATTGGAGATCGCCTTCAACGATCCAGCCTCGGCTTTGCCCATCTCGGCGGCCCCTTGAGCGCTATGTAAAAGAGCAGCGTCCTTGCGTATGAGAAGCAAGCGGATATACGGTTGTGGGATGGAAAGTTGATGCTGTGCGAGGCTGGCCAGCGTCAAGCTTAGCCTCCGAGCACGATTTCGTGGAGGCTTCCGTGTTCCGCAAATTCTATGCGCCTTGATCACGTGACTGATACCTCACCCGTCGTCTCAGTATCCGCTCTTGATCTTTCAATGGTTGCTAGATCCTTCGTCTTAGCGCACGACCTCAGGCTGTCAACTTTGGTGCCTATCATCATCAAGTGTCTAATCAGTCGGAGGGATGTGTGCGCTGTCGTTTCCAGGTCGCTCACACACCTTGTGAGGCAGAGACAAGAAAAGGAAGGGTGGAAAAGGTTCAAAAAACTGTGGGGTTGAAACCAGTTAATTCCAACCCACGGCGGCATGCATTGGTCGGAGTTGAAATGGAGGCGCAACAGAGCATGTGCCCTTTTTTCGAACGGACTGCAAGCAGCACAGACCGTATTCTCCATGTCGAAGACGACAGCAACGGCAGCAGCAAGATCACTCGTGATGGGGAGGGCCATGTCATCGCTGCTTTTGGACTTGGCAGAGGAAGAGTCGCATTATTCGTTTGGCAACGCGGGCCGTGGGCAGGCGTCTTTCGGATGAGACTTGGATGGACTGACCGGAGGAAAGGCAACCCACCGACCAAGCAACCGACCAGGCAATCAGCTTCGTCTTCAATTCAAAGCCGGACAAGCGGACTGCGAGGGGTGACGGTCGCCGCAGACCTCGTCATACCGTCATTCCCTGGCGTTGATCGCTCTCTGCTGTCACAAGCGCTCAAAATATCATACAGCATCGCGCAGCCTGGTTTTGTGAAAGGTTATGACCGTGAGCAAGGTAAAGCTGTACTGAATGCGAGTCCAGTCTCAAGCCGGGACAGCTTCACATCGGCGTAGACCGTCAAGTTCGGAAGCCCCGACACGGCAACGCAGATTGTCACAACGGCGCAAGGGACGCTGATCCGCCTGCCCGTGTGAGACATGCACCAATTTGGTGGATCCACCAGAATTTGAAGGGTGCAGTGTCATCAAATTTTTGGCTGCGGATTCGCTGCAGCAAGGGGTTCCTGATCTGATGATCAGCACCATCAGCAGCATACCAAGAAGCAGCTCAAATCAAATCGGCATCAGCGAAAAAGGCCGCAGTGTGCATCCGCGCAATGCAGCATGCCGGAATGACCACGGCAGCAGAGACATCGACCCTTTCTTTTGGCCCTTTTTCCCTGCTTTTATCTTTCTTTTTTCTTTCTTTTTGTTTTTTTTTTTGGTTAAAACTGGCATCCGCCGTTACATGCTTCAGCAATCTGGGAGCCTGCTCGAGCGGAATCAACAACCTTCCGCCGCTATCGCATCCCTTCCCCTCGTCTCAACCACAACCACCGCTGCCCATCTCTTGGTTCATTCGCAAGCTCACTGCGCAACACTGATTCAGCGCAAGCATCAGCCAATTGCGGGCACGCTAAGGGCAAATCATCATCGCCACCTCCGCACTTCGGACATCATCAGATCTAGTTCGGCTCCCGTGCCGCAGCACACTACGACGAAGCTACACGAGCCTATATCTCGCTCATGATGCAGTAGGGAGGAAGCAGAAGTGTCGAACGGTGGTAGCAGGCACCGCAATCCGTACGTTACCAGCCGGCGCTATCTGTACGCACGCCTAACACCGACCGTATCAACTCCGATTTCTGTACATCGGCTTACAGCATCCCATCGACCATAGAGATGCACCTCCATATCCCTCGAATCGCCAAATCAAGTAGAGCTTGATGCCTCTGGAACAGATCAAACCCGTCGCAGCGCTCAACTCGTCCGAGTCGCTGCGACGTCAGAGTTACTTTGACTATGCTTCGTCTTCTTCCGCCGCCAACCAGTCTACGTACTCTCGCGACGACACTGGCAGTGACTCTGACAGAGACAAGGCGGATGACGATGGGGATGACGATGATTACTACGAGCGATACAGGAGATCCTTCACGTCGTCGCGCAATAGTGAGTCGATGAGTCTTGCCAAGCTCGGCGGCGTGGGTGGAGTGACGCGCTCCGGGAGCTGGAGTCGCAACTCCCTGCCAGAACCCTCGCTCGCAGCTCGTCACGCTGGCGACGAAAAGCGTTCCTCGCTGTTCAAGCCGCACCACTCTTCCCTCGCTAGGTATCAAGAGGATGCAGAGGAAGACGACAGGGACGGAGGCGCCTCTTCGGGCGTTTCGTCCACTTTGGTGCCAGGTCAGCGCAGCTCCGATGGGGACCACGTCCCCTCTTTGATCTCTTCGAACTTCGCTCCGTCGCTCTCGTCCTCTACTAGCCCGTCTGGGCCTGTGAGGGCATCAGCATCTTCTCGTACATCCACCGCCTCCTCCGCAGCCGCTTTCTCCCTGCGCTCGCTATCGAATCGCAATTCCACCGGCAGCGTCTCGAGCTCAGCTTCGTCAATCGGCTCGCGAGGCGAAATCGACCGACTTACTCCTGCACCTTCGCCAGACTCACCCGCTGCGCTCGATTCAATCTTAAGCAGCAAGCCGGTTCCTGTGTCCAGAGTATCAGAGTGCTCTTCTTCGGCATCGGTGACAGCTCCCTCTAGCCCGACGAAAACGGACGATTCCCATCAGCGCGAGCACGTCCAGAGCAACAACATCGAAGGCGCAGCAGAATCAGACGCGATGAGCGACGAGACATTAGATTCTACAACGCCACCGGCTGACTTCCCAAGGGTCGAGCAGCACCAGTCCGGTCAGCGTCGAGAGGGATCGCAGACCGTGGGCCGCAACACACAGGCGTCACTCGAGCCGCAAACAGATTGCATCAGCGCAGACACGACGACGCATGCTACTGTACCCTCCATTCTGTCGCCGACCTCAGAGCATCAGCGAATAGCGTCTCCCATTGCAGATCCAACCCTCACGCCGAGCGCTGAGGAACTGCTATCGACCCCGGCAGCAATAACGTTTTCGCCGCTCGTTCCTCGTCGTCATTCCGGCATGATCATGATCCGGTCCCGCTCACAATTGGCTCTGCACGCTGGCCTTGCCATGACTTTTGCCAATGCAGAAGGGGGTAGAGCCGCGGCTCGTGAGCGCGCTCGAAAACAGACCGGCTGGGAAAACGCTCCCTTCAGTGTGCTTGAAGCACAACGACATGCGCGCGCATTCGCAGCTTCTCAGCCTGCATCGCCTGGTTCGTCAGCCACGTTGGTGGCCTGGGATCCCTCTTCTCCGGTCTTGTTGCTGCAGCCCGCTGCCAGCGTCACCGAGCAGCCCCCGGTACGCTCACCCAAAGTGTCACCGCGGCTCTTGGAACGATCCCTGCCGTCACTTTCGCCTCTCGGCCAAAACATCGAAGGCGCCGCGCCCGTCGCACGCCCGGCACCGCCAGTACGCCAAAAGTCGGATTACTCGCTGTCTCGCACCGCATTGGCACGCATCGACACGGTACTTGGACACTATGGCAACGATGAATTGACATCCTCTCAACCTCTTACGACGGATCCTGCGGCTTCTTGCACCTCCCAAAGCCCTCGACCTCAGCCTATCAGGTCCCCATCTGGCACTGTGATTACCGGCGGAAGCAGTCTGCTCAGAACGCCGACGACGGAAGAATGGTCTAGGTATTTGGAGAGCCAAGGTGTCGGATGGGGAGGCAGAAGAAGTCGAACGGGCACAAATCGCAGCGCGAGCTCCTCGGCACAGCGCGGCAGCCGATTGGCCTTGTCGTCCTCAAGGACAGAGATCGACGCTGACGATGTTGACAACCATGATGACAGCGATCCAGACAGCGACGAATCCGACGATCATGATCTCGGCGTCGAAGTCCTGGAGAAGCTCAAGCAGCTCGGGCTCAGTCGTGCTGCGAGCCGGGCGGGGTCGGTATTTGGTGACGAACTGGCAAGTCTGCACGAGGAGGACGAGGATGACCTCTCGCCAGTGTCGCCTCAGCTGCATCAGAGACTCCCTCAAGTGGACCTTACGCCTTTCACTCCCCTGGCATCGGCTCACAAGACGCTCGCATCAGGGCAACGCAGTCCTCCTGTTGGGATCCACAGCAGCCCCAGCACACCGCAGGCTACGGTCGACCGCAGCAGCACGATACGTCTTTCGCGCAGCAAGAGACCAAGCATCGCCGACATCCACGCTGCCTCGCAGCTGTACCCTCAGGAGCACAAGGGCGAGACAAGCATCTCGGATTTCGAAATCGTTTCGGACATCGGTCGTGGTGCTTACGGATTAGTCAAGAAGGCGCGCACGAAAGGTGTCGATGGCCGCGTACAGGGCGAGGAGGTGGTCATCAAATACATTATCAAGAGTCGAATCTTAGCTGATTGCTGGCGCCGTCATCGTGTGCTGGGCCCAATTCCAGTCGAAATCCACGTCATGGACCAGCTCAGAAGGATTGCCTACATTCCTCCGATCAAACCACGACCGTGGGCACCGAGCCGCCCCAGGACGCTGGAAGCCTACAGAACGCGCAAACGGCAAGAAGCCGAGCAAGACGAGCCAGAGACGCCAACGCAACCACTCGCAGCTGCCGCTTTGTCGAGTTCGCACCCAAACATCTGTCGAATGCTCGACTTTTTCGAGGATCACGAATTTTACTACTTGGTGATGCCGTGCTTCGGACGCGGTCAGGACCTATTTGATTACATCGAGAGCGCGCCCGATGGCCTGGAAGCATGGCAATGTCGAAGCATCTTTGGTCAGGTTGCGGATGCGCTGTGGTTCCTGCACGCCAACAATATTGTCCATCGAGACATTAAGGACGAGAACGTTGTCCTGGATGGCGAGGGCAACGCGCAATTGATCGACTTTGGCAGTGCAGCGCACGTCCGACCGGGAAAGCTGTTCGACACATTCAGTGGCACGCTCGACTACGCTGCGGCGGAGATCCTGCAAGGAGAAAAATATGCTGGCAAAGCGCAAGACGTTTGGGCGCTCGGCGTGGTCGGCTTTGTGCTCTTGTGTGGAGAGTGCCCCTTCTGGAACGGCGAAGAAGCGGTGCAGGGCCTGGAAGAGGGTACAAGAGCGGTGCAGACGTTGAAAGAGCGTTGCATGATCGCACGCGGTGGCTCCGCGGGTGCAGAGCCAGAGCTTGAAGATGAGGACCTCGATGTGGAACCGTTAGATCCAGCGTGGTCACCTCGCAAGGACAAGGAAGGCACCGAGCCCGACGGCGGTGGACGGGTGGACGACTTTGTCGATCTCATCTCGCGCTGTCTCGAGCTGGACCCTGAGTTGCGGCCTTCTGCCGAGCAAATCTGTCAACATCGCTTCCTCGCCGGTTTCGCCGGCTGGACCGGCCGTCGTGGATGGCAGCGACTCAAGTCGCCTCTCGTGCCGCCTTGTACGAGCACAGGCGAGAACAAAGCAGGCTTTGCTGCTCCTGCAGTGACAGGAGCAACCGCAGCAGCAGCAGCAGCAGCAGCAGCAATCCCCACAGTGTAACGAGAGATTCAAACTTCCAATATCACATGATAGTGTCGACGGCTGACAGCTTTTGCATTTGTACAGACTCGCGACCAAGTTGGGCCGGGTGACAAGAGCGATCTGATTGTCGTCAATCACTGGACGGGTCGCTGAGCGAGACCGCAAACGTCATTCGGCCTTGACGTGAATGTGGGCAATCGAGGCTAAACTCTGTGTGAAGACATGCTTGGGTTTGACTTTGCCTGTAAGGATGTCGAATCGAATCAAGATTTGGCGCATGATGCTCACATTCCTTGTCTGTAAATCTAGCCAAAATGAGTTTAGGAAAAAGACCAACACGCGTGTGTGTGTGTGTGTGTGTGTGTGTGTGTGTGTGTGTGTGCGTGTGTGTGTGTTGGTGTTTCCTATTCAGAAAATTCAGGAGCCCAAATTGAGCTCGAAATTGGCCAATACTGCGTTGCTCAGTAGTCTCAGCCGGCTCGCACAGCAACACTGAGAATCAATCCCACTTGACGACACGCATCTCCATCCTCGTCTCTTCCGCTACCACACCCTCATAACTCGAACCATATACCCGGCACACAGTGTCACTTCTTCGCACGATTCATATTCTAGTCCCTTCCTTCTACCTCGACCCCACACGATAGTCTTGTCCGGTCAAGCTCTGCGGTTTGGACGTTATTGACAACAATTTCGACAATAATAGCAACAACAACAACCAGAACAAGATATCAAACAAAGACGTTGCAGGCCTTTGAGAGCTGATTGAACAGGCTCGCATCTCACTCCACAGCTCGGCAGGATCGCCAACATGTCCGAGAAACGTCGACCTCTGTCCTTGCAGTCCTCACGGACCAGGCAGCGACTGCCAACATTGGCCGAGGTGCTAGCTCGTCGCACACTCCCTCCCGTCGACCTCTACTGCTTCTACCTCTATCTTCAGCGCGAAGCTGCCGAAGACGCGCTTGACTTTTGGCTCGATGTTCAGCAGCACGAGAATCTGTGCAGGGCCTACTTTAAGGACTTGCGCAAGTCGGGCAAATCGGTCAAGGACGATTGGCCGCAGTACTACGCCGAGGCTCTCGAACGAGGCAGCATCTACAACAAGATCAATGGCATCAACGAACAGAGCAACAGCATCGCCAGAAGGGGTGTCGAGTCCAGCTGGGACCATCAGAGCCGTGTAGACAGTCCCGACGGCAACTACTCCGCATTCTCGCATGGCCAAAGCCCCATCCCACCAGCTGCCCCTGGCTCTCGTCAAGCAAGCGGGTCAGGAGCACCTCTAACAGCACCTCGCTTCCCTGGCGACCCCGATTACCTTGCGCAGCAGACGCGTGCGGAAAGGAAAAGCATTCTCGCCAAGCGGGGCTCTGTGGCCCCTACCGTCATCTCGCGGACCGCCGCCATCACCCGCACCGACCTTATTGCATCCGCCGAGCGAATCTATGCACGATATTTGCTGCCCGGTTCGGAGAAGGAGATTTACCTTCCAGCTCCACTGCGCATCAATTCGTTCCCCATTTCTTCTTCCGCCTTGCCTCACCCGCAAGATGCGGAACAGCAGCGAGCCTTGGCGCGCATTCCAGACATGTTTCATTCACAAAAGGAGTACGTCTTCCGCACCATGGAGGCCGACGTCTTCCCGCGATTCTTGCGAGCCAAAGCCTTCGGCAACCTCACGCCCATCTCGGTGCTCGTGCGTCTCTCGCTCGGTCTGCTTGCACTCTGGGCTGCACTTGCCACGGCTTTCAGCTTTATCTTTCTCGACGTCAATCGCGCCAAGCGTTGCTGGGTCATTCTGCCCTTTGCTGTAGCGGTGCTGCTCTTGATGTCGCATCAGTACGAGCTGGATCCCATCTTGGTGCTGCTGTCACAGAGCGAAACGACGCCGTTCAGATTGATCCGCATCCGCGAACCGTACGTGCATCGATTGCTTCTGCAGCGATCGCTCAGCGTTTTGCTGTTGATCGCCTTGATCACGGCCGCGCTCACGGTGCTGTTTGTCTTTGTGCCTGGTCACAGGCTTTAGTACTTGTAGACTGATTGATACACTCTTGACTTGCTGCATGCCGGGCTTGCAGTCGTCACCCTCTCTTTTTGCCACATCTCACTCTCTTTTTTCGGTCTTACCTCTTGTCTGTCGTTCCCGCCTTATGTCGTATTGCTGTAATGTCGTTTGTTCATTGTGATCGTTCAAGATCGTGATGTGTGCGATAGTGCATCGCGTGACCGGGTGACTCGGAGATTGGGAGCCTGGCGATTGGGTGATTGGCAGATTGCGAGTTCAGATGTTTGCATAATCGTGTGACGTTGGGACGATGTGACGGTGTGACTGCTTGGCATGAATGTGAGCGCAAATCGCGAGCAACTGAATGGTGGTCACAATCTGTGAGGGTTAAAATAGAACTTAAACTAGTGACAGCAAGTCAGTCAATGAATGAGAGCAGTGTGTGCTGGCTCCCATCCACGCGCGTTTGATACACATGCATCTCATTAGACGAGCGACGTACTCTGCAGGAATCATTGGTCTCTTCCGAGTGGACATCGTCGCGCCTTAGTACAACACTCCTGGCAACTCGAGTGGTTTGAGCACAGAGATGTGAGGAACAAAGCAAAGCAAAATTAACTTTGGAAGCGATTGAAATTTTGAGTCGTGCCTTTGAAGGAGCACAGTAGGTATATATGTACAGTATCACGACGAGAGCTGAATGCTTCGTGTGTACGAACTAGAACTTGCAAAGATGATCATGACTATCGTGAAACCTAATATGAAACCTAATATAAGCGAATGAGAACCGTAGCGGTGTTGAGAGTAGGAATCGGAAGAAAATGCTGAGAGATAGGAGAATCGACTAGAGGAAGCGACCGAACTTGGTGCCATCCACCTTGGCGTTGGCCTTGAGCTCGCCGCGCTTGACGATCGAGTAGGCCTCACCAGGCGTGACGTAAGTGGCAGCCTTGGCATTGATCGACTTGACACCCTCAGCCGACTGCTGAGCCTGGAGCTGCTCCGAGGCGGCAGCAACAGTGGTGGTGGTGGCCATGGGAGTCTCGTCGGTGGGAGTGGCGGGACCGGCAAAGTCCTCGTCGTCCGAGGTGACGGGCGAAGGAGGAGAGCCAGCAGGTCGGTTCGACGAGATACCCGTGGCGCGGTTCTCGCGCTCAGCCTTGGCAATCTCGTCCTTGGCAAGTTGGTAACCGCCATCAAGGACACCGACGCGCATCATCGAGAGCAGATTGTGCGCAGCGTTTGAGTGGTCGTACACACCGCCGAGGAAAGCGGTGGTAGCGTCCTTGCCGATCTTGCCGGTCAAGAGGTGGCGACCACCCGGGTGCTCGTCGAGGAACGAAGAGACATCGTGGATGAAACCGTGGACAACAATGAGAGGGCGGGTCTTGGACTCCTCGACGAAATCATCCCAGGAGATGACGGGAAGGTGTGCTGACGACTTGGGCCACTCGAGCTGCTGACCGAGTTCGTGGGCCTTCTGCAGCTGCATCGCAAGACGGCCCTTCTTGACCTCGTTGTCGGGGAAGGTCTTGAGATGCGAAGCGAGGCCGAGCTTGGACATGGCAGTGATGAACCATTTGGTAGGGTCGAACTGGTACCACTGGACAGCGTTGCGGTAGTCCATGGGGAACTGGTGGTGGAAGTTGTGGTAGCCCTCGCCGACAGTGACCAGAGCAGTGAAGAAGTGGTCACGGGGGGTCATCTTGTTGTCGAAGGTGGCCTCGCCGAGGTAGTGGGCAAGCGAATTAACGCAGAACGTCGAGTGGTGGACAAAGACGAGACGAAGCATACCAGCGAAGAAGAAACCTCCGCGCCAGTCATTCCAGCCAAGGCCTGCAACCAATGTAGGGAGACCAAAGCCGAAGAAAAGGAGCATGGGGATGTAGAATTTGTGCTGGAACTTGATCACGGGGTTCTTGCGCAAGTCCGAGATATCAGCAACACCGGGCTTGCGGCGCGGCTTGACGAGCATCCAGCCGAGGTGTGACCAGAAGAGACCAAAGTGGGCTCCGTAGGGGTCGAGGTCGGTGTCTGTGTATCGGTGGTGGGCGCGGTGGCCACGGGACCACCAATGGATAGAGCCCTGTACGGCTCCGGAACCCATGCATGCAAGGTAGTATTGCAGAGGAAGCGAAGCATTGTAGGCACGGTGAGCCCAAAGTCGGTGGTAGCCGGCCGTGATACCGAGACCGGTCATGAAGTAATAGGCAACGGCCCATGCGAATGTGTACTTGTTGAAATTGGTGGTGAAGAGACCATAGATACCGAGGATGGGCGTGACCGTCAGAGCCAGGAAAGACACCCACTGAATTTCGCTGAGGATGTTCTTCAACTGAACAGGGGGCAGGGGTTTCTCGGTGGCGAGCACACGAGAAACGTAGTCATCAGGGATGTTAGCATCGGCGAACTCCTCCTTAGGAGCGACCTGCGCATCCTTGGTAGCGGTCGTGGACCTTTGTTTGAGTTCGGCGACCATGATTGCGACGAATATTGATACTGTGCGAAAGAATGGAAGTCGTGGGGAAGACTAAGGCAGCATGCAGGCAATGAGGGATACTTATATGAAATGCAACTCTGCTCTCAGGGTTGACACCGAAGTAGAAAAAATGGGGCAGCATTGGCGCACTTCTAAGTCCGCGGTGCGCAGTTACATCGCGCACAGTTCACACAGTCTCGTTAGCGCTGCAATCAGACACATTCACTGAGTCGGAAGTTCCGGACCACCGGCTCACAATAGAGGGACGAGCGATAGATTTCATGTATACCAAACGCGAACGAACCCAGCAAGCTTGACGGTAGAGTCGCCAGCGTTGCCACACGCTGCTGTTGAGCCTGAGCCTGCTCAACAGTACACTATTCAAATGTGTGTGTCCAATAACGCGAAGCGAAACTTCTTCCCAGGAGCTCGCGGCGCAGTGACCGCTACCTAGGCGAGACAGAGGAAACTTTGAAGTCTCACTGGCAAAGTGCTTCCCCATTTTGTTGGGGAAATTCTTTGTCCAATTCACATGTCACAAGTGCCTGATCTCCACTTGGCCTGCAAATCTTGAAGAACCAAGTGCAGAGCGACCCGGCAACACCAAATCGCCCATCCCACGTTGCCACAACACGTATCCGGTATGAGTCCGCCGTCTGACAGCATGACCCTGTCTGTTCGATTGTGGCGAGCGATACCATATTTGTCAGTCACACTGTGACTGTTACAGACTTTCCGTCGTTGACGGATGCGGGCACAGATTGCGGATATACCACGTCTCGTACCTTCCCGAGACGATATGCTGATGGTAAGGGTTATTATCCGCCTATCTGTTCCGCCCATCGTATGGAAAATCTAATGCGATATGATCTTGTGCCGCAATCTGTCTAGGTCAGGCTTTCGATGGCTTTCACCCTCAACAGGACGGGTCAAGGTGATTGGCGAGATTTGTCATCGTCATACAGTTGAAGCGACTAGTCCCGCTCAAAACTTCCGTGATGCGGCGGAAATTACCGAAGCCAGGGCTCCGAGGACGCTCACTGAACGCGAGACTTGCATCAATAAGGTCCGACGAATTTCGCGGGCTGTCAGACAGCGGGCCAGGTCACGGCCCAGGCGTGTGCATCTTTCCCCACCAAATTTTCGGTTGATACCATTTGCAAGTCGGAGGTTTAGTCACGCTTACGTAATTTTGCTGATTAGGAAACAGGGGCCAGGTGGCGTAAGCTAGCTGGCTGGGTTTCGCTACTCCAATCTTCCGGCCGAATCAGCCCTGCGAACCAAGCATGCCTCTGGACCAGACCGGATACTCTCACATCCTGGTGATTGCACATGATAGCAAGCAATGCAGGCACGTACGTGATTACTTAGGAAGGGACTCTTGGCCCCGCGTCGGTTGAATGAGATTGCGAGGACTGATTGTACAATGGGACTGAAATGACTTTGGACTTTGGACTTTGAACTATGGAGACTTGGATAAAGTGTGGGAAAACAGGTGCTGGACGCAGAAGAGTTCGGCAAGGTGAGCTCTAGCGAGAGCGGGAATCATGCACAGGTTGAAGTGTGCTTGTGGCATAAGAAACAGAATAGATGCAGACGAGGTGGCAATCGAAAAGCTCGGGGGAGACAGGTTTAGTGACCAGCGGGCTTCTTGATGACCGAGGTGTCGGGAACACCGGGGAGGGGGAAGCTGGTAGCGAAGGCCTCGACGTCCTTGTTGAGCTGCTTGACAGCATCCGACTGGCGGGCGGCGTTCATAAAGTCAACAAGCTTCTTGCCAGAAGTCTTCTGAATATCGAGCGAGATCTGAACGACGCGGTCGAGGAACTCGGCGACCTTCTCCATGTCCTTCTCGCCCATGGATCGCGAGGTAAGGGCACCAGTGCCGATACGCACACCACCGGGCACGAGAGCCGACGTGTCACCGCTAACAGCATTCTTGTTGAGCGTAATGTGAGCAAGATCGCAGATGTTCTCAACCTTGGAGCCGGTGAGGCCAAGAGGACGCAAGTCCCAGAGGATGAGGTGGTTCTCGGAACCGTCAGTCTGGAGCTTGTAGCCTTTGCCAGAGAGAACCTTGGCAATGGCCTGCGAGTTCTTGATAACGGCGGTGGCGTACTCCTTGAAAGCGGGGTCGGCAACCTGCTTGAGCGCGACGGCGATACCGGCGATGGTGTTGTTGTGGGGTCCACCCTGGCAGGCGGGGAAGACAGCAGCGTTGACACGGCCCTCGATCTCGGCGTCACGGTCCTTGCGGAAGAAGATCATACCGGCACGGGGACCACGGAGCGTCTTGTGGGTGGTGGTGGTGACAATGTCACAGTACTCGAAGGGGTTGTTCTGGACCTGGGCAGCAACGAGACCGGAGATGTGAGCAATGTCGGCCATGAGGTAAGCGGACTGGGTCTTGGCGATCTCGGCAAGCTTGGCGTAGTCCCAGTCACGAGGGTAAGCGGAACCACCGCAAATGACCATGCGGGGCTTGAAGAGGTCGGCATTCTTCTTGAGTTCGTCATAGTTGATGTAGCCGGTGGCGGGGTCAACGTTGTAGGGGAACGACTGGAAGTAGATGGACGAAGCCGAGATCTTCTTTTTGGCAGTGTAGTAGCCGTGGGTGAGGTGACCACCCGAGGGCAGGCCAAGACCCATGATACGGTCCTGCGGCTGGAGGAGAGCGGTGAAGGTGGCAAAGTTAGCGGTGGAGCCAGAGTAAGGCTGGACGTTGACGCCCCAGACCTTGGGATCGAGGTTGAAAGCCTTGAGGGCACGCTGCTGGCAGAGCACCTCAAGCTGGTCGATGAACTCGTTACCACCGTAGTATCGGGCGCCGGGGAGACCCTCCGAGTACTTGTTGGTGAGGATCGAGCCGTTGGCCTCCATGGTGGCGAGCGAGGTCAAGTTCTCGGAGGCGATGAGCTCGAGACCCGAAAATTGACGGTAGGTCTCATTCTCGATGATCTGCTGAACCTCGGGATCAGCCTCGGCGAGAGGCTGGTAGAGGACCTTGTTGAAATCGGTGGGGACGGCGACAGACATCCTGGAAGCAGATGTGGCAAAGGTGCGGGGGATGATGGAGGAGGAAGCACGAGCTCGAACGGCAAGGAGAGAAGAGTTCCTGAGGAAGTTTTGAGCAAGTCTTGCGCAAGGACGACGGGCAGCCATGAATGACAACTGGAGGATAGTGGTGGTAACAAGGTGGAAAGTCCGAGCTGTTCGAGATGTTGAAGAGTGCGAGCGAGTCTGGTTGGTGCGCTGTGATGGGGTAGATTTTTTTCGCCTTGCTGCAAAGAAGCAAATTCGAGTCAGTTGCAGAAAGGTATTGTAGTCGGTGGTATATTTTTTTTACTCTCTGTGCGCTTTGGAAGAAAGGGTGTTCGCGAGAAGTTATGCGAGGAAAAGAGCGAAGAAATTTGACACCAGTAAGGACGGGTCAGCCCAAGAACGAGAAAATTTGGGTTTGGAGGGCAATCTACACTGCTGATCTGGCTGATCGCAGACGCGAATGTGTGGCGAACGAATTAGAGCGCGGGAAGGGCCCAACCGTGCACTGCAAGCTTAGTCGAGCCAACTGCAGACCCTGGAATTCCTGGCTCTCCTGTGTGAAACGAGGCCGTCGTGTTCAGCAAATGAGAGGGGGCTTACCCCGCTAGCAGAACGTGCTTCTGACGCAGTGGCTGGCACGAGCAGAGCAGCCCGCAGCGTCCTTTATCGTGAACCATTTCCGACTGGCTCTTGCAGAGAAGCGGCCTGCCCGGATGTGCTGGGTTGACCGTTGCTGTTCGATTCCATGAAGTCGCCCAATCGCATTCCTCCTTGCAGTGCCAGAACTCGCTTTCCGAATGAACACTGAATGAACTTACAGCGACGATGAGTGAGGACCTTGCAAGTCACGGGCGATGCCTAGATGATGAGCGAGAGAATGACAGCAAGAAGAGCGGGACGTGTCAAAGGCAAACATATTGTCCTAGCTGCTATTTGTAGCCTTGTGGATCAGGGTAGGAATAAGCGCCCGTCAAAGCCATGGCGCGGACCGAGATAGCGCGCAATCTATGGCGCCTCTCGAGACCTTCCATATACGGCAGCTCGATTTCCTATAAACGGCAGGGGTGATTGATCATGTGGCTTCCAAGACTTGGCCGAGATACACGGATGAACCAGAGCTCATGCGGAGCCGTGACAGCCGCTTTGCTTTCCTCACGAAGCCCGGAAATTGGGCCCATCTAGTCGTCCACTTCTTTCGCTTGCTAAGTTGACCCACGGCTTCATGGCAGAAAAGGGTGACGACAGGTCTGCACTATCAAAGGGTCTCCTTTCAGGGCAAGGGAAACGCGGTGGGCGAACAGCGATTCAAGGTTATCAATCTACACAGGAGGGACAGGAATTATAGAGTGGCTCTGTCCTATCAAACCCGTAGCTTCCCGCAAATAAAAGGACAATTATGAGTGACTATTATGGTCTAACAGTTAGCCTCACTGTCTCCCGATAAGATCAAGATCAGAAGAGAATCTCGATCTCTAGAAATTTCGCGTTCCGCCGTTCGTTGTGACCTTCAGAAACGTCACAGCGCGCCTCTAGCCAGTCATACGCGATGACGGATTCGTTCTAGCACGCCAGGTCGGGCGGCCTGGTCAGAAAAGGATCAGTACGACCCCGTTCTCTGCCACCCATTTAGGAGCTCCTGACGTCCGATGCACGACGCTACGAGCCTTGGGTTGAACAATAAAATCTAGTCTTTAGCTTCAACAGGCTGTTGCGTGGTGGGTGGTGATCCATGCATCTGAGTGTTGCTGCACTAGGGCATACGAACCCTCGGAGAGAAAAGAGTTGACATTGCATAAAGTCTCCAAACACGCTCCCACTTTGAAATGTGACTTACGTGACGCAGACTGGAATCCCAACTGCGTTCCGCGGGTGATGAGTGAAAGTTTTGCCGTGAAGTTAGGAAAAAGAAATTGCTCCACGGAACGGCATTTCCGGTGCAGCATGGCATTCGAGCAGACAGGCGCAGCGCCTTGGAACCAAAATTGACTGGCACACGCATGTCATTCAATTGGTAGAGCTTCCATCATCGGCAAAGCCGTGGACAGGCAGCTTTCTTGGCATCGACCCTGAGCCCGGCTGACGATGCAGTCGCTTCCACGCTGAGAGAGACGTTTTGGCTTCATTCCCACCATCACTACCACCTTGCTTTTGCACACAGTGACGATCCAGGATCAATTCAAACCAGCATGCAGCGATAAAGAGGCAAAAGCATCGCTGTCAGCATTCACTCACGCTGCGCCTCGTCGCGCCCTCTGGCTTATCACAGCTCCGTACGGCGGCATTGTGAACCTCAAAAACGATGCCGACCTCGCCTCCTCCTTTGACAAGGTCCAGGACGGACCACCCCTCTTCTCCGTCCGCCCGCAAACTCAGCCTAGACATACTCGCACACGATGCTGTCGTACCGCCTGCAGCAGTCGAGTTTGAAGGGCCAGCTGCAGCGGCGGCGGCTGCTAGCTCCTCCTCGGCGCGCAAAGGCCAGACCAACCGAACCCGCACACGCTCCGTCTCGTCTAATGCCGTTCCCGTATCGCAACTGACTCGATCCGTGCTGCCCTCTCTGCGCGTAGCGCTTGACGACGCTCTCGATCGCGGACCGGGTACGCCAGATTACACACTTTCTGCTAGCGCCCCAGTCTGGCGGAGAGCAGATGTCGGGCGAGATCGAATTATGGCCAGTCTCGGGCAAGGTCTGCAGCTCATCTCAGAAGCGGAAAGGTCGCCAGGTCCCTCTAACCATAGCACGGCGGCCCGACCTCGATCCGATAGCGATGCTTCCGGTTCGTCGGAATCGTCTGATTCCCACAAGAAGAAGTCGACACCTTCCTCGGCGTTCAGCAGGCCACGTCTTTCAACATTGCGGTCCTTCCTATCGTCCTTCACTGCGAACAACTCTGCCACCAACTCTGGAACTACGCCAAACACGCCCTCGAACGAAGGCGCTGAGCTTCCCATGCGGCCGCACGCGCTCGTCATGCCCTCGGCTCGACCAGCCGCGCCCAACGGCCTGATGGGCCTGAACGACGACAGTCCACCTCTCACGCCGATCAGCGATCCCGATGAGCAGAGTGAATACCAGCAGTATGTCAACGCTTTCCGCCAGCAGTTTGTACCCAAGCATGTAATCAGGAGTCACGGACCGCCCAAGCATCAGTGGAGTGCCGCACAAGCAAATGCCGATGCAGCTCAAGCGGATTTGGACTACCATAATCGTCTCACTCCTCCAGGATCGTCGCAATGGCCTTTTACTCCGCCTCTTACCAATTCCGACGCTACGTCCTCCACAGCCAGCTCGAGAGCTTTTTCGCCTCCTACACGGCCCGAGTCGACGATGACATCCTCCAGCATGAATCAAGGCATTCTTCCCTCGCATCTCGTCTCTGGTGCAGCACCGGCAAGCCGCTCCGCTACGCCGACATCGTCCACCACCACTTCGGTGTCCGATCAACCGTCACGCGCATACAACATGTTTGACGTCGACACGTACCGCATCGAGAGCGCCGGCAAGACGCTCCTGGCGCTCCTCCCGCGCATTCAAGTCAACCTCAGTTCGATGCGTCTGTCGATGCCCAATCTGCGGCCGTTCTTGCCGCGTCTGGTGTTTCTCTTTGCCATTTTTGCCGCTTCGACGTGCTGCATCGTGTTTATGCTCTCGACGCTGCCGCTTACGCTACCGAAGCATATCACTAGCCTCACGCTCGCCGAAATCAAGGAGATTGCGATGAGTCTCAAGCTCTATTCGCAGAGCAGCAGCAAGGCGTTTGTTCACACGCTGGTGGTGTTGGGCACGTTTTTCACGTGGAAGCAGTCGTTTACGGTGCCGGGCAGCTTGATTATGAACGTGGTTTTCGGTGCGATGTATGGCACGTATTCGGGGACGCTGTACACGTCGGTGTTGACGTCGGTGGGCGGAGTGTTTTGTTATTTGCTTTCGGCGCCGTTGGCACCGCTGATTACGTCGTTGCCGGGATTGGCCAAGCCGTTGGATGCGATGCGAAGAGCTTTGTCCCCTGGGAGGGCCAGGGCCTCGGGGAGAAGCGTCATGATCTCCAATACCAATGGTGGGTCGAATGGCAACGTCTGGTCATATCTGTTGGTCCTTCGCGTTCTACCCATCGTACCCTATGGTCTCATGAATATCGCCTGCGGTGTTCTCGGTGTACCGCTGGCACCATATGCCGCAACCTTGGCGGTCGGCTCAATCCCGTGGAACTTTGTCACCTGTCAAGTCGGAGATCTGCTGCAAGAGATCGTCGAAGCGCTCCCCGTCGACGATGGGATCACCGTCTCTGGACTCAAAGACAAAGCCAAGAGCAGCGCTGGTGGTGGCATGCGTGCCATCGTCGACCGGATCTGGAACCGCGAGATGGTGGTCAAGCTGGTTCTTCTCAGCATGGCAAGTCTGCTGCCGATGGTGTTGAGCAGGTATCTGAAGCATAAGCGTCAACAGCAGGCCGAGGCGGAGGGATACCAGCCGCTGGAGGGAGCCGAAGAGGATGAGGAATCGGATCGAACGGGTTCGAGGCGGAGCTCGATACTCAGGACCGGTGATGTGGGGAAGAGGTTGCCGACGCAGACGGTCGAACTGGATGATATGGCCGGGTCACAATTTGGAGCGGAAGCGAGCGTTGTTAGGAACAACAGCATCAGAAACGCTTGGTTGTAGAAGATGGGTCGTCGGTGTAGACACCTGGCCGCACGTTGTCATCAGCATGAAGCACGCATTTCAAACCTCACGCACTTGCATCGCACACACATGACGTCGCACATTGCACGATCCAAGCATTTGCATGCATGCATGATCTTACCTTCCATTGTCTAGATTGTCCGTCGATCCTATGAAGAGCACATGACTGTAGAATTGAGACCCGAGCGTTGTTGGTATGCAGTCCATTCTGAACAGCCCCAAGCTGTCCATCAGCAATGACTAATTTCAAGGGCTGACCCAGTTCTTGACCGCCTCTTCGACGATTGGTCGTACCACCTTGCGACCTGCACTCTTGTTGCCGTGCGTCCAGACCATTTGACGGCCATTCAGACCGTCGCTGTGCTTCATTTTGGCATGTGGTTTTAGATCAAAGTGCTCGGCCAGGGCAGCGCTGATGATTTTGAACAGACTATCGGCCTGGTCTGGGTTGATGCGATGGTCTGCTCTGACTGTGAGGACGATCTCTCGCACTTTGCTACCGTGTTTGTCCTTGTACTTGTTCAAGCAGAGACTGACATCGGCGTGGATTTCGGCGGTCCAGCGACGTTCGACTTTGAACCACGATTTGATGGTTTGCTTCGGCGTGCGCAAGATCTGGTCGTCGAGCGAGACGGGGGTGGAGGCGAAGCCGAGGTGGATATCGGGCGTGGAGGGGTCGATAGTTTGCACCACATCGCCTTTCCAGTCGCGACGCAAGAGGTCGCGGACGGAGAGGTGAGAGAGATCGCGTTTGGCTTGACCCAATTCTTTGTCAAGACGATCCATGACTTCGGGCAGACTTTCGTTGTGCCAATTGCTGCGTGCGAGAACCCTTTTAGAGACTTGTGCATCTGTCGTGCTAGACTTCTTGGGGTTCAATCCGTCTGAATCGATCGCAATCGCATCCAGAATCAGCTCGAGCAACTCATGCGGCATATGGTACTCTCCTGGACCCTTTGGTGGCTTCGGAATCGCTTCTAGCTCGTCCAGCATCTGCCGAGCGACGAGCGTTGTACAGCTCGCCACCTGTTCAAAAATTCTGGGCTTGGCATGTGGCGCAGCGCCGCGGTCCGAATGATGGTCGATGATACCCAGAACTTTGGCACCATTCCATACGCTCAGCGGCAGGGGATGGTCGACCAGCACAATGCCTCTGATATTCTGTGCAATCTCCTTCGGGTGGGCGGGCAACTCATCGATGGTGAGCAGATCGCGATGGCCCGAGCTCATCTTGGAGTTGCTGAGCGCGACTTTGTTCTCAGGTCGCAGATCGAGAGCATCGAGGGGTGTTTGGAGGAGCGCGATCGCCTTTCGCGGGTGTGGAAGGTGAAGCGTCGAATGCGAAAGGTGGTAGGCCCAGGCTAGTGCGGCAGTCATAGAGTCCAGATCTCCGCCTTCGTTGCCCTGAACAAGCGTCCACTCGTGCCCTTTGCCCTTGACCCAGTCGTTTAGAAAGGCGAGCTTGGTCGCTTTCGACCATTCGGAGAAATGTCCGACGCCTTCTTCGTTTGTCCAGTAGTCAACAGGTCGGGCTTGTCCAGATGCAAAGGTGGTCGAGGTTGCATTGTAGGCTGTCGAAGCTTGCAAGGTACCTGCTTCTCGATATTGATCGTCCACGAGGAAGACGGCTTGATCGAGTGTGTCCTGCAGTGCAAAGACTGCCTCGTTGGTCTTTGGTACAACCCGGCCGTGCACCAACGCTGCAGCAAGGCTTAGAAATAGCGCCGCCGCGCTGGCTCTGTTCTTCGTCAACGACACCATCCCGACGCTCTAGGGAAGACTGATGGAGGAGGACATGAACGATTGCTGCGTCGACGGTTCTCGGAAGGGGAGGTGTGCATTCCGCATTCGCTCGGCGTGCATGCGTGCGCACTCGCTGACCTTGAATTTCGCATCTTATTACTCCTGGATATTTCTTTGACTCGTCTAGTGCCGGTGCAAGTGGAGGGAACCGGCTTTGCTTGGAGAGCTTTAAAGTTTCTGCCGAGCTCCAGCAATAGACGCCAAATGACGCTTACGATCCGAGGCCGTTGAGTCAAAGCCTTCGTCTCTGGTCATTCTGCAAAGATTGTTCTTGCTCTCTTCAAGACTGTCGGCACACAGAGACACGCTGCGATCACAATTCCGATAAGAAATTGGGTTGACGTTGTGCAATGCTAATACGGGAAGAGTGTGATTCGTAAAAAGCTTGCATGCTTCAATGAGGTGGAACGTTAGTGGCTGTCGATACCTAGGTCCCGTCACGCCGTATCATGACTACCAGCCCCAAGTCCCGGCTCCTACATTAATGCGGCGCACATTCGATCAGAGAAGCATCGCATCAAGGCAAGTTTTCGTCAGTGGTCGGTCAACCTATAGTCAGCAGAGTGAGGGAGAAAGGGGACGGCGGTGTCAAGAGGGTGGGCCGGTCGAGTAGGGTGCAAAGTTGGTCCTTGGAGGCATGAACCAGCCGTTTGGCGGTGCTTGAGGATGACCAGACCCAGGCATGGGTGGCATCGGTCCCATGTGGAACGGATGTGGCCCTGATCCTCCCGAAGGCATCATACCGCCTTGCATCATGTGCGGCGGGGGAGGCGGGAAAGCAAAAGGTGGGTTTGGATGAAATCCGCCCATTGGACCATCGTAGCCTTGGTTTGATCGAGGCTGCGATCCCTCGTTGGGCCCAGCTCGGTATGCAGGTGACAATCCGCCGGTCAGGATCGACAGCAAATCGTTCTTGGGCGTCGCTTGTGCCAATGGCGACTGCGAATACGACTGCGAGCCAGGCGCACCAGAAGGTGACGATGGTTGCAGCATGCGTAGAAGCGCATCTGCCTGAGGAGCATTTGCAGCAGGTGCACCCTGGTAACTACCACCCTGCACAGGCACTTGGCTGCTGCCATCGAAAGAGCCAAGGCTGCCCTGCGACAGACTTCGGTCGTGGCTCAGCATCTGCAATAGCTTCTGAGCCTGTCCCGACTTGTGAGGTATAGGCGCTGGCAGAGGTGACTGACTTCGAGATGGGTCGTTGAGCATGTTCAGCAGCGGGTTGGCGTTGGGAGCTGGAGGCGCAGGGGTGCCGTCGACGCTGGGTGCGGGTCGATTGAGCGATGCCAGAAGGACAGCGGCGCGGTCTTGCACCTCGCCTGGGTTCCCACCCGCAAGGCCTTGCGGCGCTGCCTGCGAGTTCATGAGCAGCGAGAGGAGCTGTTGACCACGTTCGTCGCCACTGGCTTGGATCATTTTGGCTCCGACACCTGGGAACATCTGGTCAAGAGCACTCGTTGCGGCTGCTTGGCCATTAACCGCACTTGGCACGGCTGCGCGAGCAGGTTCAGGCGTCGGCGACGACAGGCCAAGCAACGCCTTGAGCTTGTCGCTCGTAGGTGGAGCTGGCAGTGGCTCCGCTTTGCTTTGCGCTGCCTTGTTCTCGCCAGAGAAGGACGGGAAGAGCGAGGTTGTGTCGACAAAGGATGGTACCGCTGCTGCGGCTGCCGTCGCCGACTTGGCCGACGAAGGCACCGGTGAGAACGAAGTGGCCTGTTCAATGACGGGTCCAGACTTGACTGCCGGACGATTTGGGTGCGTTGCCTTGTTGGTGTGGATCCACTGCTTCAAGCGTCCGATGAAGGGCGAGATGAGGTAAAACTTGCCGCCCATGCCAGCAGGCGGATCCTTTGACTTTTTCCACGTGGGAAGGTCGCTCAGCTTGAACCAAGCGATCCTGGAGATCTCTTTGCGCGTCAAAGTTTCGAACTTGGTGTTCTCCTTGACGCCGGGCACGATGTACAGGCGCAGACGCTGTTCTCGCATGGTGAGGTCCAAGTAGTCTTTGCTGTCTTCAGGCAGTAGCGAGCTGCAGTCGTAACCGGTCTCTTCCAGCACCTCGCGGATGGCACAGTCGCGCTCCGGCTCGTTCTGGTTGATCTTGCCTTTGGGAAAACCCCATGCCGCCGAAGACTTCCATCCTTTGACCAAAAGACACTTGTTCCAGTCTTCGGCGAGCAGAATGGCACCGCAGACAGGTACGCGCGTCTTGTACTTGAGGAATTCGTCAAAGGCAGCCTCGAGATCCTGCTGCCCGCTACCGCCGGTGATGTAGCGCTGGATAAGCGGGACGACCATCGATGCGGTGTGTAGCAGGTACGAGGAGAAGCGTCGCAAGCCCAGAGACGGCAATGCTGAGTTGAGGGGACGCAGAAAGTCTTCGTAGAACCAATGGGCTTGCTCGACTTGAAAACAAATGCGCTCAATGGATGACAATTCATCGGAAGGCAAGTTGACGATGAAGCGGCTGCTAAGGTCCTCCAACGTTTCAGCAAAAGTGAGGCCTTTGTAGGCGGAGAGAGGATCGCGCTCCAATGCGCTCGTGCTTGCTTCGGCTGGGGCTGCAGACGATAACAAGGACGCGGTGAAGCTTGAGTCAGCATCTTCGTTAGCATCCTTCGGGTCGACAAAAGCAGAATATCAAATGTGAAGAGCTCGAACCGGACGAAAGGTCCAAACGGCAAGATTGCATTGCGTAGATTCGCCGCAGCGTGAAAAGAAGGTTGCAGAGGGAGAAAGACTTGAAAGCACTTGCCTGTGCTTACCCTTTATGCTGGTCCAATGAGGCCAGATTGTGAATGACTCGTGCGTGGAGCGTTTGATCTACGCTGCGTCTACGCCGATGTGGCCATGCCTTGTCGACATTTGGGAAAGGGGAAGGGAACATGGGAATGGGGTCTCGAGTTCGAAGCCGTTCGAGAGAACATGACTTACCTCCTTTGAAGCCTCGGTCGCCGCCAGTGATCTCGGGTGTAATCCATGAGCCGTCTGTTGAAATGCAGAGATAAAGGATCAGTAAGTGATTGGCGGTCAGGTTGCTGATACGGTTCCAGCCACGTACAAAAGTCGCCTTCTTGAGCTTTGACTTCGTCGTCGTCGACCATGCACTTCCAGTGTCCGAGGCGTTCCGCATCGGTTTGGCTGGAAGCGTAGAAGCACAGATAGTCCTTGATGGACGAGAAGCCGGGGGTTGGTTGAGGATAAGACCAGATGCGACCGGTGACGACAGGGCCTTGATCCTTGCTGAACTGGAGATCGTGGTAGGCGGCCATACCCTTCCACTCGCACATGGTGCGTCTCGCCTTGGAGGGTTTGATCAAGTCCATCTTGACACTGTTGGGTGGAAAGTAGTAGGTAGGAGGATGAGAGGTCTCGAGCACACGATAACCGTGCGTGGTCTCGGCGATGACAAGCTCTTGCTTGGTGGGTGTGACCCAGATGACTCTGAGCCTTGCTGAGGTAGGCTGGAGAGCAGGTGGCCTAGGGTAGTTCCAGACATTTTCCTTTGGCCGCGGAGGCATGTTGAGCAAGGAGATCTTGTGCTGAGGATCGCGCACTCGGTGAACACAATAGCGCTTGGTGGTGATGAGAAATGGAGTGACACAGTTGGGATTCTGTGCAACACGATGTGAGCTCATTGGCGCGCGCGGTCGCTCGAGCGCCAAGTGGAGTTGAGACGTGCACCATTTGAATCTGGACTTCTGATACCCGATCCGTACCCGATTCAGGACGTTATTCAACGCTTTCTCAGATGTCACGGGTCTTTGTATCATGAATAGTACCGAGAGCTTCATCGTGCTGATCAAGTCGATCACAAACGAGTGCAAGGACAATCCATGGGTGCAGCTCGTTCGAGCATTCACAGGGTGTTCAGCAAAGAGGATAGGGAGACAGAATCGACTTATTGCAACGAACCATGCAGGATGAGACACGACTGGGACAAGACATAGGGAAGAGAACGACCAACAAGAGACTGCTGAAGCACATGGCATGAGAAATGTCGAGCCTACCATGACGAAAGCCTGAAACGGCAACTAGAGGCACGCGGTGATATCGAGAGATCAGCATCCTGAAGACGACCGACAAGATCATCCAGGGAGACCAAGCATTGCTAAACAGACGAGCGGGTGATTCGAGGGTTGCTATGAACATGTGGTGGGGGGAAGGATCTGCGCTCAACTTTGAAAGGAGCGACGGATCAGAGCCAACTTTTCATGAAAGGGCTCCCCGGCAGAGAGATGAGACCGATTAAGGCTCCTCCTCCCACTCGGGCGAACGCTTGACCTGGGTGGCCATGACGGATCGCTTCGAGGGGGTCTTGAACGCAGGGCCGTTCGAGATCGAGGGGTAGTATCGGCAGTTGGAGCTCTTACCGGCAGGCTGAGCAGCAGGCGTGGGCTTGACACCCTGGTACCAGGTGGAACCCGAGTAGACACCAGGCCACTGACCCTCGATACCGTCGCACTGCTCGAAGACGCCTCGGTCGTAGTTGGCGGGCTCGTTCCACATGCAACCCATGACATCGTAAATGTGAGGGCACCACTCCTTGGCCCAAGGACCAGAACGGCAGGCACGGAAGCAGTACTCGGTGGCCGACATGAAGTTCTGCCATTCAGGAAGCTGCTCCCAGTTGCCAGTGTAGGCACGGGTGAAGACCTGGCCGCCGACGGGGTTGCCAGAGCCGGTGGCACCGTGGGGGTCGAGCTCACCACCCTCATCACCTGCGCGAATGTGGATCTTGGTGAAGTC
This sequence comes from Mycosarcoma mackinlayi, assembly GCA_928852645.1. Lineage (NCBI taxonomy): Eukaryota > Fungi > Basidiomycota > Ustilaginomycetes > Ustilaginales > Mycosarcoma > Mycosarcoma mackinlayi. Next base: position 1,374,137 of record CAKMXS010000005.1, on the reverse strand, counting down.
ACCAGTACCGGTGATCTGAACGAACGAGGGCGTCTTGAGGAAGTGGGCGCCGTGAATGGTGCCGTCGGGGATCAAACGGGTACCGTAACCGGACTTCATACAGTAGGCAACCATGATGGCCTCGTCGTCACCAACGGTCTCGGAACCGCTGGTCTTGGGGGGACCCCAAAGACAGAAGTCCTTGACCGAGTTGATGAAGACGTTCTGGCACTTGGCCTTGGGGTTAGTGGCACCGTAGCGGCTTTGGCAGTCGTTGTAGCCGGTCTGACCGCCATTGGCATCAGTCTTGGCGGGCATGTGAGCAGGGTCGTACGCGGCGGTGACGCCGAGGACACCGGCGACAAGGGCGACGAAAACAGATTTGGCGAACATGGCTGAAAAGAACAGGCGATCTGATGGATGGGGAGGGGATATCAAAAGAATGTATATAGTCTCGAACGTCGAGGAGGATCCGAGCAAGTGAAGCTGGAAAGCGAGACTGTTGGTAGGAGAGGAGGGAGAAGGGGAGATTTGGTAGTGGAGATGGGGACTTGAAGAAGGGGGATGGTAATGGTGGGGAACGATGGAAGAGGAAGGTCGTGTTGGCTTTGTAGTGGATGAGGGAGGTCCCTAAGTACAGAGAGGGCCGTTTGAAGAGACGGAGCGCAGCGCACAGCGAGACGGGTTGCTTGCTGCTTGAGACGGGACCAAACAAGCAGCGGGATGATCCAGCTAGGAGCAAGAGGCTCATGTGACAAGAATAAAGGGGGTCACAGTGGCGATGCGCATTCGAGTACAAAGGCACAATGTGGCAGCCTGAGGATGTCTTGGGCGGAAAAATAAGAAAAGAGGGTGTGGGTGTAGAGGTCCAACTGCAAGCGAGGCAGCAAGGGCAGCCAGCTCAAGTGCGGCGGGCGAACAACCCACGGGACGGGCAAGCGGAAGCGACACGACTGTCAGCGCATCTGGACGTAGACCACAACAAAGTTCACAACAACAATGCGTCCAAAAAGGAAGAAAACAACAGCCGGCGGAGTTCCAACCATGCATTGCAGATCAGCATCGACCCATCCACCCTTGCCCACGCAAGTGGCAGGTGATCTTCCAGCAGACGGCGGGCGACGTGGTTCCGCCGTCAAAATAGGACCTGCAAGAGGTCAAGCGTCTAAGCGAGGTGCAGCGCAGGCGGCCAGTTCCCGACCAGAGCTTGAGTCCAAGCAAGGGTGCAAAGCAAAAAGGAGTGCCAAGGGCCGTGTGGCTGGCCGAGATGCGCAAAATTGACTTGTCAAGTGCATGCCTGCAGCTTGGTGCTGTCTGGCTGTCTAACTTGCTGCGTTAAAGACGGGAAAAAAGGGGATCGAGATTGGTGCAAATTGTTTGAGAAGGGGGAGGGAGTGCAGCAGCGTGCATCCTCTGGAATTCCGCTGAAAAGGCATGCTAGACGCGAGCAGAGAACCAAAACAAAACACCCGCTCCGCACAAAATGCTTCGAGCATTTCTCGGCGAGGCTTTTCTTTCGAAGAAAGCCTGCAGATGTAACTGCGAACCTGATGCTCGTTTGCGTGTGTGTGTGTGTGTGTGTGTGTGAGTGTATGTGTGTTGACTCTTGCTCCTGCTGCTCCTGGCCACCAATGACCGGTGCAAATCTTGTCGGAACGTTCTTCTCTGTCCCTCAACCGTGCTTTCTGCCACATGATTGTCGGCGCAATCTGGCGGTAGAAACTGTGGTGGGGCATGCTCTGGTTGGAGCTACAGGCGCCGTTGAGCGTGAGCAACATCAAATGTCAGAACAAGGCGTCTCCGCTCTCTTCGTCTGGCATTCCTGGCATTCCGGTACTTGCCGTCGGTTGGACGCGACTTGTTGACTTGCTCGTAAAAACCGATTCACGGTATTTACCACTGCGGGCCTCGGTCAACTTCAAGCTGAGCTAGATGCGATGCAGCTCGGGTGATCTCTTCTTTTTGGCAACTGCGTAACTGTAGAGTCAGCGTCTCTGAACTTTGTCACATCGGTCTTCTCCATCACTATGCACCGGCCGGCCCTGCCAGAAGATCAGGCAGTGTGCTTGCATCTCTTCGTACGTTGTATCCTGTACAAAAGGAGTGGGGGTTGACTGTGAAATTAGAGGTTCAACCGAAAATTTGTGATTTCGAGGGGGAACAATCCCAATTGCATGGGATGTGATCTGACAGCTCACAACGTCGATCATTTCGCTTAGCGAACTTCAAAGGAAGGCGCACACAACATTTCTCTGGGACGTTCTTTGTGCCGGCGGTATTCTTGTGCCCTCTGATGGGTTGGCACGAGATGGAAGTAGTCCGTTTTACAGTACTCGGCGAGCACCCTAGCAAGATCGACCGCGACTTCTTCCTGAGAACCTTTGGGGCCGACGTTGTTGGTGTCCACTTAGATTGCAGCGTGATTCTGACCCTATCGTTCGATGCGAAGTAGTGTCAAGGAGTCGGAGGCTCCTCATGTAGGCTCCAGCTTGCTGGCGTTGCTAGATTCGGACAATAGAGTCTGCGGGCCACACAGCTGTGGAACTGTGGGTTGTGGCTGTATCAGTCGTGTTCTAACCTAGGTCGTGCCTCGTGCTGGCAGGCATAGAACAACAAGACCCGCCCTGTCTAATCGCCGTGCTGCAGCTTCGCGTCTGCGCATGACTCGGCTCGAGCTCTTATGTCACGTTCGTGGCATCTACATATACTGTACGGCGGCCTTGTGGGGTTGCCCTTACTGTTTGGTGCACCTAAAAGGGAGGGTTGGCCAATGGCAGAAGGGGCGAGCCACCATCGCCATCTTGTTCCCGATCTCTTGTGCCGATGTAGGTTCGATTCGAGCGCAGACAGGGTCCTTTTCGTGCCACGATTTCGCGTATCTTTTCGACTGGCATATTGTTCTTTCTTTCTCTTTTCCTTCCTGTCTAAGGTGTGAAAGTCGATACGGCCACCTCGTCCATATTGCATCTGATCCGAAGACGATCTAACATGTCACGTATCTTCAAAGCACGCCATCGTGCCCACCGCTCTACTTGGCCCACCCACGTCGTTGGCATGTCAAACAGAGTGCTACGGTCTCTCGGGCTCGATGGCTGCATTCGAGCATTCGTTTGGAAAGCAAGCGCCGCCGCAGCACCAGTAGTCAGTAGTAGGGATGTACCCTTCCTTTGAAAGTCGCCACTTCACGCTTCTGCGGCTAATTGATCGGCACTGCCAAGGCTAGAAAGGGCTACCAGCTCAGCTCTCACACAGACGCGGCTGTGACGGTCAGACGTGGTTGGGTAAAGTCCGACACGTTGCTGCTGCAGCATTTTTTTTTTGCATCGAAGAGCGGCTGCGGCTGCGATATTTTAGCTCGCTACAACACGTATAGAAAGACCCTTCGAAAACGGTTTCCGTAGTGGAGCAGCAAGCACAGAGCGTTCCGAAATTTTGGGCGGAATGTCGAACCCTCCCTGGCCAATAGCCGGTCCTGACGGATCCTACGCACAGCAGCATCCGAGCAGCAGGAAGAAGTCTGCAACAAAAGATTCAATATTGCGTGATTCGGTCTCGAAAAGTTAATGAACACGACGGCGGGATGCTGCATACAGCACAAAGTTGCAGAGGATGTCAGCAACAGCAGCCACAAGTCAGTGCGTTGCTTTCCATCCTGGATTCGACTGATAGCACCTCTCCTCCGGACTACCACTACTCCATCCCGCTGCTCCTTCGCTCTACAGGCTTCGTCGGTCAAAATGACGATCTCAAGCTCCAACGGCGTCTCTAATGGCAACGGCCATGCCGCCGGTGCTGACGCATATTCCACCGGCTTTTCCACCAAAGCGATCCACGTTGGCTCGGAACCCAACGCAGCTACCGGCGCCGTCATCCCACCCATCAGCTTGAGCTCCACGTTTGCTCAAGACGGTATCGGCAATCACAAGGGCTACGAGTACTCGCGATCCGGGAACCCCAACCGCGACTCGTTCGAGCGCGCGCTCGCTGCTCTCGAAGGTGGCAGCCGTGGTCTCGCCTTCTCCAGCGGCTCTGCCGTCACTGCAACTGTGCTCAACTCGATGCCGTCTGGCTCGCACATTGTCAGCGTCAACGATGTTTACGGAGGCACCTACCGCTATTTTACCAAGGTCGCCACTGTCTCGCAAGGCATTCAGACCAGCTTTGTCGAGATGGACGGGCCCGAGGCCGAGGTGAGCGAGCGCGTCAACGCTGCTATTCGAAACGAGACGTCGCTCGTCTGGATTGAAACCCCCACCAATCCTACCCTTCGCGTCATCGACATCCCGCTCATTGTCAAGCTGGTACGAAACCACCCCAACGCAAGCAAAGACATTAAGATTGTTGTCGATAACACATTCATGAGCCCGTGGTTCCAGAACCCTTTGGCACACGGCGCCGACCTCGTGATGCACAGTGTTACCAAGTACCTCAACGGACATAGCGATGTCGTCATGGGCGCGGCTGTGACCAACGACGAGGCATGGGCGGATCGCCTTGCGTTCTTGCAAAACAGTATCGGTGCCATTCCATCTCCATTCGACTGCTGGCTTGCGCTGCGAGGTCTCAAGACGCTGGCGCTGCGCATGAAGGCGCACGGAGAGTCGGCACTGGCCATCGCACAGTTCCTAGAATCGCACCCAGCCGTCGAGACCGTCATCTACCCTGGTCTCCCTTCGCATCCCGGCCACGAGGTGGCGAGACGACAAGTCTCGAAACGTGCTGCTGCCGCGGGTCCCACCGGCTCCAACGGCGCATTTGCCTATGGCGGCATGATCTCGTTCCGCATCAAGTCGGATCCCGCGGACGACGGACCCGCCGACAAGCTGCTTTCCAACTTGAACGTATTCACACTCGCCGAGTCGCTAGGTGGCGTCGAGAGCTTGATCGAGCTGCCCTCCAAGATGACCCACGGCTCGGTAGCACTCGAGGACAGAATCAAGATCGGAATCGGCCACAACCTCATCCGTGTCAGCGTCGGTATCGAGGAGACTGCCGACCTCATCAGGGATCTCGAGCGCGGTATCAAGGCTGCTGGTCTCTGAATGGTCTGACAAGGGACTCGGTCGCCGTGTTCGCTTTGGTGTCCCTCGAAGGTGTTTCATAGAGCGTTCAATAGATGCACTTGTTTTGGCTGCATACGCCTTGGATAGATTCGCAGTGCCTCTCAAGACCTATGCTCGATGGCCTGCTCGTCCTGCCTTTCTTTTCTTCTCATCGCTGCCGCGCTGTACTCTACGCTCTAATACGCAGACACGGGCTTTTCATATCATACTGCTGCCTAACGGTCGAGAGAGGAATCTCAGTATCTGTGCGCTCCGTGCATGTGTCAAGACGGGCAGTCCGCAGCTCGACACTGGATTGCTGTCAAGAGACATAGCTGTGCTCAGTATGAGATTCTGACAGCTGCACAAGCGTCGGAGATGCGCAAATTTCCTAATCGCGCTCGGCAACCACGAAGAATTGAGTGATGTCACGCGAAAAGTTCGAGTTTAAAAATTCGGCGCTTCCCCGCCTCCACAAAGTTTCCGAGATGCTCGTTTCGATGCTGACCCAAGCCGAGCCAGTCTTACAAGAGAGCTCTTCGACGACCGCTCAAGCATTTGAGCACGAGTAGCACCATCACTGGTTGGCCATCCTCCCTCAAAGTACCACTTGCAGGCACACTATAACACACTGCTACATTCGAACAAGGTCGGTGAGAAGGCAAACACATGATGCCGCGATCCTTTTTCACCACGGCGATCAAAACTTGCTGGCTCGGCGATCAGCGCGTGGCCTCTCGAGTGCCACGTCTAGCCGCCAAGCTTGCACCGGTCGCTGCTTCGGCATCTCCATCTACGGTGTCCACGCCACACTTTGCTCAGCAAGGCTTTGCTGCTACTGACGCGTTCCCTGCTCGACGCAGCATCTCGGAGGCGTTCGGCTTGCTGGCCGGCAGCACAGCGTCGGCACGTACAGGTCTGCGCAGCCGCAGCACGTCGACGTGGTCTCGCACTAGGAGTTTTGCCAGCACATCGTCCGCGAAAGACCTAAAGCAGGATGCCAAGGATCGACTGGTGGACGAGGGCAAAAAGTTTGCCAAGGAGAAGCTCGATGCGAAGCTCAACGCGACCGAGACTAAGGAGCAGGCCAAGAAGCTTTCCGGGTCCACCAGCAAGGTCCTATTTGGGCTGTTGGCAGTTGCTGGTGTAGCCTACCAGCTTGTAGGTAGAGGAGACGTGCATGCTGAAGAGGCACGAACAGGAAAAGTGTCCAGCGGACCGAGGTACTCGAAAGACCAAGTATCGCTGCTCTGCCTCGTCGGACCGCCGCTTTCGGGCAAAAGCACCCAAGCCAAACGCCTCCTCCAACGGTTCGCCGAACTCGACGACGTCGTCTCGCCTACATCGATCGACCAACTCTCCTCCATCCTCGCCTCGCGCACCTCCACACATAAACGCACCTCGCTCATCCTCGACAACTTCCCCACCACCCTCGACGACGCACAGCGAATCGAAGCCGAGCTTGTCCCCATCTTTTGCTTCTCCTTCTATGATCTCCCCCTCAAAGACTTTGAACAACGCTTGCCGGACAAACGCGACGCCAAAAAAACCCAGGAGAAAGTCGACCAGTTCAAGCGTTATTCGGCAAACCTGGAGCCGTTGGTGAACAAGTACAGGGACCAAGGCAACATTTACGAGATCAGCGCAGATTGGGAGAGCGCTGACGAGGTGTGGGAGCAGGTCGAGGCAAAGACGGAGCAGATTTTGGAATTGAGAGAGAGGGGCGATTTGTAGCGTCTTAATGTTTCATGGTCTCACCATTCACGACAGGCAAAACGCTTTTGTTTTGTGTTCGCTCAGCAGCATCACAGTCCTCGGACAGAGCTTCTTGGTGTCTGATGCATGTGCGCTACGAATTGTCCGTTGGGTATCGTCTCGGTAAGAAGTCAAGTTGTTATGAAGATGGCGCCGAGTTCACGTCTACGGTGACCGCCGTGTCACTTGGTCGGTTGCTTTCCCGCTCGATGGCCTCAGCCTCAGCCTCAGCCTCACCCCCACTATGATGCTCCTCTTCCTCCTCCTCCTGTTCCTCCTCGTCCATCTCAGCCAGCAACGCCGGTAAGCGTCCAGGCTCTGCACCCTCAAACAACCAAGCGTGACTGTTCATCAACCTCTCCGGCTCGTCCTCTCGCGCAGACTCGAGCGGCTTGACCTTCTCGAACGGCTCACCATCGTCCGCGTGCGCGTCCTGCTCTTGCACCTTGTGCTTGACCTTTTCCGCTGCCTGCTTGCCCACCACGTCTCTGCTCGGCTGCACCGATGGCAAATTCCACCCGAGCTTGCGACAGAGATACTCGACGATATGATCGCAGTCGCCGAGCAGCATGATGTCTGTGGCCAGGTGGAGAACGGGTGTCTTGTTGATCAGGATCACGGGGGTGGAGTGAGGGATGTGTCCGAGGATCTCGGATACAGGAGCGACTTTGAGCGAGGTGCCCATCACGATGAGCAGGTCGACTTGGTCTCTATCCGCCAGCAGCGTTTGGTCGAACGAGGAAGAGAGCTTCTCGCCAAAGAATGTAATGTCTGGCTTGAGGATGCCGAAACCTGGCAATGCAGTTTCTTCGTCGTCGTCGTCATCCGACTCGTCGGTCGGTCTCCAACTCTTTCCATTACCCACTTTGCGTTTCTTCTTACTCGGCGCACTTCTCGCCTTGCGCTCCTCACACTTTGGACACCTCGGCACGGTCTGATCGAAAATTGCTCCGGCAATCTCGCTTCCTTTGCACGTATATCCACATGCCGGATCGGTACAGCTGGCACTCGCAAAACTTCCATGGCACTGCAACACCCTCTCGATCCCCGCCAGCTGCTCGAGCGTGTCGATGTTCTGGCTGTAATTGCGCAGCAGTTGCCCACGCTCCTCGATGAGCTTGATGAACCGATGAGCCGAGCTGGGCGTGAAATTGCTGGGGAATATCTTGTGAGCAAACGAGTAAAACATGGCGGGGTTGGAGAGGAAGTAGTGCTTGTCAAACATGTCCTGCGGGTCGTCGAGCTGGTATTGACCCTCGGATTGGAGGGTTGCGTAGATGCCGTCTTTGGAGCGGAAGTCGGGGATGCCGCACGAGACCGAGATGCCGGCACCGGAGAGGACCATGATGCGCTTGCAGGTGGAGAGCAGCTCAAGTGCATCCGAGACAGTGTTGTACTGCGGCAGCTTTTCTCTTCGACGCAGTATACGGGCGAGAGCGGTTTTGAGGATGGGTAGGAGCATGTCGAGCGGTACATCAGAGTCACGTATCGACCTTGGGAGAAAGACGCCGAGTGCGAGTAGCAAATGTTTGAGTCGTAATGGATTGGGATCGGGAACGACGTATGCTTGCAGAAAGGCGACGATGCCGCGCTGCTTGAGGTCTTTGATCATCTCAGAGACGGTTTCGGGTGGGAAGGCGTCAGCAGCCTGATCGAGAAGCCGGTCGATCTCAGTGTCGGATTCGGATTCGCCTTCGGCCATCTCTTCGAGCGCAGATAGCTCTTCCGAGTCCATAGACTGATACGATACGTCTGCCGGAGGTGGGACTGCGAAGGAGCTCTCGGCGCCGTTTATGGCTGGCGTCGACGTTGATGCTATATTGCCACTGCCGGTGGTGTTGCTTCCAGAAGCTGCAGCTGCCGCGGCCGCCGCATCAGAGCTGTGCAAGACGTTGCTCTGCATCGCGATCGCTGTGACGACGAGTGGAGATGAAGCAACTGCAAAGCCAAGCTGCTGATTCGCTTGACACGTTGGAGGATCAACACTTTTCCTTCCGTTCGAGAGAAGTGTCCGTGCTTGCAATAATTCACGCACGACCCTTCTAATTCGAAATCGGTGCTCTCCTCCACTCATTCTTGATTCTTCTCAAACTGTCACGCGTCTAGGACCGCCTCGTCTGTGCAAAAAACCCGTTGCACAGCGCAGACGTTGCCAACAGTATATATAGTCAATTGCAACCCGCATGCGCAAGTTATGCTTCCCCATCACTCCCTCCTTCCTGTTTCAAGGTACTTCAAAATTGCCTTTTACCATTTTGAACCATAATCCAGGAAGGGCACATACGGGAGTTGCGATTATCAATTTTTCTTTCTTGTTCATCACTGGTGAACAAATCCAGTCGCAGATCAAATCCGGCTTTCGAGCTTCTTCCAGTCTCCTTTGTTCCACAGCAAGCCTCTTTCTGCACGCAAACAGCCACGTCATCTTGGACTGCCTGCCAAATCGTACAGTTCTCGAAGATCTGGTACCTTTTTCAGGCTGCAGGTGGACACCACATAGGTGACCGGCGCAATTTGGGGCTTTGTGGAGAAAAAGGAGTAGAGGATACCTCGGTAGTTCGGACGACTGGTCGAGAAAGTCTCCGCAGCGAGAAGGCGGATTTCATTGTCGCTGCTAGATTTTCTTGTCTCGTTTCTTGTTTCGCATGCATGCAAGCAATCTATCCATGCTGTTTCATCATTCCGTCTGATCAAACTGTGCGTGCTCCTCTTTCTGGTTGCCTTTGGAGATGATCGCGTTATGTCGGCGTTGCTCACCACGTCGAAATCCTCGACCTATGCATGCAACATCGACCTCTGTCGTCGTGTTCATCGCCACGAATCAAACACGCAGCGATCGAAAGAGCTCCAATGGATGAATGACGAACAAAACTTGCTACAAGTACAAAGATGCGACTGACAACGGCGAACACGACTGAACCTGCAAAGATAGCACACTGAGAATCCGATCTACAGACAAAACATCACTTGCGACGACGCGGCTGAGTAGCACCTTTGCCGTTGGCGCCGATCTTGGGTCCCCTCTCCTTGCTCTTTGGCTCGGCGGCGTCGGGTTTGCCACGACGGCTCTTGTTCTTGACGTTGGCGTGAGTGTAGTAGTTCTCCGCCTTGCGTTTGCTGGTTGTCATGCGCGGCGCTTTCTTTTGCTTTCGTCGTGGGTCCGAGTCTTCTTCGTCAACGTCATCGGCAGAAACAGCAGCAGCGGCGACGCGCTTGCCGGGCGAAGACTTGGCAGTGGTATCGGCGTCGTCAGCCTCATCCTCTTGGTCTTCGGCCTCCTCTTCATCGGATCCGCCCTGGAAGACATCGTCCCAATTGAGGTCTTCCAGTGCATCGCCGTCTTCGTCCTCATCATCGTCGTCGTCTTCCGCAGCATCATCATCGCTGTCGAACGTGGCATCTTCGTCGACAGCAACTTCGGGCACCGGCTCGTCCTCGTCGCGCTCCATGACGTAATCTTCAGGTCGACCGGCCTCGATGTCCTCGCGAGTGAACTTGGTGGCCACGGCGATCTGCTTAAGCGGCTGCTCGACACCCTTGACCTTCTTCCTCTTGAGCAGCTTGTCGGTGGCAGCGTCGACTTCCGTATCGGCAGCAGCAGCAGCTGCAGCGGCCTGGGCAAGCTCGCTAGTCTCAGCGCTCTCGACCTCTTCCGCAGAAGTAGCCTTGGCCTTGCCCTTGCTCGACTTGACATCCTCTGGCGACGCAGGAGCGACAAAGAAGGGGATCTTGCCTCGAATCCAGTCGTTGAGCACCATCTTGGCCACCGTCTCGAGGTCCGGCTCACCACCCTTGAGCAGCTTACCCATGCGCTTGGCGATCTGGCCCAGGAAATCTTCCGAGTTGGTCCACTTCTCCAGGTTATAAGTGCGACGAATGTACTCCGGCTTGACACGCGACAAGAGTGCAGGAATGTGCTCTGCAGGCGTCTCGAGGTTCTCGACACGCACGACACCTTTGAGCACGGTGCCGGTTTCCGAATCGTGAGCCGAGACGGGCACGATACCTGGGCAGTCAATGAGGTAGATGCGGCGCATGAGAGTGATGTACTGCCACACCTTGGTCTCGCCTGGGATGGGAGCGACATTGCAGACCTTCTTCTTCTTGAGCGTGTTGATGATGGAACTTTTACCGGTGTTGGGGTATCCGACGAAGCCAACGCTGATCTGCTTCTTGTCCGAGTGTAGTACGCTGAACTGGCGCAGCAGCTGGATGAGCGAACCTTTACCGAACGAATTGTTGATCGAGGCGTGGAATGCGATGGTCGGGTATTCTTTCGACAGAATCTTGACCCAGCGAGCCTATGAGCAGCCAAAAGGGCAGATCAATGAAACATGAGATCAAATGTCAGCAATGCGGTTCCATGCACTCTAGCAATTGTTTCCAAATGAAGCAGCGAGAGTGGAGGAATGTTGGTTCCATGACTACGAGCACGGCGTAGAAGAAATAAAAGCGCCGTAAGCTCAACTCATATAGGAATCCCGACGCCGACGCTCCAGGCCCTCCCGGTCTGCCCAGCCTTTATCGGCGGAAGAAGGTCTGGGAGTGGGCATGCCCCAAAACGCTTGGCAGCACGAAGCTGTCAAGGGAGACATAGCTATGAGGGGGAGATCGTATCGACGCCGTTCTTCTTCCACATTCGTAACAGTTTTTGCGCCACTGACATCGTCCTTCGCAGAGGAAGGACGACGGCACAGTACTTGACATGATTGTGGGGTGTTTCTTGAGGCGAAATTGAAAGGGAGAGAGAAGAAGGAAAGGAAGAGGCAAAAAGGGGAATGGAAAGAAAAAAAAACTTACAGTGACCCAGGTTGGCACGAGGTCGACCTTGTTGAGGAGGAACACAAGATGCTTGTGAGGCTTTTCATCGCGAATGTGCTTCTCAACGCTACGGCAGCGGGTTCCGAGGGGATCACGAGCATCGAGAACGTGGATAATGACGTCGGAAGAGTCGATGACCTTGTAGAGCTCACCCCAGATACGTCTTGACTGACCTTTGCTGTAGATGGGCTCGGATCGCCCACGGGTGACGGGGATCTCGTAGAGCTCGTCTGCATCGGCGGTGAAGCCGTTGGCGGAACGCAGGGCGCTGGAGCCGACTTCGTAGTCCGAGGGAACGAGACCAACACCGGCGGCCTTGGCTTCGATGGCGGCCTGCTTCTCGTCGGCAGCGCGTCCAGCCTGCTCACTGCTCATTGCAAGCTCTTCGAAGGAGCTCATGCCGCCATCGAGGCGAGGGCGCTTTCGTTGTGCGCCAGGGCCGAAAGTGTCGGAGTAGGGTTCGAGGGTGGTCAGAGAAGGAGCCTTGCCTTGGCTGGGGTCTTGAATGAGCGACATGGGCAGCTTGTTCCTGCGCAGCAGAACCGAGTATGGGTCGTTGACGCGCGATCCGAGCGAGGTGCGGAAGTGATCGAGGGCATCTTGGGAGATAACACGGGTGTTGCCGAACCATCGCTTGTCCGGCTGAACACGACCAGGCTTTGCTTCACTGCTCTGAAACTCTGCGGCCTGGATGACTTTACCGTTCTTGTCGCGGATAGCTTTGGAAGCGATGCCGTCTTTGGAAAGGAGCTTGACGACCTTGGCCTTTTTAGCATCGCGGTAAAAGTTTTCGCCCTTGACACGCTTGATGCCGGTGGACTTTGTGTTGTTCTTGGAGGGACCTCCTTTGACGACGACCATCTTGGATGTATTTGCTGACGGCACTCGACGGGAAACTCTAGGATATGAAAGCAGAAACACCAAGGGAAGGAGATGCAAGCACGATGGCAACACTTGCGCCTAGGGTATCAATCGTGACGAGGAGGTTGCAGAGCTGCGTGCGCGCGTGCTTGAGGAGCTACACCGGCGCAGCGATACAGTGGAGTGGTGATGATGAAATGATCCAGCGCTCGAGATGGCGGAGGAGACAATGACAGTCGAGTTTGGGGTGACCAGCGGTGAGGAGAAGGTGAAAGGTAAAGATGCAAAAAGTGAGGCAAATTTCAGCTGAGCCTTTCAACCACAAAAATTTCTGTTTTCTGTTTCTTCTCACCGAATTTTTTTTGGTTGAGAACCCTTTGCAAAAATGACTGCTTTTTTCCCGCTTTTTGGCTCACTCGGCCGTTTGCTAAGAACAAATTGCTGGTTGCACGCAGCAGCCAAGTTAGAAGAGAAAACTGCGGTTGACCAGGCAGCCCACTCCGCGTCAACTCAGCTGGAATTGGACCCTGAATCAAATGCACACATGCACGCACGCACCTCCGCCGACGCTCAAGTGCGCTCAATCTTTGGTGTTGCTGTAAGCGCCTTGCTTGCCTCTTGAAACAAAGGGACCGACCATATCTTGATCTCAACCTCACCTCGTCTCATCAACCACTCACCTCTACTGCTTCTCATCTCTAATTCTTTGGCTCGAATACGACAGCCATACTTGATCTGCGAAATGCAAACTGAAGCCAGCACAAGCAGCCAGACCAGCCAAGCCACACCATGCCGTTACTTCTATCGCTCGGGACGATGCAAGAGAGGTGATAAATGCCTCTTCTCACATGCAAGTACACGCATATCAAGTCAGATGGATTCAGATAAGCTCTCGGCACAGGCCACCGAGTTCACTCCTGGCTCCGCGCCTAGATCCAGATTGTCTGCAAGCGCATCTACTTTCCAGCCGCCCACTCGTACTGCCAGTGGTGGTCAAGATGCCTGGCAAAATGTTCCTGCCGAGCAGCAGCCTTCTTCCCCAACATCAGACTCAATGTCCAGATCAAGGCCACCTATGAAAGGCGTTGCAGCCAGCATCAGCAGCCCCAATACAGCGCACTGCGACATCTGCATGGAGACCCCGCCCGTCTACGCCCAGCAACCCAACTGCGACCATCTCTTCTGTCCACCTTGCCTCGATGCATGGCGACAACGACACGATCAGTTCAACAATAAAAAATGCCCCACCTGTCGCACCCCGAGCAAATTCACCTTTGTCACTCCGCAACCGTTCGTCTCTGGTGCACGCACTCTGGCTCTCGAACGTTTTCGACAGCGTGCAGCCGAAACACCTTGCAACAACTTCACAAAGAGTCTCGCTTTGAGTGGCAAAAAGTCGACAAAGCCATTCTGCATTTTCGGTGACGAGTGCTTGTATAAGCACGAGATCGACGGCAAGAGGTACAAGTTTGGACAGGGGAGGTTCAGGATTCAGAGGACAGACAAGGGGACGAGGAGGATCGTCGGATTGCGTGCGAGAGGGTCGGATCGCGTTGCGAGCAGGGAATTCTTTGCAAGGATTCAAGATATGGATGAGCGTGTCAGAATGTTCTTGTCCAGCAGGATCATTCTTTCCACTCCTAGTCAGACGTCGGCCGCGCACTAGCAATGTGCCATCAATCAGCTCAACGATTTCAATGCCTGTCCGTAACCGAGCTATGAGAACATGGTGGCATGCACAAGTTTCCTTCTAGTACAGTGCCAATTCGAACTAGGCAATCAACAGCTCGATATTGCGCTTGATCCACCAAGCGGCGATACGGATTGGATCCTTGACAAATGCTGCATAGGTCTCCTTGCCGTCCTTGTACTTGCTCGTGGCAGCCTTACCCGAAGCGCTGTACACCGTCGATCCCAATGCACTCGACGAGAAGGGGTCGGCGAGATTGATTGACGAAGCCCAGCTGCGTACCTGTGACGGATCAATGGGCTTCTGCGAGGCGATCTGCTCTTCAGTGAAGAGTGTTCCGTGCAGACCGTAAGGTACGCGCTGAGGAAGCTTGACGCGACAAACGACGTGCGACATGTGCTTGGCGTCGATGATCCAGAGTTCGCTGGCTGCTCCGGGAAGCACCTCGCCGGTGGACGGGTGCAGACCGCTTGCCTCATCAAAGACGTAACAGACGAGCCAGCCGTCGTCTTCCTGCAGCTGCACACCGTCACCTCGGCGACGCGGCACGAACGTCGTTTCCTGCGCATACCAACCTTGGGGCATCTCAAAGATCTTGATCGCGTCATCCTCTGGCGCGTTCCCATCTCGTTGAGCTGCAAGCACTTCTTCCACCGTCCTCCTGTCCACGCTCTCTCCTGCCTTTAATCGACCCTGACTCCACATTGCCTTGCCCTTGCGGATCAGTGTTTCCGCATCCACTTTGACCAAGGCATCGATCTTGGCTGCTTTGCCCAAACCAGCGTCGAACGTCCCGTCGCGCATGCTAGTGCCATAGACGTAACGCGCTTGCTGCATCGAGTAATCCTCGTTGATGGTCGGAAATTCAAAGGGGACGTCCGACAGTGCAAACTCATGACTGATGGTGTTGGTCTCGGTACGATCCAGGTCAAAGCGCCAGTAGTAGAGCTGGCACTTTTCGGGACAGTTGGGGGGTGGCAACACGTGCGATGGCGGCAGCAGGTTGCCAGCCGAATAGACGAGCGTGGCGCTGTTGAGGCGACAGCCGAGCATGTTGACACCGCGCGTGTTCGTCACGTTTGCTTGCTCGTCCGTAGAAGCAAACTTGCCATCGTCATCCCAACTGTTGGCGGTGTGGTAGACACAGCATGCCTCATCGCTCTCGAACCAGCGAACCTTTTCAGGCTGATATCGCGGCAAGATGCCGAAGCGAGTCACTGTCGAGGGGTCGTAGTGCAGAATCGGTTTGCCGCGGACGAGATTCAACATGTCGAGCGACAGGGGCACATCGATGATGACGGTCTGCGTTGGCGTCGCGCCAAAGTCGTGCATCATCTTGGGCTGCTTGAGACCGCGAACGGCTTTACCCTTGATCGTCTTGGCCTGCTCTGGTAGGTGGGATAGCTTTGATCGTGCTGGTGGGATGACGCTGATGCGAAGATAGGGCGACTCGAAGCACATGTGGTAAAGAAGTAGCTCCTGCGTTTTCGGGTCGATTTTGGGATGGGCCGTGGTGAATTCTCGAAGCATGCTGATGATGGGCGGGCCACCGCCGAATCCTTTCGAATGCGATTTACGAGTGACGCTATTTCCATCCTTCTCGTCTGTGCTCTCCTCCTCATCCTCTTCTTCTCCTGTGTACCAGCCTGCGGTCTCGAGACCAGGCAACATGATGCGCATGGGTGGACCGCTCTCGCATCCAGCCATCGCTTTCCCGTCATGCCAGAACACGCTCGTGTTGGCGACACTGATGCGTTTCAGCTTCTGATCGGAAGCTAGACCAAGACCAGGCAACCAGGTGAGCATGGCTAGAACAAACGTGCGTATAATCTCGCACATGAGCCAGAAGACAGAGGTGTGGGGATTGACCAGCGTCGCAATACTGGGCAAGTAGGGTAGCCGCGAGTGCTCCGGCGTCGAGAGCAACAGATCGGTCAGAATGAAGCGATTGAGAAAACATGGTTGAATGGTGCCCGCGGGAGTACGTCGGAAGAGGACACCAGCGAGCATGCCGTCTGCATCGAACCAGTGTGCATCACGGTCGAGTTCCGAATTGGCGAGCGGGTTACCTCCGTTGCGAACATACTGGCTGCCTGCAAACTCCTCAGGTATGGTTCCATCGTAGAGACAGTCTGTGAGCGGGCACTCGGTCGTAACGGGTGCAAAGTTGCCGGAGAGGTATGGATGGACGTACTCCTTTTTGGACGTCTTCTTGCGTGTAAGCACGGGTCGACGAGGAATTGCAGAGGTGTGTGGGCGTGAGGGTCCAGCTTCAGCTTGCCTTTTGTCGTCACTCAGCAGGTGCGCTGACCACGATGAAGGAGGATAAGGGTCATGTTCAGCTGGCGGAGGTGGGGAAGGTATTGAGATGGTGGGTGCATAGTGCTGCTGTGAAGTGAGTCTCCTCAAGGAGGCAGAACGTTGTCTGCGGTTTCGAGAGGCTTCCGCCATCTTTTTGGCAGCTTGTCGATAAATTGGACGAGAAGATGGCAACGAGCGGGTGGGATCAAGGGGTTTTGGAGGAAGTCATCAGGTGGATAGGTGAGAGGGAACAGGTTGGGAGCTATAACGTCGAAAGGTCAGAACGACGACGAAAACGAGATCCAAAGACATTCCAGCTTTCGGATTACAGGGATCGGCTGGCCAACCTTAATGAGCGGAGCCAGCCGTGGCTACAGTACCAATACGTCTCTGTCCTGTCCTGTAATGCTCCGATTCAGGTAATCGTCACATAACGAAGGGTCCACGAACTGCCCGGGACGGATGCACCGACGGCAGTTCCTCGCCGCCGATCCTCAAGGCAATTGTTTTCGGGTTGCAAAGAAGCGTCTCGGGTTACCCGCAATGGGATCAGTCGAAGGAAGCACTGCACTGGAATCAGTGACTTCACTCGATGCCAAAAATGACGTCTCGGCAGCAGCAGCAGCAGCAGCAGCAGCAGCAGCAGCAGCGTGGGATTGCTGACAGCAGTGTTACGATGTTCGCGGAACGCGCCTAAGGAGATCTAGCTGCAGAGCCACTGTCTCTCTCTTTTCCCTTACGCGATCTCAATCCGTATCGGGGAGATTATGGCCAAAAAAGTCGCTGCAGCTGCAGCTGTCATGACGTCAGCTTTGCAGCCGAATTTGCATATGGTCAGGAATCAAGAATACAAAGAGGAAAAAAAAGGAAAAGCTTAACAGTCAGAAAAATTGGTATTGCTGATGGCTAGCCGCCCTGGCTAACACGCTGCGCTTTCGGTGCCATCGACGAACGGCATCGTCAAAGAAAGCCTTTTGCTCTGCTGTGGTCATTGCATTGACTGCAGAAGCCAATTCAACTTCGGACACACTCTGAAGCTCGGCCAGATCCGATATGTCGGGCATGCGGTGCTGTGCGTCGTATGCTTCGTCATGGACGGCCCGACGTAAGCCTTGCGTTGCCACCGCCAACGACTGCGATTCCTCCTCTTGCGTCGCTGTGGTTTCTGGAGGCGCCACTTTCGAACGTGGAGGTGGCCACATAGAAGCGGGGGTTGATGCTTTCGACAATACTTTCTGCTTAGATGAGTCTGAGGTGCTTGCTGGCCGCGCAGCTAGTTTGCGAGTGGCAGTACGCCTGGTCGTTGAGCTCGCTTTCCCTTGACGAGAAGGCGGAGCTCGCCGCGCAACCTTCTGGTATAACGCCGCCTCAGCGGCACTGCTGCCGACCAAGCCTGCATGGTCGTGGCTATACGTGATGCCGCTGCTTTCGAGAATTCCTCGGATGAGATCGCTTACGACGCTCGAAGAAGGCCGAGAGCCGCCATCCGCTGACTCCGCTAACTCGTCGACGTCTGCCCGTTGAATTTCGCCACGCTCGGCCAAAGCCGTGTCTGCCGCAGACTGATCATCGATCGAGCCAGCTTGGAGGTATCGTTGCAGCGCAAACGTCACCTCTGAGATGTTGCATTCGTCGATAATCGATTTCATCGCCAAGCTGCTTTCGTGAAGCGTGAATAGATTTTTGCACCCGAACAACTCTCCCAAACTGCTCTGATCACCCGCCACACCTTCAAAGTAGCGGCGTTCTTTGGTAGCATTGTAGCCGATTTCCATTTGCTGCTGCTTGTACAGCTGCCTTCCGTAGATGACTTCCTCGAGAGAGCCAGCTCCGATCAGCCGGTACACATAGACGTCTCTTGATTGGCCAAAGCGATAGGCTCGATCCATGGCTTGCAGATCGTGCGATGGATTCCAATGCGGATCAAACACCACCACGCGATTCGCTGCAGTTAGATTGAGGCCGGTTCCACCGGCAGTGGTAGAAATCAGAAAAACAAAGATGCTCGCATCCCTGTTGTACTGGTTGACGAGCTGTTGGCGGCGTGGCTGCGGTGTGGATCCATCTAGTCGCAAAAAGTTGTGACCTTCACGAGCCAGGAAAAACTCGATAAACTGCAGCAGTCGCAAGTTGGTCGAGAAAAGGAGCACCTTGTCGCCATCGGCATGCCATTGTTGTAACAATCCGGCCAGTACCTTCCATTTACCACAGAACTCGGCCTCCATACCGTTAGCGGCGTTGCAACGTTTGTCGTGCCAGCTGTCGCGAAACATGAGCTGCACGTACGAAAGCTGTCGATCATACCTCTCCACCCGATCCGGTTCCTTGGAGCTCGCATCCTCGGGATCTGGAAACACCAACGCGACATGGTTAGAGCACTTTTGCAAAAGATAGATGTACTTGAGCATGTTCTTGTTCCATGTTCCTCCCGTGCTGTCGCGTTTAAAGCAGCAGTTCTGGCGTCGGTATGCAAGCCCCGTTTCAGGATCCAGCCGGCCACAGTCGCAAGGATCGGCATGCCGCTTCATCAAGTCGACCTCCTCTTCCGACAAGATGCGCTTGTAGACGTCCAATTGTGTCTGTGTGAGTGGACAGAAGACGATTTTGTCAAACTTGCGCGGAAGCTGATCAGCGATGAGCGCCTTGGTGCGGCGCAAGAAAAAGATAGGCAGAACGTTGGTGACCAGCTTTTCGGCTCTTGTCCTTGCGTCGGCGATGCGTTCCGGATCCGCGCCTCGTTTCTGACCGTGTTTGAGCGGATCCTCAATCTCGGAGATCCATTCTTTGACCGTGCCCAGAAGACCGGGATTGGTCCAGTCGGCGAGCGTGTAAAGCTCGCGGTAGGTGTTTTGAATCGCCGTTCCCGTGAGGGCGAAACGGGCTTTGCAGCGAAATGTCTGCATGGCTTGCGTCATCTGGGAGCTCGGGTTCTTGAGCTTGTGGGCTTCGTCGATCAATATGCAGGAAAGGTCCAGATTGCGCAGAAGCTCGATCGAGAGTGAAGCAGTTTCATGACTGGTGACAAGAATATCGAGTCGGCCGCGGCGGAATGCTTCGAGCGCATCTTTGGCACGCGTGCCGCTGAAAGCTGCGTGCTCAAAGTACCCCCAGGTGTCGAGCTCGTGGCGCCAATTGTCAATGACAGAGCTAGGGCAGATGATGAGACACGTTGGCCAGATTGCGTTCGCTCGATGGTAATCTGATTGTTGTCTGTCACTGCGAACGGCTTCGATACGACGGTCTGCGTCCTCATCTCGTCCAGTCTTGCCCATGATGGCGGAAAGGAATGCGATGACCTGGATTGTTTTCCCGAGACCCATGTCGTCGCCGAGCAAAGCACCTCTTCCTTCCGCGTAAGATCTGTAGAGGAAGTGTACTCCTTCGCGCTGATAGCTTCGAAGGAAACGATTGATAGCAGCGGGCACTTCAACACCAGGTGCAAGCAGCAAAGGGCCGACGCCATTGATATCTGGTGGGACCGGAAATGACGGTCTTGCGCCATGAGCAGCATCACCATACACGTAGGAGCGGTCACGCCTCGTCGATTGGTGTGTGGATGATGAGACTTTCGCTAAAGTTGGAGCTCTAATAGCAAGAGAGACTTCTTCTTCTTCTCCTCCTTCTTCTTCGTCACTGATCTGAACACCACCGGTTGTCAAGCTCGAGCTTGGGATGTGAATTGACGGCGAGTGCGCATACGCAGTGGCACCTAGGCTTAAGTAATGTTCAGGCTCATCCTCGCCTGTATCGGAGTCGGTCGAATATTTTTGCTGCGTCAGAACAGCATCAGAATCAGGCCTTCTGCGATCCTTTTGCGTTACGAAGGGCTGAATAGATACTCTGGGCTCGCGGGGAGCTCGGGACAATGGCAAAACCAGCTCGTCTTCCGACGAGAAAGAGGACGATGATGAGGGCGGCGATGGCGTGTGCTTAGGCTGAAGCTTCGCTTGCGGTTTTGTGGAAGTGCTATCACCGCTGCAATGCGCATATTCAGAAGTCATGGCGTCTGAGATTTCGATGTAGTCATCTGCCGCTGTCAAACCGAGCAGATCGCGAAGCGTCCTTCTCGCCGGTTTGGACTGGGACTTTGGCTGAAGCCGACGACGATTGAGCGGCTGAGCGCCTTCGTCAAAATCAGGAGGCTGTCGGAAGAAGTCATCGTCGCTGCTGTCGGGTTGAAAGGGAGGCGAGGACGTGCGGGTAAGCAAAGATCTCTTGCGCACCATCGCTGTGCTCCGGCGGCCACGTCAAGTCCTTGATTGCCTGGAGAACAGCATTCGAGTCGAAGATACGGCCGGACTCAATATCATGCTGCGAAGAATGACACCGGTTCGTGCGGTGTTGTCCAAGGCGCGCTAGAGAGACAGAGCTTGTTTGAGAAGGTTTTGAATGGGCGAGGAGAGCAAGAAGCGCAAAGCTGAGTTGTGCGGAGCTTGCAGCTCGGAACATGAAATTGACACTTCAGGGTCCAACATCAGCGGCTTCCGGAGATGGCTTACGTAATTCATTCCGGCGGGATCCAATTCGACCTGGGAAAGTCAGCGACCCTGATTGCACCTTGCGTTGCACAGTGCAAGCTGATGCGAAGGGTGTTGGAGGCATGAAGGCAGAGTACTCTCCAGCCGAACTGATTAGAGCTGTTGCAAAGTATACGTCTGGAGTTGCGCTTAGGAGTCGACGGGCCGTAAAAGTCTTCTTTGCAGAACGAGATGGTCACCCTGAGTAACTGTAACAGGTGCTATGAAAATAAAAAACAACACAGCAAGCCACAAGAAAGAATCTTCGTTTGGAGCCTTTTCCAATGCGGATCTTGCATACAAGGATTTGCGCTCTAGAGGTGACCACGCACACGTTGGACGACGCCATGCGCTTCGAGCTGTCGGTGCTTTACAACACAACAGGCAGCGGCTGCAGTATGCAGCAACCACGACCAATAGCTATTCGAAAGATACGCAGTTTCCGTGCGTTGGGCTTCAGCTAAACTTCAGCAGGAGTCCATTTGCTTCACACCGAATCGTCGCTACGGACGACGGCATAGTACCGACCTTCACTTTTGCAGCAATCTCGGCACATGCTTTCTTTCGACTAGCCAAGCCTCCGCAGAAGGCCACTGTTCCATGACTTGCTACTAGCGGCGCATGTCTCAGGCTTCTGGCGTCGATTGGCCAAGATGGCGTGGTCGGGTGCCGTCCTGGCCGGAACGAACACAGCTCTGGCTAAAGTGGTCAAACTTGCAGTTACTGTCCTGAGCTGGTTCTGCAAACTTTGCATCGAGCGTCACAGTTCAAGAGCGTTGCCCTGCGCCACGCAGAGAGCTGCAAGTCACAGTCTCTCGCCGATCAACACTTCAGCCACCTTGCGATTTGCAGAGCGGGAAATCAAGGATCATCATCCGAAGAAAAAATAAATAAGAAAAGGAATGGAATTTGTTTTTAAAAAAAACAGTGATGGCTCGCGATGCGGGTTCCGTTCGCCTCGTGCTGTTGGTCGCTACCACTGCAAGCTCACACTGAATGCGACGCTGCTACGATGCCGTGTCTCACCGTGCATCAGTCTTTAAAGTGAAAAGACCTGCTCCGTCCATTTGACGGCGGCGGATTGTTGCTTCCGGATGCTCCAGGCCACAGCCTGAGCTCAATGCACGCTGAAGGCGATAGCTGGTCCATTTGCAGAGCCCACCTGTGACGCCTTCCTATCCCTGATAGCCGCTGAAGGGTTCAGAACAGCCCTCGATGCGTTTTGCTGCTTACGAACGAAACAAGATATCGACGGAAAGTCCTTCCCAAGCACGCTCGAGACCTCTGAGCACGCACATGAGTTGAGTCAGCTCAGCAAGCGGAGGGTTTGAGTTATTCGTAGCAAAGACAAGTTTAGCAAAGTCGGAGCGGTCGTCAGTCTGCGATCACAGCGTCGGGATTCGCGAAGCCAAAGATCGGCAGAGCCCGTGTTGGACCCTCTTTCGATACACAAAGCCATCTCAAGAAACATGGGTCATAGACACAGCCGAGACTGCAGGTGATGCTTGGACTTTGCGATTCCGCACAGCGCGAACAGCCCGGCGATGATCGCTAGATAGGTGTGGACAGAGGAAGAGAGACCTAGAGAACAGGAGAGAAGACAATCACACAATCACACTGCGCGCGTTTCTGGCGTGGCCGTGCAGGCGGGCATCGAAAAAAGTGACCGTGTTGTGCGCTGAGCATTGTCGTCAGTGTTGCGGCTCGCCTTTGCCGGCCAACGCATGAAGAGCTAACGGTATGACCTTGCTGTGCAGAGCTGTGCTGTGCAGTTCAGTGCGGTGCGGTAGGGTGCGGTGCGTTTGCATCTTTGGATGTCTCGCGATCCAGGCATTGGGTGGGCCATCTCGCTTGTGTGCCGGTTGAATTTCGAACAATTTCACCTCGACTTGGCTTGGGGCCTTGGCTGCAGTAAGTCGGCCTGCCCACCGCGCGCTTTGCTCTCGAAAATTCTCGCCTGTTTTTGCGACTCTTGCTGCCGTGCCTTGTCTTGCTTGTGGTTGGCTCGATTTCGACCGGCGTAGAGGTTGAAGCTGCGAGCAGTTGGTAGACGACCCCTTTCCTGCGCCTCTCCCGTGCAGAGCTGCTCGGCTCCCCCCTTCTGCTCAGAGTATATATGCTTCACTCCTGTGTCCATCCATCCGTTCATCTCCCTCCACCCTCCTCGCCTTCCTTGCCTTGCATCCATCGCTTGCTTGCTTCCGTTCCCACTCTTGTCTTTTATCCTTCACCGCCCCCTCCAACACCTTTCATCAAAATGGTCAAGTTCTCCGCTGTTGCCGGTGCCGTTGTGCTCGCCGCTGCTGCCAACGCCGCTACCATCAACACCCCCGCTTCGATCACCCAGTGCCAGCCCACTGCTCTTCAGTGGTCCGGTGCCACCGGCACTGTGCGCCTCACCATCCTTCCCGGTGGTCAGGTTTCTGCTGCTCCCCTCGAGACCCTTCCTGACCAGACTGGCTCGTCTGGCAGCTACGTCTGGACCGTCAACATCGCCTCGGGCACCAACATCACCATCGCCATCAGCGACGGTACCGGTACCACCAACTACGCTTCTCCTCTCGTTGTTCTCAGCTCGTCGGACAGCTCCTGCCTGAGCGCTTCGGCTAGTTCTAGCTTGAGCTCGAGCGTCGCTGCCTCGTCGAGCGCTATTGCCTCGTCGACCTCTTCGCGCGCTTCGTCTTCGTCTGCCGCTGCCTCGTCGACCAGCTCGGCCGCTTCGTCTTCGGCTTCTGCCGCCTCGTCCTCCTCCAGGGCTAGCTCTACTGGCTCGTCTACCTCGGCTGCTGCCAGTGCCACCTCGAGTACGTCCTCCAACGGCGCCGCTGCCTTCTCGCCCGCCACTGCTGGTCTCTCGATCCTCGCCGCCGCTGGTGCTCTCCTCCCCTTCCTTTGAACGTTTCGACGTGACGAGGCAGGGGCCAAACGTTGGACAGGACAACTGTCTCCACATGCAGATTTACCTCTGAGCATGGTCTCTTGATCGTTGGTTTCCATCTGCCTGCAGTGTTTCGGTCACCCGTTCACGCCCGCCTGTCTATTTTTGCGCTTTCGCCTTCTACATGTTTTCAATGTTACCTGTCTATACTCGCTCGGCCACCGCCAGTCTTTTTTTCAAACGTTCGTTTCTGTCACGATGCATCTGGTTCTTTTCAGGTCTTCGGAAAGCACCTCGTGCCACTTTCCTTCTTTGCAATACCATGATGAACTTTTCCTTCTCATACACCCTGTGTGAAAAAGACATGGTGTGTCAATCGAGACAGGCGCAGGGAAAACTTCACCTTCTCATACACTCTGCGTGCAAAGACACTTTAGCAGAGAGAGAGAGGATACAACAGACACCCGAAGAGGAAGAAAGGGATCGGAACGGCGGGGCCCATTTCGAGCGAGGATGGCGATGAAGTTCAGCGAGAGCATGCAGGGGCCACCTTTGAGGTCGCGTAAATTCTTGCTTTTTCGTGCCCTTCGACGAGATTCTTCTTTGAACAATCATCTGAAACTGGTCAAGAACCCTTACCTGGACCCGTGGATCTGCCGTTGCAATGTTCCATTTTTGTATAAGGGTTTCAAAAACTTCTCACTGCTATATTTATGCAGTACGAACCCAGCCTCAGAGGGTGCAATACCACCGTGTATGTCTCACCGCTCCACTCGCAAGACGCGAGGCTCGTGAGGCTGTGCAGTGATTTCAAATTGCGATTGGCGTGGATCCCCTCACAATCACCCGCGCTTTTGTATTTCTTACCTCTCCAAACCGTTTTCCACTCGTTGACGCCACTGCACATCAACTTTGATTAGAAGATTTGAATCCATTTTGAAATGGGTTCTGCACGTCTATGTACGATTCGATCCTGCATCTTCGCACTCGTGAGTTAAACCTCGCTGATGGCAATCGATTACAATTGCATTGACTCAGTGGGATCGATTCCATGAACGGAGAACCTGATTTGAATGTGCAGTTGCACTTCTCATGTCGCCTTGATACTTTGAATGAGACGGAACTGGAGATCGTCTGGTCTTGGAGCAGGAGCAAGACGATGCTTTCAGTCGTGTCTGGGCAGGAAAGATTTCGCACCGGTCAAGCGCTCTTTTCGAGCCAGCCGCGGCGCCTTTTCTTCTCAAAGACCCTTATTCGACAGGCGAGACGGGTGCAACCGGTGATGCTTTGCGTGGTCGGCTGCTGCATGTCAGGTCCTGCGCGCGCTCTTGTACCGCACCGTTTCTTCTGGGGCGAGCAAAGACGATGCACAGATTGACACTTTTTCCCGTTCGCTCCGGCGGCCATACTGTAGTAGGTCTACAATGCGGTCAAAGACAAGTTTCTTGCGCAACCACGGCGTTTGCCTGCAGCTCCAAAGCTGGTTGTCTCGACCAGGATACGCAGCGACCGCACACCGCACCCTTCGACGTGGCTTGCGAGAGCCAAGTTTGAACATTAAAAGATCTGCCAGGGTCGAAAATCCGGACAACCGGAAGGCTGTGTTTGTCAATCGTGTTGTGGTGTCTCGGTCAACTATCCCATGTGTGGGGGTTGCCGAAAACTGGACTCGTTGTCCAGGTAGCGCCTTCCACCAGCACTGGTCAAGTCCTATGCAACCCGAACGCGCGGTGCGCTGGTTTCTACACTATCGGACACCGAGTGTCGGCTGCCGTCAATTTCGACGCCAACAACATGGGCGAGTCCAGCCTACGAAGCATCGTGAGATTCAGGTTGCACACGAGACCTTTGACATGCAAGAAGGCGGTGTCGGCATCGACGATCCCACCCTAGAATTGCAAGGATGACGAGGTGGACCCCACCCCTTTGGTCCCTCTTCTCGATTCCGACAAAGTGTGAGCGACTACAGCCAAGTGATTGGCACCGCGGAACAGCGACGACTACAAGCTTCAAGGCCCAGACCGCGCTGTCACTGTCTCTAGCCCGTATGGGCTCGTCAACGCCACACGAGCGAGTCCCGATCAGCACCAACATCCCGATCTTTGCCTTTCTTCACGTCATTTGGCGTCCGACCCCTGACCTAAACCGCGAGATTGCAGTCATTGAATGATGCTGAAAGCCATGTTGCGTTACGTAGAAGTACAAAGAGTCGGGAAAGAATACACGAGGAAAGGCTGATGTGGTGGTTGAGAAGAACCGCTTAGGTCTCGATCGGATCCGAGCCGTAATTAGACAGTGTCCAGTCAGATTGCAGGTGGAAAGCTCTCTTTGCGAAAGCATGAAAGAAGCATGGTGGACGACATAATCGGTGACTCTGGTGTCGATTGAGCAACCGGAGTCGTCAAATTGATAGCGTGGGTCTATGAGACCGCGTTTGAGGAGTCACAGTTGTGAGAGCCCCCTATCGTTCCTGTTCGTTCGCCACGTCTTCGCAAGCGTCAATCCAGAGCGAGTAGACGTCAATCGGCTGGTCCAACGGATTTGTGTCGGCGGAGAACTTCTGACCGCAAATCTTGCATGAGAGGTAGCCAATCCTTGCCTTATCGTCACTGTATCAACATCGATGTGCAAAAAAGGCGGCCGATCTGTCAGCATTGCGCAGCGCATGTACTCGAGATCGTCAGGAAGCCGGTACTCACATCTTGCAAGAGACCGCCTTCTCGTGATTGCAAAAGAGGCATGTAAAGACCGTATCTGTTTCGTCCGAGCGGGATTTTGATTGCCAAATTGAAAAGTCAGTCCTGCATGTCCAGCCGTGCAATCAGTCTTGGAGGCCATGAGACTTACCCAGCGGAGCCGGCTTTTTGGCGCCTCCAGGCTTCTTGCTTGACGACTTTCTCTTGCCCATGGTGTGTTTTTGGTCAGCGACGAAGCCTGTGGTAGAATGAAAACCTGTCAATGCGCAAACGTCGAAAAGACGATGTCGCGAGGTGCCAACTTCTCCACAATTTCGTCCAGAATGCTTAGGTAATCCAGTCATAATACATTTTTTGGCTCCTGCAGCTGCAGGCTGAGTTCGTCTTGTCACGTTCTGCACATTTCCTCGCCGTCGCTCGAGAGCACACCATCAACCAGGTCTCCCAACAAAAACACACGGGATCCTACACGCAAGATGCCGGTACCCACATCACTCGATCGTCCCGCCGCAGCCACGGCTGGCGCATCCACCAGCAAAAACATCTGGATCGCGGCGGGCGAAGGAGATCTCGAACGCGTCAAAGAGTGCGTTGATCGCGAAGGCGTCTCCCCTGTAGCAGCTGACGAATTCACCTACACCCCTCTCCATGCCGCTGCCTCGTATGGACATCTCGAAATCCTCCGATACCTGTTGACCCATCCATCTGCTCCCAGTAATGCCGTCAACACGACTGATTCCGATTTGGATACACCGCTCTTTGTCTGCGAAACGGTGGATTCGGCACGTTGCTTGATCGAGGAATTTCATGCCGACGCAAAGCACAAGAATGCCGATGGGCTGACAGCTGCTCAGCAAGCGCTGGAGAATGAACACGACGAGGTGGCGCAGTATATTGCCGGTGTCACAGGCGAGTCGTTGGAAGACATCGACGATGAGGATGCGGAGGAGGAGGAAGCGGAAGAGGACGAAAATGGCGTACCACGGGAAGCCTCCACACTCACCGTGGAACAACAAGCTGGGCAAGACCAGAGGCTGGACGCGCAAACGGATCAACTCATGGCAAGAGTAGGCGAAATCATGACAAGAGCAGAGAGGGAAGGAATCGATCCGGAACCAGAATTGCGAACCCTCGTCAGCGAATCTGTCCTGCGCCAGATCGTTGAAGGCATGAATCAGCCCGATGCAAGCAACGCTTCCGATGCGGTTTGATGGAGGAGCGGGCGTACGCAATTCATCTCAGCATCAAGAAAGAGGGGAAGCATCAGATGCATACCAGGGCTACACATACCAGCACCAACTCAGTATCAGTCGTCACTGCTTAACCAACAGTTCCAGGGCAGAGAACGAAGCGAATATGGATTGAAAACGGGCCTGAGAGAAAGTAAGGCAAGCGAGTGATCTGGGACAGGGGTCCAACGTAGCTGGAAATGAGAGGTTGGGGAGAAAGAGCACCATTCTCTGAAGAGGGGCAGACAAACCGGTGTGAAGTGAATCGAAATGGGACAACATCAATCCACAGGAGGACGAATTTTCGACTCGGGTGCGGGTAACTTGCTCGAGGGAGGTATAAAGCATTTCGCTTCCATGTCAAACAGCGGCTTGGTACGATGATCGCAAGGGTAAGGATCAAGCCTAGAAGCCGCAAATCTCCTGGCAAGGTCCGGGGTAGATTCAGATTTGCGTGGCGACACCATGCTGCGTGGTGACGCTCTTGAATAATCTGAGCGGTGACTTACGCACTCTGATACGACCGCAGTTGACCCCGTCGACAGACTGGAACTTCTTGACTTTCTTTCACTTCGATGCCTACACCCCGATGCAGGTGGTCTATGCAAGGATCTGTATCTCTTCGGTCGGCTGCCATCGGATGGCACGACGTCGAGCTCGAGTGCAAGCGTCTTCGTCCGTTGTTGTGGTGAACGCAGTGTGATAGGTGCTGTCACCGCAGGTATCGGACCAAACGGCGTAGCGTAAAAGGCGTCGACTAGATTCGGGCGCGTCAGCTCCTTTCTGTTTGAAAAGCCTTCTGCAGCAGCTACAATAGGTTTGTTCGATACGACACAAAGGTCTGCTGACGATACGGAGGCTGGAGCAGGCCAGCAACATTGGTGCTTTTCGTCCCAACTAGCTGTTTGCATGGGCGTACTTGACGGTGCCGAGTTCGAGTTGTACGCCGCCAGTGAAATAGGCTCCCGGCGCTGACTTTGGCTGTGTGGACGCTCAAACCGAGTCTTTGCGGCGGCAACCTTCGAAAATGAAGTCTCCCGAGGATTTTTGCGAAGGCACAAGAAGGACTTGATGAGCACCGCAGATAAGGAACGGGGAGCCAAAGGTGACGGCTCCTCGCTTGCCAGATCGACACTGAGTGAAGGATCGAAGGATCGTCTAAAGATGCAAAAGAAGATGAGAGATGCAAAGACCACCATGGTCCAGGCAGAAAGCAAAGTAGACTGGTTGTCAATCCTGACAGCATTGTTACTGCGTGCGGCTCCATAGACCCGAAAGGCGTCCACACCGGCGGAAAAGCAGAAGCACAAGATGGCGACGGTGATGCCAAGATATTGGACGAAAAGATTTTTAAAGAGTCGCTTCAGGTTGCGCACACGACGTTCCTGTGGGCTCGTTGGCTGGTGCATGCTGTCCGATCCCGCCCTGGTTCGCTCTCGCATGGAAGGAAAGACTCGACTGGTGCTGAAGCGAATACCATCGCTTTGTCTCGGCGCATTTCCTCCCTCCTCTAGTTCTTTGGTGGTGGTTCGACCAGCGGCTGCTTCCATTTTGCACTGTTCGAGCTTGAGCTGTGACCTGACTCGTATCAGCACGTGCGCCCCTATAGGCACGTAAGCCAGCAAAGCCACTAGCGACCAAGCTGTTAGACAAGCCTCGATCACAGCGAAATACCAGTACACTTTTGACATATCCCTCCAAAGGCGCGCCGCGCGAGTATGCAGTTCCGCAAACGTCGCATCGGAGAAGGCTCCCAGTGACGCAGCTTGGGCGTCATCGAGCCATACAGCAAAGGCCCTGGCCACAGCCGCATTGTCTTGTGCGTCGATGATGGCAAGAGGCAGAATGCTGCTAAACTGCATCAACGGTACTCCCCAACAAGCAATGTTGAAGACCAGAGGGCTGAGGATGTGCCTTTTTTGCTTGCTTTGCTTCGATCTGAGTGTCAGAGCATCCGGAAAGGCACTGAGAAGTCCAAAGCTTGTCCACCAGCTGCCGGTCCAGAGGGGAGTCCAGATCACGGTCTTCCACACAAAGAAGGAGCTCTGGAAGTTGCCGTATCGATAGTGCTGCAGCGTTATGATGGCGTGCACGATCCAGACGAAGCCGAAACATCCTTCACAAACGAGAAAAGCGACCACCGCATTTGGGATGACGAAAGTACCGCCGGCAACATGCCAAAGCTTGAAAAGCCAAGCTTGCCTGCGTACGAGGCGATGGAGAACGAGTGCTCCACTGACCATCAGAAGAAAGCCAATGATACCGATGCAGACGTACATCTGGTCAACGAAGCCAGCTTCGAGTGTTGGCCGGAGTGCTCGGTGGAGAAAGTCTTGCAAGTTGCTGATATCACTGTTGTGGTCGCCCGACGGTGACGGGAGCATGCCGGATGGCAGATTTGGGTCGAAAGTCCGCCACATGGTAGGTCCTGAAATTACGCTGTGTGTGCCTCCTTGATGCACCGAATCGTTCTGCCTCGGCGGCCAAGCAAAGGGCTTTTCGAACTGCTGAGCACAAGGTCACGAGCGGCGAGTACTGGCTGGCGACAACCGCAAGCTCTGAAC
Organism: Mycosarcoma mackinlayi; assembly: GCA_928852645.1. NCBI lineage: Eukaryota > Fungi > Basidiomycota > Ustilaginomycetes > Ustilaginales > Mycosarcoma > Mycosarcoma mackinlayi. Next base: position 1,343,804 of record CAKMXS010000005.1, on the reverse strand, counting down.
CTGCGCGGGACTTATAAAGCGAGAGGCTGGATATCAACTTTGATCTAGCGTCTTGCTCGGTGTCAGGCAAAGGAGTCTCTCTGTAAGTGGTGAGGCTAAGAAGAAGATTCCACGGGGCCTCTACTGAGAGCTCAGTGCTTGCCTCGTCAACCGAGGCTGGGAAGAATTGCAGAGGCGGAAGCAAAGGCTTGGAAAAGGTTGGGTCCTTCTCGCGATCCTTGCCTGCAAGAAGCCATCGCTTCCTTCATTTGAAGCCACGGAAGGGCAGCAGTGTCAGTAGAGAAGGGTGTTCTTCGATCATCCCGTGCGCAAACAATTTAATTTGCTCGGATCTCTACAGCACTCAGATGAAGTCGGGGCTGGGCAGTGGAGGGTCACTAGGCAAGACCGCACAAAGCTGGGCCTTCCGGGAACGATCTGCGTCGCCAAGACGACATCTCTGGGTTGTCTGCGCGATCCGAACTCGGAGGGGCCAGTGCTCGGAGCTCAGAGCTCAGAGGGCCGTGCCTTCACCAATCGGCCAAATCCTCACCCTCAGTCCTCCAATGACTTGCTCATCGAAGAATGACACACAAACTCTAGCGCTATACCCTGCTCACACCCGACATTGTTTTCCGAGCACACTGCAGGACTTTGTTCCAGCAACGTATAGCGTCATAAAGACAGCGATTATTTACACTTCGCAAATAGGAATTATGAAGAACGGACCTCTTGACTTTGACCCAGTCTCGGCCCTGATCTCGCGACGCACTAGTGAAAGGCGGCGCTGCCGATGCTGTTGCGTGCGCAACCACCGCGAATCACTCAAAGTCACAGTCACATTGCATCTGCGGCCAAGACAGCTAGAACGCTCGGGCAAGCGAAAAGCAGCTTAAGTTACTTGCTGAAATGGGCGCTAGTGTCGGATCAGCCAATCCAAATACTGTTTGTCGATGCTTCCGTTTCGTCATACTATCGCACTTCTAATATGATGGCACCGAATCTGTTTCTTTTGAGTATTGACGAGGTGAATGCTAGTCACATGCATCGAGAGTGATCTGCCTAGACGAGTGAAAGATGACAAGGTGGAGAACGCTTTCGTAGATCTGAGTGTTCACACCAAGTAAGAGATGAGCTAGAGAAATTGAATCCCAAAGGAACGTCTAGAGCTCATCGTGGCCGTAGTTGAGGGGCTCGTCATCGCCACCAGCAGCGCCGCCCTGGTAGATCTTAGCAGTGATGGGCGCAACAGCAGCCTGGAGCTCGCTGAGCTGCTCCTCAATGTCGGAACCCTCGGCGGTTTGGCTGTTCTCGTCGAGCCATGCCTCGGCGTCCTTGAGGCTCGACTTGATGGTGTCCTTGTCCTCCTTGTCGAGCTTGCCGCCAAGACCCTCCTTGTCGCTGAGTTGGCTTCGCAGCGAGGCGATGAAGTTCTGCAAGTTGTTGAGAGCCTCGATGCGCTTGCGCACAACCTCGTCCTGCTCGGCAAACTCCTCAGCTTCAGCGACCATGCGCTCAATGTCCTCGGGAGAGAGACGGCCCTTGTCGTTCGTGATGGTGATCGACTCGGATTTGCCGGTGCCCTTGTCGGCGGCAGAAACCTTCATGATTCCGTTGGCGTCGAGCTCGAAGGTGACCTCGATCTGAGGCGTGCCTCGGGGTGCAGGGGGGATGCCGGTCAGCTCGAACTTGCCGAGAGGGTTGTTGTCCTTGGTCATGGATCGCTCGCCCTCGAACACCTGGATGAGAACGGTGTTCTGGTTGTCGGCGGCAGTCGAGAAGATCTGCGACTTCTTGGTAGGCACGACAGTATTACGGGGAATGAGCTTGGTCATGACACCGCCGTTGGTCTCGATTCCAAGGGTAAGCGGGTTAACGTCGATCAAGACGACATCGCCGAGCGACTCGTCACCGGCAAGAACACCACCCTGAACAGCGGCACCCCAGGCGACGGCCTCATCGGGGTTAATACCCTTGGAAGGCTCACGGCCGAAGTACTCCTTGAGCATAGCCTGGACCTTGGGGATACGAGTGGAACCACCAACGAGCACGACGTCGTCAATCTCGTCCTTCTTGACACCGGCGTCCTTGAGAACCTGCTCAACGGGCTTCATGGTTTTGCGGAAGAGGTCCATGTTGAGCTCCTCGAATTTGGCACGCGTGAGCGTCTCGTCAAGGTCGTTGCCCTCGAAGAAGCCGTCAATTTCGATTTTGGTCGACATCTGGCTCGAGAGAGTGCGCTTGGCACGCTCGACCTCGCGCTTCAATTTACCGACGGATCGCTTGTTAGACGAAGCGTCGAGGCCGGTCTTCTTCTTGAACTGCTTGAGGATGTAGTCTGAAACACGGTTGTCAAAGTCCTCACCACCGAGGTGAGTGTCACCAGCGGTGGCAAGCACCTCAAAGACACCAGAGTCGATCGAGAGAAGCGACACATCGAAAGTACCACCTCCGAGATCATAAACAATGATCTGCGATTCGCCGTCCTTCTTGTCTAGACCGTAAGCGATGGCAGCAGCTGTGGGCTCATTGACGATTCGGAGCACGTTGAGGCCGGCGATGGTACCGGCGTCCTTGGTGGCCTGTCGCTGAGCGTCGTTGAAGTAGGCGGGGACGGTGACAACGGCGTGAGTGACCTTGTGGCCGAGGTAGGCCTCAGCGGTCTCCTTCATCTTCTGCAGAACCATGGCCGAAACCTCCTCGGGGGTGAAGACCTTCTTGTCGCCGTTGACGGTGACCTGGATAGCAGGCTTGCCGTTCTTCTCGACGAGCTTGAAGGGGAGGTGCTTGGCGTCCTTCTTCAGGTCGGACTCGCCCCACCTGCGGCCAATAAGTCGCTTAGCGTCGAAGATGGTATTTTCAGGGTTCTGGGCGGCCTGGTTCTTGGCGGCGTCTCCGACGAGACGCTCGGGGGTGAAAGCGACGTACGATGGCGTGATACGGTTACCTTGGTCGTTGGTGATGATTTCGACACGGCCGTTAACCTGAGCACCGACACAAGAGTAGGTGGTTCCAAGATCGATACCGATGACAGTTCCATACTCGCTGCGCTTGTCGGCAGCAGCGGCGACACCCATGCCACCGGCGGACGAGCCAGGGGCCATGAAAGCAGAAAATGTGAGGAGAGCCAGAATGGCCATAATAATGGTCATAAAGGCGGGTCGAGACATGCCGGTGACACGAGCAGCCTTGCGGCGCTGTGCCAACGCAGTTGTGCGGCTGGCAAGAACCATTCTTTTTTCTTCTACTTCCGACTGCGGCGAACGAATGGGTATGGAAGGGCGGTAGTGAAGGTTAGAAGCTGCTTTCTGGGAGACAATGCTTCGGGGTATAGGTTGAACGAGAGCGACGAGGTGTCTGGCGAAAGGTCAAGCTCGCACGGCGATGCTTGTGCCAAGGACGACGACGTTCGGGTATGTTGCAGGGAACGGACGGCAGCAATGGCGACGAGGCCGTGCAGAGAATGCCTATGCTTGGGAAGGGATTTGGTGATGCACTGGGGGAAGGGGGGTGAGGGACAAGCGAGACTTACGAGGCTCGGTAGTATTTATCTTGAGGGAGAAAGGTGATGGTGTTCAAGTCAGAAGAATGCCAAGGGGACCGGCACGAACGAGATGAGCTGGAAGCTTTGTGTGGCTGACCGGGGTCGACGTGGACGACGTGGCTGCTGCTGGCGGGCACACAGGCTGAGTGCAGCACAAGGCATGCCGCTGTATCGTGTCTTCTCGGCCAATAATAGGCTCTGGCGCTTTCCAGCTCATCGTCGTGCTTTCCCCGGTCTGTGCGGCGGCATGGCCGGAAAATAGCCACTGGAAAGAAATGGCGAATAAATTTCCGCAGCCTTCTCTCGCCCACCGCCGCCGCCAGCTCAGCAGACATTACACAGCATACAGAAAAAACCCCTCATCACGTCGAAACATGACCACTTCCTTCGAATACGAGAGTACAGCGCTTTCGCTCCTTGAGATCGCATAGAGGAGGCCTAGAAGGCGTGAGCACAATTTAATCTGCAGCTCTTGCGATCTGGCAGACAAGTGGCTTCAAGAGCGGCGGGAAAGGTAGGCGTACGAGGCAAAAGCATACGGGAAGGGCTTGGCTGCCCGTGAATGAAGCGAGCAACATCGGTGAGACACACGATTGCGCCGCACCTGGTTCTCTCCTTCACGAATTCTTCCAGAACCAAGGACGTGACGTGGAAGAAATCTCAAATCAAAATTTGCGCCGGCTCCGAGCTGGATCGCCGATATCAATTTAGATGAGACCGTCTTGCCTCCCCGATCTAGACCAACACGACTTCTCCTCACAGCCTGCTCTTGCCTACGGCCTAACGGTCTGTTCACTCTTGGCCGCAGCATGACTGCTCGCATTGTCATTCACAGTTGGTGGAGACATGAGTCAGAAGCCCACTAACTGCTTTTCGATGAGTGTTATCTATATGACGGCTCTGACCCGTTTCGCTCCGGCTCCTGCACCGGCTCTCCGCTTCCTGAACAAGCCCCCTCCACCCTCGTTAGCTGGTGCAGGAGTCGAAGCATCGTTGCTCTCTTCTTCCGTCTTGACCTCTAAGCTCGATGAAGCTGAACCTCTGGTGTCTAATGACGCTTCAGTGACTATTTCTGCTTCCTCGTTGCCCAGATCGCCGGGTTGAGACTGCTCCTCCTTCTTGACTCTTCTTCGCAGCATCGAGGGACCATCCTCAGCAGCTGAGCCAGCGCGCTGTCTCTTCTTGATTTTGATGGCCGTCAAGTCGTGTTCATCGTCGCTGTCATCCTGACGAACCACCTTCTCCTTGACACGGAACGCTCGAGCTCTGTCACGATCAGAAACCTCATCGATATTTGAAGTTGAAGAAGATGCGACAAGTTGCACGTGCTCCCATTCGCCCGGCTGCGCTACGGCTTGCAAAGTCCATGCTTGTTGCTCACCTGCCGGTCGTGGCCGTGACTTTCGCTGACCTTGATGAGCGGAGTTTGGCGGCGCCTTTGCTTGGGCCGGTACTACTGACTGCGACCCTGCTGATCCAGAAGATGAAGCGAGAGCACCATCACTTGAGGCCTGGTCCTTGCTGTAACTCTCCGCCGCCAGTGCCTCAATACGCGCCATCTCCTTCTTCATGTGTTCGGCATCCTTGCGTTCCTGCTCTCCTTTGCGGTAGAGATCCTCGAGCGCCTGGCGTACATTCTGTTTGTGTCGCACTCCCGTTTCGTGATGACGTCTCGACGGCAGGTCGTCGTTGATGGTGACATCGCAATACTTGCATGTCCACCTCTTCCTAGAGATCCATACGTCCGCCATGGCCGTGGATGTGAGTTGTGTCGGCCAAGCTCCAAGCCTGGTTTGCGGGGTTGAGGAAGAGCATGAAGAATATACTAGCAGAAATAAGGCTTTAAAATCGGACGGCCGAAAAAGCTGAGCCTCTGGCGCCGAAGAGCCGGAGTGCTTCCGAAGGCTGGACCCTGCGCATGCATGCAAGCTCGAGTGCCAGTTCATTCGGCGGCGAAAGCGGCGGATCGTCCACGCGGTAGACAGACGATCAAGTCTCGGGAATGTGGACCAAGTGAGCGCCGTCCCCTTGATGGAAGCTTCCATCACCGTGACGTCCTTTGACACTTCCGCTCCCTCGGGGGAGATCAAGCTTTCATTCCACCTCGCTCTCGATATCGAGCTGCATCCAGCCGTCACAACGCCAGCCCTTTCAAGATGAAGAAGGATACGCCCTCTTCTCCCGGTAGCACCCCATCGCTGTTGCGACGCTTCAGCCAATTCGTTCAGCCAGGAACGACATCGGCTTTCCAGCCAAGAGGTAAAGGCTCTTCCGAGTCGCCCCTCACTCCTACGGCCACGCTGCCAAAAGATGATGCGGCGGTCAAATCACTGTGGCTCGACTGTGACCCGGGCCATGACGATGCTATGGCTCTGCTTATGGCAGTCCACCATCCCAATTTGGAGTTGCTCGGCGTCTCGACAGTAGCGGGAAATGCAGGAGGACGTGACACATTTCTGAACGCAGTCCGTCTCATGGCACTGTATCGAGCAAATCCTTTGATCCCAGTGATTCGCGGATCTGACTGTCCACTTGTTAAAGAAGTCAAAGTGGATGTTGGAATTCATGGCCAAGGTGGCCTAGGCGGCGTTCAAGGGCTGCCCTCCTTGTCGTCGCCGCTGTGCCAGCCTTGGCTTCAGCCTGCTCACCCCAAGACGAGCTCACCAACCACCGGTGCCGAGCCTTCACTTTTCCTATACACGCTCTCCACCATCCTAACGGAGCGGCTCAACACAGGCAAGCCGCCGATCCATCTCGCCGTCACTGGTCCCATGACCAACGTTGCGCTCTTCATCCGCTGTTACCCGCACCTCATCAGGGGCATCGAGCAGGTCGTGCTTATGGGCGGAGCTGCCGGCGTCAGAGGCAACAGAGGGCCGCTCGCCGAATTCAACATCCTCAACGACCCCGAAGCTGCTGCGATCGTCTTCAACACCGACATCAAGGTCGTCATGGCTGGTCTCAACGTCACCCACCAGGCCATCTTCACAGCAGAACTCCACGACCGCCTTCTTTCTGATAGAGTGCATTATGTGCCTTCATCACGCAGGCAATCGAGAGCCGTGTTGAGTCCAATTTCGCCGACGCATTCACCTGGCGCCTCGCCCATGCCCGTCACGTCAGAGCTATCGTCAACGACGCAGTCTGGTCCGAGCGACCTCAAGAGAATGTTGAGTTCCACGCTAACATTCTTTGCCAAGACGTATGCATCCGAGTTTGGCTTTACGCGAGGCCCGCCCGTCCACGACATGCTTGCCATTGCCTACATCATCGATCCGACGCTCTTCTATCGCCGTGTTCCTTCGCCTGGCGATGTCCCCAATGTGGCCATGTTCGATGCCGATCCGCACAGCAACAAGGACACGTATCTAAATTCTTCGTCAGCGAGTCCATACCAGTCGGCTAGTTCGCAAGAGGTCAACTCACTGGGACTCGATACTAGCGTCGTTGGTGTAAGCAGCGGCGAGGCGAGCGGTATTTCGCATACTCACGCGAGCACAGCGGACGGCGCGACCGCATCCCGAGGCACACCACCAAAGCGATACCGCGTCGACGTGGAATGCAGCGATGGTCTTGCATGCGGTGCTACTGTCGTCGACTTTTGGGGCGATCGTGTCGAGCACGACGGCTGGGGCAAAGGAGGCAGAAATGTAGAAGTGCTTGAAAACCTCGACTGTCCTCGCATGTGGGACATTTTCTTCCAGGTGGTAGAGCGGGCCGAAGCACACATCGCCAACAGCAATCTCGTTCGTAGCGAAGCATCTGTGACCGCAAAAGATCCATCGAATGCTCATTTTGAACCCACTTCGCCTTCCAGATCACCAACAAAGGCGTTTGCAACCATGCGCCTTGGTGCTGATCCCGCACCTCATAACCCGAATTAGTTGCCCACACGCTGCTTCATCTTACCTCCCACAAAGATGTATTAGAGACATGTGAAACACCGTGACCACGTTGTACCTCGTAATGTTGTACTTCGTATGACAAGAGCCGATTAACCGCGTTCTTCTCATGGCAGAGAGCTTGTATCGGTAGGAAGGAGAAGCGTGTTGAGCACCGCAGCAAGGCGAATGCCTGCCTTGGCGAGTTGCTTGTGAATGACTTTGTCTCGCTCGATACGACCAACGTATTCTGGCACATCCAGCTCAGGCTCGGGTAGCGGCGTCGGCGAGGGCTCCGACCTGTCTTCGATAGGTGGGGGCGTCGGCTCCCAAGCCGGGACCGGCGATGCGAAAGCATACTCGCATACCAACGAGTGCATCGGCTGAGTCCACTCGTAAGGGCAGATCGGCAAATCCGTATCGTCTATTTGACGTGGATCTTCAAACACGGATGAGAACGAAAGCTGTCCCTCTCCCCCTTGCATCTGCGCACCAATCTCCGAGCCACGATCTCGACATGCGGGCCATCCGGCCTCTTCTTCCTTCCACCACGCATTTCCATCCTGACCCCGAGAGGTAGGTTGCCCCAGACCTTCCTTGAGAATGAATCGGATCAGCGGATCATACCGCGCTCCGACCAGAGCACTCTCGATACGGGCCGACGGTAGGCGTGTAGTATAATTCGACAGTTCGCGAATTACTTTGTCGATGAGCAAGGTATCCCACACCGTATGCAGGCGTGCCTTTCGGCCCTCAAAACGCACCCATACATCGTTGCCGCCGCGAGCACGTCCTGTGAGATGGAGTGGCTGATGCGCATCACCAAAGAGATGGACCATGAAGCGCAGCGCCATGTCTCGTTCCCATCCGGTCTCTGTCCCCACGCGCGAGGTATAGTTGACGAGAGAAGTGAGCACATTGTCCGGCGATGTCCAGCCGGTTTCTCCGTAGATGCATTGATTGGGAGGATGGTCGTCGACAGGATTGACGTAATGCAGCTGACCACTCCACGGATATCGAGACCGGATCGTGTCGGGCCATCCGGCGAGAACGGCCAAATGGCAGTGTGTATGAGGCTGACCGTCGTCGGAAGATGGCCAGTGCGAGGGATAGCGGGTATAGTTGGGCAGGATGGAGCAGAGCTGTTCTCGAACCGAGGGATGAAGCTGCGTCTGTGCAATCGTCGCCACAATTTGGTGTCCTGCAATTCCCCACGCGCCAGCGGCGGGCAAGAGGCACAGCACGGCTGCGGCCAGAACTTGCCAGTCTGAGATCTTCATAACGACAGTCGATGGAGCGGCGGGCGTGATTGCGTGGGAAGTGACTGGATGAGATATGGTGATCTCATGGAGAGATGCAGTACAGCTGCCATCTTGGCCTGCCGCACAGCGCAACGAGCTGAGTTTGAATTTCAGGGTCCAGTCATGCTCCGCCAAAATGTTCTGCGCTGATTCGGCTCAGCCGAGCTGTCATTCACGTTTCTCAAAGCCTTGCAAAAGTGCGCTTCCTCCACTTGGCGCACGCAAAGAAAATCGGCGCCCTTGAGAAACAGCCCTGAAAAGCTATGAGAGAGCTTGGTCCTGAGTTCATTGCAAGTAAGCCTGCGACCATTAGCAAGTCTTCAGGAGCAGCGCTGAGGAGCTCCAAAGCTCACAAGAAGTGCTGGCGCTCGCGTTCCGCAAACCTGACGGCACAATGAGCGAATTGGATCTCGACAATATCTCGCTGCCGTCCGACGAAGCAATGGCATCCAGCGGATCAGCTGAAGGATTCCGTCCGAGAATCGCTTGCGGCACGCTTCGCTTTCCAGAAAACGACGAGCTGGTGACCGTATCCGAAGTAATTGACGCGATCAAGCGAGGACACGGTCGCTACCACAGGCTCAATCTCCAACACGCTGAGCTTGGAGACAATAGAACGCAGAAACTCCTTGGAGAGCTATGTGAGCTGCGGAGCACGAACGAAAAAGAACCAGCGTCGTCATCATCTGCCGTTGCGGAGCAAGCATCCGATCACTCGAGTGAATGGTTCCGAATGATTGCGCCCCTCATTAACGCGACAAGGCCTTGGATCGCCGATTATCACAGTATTCAGGTCCTCGAGCTCGATAACAATGAGCTAACCTCGGATTGCTTGCCTGCCATTTACAACTTCTTGGCAGGGAATCCAACTCTTCACAGCCTGAGTCTAAAAGGCAACGCAATCAACAACAAAGAAGGCGCTCTTCAATGTTTGGCGAAGGCCATCGGGCGATCGGTGCTCATGTCGTTGTACTTGTCTAGCAATCCAATGTCGCCCGCGTGTCTAGCAGCTTTTTTCGACTCGATCCCAGCAAACGGAACCTCACTAGAGCGATTGGAGCTCTCAAATGTGCTCTCTGGCCATAGCTCCAGCAACCAAGAAACTTTCGATACGCAACTTGCGCTGGCTGCCAACTCTATAGCCGACTTTATTGCTGACCAACAACGGTGTCGAAGTTTACTTACTCTGAAACTTAACGGCAACGGCCTTGGCAGTCGTGGCGTCCAGATAATCGCGTCTGCGCTATTGGGACGAACATGGAACAGCCATAGGTCGGTCCCGAACCATGGATTCGCCACACCGACAGAGGCGTGTGGTGATGAATTCTATAACGCAGTGTCTGAGACTTGCTGGCAACGTCCGAATCTGTCTCTAGACACGTTAGAGCTCATGGATAACATCAAAATGGGCTGGCGACAAGCAGATCCGGGGGAAGCATTGGAAAGGAAAGAAGCGATCAGACGACGCTATGCGCACATCCCCCTGGAAGACATCGAGCCCATCGTATCGTTCTTGAAACACAGGACACGAATGAAGCGGACACAGGGAACTGTTGGGCTTGAGTGCGAAGTTCCTGTGGAAATTGCACGCCACTTGGCATCTGTCGGCGTCTCATTGGATGTATGGGAAAGCGACTTTCAAGAGGCCATGTACATCGGCGCAGGGATCGATGTGACGACTTGGACAACACTGGTGCGACGCTCTGTCTCTTTACATTTTCAATCCAGGTTAGTATGTCTGAAGGCAGCCTTGAGGGTTCTGAGCGCCGCCAGGACGTTGGGATGTCGGGTGAGGAGGCACTCCGACGAACCCACAACCGTGGCATCAGCGGCCAGCAAATCCTCAGGCGGCTTCTTCAGATTCCTCGATCTGCCGCCGGAGACTCGGCTCCATGTCTTACGACAGCTGGACGAGGAACAAATTCTCACTGCCCGCCAATTCAGCAATGTGATCAGCTTCGCATGCGATCCCAGCACCATCGGATACGGCAGTCGCCACTACAACTGGTCTCAGATCCTGGATTCTGCTTCTGCTCCGATGGGCAACGACGCTGACGCTCCCAGCTCGTCGCTCCCGGCTCGACCATGGTCGTGGGATGAGTGCTTTGCGCTTCGCGCTCCACCTCGCGATTGGACAGCCGACGCACATCACTTCGCCTATGGGTGTAGCGACTACAAGGACCCGTTTACGTCTGATAGTGAACGTCACGCAACCTTGCGTGCCTTTTTCGAATCGACATCGACTCACAGGGCCGACCAATGGTGAGCAGCTCTCTTGTCAGCAGAAGGCCATGTGTCCGTGTGTCCATCCGTCCAGGCATGTTATAATCCTATCGAAGCATTTCGTGGCTGCATGTGTCTGCAATTGTCGAAAATGTCAAAGCAGCGAGATGGGCGGATGAGAAGTGCACAGAGAGGTATGGTTGGCGAACAGAGATGATATTGAGCTAGGAGTGCCAAAGTGTGATCAGATAGTCGAATGCGGAATCTAGTGGTGAGCATGCTTAGGCGTGTCGAGCTTGTATCCGACAAGCGACCTGCGGCCGATCATCTCACCGATGGTGAAGATGCCGTAAGCCTCGACGGCGTAGATGCCGACGCGCTTCCAGTCGCCCTTTGTGAGGAGTTGAGCCCAGAATGCCTTGTCGGAAGCCTTGGACCAGATCTGACGGTAAGCCGAGGTGATCGAGTGGACCGAGGTGGGGGGAGCGAGAGCTTCAGCGACGTAGACCTGCTTGGCGATGGAGCTTGCCACCGAGAGATTGTACTTGATGGGCTCCGAGTAACCTGTCGTGGAAGCATAAGAAGGGGGTTGAAGAAGAATGGAATCTGTCAGTGGATCAAGTTCCTACTCATACAGCTGAGCAGCCGAGTTGAGTGTGGGACAGCATCGGGTGGAGTATCATAATCGAGCGGTCGGGTAGAAGAGACGGCATCGAAAAGTGCCGCTTGAGCATGCCCTTGCGCACCTTGCTCTACGGTCGCTAGATGCCTGCTGCCTCGACCAGACCACTTCTCTATCCACAAGTCACCTCTGTTGTACCCGATGCTGTGGTCCGCCACACCCAAGCTGCCATGCAAATTCAACTGAGGAAAACCTACCTCCAAGCAAGCCCTCAACACGCTTGATGACGGGACCACCGAGCTCCTGAGCCTTTTTCGAAATATCGTTGATAGCGGACGAAGCCTTCTCCGGAGCAGCGGCGCGGCTGGTGCAAGTCGACGAAAAGTTGCGTCCCTGGCGCACAGCGGCGCGGAGTGCTGATGACCTTGCAAAGACCATTATGAACGTATCCCGAGTAATGTGAGAGAAGGGCGGAAGGAGGTCGGGATGGAAGGAAGAATGACGATTGAGGCGTGGAGATGGCGACGACAACGGCGATGACAAGAAGGAGCGGGGTTGTAGATTTCTCCCGCCATTGCAAAGCGGCAGGAGCATCTACAGCTGCTCTGCGGCGGAACTGCAGCGCACAGAGGCACAGAGAGGCGGCTGATCTGTCTGCGTTTCGTTTGCTCTCGCTCAGACACACACCATTTCTTCTCAAAATTTGAGCGCGATGTGCTGAGACGGATCCGAGTAAATTGCGCCGAGCAAAGGGTCGTTGGCCCAATTCTAGGATCGGCAGACGGTACTGTCTCAGTACGAATTCAACTTGCACTGGTATCGGGCTTGACCGGGCGAGATGTTTACCGTTATATGAAAAAATGTTAGACCTACCTCAAACAGACAGCCATTTTGGCGGAAAGTTGTCAGCGACAGTCACGTGCTGGACGCAGCGTCCATCCGCGCAGGTCCCCGCCAAAAAGCACCGCATAAAAGGGGGAGAGCAGAGCGGCACACTGTGTCCGCACTCGGGTCACAGGCAAAGTGCCCAACGGACAGCGGGCGCGTCTTTGGAACCAAAAAGTGTTGGTTGGCACAGGGGGTCACCATGTAGCCCCTTTTTTCGGCAGCAGAGCGTCAAAAGGCGCAACAGGCGCAGCAAGACTTGAACACCAACGCACACACGCAGGCGCAGCAACACTCACGCACGCAGCCAAAGCGAGCGCAGCTCTGCTGCAAGTGTGACTTGAGGTTGATTTTCGTTGCATTGCACCATCAACTGCTTGGCCAACGTCGTGACAAACTACCATATCTCTATCGACAAACTCGACGCCGATTTACAATGGTGCGTTTCCTCGACACGACCTGACCTCACTGCAGCGTAACAAAGCGTGGTCCGGAGGCAAGTTACGATGAAGCGTCCCCCATCTGACATGACTCACTTTCTCTTGCCTTGCTCGCCTGCAGTCTGACGCCGAATACAAGGAAGCCTTTGCCCTCTTCGACAAGAAGGGAACCGGCACCATCAGCCGCGAATCTCTCGGCGACCTTCTGCGCGCATTGGGCCAGAACCCAACCCAGGCCGAAGTCGCCGACCTCGCCAACGCCGCTCCCAAGGAGATCGACTACGCCTCGTTCCTCAACATTCTCAACCGACCCAACGGCTTCAAGCCAGCAGGAACACCCGAGGAGTTCATCCGTGGCTTCCAAGTGTTTGACAAGGATGGCAACGGATTCATCGGCGCAGGAGAGTTGAGATACGTGCTGACGAGCTTGGGAGAGAAGCTGAGCGACGACGAGATGGACGAGTTGCTCAAAGGTGTCCAGGTTCACCCGGATGGCAACATTCATTACGAATCCTTCGTCAGGCAGATTCTCAGCCAGTAGAGAGAGGGGGGCACACGAGCCGGACAAGGGTTGGTCTTTCCACCATCGTAGACGATCGCAGCTACTATGTCCGTCGCTCCACCAAATGGTTCTACGACGTCGGCCATCCGTGGAAAGTGCACCACAACCTCACCGCCCTCCCTTGCCGACTTCCAGACATCTGGGACATGCCTTTCGGTGAGCCTTTGGCTCGACGTATGCGCACAGAGCTACGCCTCAACACAAAACTCCCTTGTCACGCTGCCCCTTGATCGTTTCGTTTCTTTTGCTTCAGACTGTATCTTTGTTTTCCCTTCCACCTTCGCCCCGACCCGTTTTCGCATCTGGTCACGACTGCTTTGCTTCTTTGAATACCACGCATTCTTGCCGATTGATTCAGCCAGGTACGGTAGCCTGGGACCGACTAGACGACTGTATGAAACGGGTGCGGTTGCACTCGTCGTACAAGCAGCCATGTGCGTGAGCAAGAAGAGACGGAGAACAGCACAATCAGCAGACGCAAGACAATCGTAAAGAAGAGAGAGCGGTGTACATTCGATTTTCACAACACAAGCACAAGACGAGCCGGGCTGGGAGGAAAGCTCAAGCGAAGAAAAGAGCAAGAAAAGGAGGTTGTTTACAAACGAGTCGATCCGGGAGAGGAAGAAAAGGTCAGGGGTTGGAAACAAAAGGAAGAGGTTTGGTTGTTTGATGGACAGAAGAGTAGTGGGATGGCGTATGGTTCAAGCTTTGTATGCGGAACCCTCTTCGCTGCTGCGCGCGTGTTCGTCGACCTGAGCGAGCTTGCTCGATTCGGAAGCGCGCGGACGCGACTGGGAACGGTTCTTGGGCGAGTCTTTGCCGCTGCTTCTCGGTTCGCGCGAACGTGACCTCGAGAGCGATCTCAGTAGCTGCAGCAGCAACACCAACCAGAAATCAGAAACACCAAGCAGGAGCGCAAGAACAAGAACAGTGTCAGCCGAGACCGCGCATCCTTTTGGCGCTCGTGTGTTGCTCGAGCGATGAGCAAAGAAAAGAGGGACAACCGCAACAACCACGCCAGCAGAGCGACCGTCCGTCCAGGAGCGAATTTCATCATGCAACCCAACACTCGTGCAACACACATCTCGGCAGCACATCCGATATATTTCAATCCGATGAGAAGCAAAGGTAGTGAGGTATTAAGTGAGCGCATGGTGGAAGAAATCTGCTCCAGCCAAAGGGAGACAGGGAGGGCACGTAGTCCATAACAACAGAGCTCTGGCTGGGCAAGAACTCCATCCCGCTGCGTCTGTACATGACGAGCTGTGACGGTGTGACGGGCTGCTTTGGGCGTTCCGATTGCCATGGTTGTTTCGCAAGTGGCTATCGGAGCCACATCAGATGGGGGAAATTGCGTGTAGGAAATTTGGGGTATCGACATGGCCCTGCTCCAGAAGAGACTTCATTCTTCACTTACACCTGAAACACCTCCTCCGCCACTGGTGCCGTTCGAGTCGCGTCCACGTCCACGCTCCTCGGCGTCGTTGGCGGCGGAAGCAATGTTGCCGGCACCACCGCGACCGGTCGAGTGGGCGACCTTGGCGTCGTGCGAGCGGTATTCTTCCTGCAGCTTGTCTTCGCGTGCCTGTGCCTCGGCGGCCTTCTTACGGTCCAGAGGGTCGCGCGAAGGCGATCGTACGTTGCCGGCACCGCCTCGACCGCTCGAGATCATGTGGCCAGGGACGGCAGCAGCAGCGACAGCCTCGCGTGGGATGGCGTTGCCGGAGCGATCGCGCGATCGAGAGGGAGAGCGGATGATCTGGTTTCATTCAAGACAAAAGAATCGATTCCAGGGTGGGCGTAAGAGTGGAAATTATTGAAAGTTTCATGTCAGTACGGAATGCTTTCGAAGCACACAATCTTCCATTGATACGAGCTCCCTGCCGCATCTGGACAGCGCTCTCTGACGTTTTGTAGGGACAACATGCCAATGTCGGATGACCATGCTGCTTTCCTACGAGCATGATTGCAAGTTCAGATGTACTCACGTTACCCGCACCACCTCGACCAGTGGCGATGAAGGGGTCACGTCCTCGCGACTCGGACGAGACGGCTGGGTCCTTCTGGGAGTGGTGACCAAAGCCAAGAACCATATTTGCTAGATTTGCCTGCGAACTGCGCAGGGTTACGCCGATTTGTGGATGGAAGCGCTACGGATCCAAAAGGTGGATAAGTCGTTTGATGTCTGCTGCTGATCGATGCAAACGAGAGGGCGGGCAGTATGGAGATGTACTGTCTTCTCTCTTGTCTGGTATCAATGTGAATGGATGGTGGAGAAGAAGGGAATGCGAACTCTCGAGTCGAGTCGGCAAGAGGATTGTGGAAAAAGGAAATGTGAAAGAGGTGTAAGTAAGCCTGGCCTGAGTGTCAACTGCAGGATGTGCGAATAATACGCAATCGCGAAGGCGAGGCGGCGGGTCGAGAGGTGATAATACTGTACAGTAGACCACAGAGCCAAACGGGCCAAGCATAAGAGCCAAGAAAAACCCGCAAGCTCGAAGCGAGCCCGACTTTACCTGACTCTGCCAAAAGGCGTGATGTGCCTGCCTGCCCCCCTTAGGTCAAGGTGGGGAAAGCGGGGCGCGAGAGCACTGTCTTTCTCTGTCACCCAAACAAACCACACGCGCCGCCCTCTGCAGACGGACAGACCGATGGACGGCTCGAGGCGATCTTGGGACCTGCAGAGATAACGCACCTCAATCTCAAGCTCAGGCTGGCCAAATCAACAATAGAATTAAGGCACCATGGCGCTGTCAGTCAATTCTTTCTAAGGCGCCAAAGCGCAGCAAAGATGAAATGCTGAGCTGCCTCTAAGTCGGTGCTCTTTGCGAGGTAATGAGGCTCACAGAGAAGCTTTCTCTGCTCAATTCAGACGAAGAAGAGCAGGCCCAATGCTGACTCGTCTCTCTGCGTGAAGGATTTGGAGAGAAAAACCAATCAAGCTAGCTCGAGTTCAGGTGCAACCACGTCTTTGCCAAGACCAGCGCTGACGAGACACACACGAGCCCTATGCGAGGCACCCTAAGTACCGTCAACTGTGTTCGTCACCAGACAAAGGCCAAAAAGTGTGGCTTCTCAGACAGACACATGTACCGCAGAGGGAGATGAGAGATGGGTAGAATCCAAAATCGTCTCTTCTTGTCTTGCCGAAAGCAGCCATGTTTTTGTTTTTTTTTTGTTCCTCCGCCGTTGAACAAGATAAGGATACCAAAAGATAAGCAGAACACTTGCGTCTTTCTCTCTCATCAAACAGCTGCTGCCGTTCCGCAAACGTCGGACTTGGGACCTTGAACGGTACCTACAAGCAGCGAGCTCTACCTTGGCTAGACACTGTAGATCCTCTCTGACTCTCTCGTTTTATGCGGACGTAACCTGAGATCCGCACGTCTCCGAAGCGGCCTCCTGATGATCTCTCTTTCGTTCGGCACATGGCCTTGTTGATCAATGCCTGAGCAAACAGCCCTCCTTTGCTGCAGCCGCCCCCCACCCTCTGCCGTCCAGAGCGGACCCTTTTCTCCCCTTATCAATGACCAATGAGCTGCTCCCAATCCATTTGCGCTGCCGGTTCGAAACAACTCGCGTTGCAATGATGTACAGATGCGGCGGGCTATGATCAGGCTTTCCAGGAACGTCGACTTTGGCATTTGTTCGCTTCTGTGCTTCAGCCATCCGCTCCGCAATTTGTCGTCAAGCCTGCACCATGGATTGACCTCCCGACACTCGTTCTGGAGATGGGTCCACCTCGTAGCTCCAGCCATCGTAAGGAGGGGTGCGAATGAAGGTTGAGAGAATCAAACAGATTGACAATGTTAGATCTCGAAGTTCTAGAACTCTTTTCCGATGTTAGAGCGAAAGTTAGCTGCTGGTCCCCTCCACAGTGACCAACGTCGAGGTTCGGATCTCGCAACCAAAGGAATTTTTTCTTCTTATTGCAACTCGTACTCCGCTTTTGTCGCTTTGACCACGTTCTTTCTCTTGTCTAACTCTCCCATCACGCCCAGCTTGGCTCCTATCTCGAGAGGCGTTAGTTCTGCAAAGATGCCGCCAGGCCAGATGCTGGAACCCTCGGTGACCGAGTCCGACTTTATGGTCTCGTGTCTTGCCGACGGCGTTCGTCCCGACGGTCGATCCTTCCTCTCGACGCGGGACATCGACATCTGTTTTGGCGAAGAACTCGGTCACTGCACCGTCACCATCAAAGGCACGCGCGTGTCCACATCAGTACGAGCTACTCTGATGCCGCCACGATCCGATCGACCGTACGAAGGCTTTCTCCAGATCACCACCGATATTTCGCCCATGGCGGGGATAGAGTACGACTCGACGGGCGGCGGCGCCAATTCTTCGGCACGCGCCAGGGAGGTGCTGTTCGACCGACTCATCGAAAAGGCAGTGCGCAGGACCGAGGCGGTGGACAGGGAAGCGCTGTGTGTCGTCGCAGGCGAACAGGTGTGGAACGTCCATTTGACTGTTCATCTCTTGTCGGACACGGGAGCAGCGTTGGATGCTGCCGTGCTATGTTCCATGCTCTCGCTAAGACATTTCCGAAGACCAGACTACTCGATCGAGAACGGCAACCAGGTACGACTCTATTCCGTCGACGAACGCGTTCCTGTCCCCCTGGCCATCCATCACACTCCCCTCTGCGTCACCTTTGCCATCTTCAACAACCCCTCGGCTGCTGCTCCCACCACCGCCACCACCCAATCACAATCGCAAGACGACGCAGAATCCCACCTCATTGATCCCACCACCGACTCTCTATCCGCATCGACAACGGTAGCCTTGCTAGATCCAACCCTACTCGAAGAATCGCTCGCACAGTCCAAGTTGACTCTCGTCCTCAACGCCCAGCGCGAGATCTGTGTGCTCGACAAATCGCACGGCAGCCCAGTGCAAGCCAACTTGCTGCTCGACCTCATCCAGCTCGGTCTAAAGCGCATCCAGCATCTCACTGACCGTTTGGAACACGCCTTGAAGCTCGATGCTGAGACCCGGGTTGTCGAAGTCATCTAGGAGAATAGAAAGCATACCCCATCCCGCTGCTTCCGTCACGTCCTCACCGCAGTCCCCCACCTATCTGTATTTGTATCCATCCTCAATCCATCTTGCAATGCCAAAGTCTCTCGCACCAATTAAAGCCTTGCTCACACTCTCGAATGCAAAGAGAGGAAGAGGGTATCAGTATCAAAGCCATTACAGTGCCCAAAAATAAAATAGGGGAAACAAGAAGAACAGCAAAGGTCCGCATTTTCGCATCGGCTCTCTCAAGCAATAGCGATGAACCCAGTGGTATCGTAGAAGCCGATCAAAGCGACTTCCTTTGCACTGGATTTGGATCGTGATCGACCTTTCGACGGTCGGATCGGCGGTTCGGCGATTCTGACGCTTCCTCCACCGCCACCTGCTGCTGTCGTGGCAACTGGCATACTAACCGAGCGCGAATCAGCTCCGCCCTGCCCTCCTGATATCGATGGTCGGCTTCCAAGACTCATGTTGGCGCTCGGGGAAGTAGGAGCGGGAACGGCCGAAGTGGGGCTGACCGGCCTGGACATTCTCCTGCCCTGGCCACCACTGTCGCTCTGTAGTTGATACTCGTCATCCAGTCCGTGTGCCTTGCGTTGCGTCGCAGCATACACCGCTGCAGGTGAAGGCTCCTCGGTTACTGTTGATGTTCGTGAGGGGCGAGCAGCACTTGTCCTCGATACACTGCTGTCGGTGAAATGTTCCTTGGCATCATCCTTTGCTGCTTTGCTTGAAACAGACGCTCGATCGCCGAGAGATTTGGCACTGACCGAAGCTTTCCGTCCACCCGGCGAAACAAGATTACCGGCGCCGCCGCGTGAAGACGCGGCAAAACTCGCTTTGCTCGAGGGCCCGAATGCATAGCCTGTCATGAACGCCGGTGCATCTGGAAGAGGCATGGTTGCTGCAATCGACCCTCCGGCCGCTCCGCCTCGACCAAACGTTCGCGCACGTCCAGATGATCCACCACTGAGACCACCGCCGCTACCAGTGGAAGAGCCTGCGCCACCACTGCTACTAGGCCTCTTGGACTTTTTCTTCAACTTGCTCTTGTCGACCGTTTTGCTGTCGGAATCGGCTTCGCGCGTGTCCGCATGCAGAGCGAGGCGCGTGTCTGGAGCCGATGATCGTGTAGTCTGCAATCGAGCCGGTGCTTCGTGCGCGTGTGTTGTTGCAACGGCGAATGCCGAGCCATCCGTCGAGCTCCTGGCCGCATGGGGCATCTCTCGCAATGCTGCGGGCGAATTCCGTCTAGCTGCAGCCTCTTGTTCTGTCGGTGAGTCCAACGCAATCTCATCGAGTCCCAGCGAAGAGATTGCCACCGACGAAATGCTCATCTTGCGTCTTCTTTCGGCATGCTTTCTCCCTTCCACGGTCAAATCATCGTGCGCCTGCTCCCAGCCCAGATGGTTGCGCAGTAAGGATTCCGTGTCCGCCAATACCCTGACCGAGTCGGCCCATTTATCGATAGCCCTGAAGAAATCGTCTTTGGACTTCCACGGATGTGCAAACGGCTTCAATGCTGCTGGGTTCCCTTGACCAAAGCGTCGATTGGTGTCCATCTGGAGCAATTCCGGCTGCGGAACGCCGTGTAAGCTGCGTTTCTCTGCTTCAGCTTCGGCCCAGACGAGCTCTCGACTCGAAGAGAGATGCTCCAGCTGCTGGAGAATGACAAAGCTGCGCCAGAGATCCGGATCGGTGATGGCGAACTCCGAGTGGAGCGGATTGCCGATCTGTGCACGGATGGTGAATTTGCCATGTCGTTTGCTTTCGTCTTCGCTCGAGGTAGCGTTGGCAGACGACGTGCCAGCTTCATCGCCAGCCGAGGTGCTTGCTGCACGTGCTCGAGCTCGCTGCGCGCTCGATTCGGCGTAGACGGGAAGATGACGTGGATTGCCAGAAGCAACCTTGGCAAAGCCGGGCAGCAGCAACGCCGAGGGTATCACGGACAGCGGCGCAGGGTTGATGAAACGGCGATGCATCATGCGCTCGAGCACCACTTCGATCGCATCCACGTCGGTAGAAGCGGACGCGTCGCCCAGCACCTTGAGACGTTTGGGCAACTTGACACCGGCACCTTTTCTAGCCGTAGTGCGACCGTGCTCGAGATCCTTGAGCTCGTTGGCATCGACTAAACTTGCGTAGCCGAAGAAGGCATAATTGCCCTCAATCGACTCGAGCACGCCTCCCGGAGCCAGAATGCGCCGAGCTTCGGACAAGACGTCGACCCACTTGTCCTCGGGCACGGCTTGCAAGATGAAGCGGATATGCACGTAGTCGAAACTGGCATCAGGAAACGGCAGAGGTTCGAGGAAGTTGGCGATCACCCAGCTGACACGATGCTCCAGGTCGGGATCATTAAGATAGTGCATGGGTGGTTGAATGGGTACGATGTCGAGGCCGACAAACTCGGAGGTCTTCCACTCGCGTGCCATGTCAAGGCACCAGTTGCCCTTGCCGCAGCCAAGATCGAGCACACGGCGCGGACGCGAGCCTTCGGGAAGCGCACGTAGCGTGTTGCCGCTCAAGACTGCATTGACATCGAGGTGAACTGTCATCTCGGCTTCCATTGCCTCGTCATCGTAGCCGTACCAATACGGTACGACTGAGGTGGGAAAGGCGTGATGGACGAATTCGCGCATCTTGCCCTTGACACGGGATCGTGTTCTTGTCAGGTAGGCCTCCGGATCCCAGCAGTCGGGCGAGGATTGCGGCAAGCGCAGACGCGATGAAGATGCTGAGTCCTTGTTGGAAATGCTAGCGAGGCCAACAAGCGTCGAGGCCGGAGACCCGCTGATGCAAGTGGTAGCGTGCGCACGCTGGGTGGAGGCGACAGCGGTTGTCGGCGATATGGATGCTGGACTTGAAGTGTTGGGCGCGGAAGACAACACCTTTGTATTGAGCGACAGACTCGAGTTTTCCGATGTATCTGTGTTGCGTCGTCGCAGAGTCGCTGAAGAGGGCGTGATTGACGCTGATGGGGTGCGCGATGCCGGCGGCGGGGTGTAAAAGTAGTAGCCATGACCAACACGCGTTTTGTAGGTGATATCGGATGCGGATAAGCCATGCGAGTGGGACGGAGGAGCGAGGCCAAGTCGAACGGGCAGCTGTTCGCCCAAGAGCGATTCGGGTTCGTCAAAGGTGAGCGGGAGGCGAAACGAGTCGGGCTTCTGAGCAGGGTTGCTGCCGGCGTTTCCGCCACGAGAAGAAGCCAGCGAGGCCTCGGGAATGGCAGGAATAGCACCGACAGCAGCAGCCAATCCCGCTGAAGCAGCGGCCGTGTCTGGACTCACAGCAATGCTGCTTCGACGGCGACCCTGGCTGAAGAACTCGGAGGTGCGTGGATAGTACTCAGGCATCAAGGGACTGTTCTGGCGGAAGTGCTCGAATTCGGGCAGTTTGTGCGGAAGCGAAGCGGCACTAGCTGGCGAAGCTGCGAGACCGGATTTGCTGGCCTGGTCGGTAGAGAGGGTGCTCGCGGGTGAGAGGCTGTCACCGCCATTGTAAGAGCTTTGGTGCGATTTGGAGTCGACGGAGCTGTCCTTGGAGACACTGACGGACGCGTTCGCGTCTGGCCCTGACTGCTTGGAACCAGTGCTGTTGGCCTTGGGATCGCTTGGTTGTCGAGCACTCGGCCGACGGCTCAAGTAGAATGCATAAGGGTCTATCATGGTTTGTGAGGCAACGGTAGCTTGTTCAGGCGTCACCAATTGTGCTGAGCAGCAACGACATGATCCGTTCGAATCGATTTAGATGAAGGATGGCGATCCAGTGGCGTAGACTAAGCCGTGGCTGCTGGGCGAGAAGCTTGGTGGGCGAGCTGCAACAAAGCTCCGGGTCCGGGGTCCACGACAGGTGCAACGAGAGCAACGTGCGGTGTGCAAAGAGGTGAGCCTTGCTTAGACTGACTTTTCTGAAAACCTGCAGAGAGCGCAGTCGGCCAAGTTCTTCTGGTCGATGGTGGGGAGCAAAGATGGAGAGGCGGCCATATGCCGAAGAGACCGCTGCACCACACAGGCTGAGACAGTCGAGCCAAAGTCCGATACAAAGCTACACGAACTGGAGTGTGCCGCGCCAAGTGAGCACGGATTCTCGGCTCCAGTGCCTTTGTTGCTGCTGTCTCACGTGTGCAGCCCATTTAAGGCTTTTTCTCTTTTCGTCTTTCCAGAAATGCATGCAAGCAGAAGCTGCAGAAGTTGCAGCAGCAGCAGCAGCAGCAGCAATCAACAAATGATGTCTGCGGCCCGCACATGCCGCCTAGCCTCTTCTTGATCTGTGGGTGGACATCTTGGTCTTGACTACGGAAGATGCATTCGTTGCCACCACGCCCTCTGCCTTTTCTCTCCGAGTGTATCGACGAGGCTGCTCTTGCTGCACCAGCAATGCAGTTCAGCGCGATGTCATTTGGCAATCATCGGAGATACCGTCATGAACGGGCAAGAGATGCGCCACACGGTGGGTACATTATATCGGCCTTGCTCCGATTCAACTCGAGTGAGGCAAAGACGACATGTCTTTCCGGTTGTCACAGCCGTTCCAGGGGAAGTCCATCCTCAGCGCAGAGGTGCTATGCACATACAGTCTTGGCTTGCAACTTGTCCTCACAGAAGACCCCGCAGTGGCGTCTGCAAAGTCTTGCAGTGGTTTCCGCGGGTCAACGCGACTCAGACCTGTAATGTAAATCCGAACGTTCTGAAGTCGACTTGATTTGACAATGAATGGGCAAACAATGGGCCGGAGACACCGAATACAATCTGCTCTCGTCTGACTCGCCCTTACTTGAGGGTGCCGCCAACCTTCAAACTCTTTGATCGTACCCGGACGATGCTACGGACATCTTTACTACGGAGCCGCATGCTCACGCACTGACGCCTTCTGAGCTTGTCCACTGGGCAGAGAAATTTGGGTCCGACCGTTTTGCAATCGATATGACGATCGACTCTTTGCATTTCATACGTCGATCCGTGCTCCGCGTCGAACTGGCTCGACAAGGCCATTGTTCTCAAAGTCAACTACTGAATAAGTCAAGACGTGGGCGCACAAGCGCTGCCCGCGTACACCGTCGTTGCAATGAGCCCACCAAATGTCCTTTTGTTCTTCACCAAACTCGAGAGTCGCAATGCAGGACACATAGCAGCTCGTACTGTCATATATCACAATAATGCAGAACACAAATAGGAGCTTGCACAGCCTCTGTCGAACACGCTTTTGCAGACATCTGAATCTTGTGTTTGCATAGGATCGGGTCATACTGTATTTGAGTCCAAGGAAAGGAGGGAACAAGAAGGTCAGACAATGCGAGTATCTCCATGGTGGCTTTGTCAGGGTCGACTTACGTTCCAAAAAGTCGGCAGCCATCAATCTGCCACGGCAGTCATAGTAGCATAAAAGGAAAACGAATCCAAAAGCGTCAGCTCAGAGTCGCCGAGTATGCTTAGCTCTGGCAAAGAGCACAAACTCACAGCTCCAACGCAATCTCGGGCGGGATGCGATTCTTGAAGTCGGGCACGTCAATGTCTGCAGCTGCGCCATACTTTGTCTTGAAATGCAAGTATTCGATCACCTTTTCCAACACTTCTCCGCTTTGGCGACAAGGTGATCACAGCCCGCCGAGAGAATAAGGGAAATCATTGCGTGTCAGCTCGGTATGATATTCTTCTGGGATACTGAGTGATGGACTGACACCAACCGAATTTGCAGCCGTGCAGTGTTGCTTTCGGCCTCGGCAAATCCCCCGCCCTCGCCGGTGGAAAGCATGGTCTTGATTGTCGGAGACGCCATTACCGTGGAATTGTCAACGAGGAATCGGTATCCGTCCTGTTCGCAGTTGTATGCAGTTGCAATGTGGCGATCAGAGTAGACGTGTGCGTATGTCGAGTTGTGATACCATCGTGAGCGGCAAAGAAGAGAGTGTGGAGTCAATGAGACATCCAATGCATGGTAGCGAACAGCTTGCGCCATATCTTGAGCCCACTTACCTCGCTGACCAACGTAACCCATTGAGTGGGTGCAGAGGCACTTTGATCGGCCTTTCGCACCATCCCATCGATCAATCGCAAGTCGAATTGGAGGTTGAGAGCGTGTGTCATGGTCAGCTGATTCGTCCTGTGTGCGACTCGAGCGCAGTTAGACTCACCGACATGTCCTTGCAGCAATTGTCTGCAGTGGTCTAGGTGATTGATGCGAGGGTGCAAGAGGAACCAAGATGTGGTTGGCAGGCTACCTTTTGAACGCCACTGATTGAGCTGTTGAAGCCAAGAGTCAGACACCGTGCGCTTCCACTTGGCAGAATTTTAGATGCGTGGACCCTGTTTCCGCGTTTCTTCCGAGTGGAGGCTCGACCGCGATTTTGTCGAGTTAATCATGGTCTGACACCATCTCGTCGCTTTTGTGTTCGCCCTCTCGGCGTCGATATGGGCAAGACTGCAGACGCTCCTCCAGAATGACGGTGTCGCATACGAGCAACACTCGTGACGCCGACCAGCTGCGCATCTTCGTCACCGTGGGAACGACCCGCTTCGATTCGCTCATTCGCGCCATCCTCTCCAACAAGTTCCTCGATGCCATTGCTCGACTCGCGCCGCGCACTCCCTCATCGGATGTTTCTCAGGTTCAGATCACCGTGCAGTACGGCCACTCAGCGATTGCCGACATTCTCACGTCTTCTGCGTTGGCTTCGGTGGACGAGGGAAGTGAAATCGTGCCGGATCCAGGTATGCGCGTCATCAATGGCCGACGAGTGTATCAAAGCGGAGCCAACATCCCAGGCCTCGATCCTGGTCGGACAGGCACGATATCTGGACTACGACTCCGCACCGCTCCTCACCATAATGACAGCACATCGCCCAATGCTGACGAGGCTAAGAAGGCAGGAAGAGGCCTCTTTGAAAGCATGCTTCACGAGGCGAAAGCCATGCAGGGCTTCACAAGCGACGCAGTAGCTTGTGCTCTGCAAGGCGCCACGCTACAAGCAGAAACAGAGCACGGCGTGCAGCTGCAACTTTTCCAATTTGCGCCAGATCTCAAGCAATACATCCGGTCCGCCGACATTGTCATCAGTCACGCCGGGTCAGGGACGATTCTGGATACCTTGAGGATGCAACCCAAGCCACCTGCATTGGTAGTGGTGCCCAACACATCGTTGATGGACAATCATCAGGTCGAACTGGCAGAAGCATTAGGTCAGGACAACTTTCTCGTCGTTGGGTCGGAAGAGACCTTGTCCGACGACGTTGGTCGAGCACGCATGACATCTTGCGAGGCTTTCCCCGATTTCGATCCTTCGCGATTCGCTGCGATTGTAGATGAGGCGATGCAAATTTAGACAGGACAGGGGCTCGATGCAGCCAGCGCTCGCTTCCATGCATTCAGACGCGTCTCAATAGCAAAAGTCGCTTCTCAGTGTTGGACTCAGAGGCAGGCACTGAATCCGAGAAAAAAAAAACATAAATAGACAAACGTCAGATTGCGCCCAAGTGATGGTGCCGTGCCAGAGACATGCGGGATAGGAGGTCGGTGCAGTTCAATTGTTGGTACAAACTCTACATGCTGTGCTTTCAGACCTGCCTGATTGAGCAATTGCTCTCTCACCATACCCCCTATCCCCACCGAGTTCTCATCGAAGAGGGGCTATCTTGTTTGCGAAACTTCAAACACATCCGAGTCAGAGCCTAATTTCAGCCCCGATCATGCTGGGCGGCGAGCCTGTCAAACTCCTGTGTCGGTCCCTTGTTCTCCCTCATTCTCCGTTGACTGCATTGTTACATGGTCATGAACATGTCTGCGTTCATCCTTGGGGTGCTTTGAAGAAGATTCCATCGCAAGCTATGTGATGCCATCTTTGACAACTTGTATCGACAGAGCGGGACGGGAAACCAGAGTGAGACTTGCCATGTTGAGCAGAGCCGGTTGGAAAAGCGATACAGCATTACCAAAGCGAAGCGTCAAAGCCGCAGGCAGAGTATCATTGCATCTTCGCTTGCTCATTGTAGACATTACACGCGGCCTTCCCGTCCGTTGTTCCTCCGCTCTCTCAAATTGTCCCGGCTCGCTCAATGGCTTCGGCCTAGCCTCGCAGCTTGTCATCATCTCCGCCTGTGACTTGCAACTTCTATCCTAAGCTCCTCCATCTCCTTCTCCTTCCTCTAAGACACCGACCGATGAGCCTCCTCGACCTTTGATTTTTATCTTTGGTTTCGAGACGCATGGCCCATCGACTGACTGCTTCTTGTCTCTGTTTGTTCCTTGCAGTGCGGCTTCAGCCCAGCAAGCCCAGCTTGCGCCCGGCTCGGCGTGCACCAGATCCCGTCCTCGACGCGAGCACACCGAGGCCGCAGGTGCCTGAAAGTACATTCAGCCCCGTCCATTGGGCCATGTCACCTGGCACTTCCTTCGAATTCTGACAGTAAGTGCTGACTTTTACCCACATCATTTGCATCGATGCTCGAGAAGCGTCCGTGCCATGGCAACCAGGTGGCAATTGCCACGCCTTGTTTCACCCCCTCTTATCGTGTCGCAGCTCTTGAGACCCTCTGAAACTGTTACTGTTCCAAATCATCTTAGGTGTGGTTGGTGCTTCGCTTCGTTGTCGCGACCAGCAGCTAACTCCATCCTTTGCCCGATCTTGCCACTGTCGAAATGTGTCTCTATCTCTACTTTGATCCACCATCTGGAAATCGGACGACGTTGACGACCATGTGATGACCACTCTCACACGCTGCTACACTCCGAACTGCTACATTCCGATTCTCTTTACATGCAGTCGGACAGACCTGTGCTACGATTCATTATCAATCAAAGGCCCGGGCTGTGCCCGGTGCTTTTGCAGACGAGCTGGTCTCGACAGCTCACACCATCACAAGCTGCCTCTCCAGAACGCCAAACTTCAAACCAGAGATTTTTGACGCGCAGACTTTCGCATGGCAACTCTTCCACAACAGGCTCCAGGGCCGGGACCAACCGCCCAGGCCCTGCCTTCCTATCTTTCCTATTCACCTGCAGCCACCAGTGTCTTTCGATACACATCGACGCTCACTCAGGTGGTGTATGACCCACAAGGGGGCTTTGCACCGTATCAGACGGTCAATACCATCCAGGGTACGACGACCTCGATCGATTACACGGTTGTCAATGTTCCTTTGCTCTACACGGGTCCGTTTCCAGCTCCAGATCTGGGTACGCTTTACACAACACCAGGGCAGAGCTTGCCTTCTCAGATATCATCACTCCAGGCGACACCCACGGACACGCCCACGTCAAGTTCCCGCAGCGCCTCGAATGCCCCAACATCAAATGCCGGCAACACTTCGAATGGTTCAACACCTGATGCCGGCAGCACTTCGAGTCCCCAAGCACCAAATGCTGGCAATACTTCAGACAATACTGCCACGTCCACGTCCACAAATCCTGCTCAATCTTCAGGGTCGGCGACGTCAAATACAGCAACGACCAGCAGCTCCGCTGCAGCTCCGACACAAAGCAGCGGTACAGCGGCTACTACCCAAAATGGCTCGATAACGGCCGAATCAGCGCCAACGAGCTCGGCAGTATCGACAGTATCGTCAGCATCCACACTTCAGACAGGGTCGACAACACCGCCGGCAACTTCAACTGCTACCTCTTCCGCCAACGCATCTCCGACGAGTGCTCCCCCGTCCAGCGTCACTTCGAGCACTGGTACCAGTACAAGTCCGACCTCCACGTCTTCAGACGGCACAAATCCAAGCCAGCCCTCGGCAACTGCAGCTGGTGGGCCGAATCCAAACGACCGCGCACGCAGTGGCCTAAGCGGCGGTCAAATTGCCGGCATTGTGCTCGGTGCTTTCTTCGCTTTACTCCTTTTGCTCCTGCTATTGCTTTGTTGTCTTCGTCGACGTCGAAAGAGGCGACAAGAGCAATCTGTGCTTGCTGCAGCGACAGGGCGAGGCGGCTCACGGGGACGGCAATCACACCTTGGTGGTGGTACTCGCGGCAACTACGCTGCCCTCGGGGGAGGTGCAGGAGCGGCATCATTAGGCGCCGGAGGTGCTGCCGCTGCTGCAGGCGCTGCGGGCCGTCGAGGCAGCCTGAGCAGCGATGATTGGGAGGAAGACCATCTCTCTGGCGGTGGACCTAATTCTGGATTTTTCGTAGTCGGCGGTCGTAGACTCGGATCGGATCGACCCGCAAGCATCGCATCTCGCAGATCGCGAGGTTCGAATCCAAGCTCGAATCGTGGCTATCCCCATTATTCAGCAGCCAACGTTCCGCCTTCGTCTTCGTCCAGTGGTGTCAAAACGAGCAGTCTGGCTGCTCTCGCAGCGGCTGGAGCTGGGTTCTTTGGCGCTGCATTTGGTCGCAACAAAATCTCGAAGGACAAGCCTCGTGTCGAGATTGAGGACGAACATCCCTTCAGTGACGACGATCTTGGCGATGCGAGCATGGCAGAACGACGTGGGTTGATGCCATTCCATGACTCACCAGGCAGCGGGTACGGATCCGGCGTTGAGATGCGAGAAGGTTCGCCCAGGCTGGTTGGTCCAGCTGCCGCTTTGCTCGGTGGATCCGGCGCAGCAATATACTACGCCGGTCGGGCTGGTCGAGACGGGCACGGGGCCGATATGGGTAGTCCAACGAGGGTGCCTTTCCAGCCAGGGTACGGAGTTGTTGCAGCTGGTGAAACTCGTCCCGAGTCCGGCGCATATTCTGGCTCTGGATCGAGCAGCCATGCCACCGGTGCTACCGGTAGCTCCCACACTCAACGAGCTGGCGGACCTACGATCAGCAGCAGCAACAGCACGGGCGGCTTCACAACGAGTGGTGGCAGTGGCAGCGGAACGAGCCTGCCGCCACCACCACGAGCTCCGCGCACCTCGCCAAAGACCTCTGTCTCGATGATGTCGCAAGCGAACGTGTCGCCACCTTCAGATTCTCCAAGTGTCTCTGGCGATACCGGATCCAACCGAAGAAATCCACGTTTCTCCGCAGACACAAGCGACAGCGATCCTTATGGGATTGGAGGGACGAATCCTGCGCTCTTGGGCCTCGGTGGCAGTGCTGCTCTTGGAGGACTGGCGGCTTTGGCAGCAGGGCACAGAGACAGCGAGGGCAGCACGTATTCACGACGCAATGCGGCTCTCAGCTCTGATGCACGAGCATCGCACGCCTCAGGTTTGTCGGAAGAGAGGCTTCGGCATCTGCGCTCGACGGACCCGGAGCGGTATAGCCGTTTCATCTCGGCTGGCAGCAATCTCCTTGGTCCCGACTACCAGCCTTCGCCCGAGCTTGATGATACAGCATCGCCAGGCGTTCAAACAAGACGGATGTCACCGGTAGAAGAGGCAACACTGGGTGAAGAGGTTCCAGCATTTGGACGTACCCGCCTTGCCACCATCCCGAGCGTCAGCGAGTTCGGCGAGAAGAGCGACAGCGATAAGCCACCCGGACATAGTATCGGCAACCAAAACGCCTCGACGCAGGTTTCGTCGACCGTGGCTGCGGCTAGCGCCAATTCGGGATCTCTTGGAGCTGCCTCCTCTGGGTCGAGACGCATCGTTTCGCCACTACCTGTATACGAGCAGCAACAAGTGCATGGTGGAGAGAGCTTGCCGGATTACAGCAGGCACGAGCTACTGGCTGCCCCTAGTGCGGAAAGACGAGCTAGCGAAGGGCAAATGTCAGGTCAGTACGTCACGCCACCTGACTCGCCGCGAAACATACGACGAAGCTCCGAAGTACAGAGATACACTCCTGTCAGCGAGGGCGAACTTGGTGCCGCCGATGGTGGTGCAAGCGAACGTCCTGGCGCCGAGCTCGCTGAAGCCGGTGCGGCAAGTGCTGGCATCTTGGGTGGCATGGCCGCTGGTTGGCGTCGTCTGACCATGGGACAATACGCGTGGATCCCAGGAACCTCGTCTCCATCCAGAGGAGGTCAACGAGCTTCGACGGCGGCTCGAGATTCTTCTGGCGACTTCGAAGACGACCTGGAAGGACGCATCAGCCACGACACTCAAGCCCGAAGCGTTTCGGAAGACTCGAGCCGGTTGATGCATCCATCGAGACAAACTTCGCGATTCGAGGCAAGCGAGGTAGCGGGTCCGGTTCTTGCACCTGACGTTAGGAGCCAACGAGCCAGCGTGTATGGAGCGTCGGCGCTGGGTCACGGTACGAGTGGAAGCTTGCCTGCTGCGCACACTTCGAGCAAGGAAGCATCGGGCAGCAGCAGCGAGCAAGCTCGACGTGGTGCAGCACTGGGTGTCGGTGCAACAGCTGCTGGATCGATGACCTCGCAGCGACAGCGCTCGTATCCAAGTCTGTCAAGTCAACACTCGAGTGCACGATCCCGACGAGGCGATGCTGCCAGCCATTCAAACTCGTCCATGAGCGGAAGAAGGGCAAGAAGTGACAGCTCCGGACTTGACAGTCTCAGTGCGGTAGCACAGTTGAGCTCGCGCAGCACCGGCAGCGGCAGCGGCTCTACACGATCAGGACTCCACTCGAGCAGCGGCGATAGTGGCAGCAGGAGAACCGATGCTAGTCTAGGCAGTGACGCTTCCACCGGTGCTGCCAGTTTCTCTGCGAGCGGACGGCTCAGTCGAGGCAACACCGCGAGCACGCGTGGTATGGCACCTGTCGACGAATTGGATGGTACCGGCGATGGCGCTGACTATGCGTCCAGAAGGAGCGGCGAGATGGGTTCCAGCATCGTCAACGATCCGGCCGGGGCAGCGCCGTCGGCAGGCAGCTTGGCCAGCGGTCGCGCTGCTGGAGAACACGGCTTGCCTGCAAAGCGAAAGCGACCTCGAAGCTCCAATGACGACGGACTGATTCGTCTCGACAGCCTGAGGGAGGACCCCTTGACAGATGAGCAAGCGGTAGCGAGAATGCCCGCGGTTCCTCCATCCACGGGAGGACGCTATGCTAGCGAGCCACTTGGTTCAGAAATACCACGCTCTACTATTCGAGACTCGCAACCGCCCCAACGCACCCGCCTCCGCCCTCTGCAGCCGAGCACATCTGTTGTGGCACCCACCGCGCTTGCTCCTTCGCTATCCGCTCCCTCACTTCGCTCGTCTAGCAACAACGTCGATCTTGGTTCCGGCGCAGATTTACCTTCTGGCAGCAGGAGCGTTAGCACAGGGCTGTCTGGCGTACCCGCCTCTGCAAGCTGGCGACCTTCGCCGCGAGTAGTGAGTGCATCACAACAGGCAGCCGAAGCACAAGCAGCACTGGTCCGAGCACAAGAGCCACGTCCCGCTGGACCGAGGGGCATGCTTGGACGAGCAGGCGGACCAACACCACCCCGCTCTAGCGCCGGGTCACCTTCTGTTGGCAACAGGGGAGCATCGTTCAACTGGGCAGGTTCGAGTCTGCCACGAGACGCGAACACCGACGTAGAGGCTGCTGCTCGCGAATCTGCGGCTTCTACGACCGAGATGGACGACCAAGCCGATACGTCGAATCGATCCTTCGGATTGGGCAAATTCTTCCATTTCTGATGCCTTTTGTGACCCTGGCTCGATCGACACTTTCCCCAATCACCACATAGTCTCACCATATGCCAACCTCCTTGCTCTGTCATGTCGGTTGCTTGCTACCGCCCTTCTCGACCGCATCCCAGCCTATCAAACAATGTAACGATACATGTCATGTCCTTTTACGAACTTTGTCTTTTACAGCAGCAATGTCAACGTTTCTTCTGAGCTTCCATCTGATAGATCTGTGCTTATTGAACCATGGTCTGGACACGCCTCTTTCGTCTGCGCGCAAATGCAGAAAGAGCATATGTGAGAGGAGAATTGATTTCGCCTGGCAAAGAGCTTGGGCGGAACACATTAGGACTCAGACAGACACCGGCAGAAAAACGGAAGCCCGGATTGATTGAAAGGATGACGGATGCACACACAAGGATCTGCGACGCGGGGTAAATATCCATCTTCCTCTCGACGGAGGAGGTGATTACGTCGTCTCGCTCGCCGCTTGCTCACCGTCTAGCTACACTTGGCAATGCTCTAAGCGCGCAAGATACATTCTAGACCGTGCAATAAGCGAAAAGCTGTCTTCAACATCTCACTTGTTGAATGGTTGGAATTGGGAACACTTGCAATCGAACCCGTCACTCTGCCGCTTGAGCCGGTCTAGTGCGTCTCGCCATCGCGGTCTCGCATCTTGACCTCGCTTGGCTGATTTGGAGACCAAGTCGCAATCAAGGAATGGTGGTGACGCTCCACTGCCGAGGCTACGCAGCTGACGCTTTCCCCACAATACACCTCTTGCCCTTGCTCGCTTGAGCTAATGACCCACACGAACTTGGAACTAGCTTAGTTGGGAAGAGGTGCTCATTCTTCTCATGCTATCAAAATTGTCGTTGAACACAATACCGTCTGGCCGGCCCGGATGAAACACTGGAGTAAGAAGTCCGTGCATCGCAACTTTCGCATTTTCCTTAGCTTGCGTTTGCCAGACAACCCTTGCAGCTTCCTCTGCATGCTGTAGATGCAAAAGAATTGCAGCACCTTATATTTTGAGGGTGCTGCATCGACCGAGACACACAATGCTGTCGCAGCTCCTAGTTGGCATCATGTGGGCTCTGTGCATGTAAAGAGTGCCGATGGGAGCGTGCTTCGTGGCATTCTCGTGTGCAACCGTGAAAAAAGGGCAGAGCAAGGGTAGAGGGCATGCATTGTCTGCATCGCTGCCAGCTCAGCCCAACCGTCGACGACTGTCCGTCGGCTTGGGCAAAGACGCACCACGACGGACAAGGCTCGTGATAAGTCAGTTAGCGAAGCGCGCGAAAACGAGCAGCGATGGCAAGACCAACTACTTTTCCGCTAAGCTTATGCTTGATAAGTTACAAACAAGTTGTCGTCGCAATCGCGCTAAACAGCATCCGGCGTCACAGAGAAGCGAAGGCGGCGGTGGTTGAGGCACTTGGCGAGCAACGCCGCCAAATGAGCATCACTTTCCGGTTTAAGCCCACGGAGAAAAAAAAAGGAAAAAATAGAAAAAAAGAGAGCACCAATATCGCACTGATGGGCAGAGGGTGTGTTTCTCACGGCCAGCAACAAGTGAAAAGGGCGCGGCTTCTGCTCAGTGCCGTCATCATCGTAGAAAAGGGACAAAAAGGGACAAAAAAGGGCCCGCAGCTTCCGGACCCACGACAAATCGAGGGTGAATGCGTGTGCTTGCGTGTGTGTCAAGTGGTGAGACTGCTAGTGTGCACTAGATTTCACGCTTTCGTTTTATTTTTTCCTCCCGTCCACCTCGTCGTCACCAAGCAGAAGCAGCGGCAGAGCAGCACCGTCCCACACGAGCGCTTCCCATCGAATTGTGCGCTCCAGCTCGCTTGCGACCAAGGAACATCTGCTCGCCTAATGCTGCTATTGCAATCTAGATCGCTCCCACCTCGTTGATTCTG
Organism: Mycosarcoma mackinlayi; assembly: GCA_928852645.1. Taxonomy (NCBI): domain Eukaryota; kingdom Fungi; phylum Basidiomycota; class Ustilaginomycetes; order Ustilaginales; genus Mycosarcoma; species Mycosarcoma mackinlayi. Next base: position 1,309,948 of record CAKMXS010000005.1, on the reverse strand, counting down.
GCTTCACCCTCTGACTTTCACCACGTTTGATAGCGTCAACACCGTCTACTGCAGACTCTGTACCCGCTCTCGTGGTGCAGTGCATCTCACATGAAGTAGACAACAGGCGGAAAGAAAAGGGCCGATTGGGCGTCACACTATGCGGCCACCCCGCCAGATGAAGTGCTTCGTGTCCTATGTCTTCCTGCTGCTTGTGCAGACACTCTGCTGTTCTGCGTCACCACAGTCCGTGTCTCGCATGCCTGCTCAGCCTGTACAATTGCTCCGTTCTGTCCGCTGAGATTGATGCCAAGTCGGTGTAAGCTGAGACCATGCAGCATATATACTGAACCCTCTTTCACTCGTCCTAACCCGTTGCGGCACCACTCTGTTACCCATCGCTCGACACACGTCTCGTCTGACCCCACCATCTCCATCTGATTATCAACTTGCCCAACAATGATCGCTTCCGCCGTTCGTCTCTCTGCTACCTTGGGCCGCCAGCCCGCCGCTGCCGCCGTCGCTTCCACTGCAACGACGGCTGGTCTCAAGACCTCGGCCGCCTCGGCTGTCAAGGCCACCACCACGCTGCGCAACCTCGATGGCCGTCTCTGGTCCAAGAACAGGTAAGTGTTTCGTTCTTCTGCCAGGTGATTGCGTTTCCGCACAACAGGCGACATGAAGCTGACCTTGCTCAACCATTCTTCGTTCGCATTGTAGGCTTCAAGTCCTTCTCGATGCCTCTGCGCCCGCACCCGTGGCCAAGGAACCCAACTGGTCCAACATGGCCGCTCGCATTAGGGATGCCAAGAACCTGGCTGGTTGCTAAGCCAGATCTGATCGCCGATTCTCCTTTTCATCGCATGCCTTTGGCCATCAACTCTTTTGTTCCACAATTCCCTTCGCATTTGCAGCTATAGCCTTGCCAAACAAGGCTCTTCCATGTGTACTTGTACTTGTATTCTTCTGTGCTTTCCGTATAATCACGAACAACTTTCACGCATTACCTCCCACTGAGGGAGCCGAGCTCGACGTCCAAATGTTGTTGTCCACGTACCAAGCCGCCATTGCATGTCTAGCTTTGGAGGTCCGTCAAAACACCTCCGGAAGACCGTGCCGCGTCGCATGAAAGGAGTGTGAGGAACTCAGTTCAAGCTCGCGCTGGGCAACTTTCAGCCCTTTTTGATGCTAAATGGGAGGAGCGGGGCCGTGCTGTGCGGTAACGATGCTGATCCCGAGAGATGCGGCAAGGGTGGTCGAAGACGATCCGCTAGCTTCCCCATACTACACCACGAGCAAGCAAGCGGTGCCTTGAAGGATAGGTATGTCGTGGCCTCAATCGGCCGACAAGAAACCGCGGGAACCCTCTTGTTCTTCCTTCATCTTCCGTGATTGCGAGGCCTAACACACCAACTAGGAAAATAAATACGAATTGATGGTGCAAAAAAGGGCTTTTCTCAGGTTTGAAAGGAAATTGTGACTCTAGAAAGGCAAGACGATCACGAACCAGATCCACAAGTTAACGCAAACGCAGTTCTCCAGCCGGGAGAGATCGAGACAGATACAAAGAGCTACTGTGGCTCAACAGGCGCCTTGGCACATCCGACGGCGAAAGCTGGCTCGAGAACAACAGAAAAAAATCCGAAATTGTGGCTCAGCTGCTATAGTAGTCAGTGTGTGTGACTGTGTGTGTCTGTGTTGCGGAAAGCAAGTGCTTGCGGGTATCGGTGTGTTTCTGTGGCTGCGCTGCGCTGCGCTGGACTCGACTTGGCTGGACTAGCGTCAACGTCGTCTGCCGCTGTCAGTTTCGCAGCTCGGGCTTGCGGCTCAGCTTATCTCCATTTCCACCAACAACTCGGCATTCATCAACGATTCCACCTCAGCTTTGGCGTTTCTTTCGTTGCATCGACTCGACAGACTCCCTTGATACGGATCCAACTACTTGATCTTCCACAGATCCTCCCTTTCTCGAACACCGCGACGTCTGCCATCGAATAGGCAAACACTCTTGCAGTAAGTTTCATCTCAGCGACAAGGTCATCGTCATCAATGCCAGCAGTAATAAAAGCATCGCCAGCATCAATATGAGCGACAGCGACAGAGCAACAGCAGGAGTCTGGAACGCTTCCTGGAGACACCGATCGAGATCGAACCTAGCGTTGATTTCTGCACAGCATTGGCAGCCACTTTGCATGTGAAGCACGTCCTCAACACTCAGCCTTGCCAAGCACTTGGACTTAGCAACGCAAGTGTCGCTCTCACTTGCTCGCGGAAAGGCATGCGCCTGTCCACCCGACAGCACTGGCATGGCGGTAGAGATATAGAGATCGAAGGGTGACGCTCATCGTTGTGGCGAAGATCGTCTTAGCAGAGTATCCGGCCATGCCGTTTGCGACGCATGCCAAGTTCGTGTCGTCTGGACTCGTCGATTTGCAGAACGACCTGCACCGCCGCATTGTTTCTTTTGGCAGCACCCTCGCTTGTCTCACGACCGCACATACTGACTAATGCTTCAACCCTTTGTTCTACCTGCGCATCGCCTCTTTTTGATCGCTGCTCCCCCTCTTCATCACACGTCTGCGTCAAATACGATACCGATCGCTTCCGCTCGACGTCTTCCTGCCATCTATAGAAATGGCTATGAAGAGAATCAACAAGGAGCTCGCCGACCTCGGTCGCGATCCCCCCTCGTCTTGCAGCGCTGGTCCTACCGGTGACAACATGTTCCAATGGCAAGCGACAATCATGGGCCCCGGTGACTCGCCTTACGCCGGCGGTGTCTTCTTCCTCTCCATCACTTTCCCCACCGATTACCCCTTTAAGCCGCCCAAGGTCTCGTTTTCCACCAAGATCTACCACCCCAACATCAACAGCAACGGCAGCATCTGTCTCGACATTCTCAGGGACCAATGGAGCCCAGCGCTGACCATCTCTAAGGTGTTGCTCTCCATCTGCTCCATGCTCACCGACCCAAATCCCGATGACCCGCTCGTGCCCGAGATCGCCAACTTGTACAAGACGGATCGTCAGCGATACGAGAGCACCGCTCGCGAATGGACTAGGAAGTATGCCATGTAAAAACCGCTGCTCACGGTCAGATCAAAGCAAGTTTCCGTGACCCCTCACATGTCCGACTGCATTACGACTCCCTTCATACGACTGTCTGCGTCCGCAGCATGGCTTTTGCAATCCATTCATGCAACCAACTTCCTCATCCGAGTCGAAACCGAAGGCTTTCGAGTGGGTGAGCTCTGAAGCGACAACGATAGAGCATCCCATGCCGCGCTGCGTTGGTGTCCCGCGTCCCCGCACAGACATTGTGATGGGTGTTGAGACTTTTTTGTGACTTCTGAGGTTTCCTCTCCTCCCCCATTTGCGCGACAACCGCTCCCATACCATGAGTTGGCACGAGCACGCTGCACGCTCCGGTTTACAGCCGCTCCTTGAATGCGTCGACGGTTTCCAATCGAGTTTGTATTCCAAGGTGGCTGAACTCTCGCTGCTGCCTGCTCTATGAGGATCTGTGAGCTGCATGCGCCTTTGTTCGAGAATGGGCGAGACAGAAGAATTGATGCTGTTGGCAGTGCATATGCAAGAGCGTAGCATTCCGAGACGCTCGGCTCCGAAATTTTCGACTGGGTCGCGTCCAAATTCGAGGTTTTGGGGATATCTAGCCAACTGAGCCATTTGGCTCTGCATTCTTGGCATCGTCTTGCAGCTTCTTCTCCTGCCTCCATCCACTCCTTTCCTCCCTCTCAGCCTTCACTGGAGCTATAGTACCATTCAGAGGCTGTTCCGTAAGCATATACCCATCGAGACCTGCGTAGACCGACACAACCTTGCCGTCATTTAAGTCCGCCGCTCGGCTACCATCGACACCGAGCTCAACCATCCGTTCTCGAAGAACCTTGGCACAGTCCACCAGCTGCAGCATATGGAATGATCTCATAATCACACCGCAACTCGTTCTTTGGCTCGATCGGCTCGTCATGGATGCTAAAGATCCGGGTCAGTCATCTGCTGGCCCAGCCAGGTCAACACAAGCCACAGACCAATCTCGTCCAGCGTCAGATCTTCATGCGGACAAGTCAGTATCCAACGACATCAGTGTGAACGCTGGAGACGATGACGAGGAAGAAGAAGGAATGCTCAAGGTCGATGAAGAGGGTCAGATCGAAGAAAATGAAGGCGCCAACCACCAGGTGAGCCACTCTCGTCCGAACGCTGATGCCCGTCCGGTTTCCCTTGCTGACCGTCTCATGCCGCTCATTACCCCTTCCGCCGACAAGAAGCCAAGCTCTGCACCTTCCAGCAGTGCCGCGACCGGCTACATATCTCCAAGACATTCGGCCTCAGATCGAGACCGCGACCGAGACCGGTACTACGAAACTTCGCCAGGACCATCTTCCGCTTATGCACCACAGCGCTCGCGGTATGGCTATTCCGCAGAACCTGGATCTTCCTACGCTTCGGCGTCAGCATATCCCTACCCCTCAGACCGCCGCGACCCTCTACGGTCAGAGTCGTTCACCCCCGGTTCCAGAAACTCCTTTAGCGGAAGCGCCGCAGCATCTCGAACCGACAGTCGAAGAAGCTGGTACCCTTCCTCCTCTACCATCACCACCGCTACTCCTCGGGGTTCCGACACCTACCGCCCTGGTGCCAACCGAGACCGGGAACGGGAACGAGACAGAGATTGGGAATCCTTCCGCGATGGCGACAGAGACAGAGACTGGGCAACGATGGAGCGCGAGCGAGATAGGGACGCATACCGACATTCGCCTTATCCATCCTCCACCGCCACCAAGTACGGCTTTGACAATCGCGAATTTGCAGGTCGTCGAGCCGCATCGCCTTCGCCAAACCTCGGCAGGGATCGCGACTATGATGGGGATCGATCGAGAGACAGAGACCGCGACCGTGCAGGAGAGCGGGATCCGCGCGTGAGAGCATCTAGCTCGGGCTGGGGCAACGGTGGCATGCGGCAGTGGGGCAAACCTTCCGATGCAGGCTCGGAATCTCGATTCACGCGCAACCCAGCATCCGATGATGCACGATCCGACACCTCGCAACGTCCATCCGGACCACGTTCCAACTACACACCTCCGCCCACCGGTTCAAGCGAAACAGGCTTCAAGCCAATCGGATCAGATTTTGCATCCGAGAAGAGTGAGGTCAGAAGCAGAGAAATGTCACATCAGCCGACACGCTCTCCAGAACATTGTACCGCTGACCGCAAAGACGAAGTTGCCGAGCCGAGTACAGCTCACGATGCGGCACAACCTTCAGATGCTCCGCATGTCCCACCATCTGATGAGGAGATGCAGGCTGAGGAGATGAAGGACGACATACCATCCACCACGGAAGCGACTCTTCCTGCACGAAAGGATACCGTGGTGGAGCCAAAGGCAGTGGAGACGAATCAAGAACCGTCAGAAGTAGGCGAAGACGCAAACACAGTCACGTCGCCTGCGCATGCTTCGACTGCGGACGTGTTGTTGCCAAGCATCGAGGCGGAGCCGGACCAAGACAAGCATGCTGGAGCTGAGCTGCAAGCAGCAGAGCATGCCGCTCGGCAGCACGAAAGCTCCGCTGTCGAGTCAGTTGGGACCCCGGCAAATGCTGGTTCAGCGCCTCAACACCCTTCGGCGACCGCAACAGAACAGACTGAATCATCGTTTGCACCCGGTCCATCCCATCGCTCGCAAGAAGACGCCTCCGCACAGTCTGAATCTGCCAAAACACAAGCCCCGAACGCCTTGAGCGCGGCCGAAGAGCAAGCAGACGTCGATCGATCGTCGCGAACTTTGGCACGACAGAAAGCTATCGGTGACGACATATTGATACCGTCCTCAGGCAACGTCGAGCCGTCCGTCGCCGAGGTGCCCTCTGTCGATGCAGATCTTCATAACTATCCTATGCAGGCTGAGGTCGACCAAAAGCCTCAGAATGCTCGGCAACCAGGGGAACAAGGCGAACACGCTCCGCTTCAACATCCTGATCCGACGATGGAAAGGGCCCCCGAGTCCAAGGCGGCTCCAATTGTCCCTGCTCCAGAAAGTCAGACTGCAACCTCCGACGAATCAGCTAGATCCAGCGGCGTCATTTCAGCACCAAGTGTGACTGTTCCAACTCGGACGGATGGTTCCGAGCCCTCCAACGCAACATCAGCGGAGTCTGATGAGCCAACGTTGCGTGCCGTTGCGTCTGCTGCTCCAGTCGAGGAGGCAGCTGATGATGTCGAGATGCCAGATGTGGTGTTCGAGCAAATTCAAACGCAGCAGCTGCCAGCAACGGCAGATGCAATGGATGAAGAGAAGTCCGTGGTGTCTGGCGTCCCGACAGAGATGAATGCTAAGCCAAAGGTGCAAGAGGAGGCAAGCGCAGTCGTGGACGTCGCTCAGCAACCAGAGCCTGTACTGCCGACGTCAACCGTCAACGAGGCGAATGAGACCTTGGATGGTCAGCAGAAGAAGGGGGAAGCCAACGATGCGGAATTCCGTCAGAAGAGCGACAGGGTTGTGCAGACGCAAGAGCAAGCATCGGGAAACGCCGCGCACCCTCAAGAGGTTCAGGAAGCATTGCCTGCTCCTCCGATCACGCCATCTGATTTTGTCGAGCCCAAACCCGCTGACGAGGTTGTCGCCGCAGACGCAGCCCAAGAAACCGTGACCGAGCCCACCTCCCAGCCTCAAGAAAGAAGCATCAAACTCGAGGAAGAAAAGGCTGATACGATCGGTGACGTATCAATGGGCGAAGCGCAAGGTGAGACTCTTCCGGCCGTCGAAGCTGTCGCTCAAAAGGTCCACCCGGACATGCAGACCGAGGGCTCAGCCCCAGCCTCAGATTTCGCGGCAGCTGCGATCGTCGAAGCTGTCTCTACCAACGTCTCGACAGCAGAGCCTGAAGTGAGCGCTTCCGAAACGCTGTCGCCACCACAATCCTCGCAGATCCAAGTCTCAGGCCAATTTGTCACCGCCAAGATCGACACAGAGAACAAGACGCAGGAAATCACCCTGCCTCACGTCGACTATGGCAGCGACAAAGAAGCTCAGGATCTTGTGCAGCAAGAGGCCGAAAGGATCGAAGAGGTAGAGATGCCGGAAACTGATCAGCCCAAACCCACGTTGCGTATCGCTGAAATTGATGAAACGTCAAAGGAAGTTGAGCCGCCGCTGATGACACCGAGCACCCAAGAGCAGGTCGACCGGGCCATCCATGCCGCCGTACGACAACACTTTGCCATCGACGTCGCTCATAGGGATGAGTGGAAGAAGATCGTACGTCAAAACCAATCACTTTCTCAGAAAACGACGATGGACGTTCTCAAAGCCAAGATTCACGGTATTCCGCAGATCGTCAGCTCGAACGATCCGCTGTGGCTCGAGGAACACGACGACCGAGCGGAGCGAACCAAGGCACGGCTCTTCTCGCAGTTGACCGATCGCCAGAAGCGTCTCAACGAAAAGGTGGAGGCCCTCAAGAAACGCTACCGCAGCATCAACGAAGAGTGGAAGCAGCATTGCGCACGTCTCGACCGCAGTGCTGAGCGTCGCGAAATGTTGCGTCGGCCACCGGCCAACACACCGGCAGGCACGCCAGGCGCGTTTGGTGTCGACGATCCTTCTCCGGGCGGAGGAGGGGGTGGTCTGCTTGGAGCCTCTCTCACCACAGGCCGCGCCAACCGTCGAAGCGCCCAGGCTGGAGGATTTGCCGGCTTTGGTGATGCCGTTCGATCCGAGGCAGAATTCCTCGAGATTCTTGCCAGCCTGGAGAATGCAGACATGCAAGATCCCAATATGCGTGCTGCACGTACCACCGCCACCGCTCCCGATATGTTCATCGATCCCGACTCAGACCATCTCACGAAGCTTCGATACGACGACGTGAACGGCTTTGTCGCAGATCCACTTGCATTCTACCTCGACGAATTTGATCCCGATGTCTGGTCCGACGAGGAGAAGGCCATCTTTGCACGCCGCTACGCTTTATGGCCCAAGCAGTTTGGCAAGATCGCTCAAGCGCTGCCCCACAAGACGCCATCACAGTGCGTGCGCTACTATTACCTCAACAAAAAGGTGCCTGGCAATGATTTCAAGGCCTTGGCAGCTGCTAGGAACAGAGAGAGGAAGCGCAAAGCCCGTGTCAAACCCAAGAAGGCCAAGGGCAGCGCGCTCATGGCCGATCTGAAGTCGGCAAAGGGTGAAGAGGTTGACGACGTCGAAGATGGATCTGGATTGCGTTCGCCGGTCGAGGCTGTGGATGCATCCGGAGTAACAGTAGATGCTCCAGTACCCAGCAATGGTCGTAGGGGAGGTGGCCGTAGCCGAATGATGCCGGTAACCGCCGACGGCGTCTCCGGGGGAGACGAAGCTGCTGCGGGCCGCAAACGCACAGCTGATCACAGTGAGCCGGACGCCAAAAGTAGTGATGCGAAAGCCTCAGACAAGCGCAAGCTGGGACCAAAATCGAAGCGCGCCAAGTCGGACAGTGCCAGCGTCGCAGACAAGACGCGCAAACCGAGGCCGGGTGGCAAGAAGGACACTGCGGCGCTTGAAGAGACAAGAGATGCCCTTGCCGCCGCCTCTGTGCCAGGTCTGAAAGTGGAGGAAGTTGGAGAGGCAGCGGGCACCCGGGCTGTGGATGGCGCGATAGCCTCGGCAGAAGTCAAGCCAAGAGTGGAAGACGGCGACCTTGCCGCAGCTGAAGCTCTCGGAGCGCTAGCAGGTCTCTTCGGAGGTGCGGCTACGGGCGATGCAAATGCAGCGAGCGTCGCAGTCGACAGCTTGGCATCGCAGCAAGGGGCCGGCGAGCTGGACGCAGACGGTCGAAAGGCAAGCAAGAAGCGCCGCAGCAAGACGGGAGCTCCCGGTGAGGAAGGCATCGAGGCAAGTGGAGGCAAGGGTCGAGGCAAGCAACCAACATCGTCGTACTGGTCTGTCGCGGAGCGATACGAGTTCCTCCGCGCGCTGGTGGTGCATGGACCCAGATGGGAGGTTGTGTCGTCCACGTTGGCTCAAAAGTCGACTGCTCAGGCGCGAAACTACTTTGCCCGAAACGAGGACGAGATTGACTTTGCTGAAGCAGCCGCTCTGGCTCGCAGCCACGCTGATGCGCCCCTGGAGGAGCGCGAGAAAGCTGCGCTGGCTTTCGTGCGTCAACGCTTTGCCAGCAGCTCAGCTTCTGCTGTGCCATCTTTACCCTCGACAGGGCCTGCAATGCCTTCTTCGATCTTGCCAGGATCCGGCTTGGGCGGTGGCGATGCTGTGCGCACCACCCATCTGCCGCCGCCCCCCGGCATCTCGGCAAGTCAAGCTGATACGATGGATATCAAGATGCGAGACGAGTCACCGGAACCAGCGGTGCATCGACGTGGACTGCAGATCAACTCGCTGCTCAACGACACAAACGATGCAGTGAGCAGCCGCGGCGCGCCAAGACGATCGTCACTGCACGCCTGGCAGGCAGAGCGTGGAGACAGGCCGCCGGCAGCTGTCGGTCGGGATGGGTCTGTGCCACCCTCATTATACGCAAGGCAACCCCACGAATACGAGGAACGAAGGCCGCTCACTGCCGACCGCATCGACGCTGCTCGATCTGTCGGCTCCGAAGGTCGAAGTTCGCGAGATGACGTTGATGAGCGAGCTCGAGCGTATGGCCGTCTGGAGCCGCACAGGCCTGCACTAGAGGACCGAGATGTGCGAGACGAAGCTGTCGACTCGCGTTCGTGGATGTACGAGTCGGCTTATGATGCACATCGTCGGGTCTCCCCATCATCGAACTACGCTTCCATGGCACCGCCGACGCATCCATCCGACCGCGGTATCCCAGCGTCGCGCTACTCGATGCCGCCGAGTAGCGTTGTTGGCACTGGCCACATCGCCAGGTCAGCGCCCCCAATGCCGAGCCATCTATCATCGAGCGAAGACGCCGATATCGACCGGGAACGGGAACGAGAGCGCGATCGAGCCAGTTATGGCGTGTATGGCTCTTTGGGTCGATCGCGAGAACACGAGTCGCACAGTATGCCACCCGCATTGGCAGGTGAGCAACGCCATACCGGCGCTGGTGAGCAGATCTCGCCAACGAGCGCCCAGTTTGGTGCGAGCCACGGCTTCACGCGGTATCCCGTTGCTTATCCTGGCACCGCGGCAGCGTCGAGCGCACTGGCTTCGCGAGGCAGGACAACCAACGGTCCGCTCACCGCGCCTCTACCAACGTCGACATCAGATAGGACTGCGTACGAGCAACGATGGCAGAGGTACTCTCAGTCTCCCGGCCCGACTCCGTCAGGTTCTGCTGGATCGCACGTACCGTCTTCTGGTGTCGGCGGCTATTCAGCCGGCAGCGCCTATCGATCATCGACCAATCCGTATTCTAGCTTTCCTTCGCAGAGCCTTCCTCGACCCTCGCTGCCTTCCATCTCAGCTGCAGGCGGTGGCAAGGTGGGTGCACCTCATCTGCCCTCACTTGGGGCAGCCGGGCGATCACTGCCGCCTATTCTGGGAACGTTCCCCGGAGCCAGTCGCAGCAGCGTCGGGTCCGTGGCGCGGTCAGCAGGGCCGGGAACGGGTGAAGAAGGGTCGGGAGCATCGCGATACTGGCCCTACCCGCACCAACCTCGTGGCCACGAGCAGCCGCCGTCAAAACGTAGCCCTCAGTAAGCTCTCGGAAAAGAAAATCTTGTAGCATTAAAGCAAAGCTGATCATGCATTAGCGGTGTATAGTAGTTCTTTGTCACTTGTATGCGATTGTACCAATACGTGAACAGAAGATTGCGTTTGCGTCAGAGGTGATCATGTGTCGAGTTGCGAATCTCGGTGAGTTTGGGACAGCAACACAAGCAAATGACTCGGGTCTAACAGACTGGCTCGTCTAGACATTTCCAGGCTCAGCTGTGCCGGAGTGGTGCACGTTCCATATTCGCGGCTGCGTAGTGAAGCGGTTGGACCCTGCGTGCAATGACTCGGCGGTCTTTCGTTAGGACCACCACAAGATATTTTTCTGGACGCATTCTGGCAACGCTTTTTTTTTTCATTTGGGACACATCTTGGCTCAGCTAAACCCCGGTTCGTTGTCAACGCTAACAAGGTCAACAATGGAAGCGATCGCTCAAGCAGGTCGAGCTTTCCTGAGCTCTACGAGCGACATGCTGCAGAATGCGCTGCTATCGTCCAACTCTTGGGCGTCCAACATGCATTCGGATTCTCTCACTAAGGATCTCGTCGTATCGCAGATTCTTATTCATCCGATCAAGTCGTGCCGTGGCACTTCGGTTGAAGAAGCACCATTTGATCATCAGGGACTGCAATACGATCGTACTTGGCTTATTATTGATGCCAAGAGCAAGAAATTTTATACGGCACGCGAATTGCCTAAGATGGTGCTGATCCATCCACGAATTGTGCATGAACGCAATGTGTTGTTGATCGAGATTCCGCAGTCGGAGAAGGGGGTTGCTGCTTCGACGGTGGAAGTGGCATTGCAGCCGAGCGATGAAGAGGTCGAGGGGTTTGAGGTGGTAGATGGCATTTTCATCTGGGGTGCTTATGTGGATGGCTACGCTGTATCGGCTGAGGCGGATGCTAAGCTCTCGGCTTACTTTGGCAAGGATGTTCGGCTTGTTCGCAAGGGTCCTTCGCCTCGCGAATCAGGACCTACAAATCCGGATGGATCAGTCGAATGGAAAGACGCCATTCTGCGATACCAAGACTTCTTCCCCTGCCTTGTTGCTTCCGCCGAAAGTCTCAGAGACGTCCAACGAACACTCACTGCTTCCGTCTACCCATCCCTATCCACCCAAAACGAAAACCCAAAGTCATACAAGGTTCCACCCTCAATCAATCGCGAATACTGGACACCTGAAGAACTCTCATCGCTCCCCATCACGCGCTTCCGACCCAATATCATTGTCGACAATGCCGCACATGCCGAGTCCAAATTGTCTGCATGGGAAGAAGATGGCTGGACAGCAGCCGAATTGTTCGACGCAAACACAAACTCTCCACCACCAATGGGTAAACAAGCACAAGGTCAAGGTAGAGCTGGCATCTACCTGCTCGCCAAATGCGCACGTTGCATGGTACCCAATATCGACCCGGACACAGGCGTCCGCGACAACTTTTTACCCTACAGAGTACTCCAGGAGTACAGACAGGTGGATCCAATCGCAGCCACCAAAGGCAAACCGTGCTTTGGTATGCTAAGCGTCCCCAGAGAAAAGCACGGTCTCGTCAAGGTCGGCGATGTGTTCAGAGTGACAAAGACTACCGATCCTCAAACCAGGCCTTCGCCTGTCTAAGAGGGTGAGAGAGCATGCATGTGCGTGTTTGGAAAAGCAATTTGAATGACATGATTCTCCATGGCTGCGATCGAGTTTGCGTTCGGCGAATGGGCTCAAGAAGAATGAGTCTTGAGACAAAGGTCAGTGACGGTGGCTCACGGAGTGACGTTGGTCATGAGCGACAAGAGAGAAGAAACGGGGATATATTGGAGTGACGATAACCAGAGCAAAAGCAGTAGAACTACATAAATTGAGCACAACAAGTCCGAGGAGATGGACACACGCAAGCACAGAGGATCTAGGGCAGCAAAGCCTCAACAGGTGCCTTTCTGGAAACAGCTGAGGCCCAGGCTGTTCAATGACGACCAGCTCGCTCCTCCCTGGCGCGCAACTTGATCCTCGCCGCATCCGTCAACAAGGCCTTTCTCGTCTTTTCGTACCACTTGAACAGCATGTTCCTATCAAACCTCAGCGCATCCAACCACTCCTGCGGCACCATCTGACTGTTCAACAACTCGCTGTCGCGATCATCGTCGATCTTGGGCACGTAGACAATATCGTCGCGCAGACCGCCCATTTTGGCGCCGCTCGAAGTCGAGCTGAGCTTGGAACTAGATTCTTCGAGATCCATGAGCACCGAGTAGTAGTCTTCCTGTGCAAAGATGGCTTTGAAGCGGCGAAAGGGTTCGTTGGGCGCAATCTTTTCGACGCCAGTGACAACGAGACCGGTGAGGTCTTCGTAGAGCTTGCGCACCGCTTTTTCATCTTGCATGGCGGCGAGCGAGGTTGAGGCGGCCGAAGGTTCGCCGATTGTTTTCGACTTGGATTTGGATTGGGCAATCTCCTGCTCGAGTTGCAGCTTGTACGATCGAACGTCTTCTTCGAGTCGGCGGTGTTTGCGTTCGGCCTCGAGCATCTCTTTGCGGTGTTGATCGCGCAACTCTTCGATCCTGGCGTCGTCAGGCTGGACGCTCTCCCTCACACTAGCATTGAGGATGCTCATACTCCTATCGCCACCAGTAGCAACACCACCCTCTGCCTCCTTGGCCCTTTTCTCTGCAGCCTCCACCTTGCCCTTGAGAGAGTTGATCAAATCCTTGTCGTGGCGATACCTAGCTTCCGCCGTCTTTTTAAACTCTTCCAGCGCTTGTTCCGGTGCAGTGTCGCGCAGTTGTCGCAACTCGTCATATTGCGACTGGATCTCGTCGCGTTCGGCGCGGATGCGTTCGAGTCGTTCCTCGAGCAGCTGTTCGCGCTTCGAGGCGAGTTTTGAGAGCTTCTTGTCGACCCATGCATCGTAGGCTCGACGCTCGAGGAGCAATTCATCCGAGAGAAGGGCAGGTGATTCGTCGGCTGATTCGGCGTCAGATGCATCGTCGTTGTTGCGTGCTCGAGACGAGCCGCTGCTCTTGTGGGTCTTTTTGATGGACTTGACGTGGTCGTAGTCTGCCGCATCGTCGTGCGGTCGCTTGGAGCGCACTATGCCGCCACTGGATGATTTGGTGGGAGCAGACGTCGATGTCTTTCCAATGCGATGGTAGCTGTCGTCCGCTTCGGAATGGTCTTCTTCATCCGAAGCTGCTCGTGCCCGGTTGGCATGGCGCGAAGAGGCCGAGGAGGAAGAGAAGCCAAACGCGCGTGATGGCGCCATGATTGCGGATGCAGCTGGGCTGGGTGGTGGAGAAAGAGCAACAATTGGACCAACTCGATCTTGCCTTGTTGTGTATATCTTTGACGGGGCTCCGTAGTAAGAATGAGCGAATTGGATGGGCGTAAGAAGTTGATGGTGTCAGAGGCTTGGATGTGAATGTCAATGTCAATGCTGCTGCGCGCACTTTGCTGGCTCGTCTTTGGCGGTTGGATCTGCAGGGTGTGCGCATCCCAAATTTCAAAAGTGTTGCCTCTGTGTTTTCTCGAGGAGAGAGAGCAACACTTCAACTCTCCTGTTGGCTCCTGCCGCTCAGTTTGTAAAGACGTGTTTTCCCCTGCTGCAAAGTCGCGTCTCAAGGATTTTCCCGCGTTTGCTAGATTTCATCCCTCTCCACACAAGCGCTCTTTTGTCGTTGCTCGACCCCAATCACGTGGACAGATCAAAACAAGACCATCTTGAAGGCAGGTGGGTTTGTAGTCCACATGCTGGTCACGACACCTCGCGATGTCAACTGCTCGCTCAACCCAGCATTGATCGAAACTTGTGGTCACATTCAGCTCCTCATCTGACATGCGCTGAATATGGATCCAGATAGTTTGTGCATGACACCGTGTTGAGCAAGCAGCCAGATAAATAGACAGGGATATGTCATTGACCTCTACAGCCAGCAAGTCATATTTTGAAGCATGGTCAAGGGATAACGAAAGAAAGCTACCGGTAAAGAAGACGGCGTGCGGGTGAGATCCGGTTCGAGCCGGCACATTGCCGTGAGGGAGAAGCTTCCTCAATCAAGCAGAGAAGAGCCTGGACAGGCCGTCGAAGTCACAAACACGCACAACGAAGCGCAGATAACCCAAGCGCCCACAAAGTGCAGTCATCTCTCTGCTGCCATGAAAGTCGAAAATGTGTCTAATGCTGAGCAAGATCCAGAGACAAAAACAATCTCGATCAAAGAATCACGCAACCCTTGCAGCATCCCCCTGAATGAGAGCCCTCTTCCGTCTGGAATCGCTCCATGCCACCTGAGCCTGTCGCAGCGCCTGTCGCACCAGGTCGCCCCATGGTCTGCTCCTTGTTATACCTTCGGATCTCGCGTACTAGATTGCTGAATGCCTCATCGACGTTGATTCGCTGCTTGGCCGATGTCTCGATAAAGCGGCACCCAAAGTGTTTTGCCAATTCGCGGCCCTCGTGGCTTCCTACCTGTCGCTCGTATTCCAGATCGCACTTGTTGGCAACCACAATGACGGGGAACGAGTCCTTGTCCTTGACTCGCAAGATCTGCTGGTGGAAGGTCGAAATCTCGTCAAACGAATTGCGAGATGTGATGCTGTACACTAGCAAAAAGCCTTCGCCGGTTCGCATGTATTGTTCCCTCATCGCGCTGCGCAGCATCATGTTTTGAGACAATGTAGAGAGGGGACCGTCAGTCTGGCGCTGTCCCATCGTTTTCATCTTTGCACCTGTCGAGCAATGCTCCCACTTACCTATACTCCTCCTGACCTGCTGTATCCAGTACATCCAACAAGGCCACCTCCTCGTCGATAACGCATTGCTTGCGGTATGAATCCTCGATCGTCGGATCGTACTCGTCCACAAAGTGACTCTGGATGAACTGGATCGTCAACGCCGACTTGCCGACACCACCACCGCCGACAACGACCAGCTTGTATTCTCGTAGGAATTGTGCTTTGGACATTGTGACTTTGTCGCTCCTTCGTTTGTAAGGGCCTCTGGGTATGGATCAAGGTTGAATCTTGTCGAACGAAGCAGCGCTGTAGAAGAGAAACCCGGTTGCCAAGTGCAGGTTAAGAGCGGTACCGAGAGACGCCGTTCCTAGTCGCTGAGCTGTCGGCAGAAGCGATCTAAACCAACAATTCAGAACAGCGTGTGCGTTCGAGACAAGTGAAAGTCGCGAGTGATCGGTTCGATGCAAAGCTTAGCCGAATGAACTGCTCCAGATGCAAAAGGTGTAGGCTTGAGCGTTGGCGAGCGATACCTGTGCGATTATCCACGGCAGCTGCAACGTCTTCTCGATCCAGAACGCCAATGTGGTTGAAAGTTGGAAGGTGATGATGAGAGTCAAGGGTGAGATGACAAGAGCAAGCAAACAGACAGAGTGCAACCCTAAAAAAGTCGGAAGCCAATCCGAACCAGCGTGTCAGGCGATGGATGGTGCAACGCGAGCTTTCGGCTCTTGAGAAACCAGACCAGACCAGATTCTAGGGAGCCAAGCAGCGGCAGCGACCAGACGAAACACAAAATCCAGCCGGCCAGACGTGCAAGCGTGCGTGCGTGCGTGCGAGCGTTGCGTGGGAGCGAGAGGGCAAGCGTGTGTGGTCTCTTGTTGTTCACCTTCAGGGGCCAGATACACAGCTCTTGTTAGCTTCTCTTAACGTACCAAAGTCTGAACAGAAATCGGATTCTGAATATTGATATTCACGCAAAGCTGCTCGAATTCAAATGGTGGTGTCGATCTGTATTGACACAGGAAAAAGAAAACAATACAGTAAAAAGCGGAGTGGGAGTGAGCCTGCTTGAAAATTAGTTTCTCGAATGCACGTCTCAGACCTTCGGCAACATCAAACGAGGCGGGTCGCTGCTCAAGAGCTGTCAAGTGGTGGTGACCTGGGAAGGTGGAGCGAAGATCGCCTGCAGCACCAAGCAGCACACACATGATCCTCTACAATCGGCAGGGTCCGAACCCTCGAATGCTGCTTTGCGAAGCCATGGTGTCTCTGGCTGCCCTCGAGCGCCTTTCAGCACACACGATCACTGTCAGGCCGTTGCTTGCTGCTTTCGTGCAGGTCGTACCGTCCTCGCATCAGCTGCTCTGGGGTATCGCACCACAGACAGCAGCACAAAAGAGAGACATGTATGTACATGTAGGCTAGTTGCAGTCAATGTGCGCACCGTTGCTCTTATTGTCTCTTAGGGGTGTCCCCCCTGCATCTGCTAGTCCACCTGCGTGCAAGAAGCGACCAAATACTCAAAACGATGATGTGAGTTCAGATGATGATTCCGTTCCCGACAGATCGGCAGATTGTTCCGGTCTTCTGGACAGAAGGGCCGGTAAGCTCTTGCCAGTTGGACAAGTTGCCATTGCTTGTGCATGCACTCCATGTGACTGGACTATGACACTGCTAGTGACACACCCTTTTCTGGCCTGTTGCTTCGAAGCCGAGGTCGAAAAGAGCTTGTCTTTCTCGCATGCTTCCAAACAAAGTGCCGTTCATGGAAGTCCGACCGACCATCACGATTGCACATGGAGGCCAACTCGATTGGTCGGAGATCTAGTGTACTGTTTTGTTCTTCTTGGCTGTCCTGCATCGTATACGATTTGAAGCGACGACGTCATCCTTGAATATGTTGCCAGACAAAGGACCGGAAATTGGCCGCGTTCTTGACTGCGCCGCTCCCAAAGCGTATCCCGGTCGCAACGGTGGTTTGCGCATAAGACTTCGCCAAGATCGGAACCGTTCAGGCACGACCGGCCAAGATAGCAAGAGTGACAACGTCTCCTCAACCTGACGACCAAGTGAGCGAGCGAGCACCTGGTCAACGAACGCGGTCCACAGCCTGGATTTCGTCTGTTTCGTCATGATATCAGAGTCGGGTCGGATGGCTTTTCTCCGCACCATCGTTGTTTGAAGTTCATTGTTCAGGTGTCGTGCATAAGATTGGACAAAAGCCACCATTGAGAGTTCGACGAAGATCATAGTGGGGAAAGTGCGACGTAGCACATGCTGATAAGCAAGGCTGGCACGTGTATAGGCTCGTATCAGCACAATGACATACGAGCCAGTATTCTCGGAATTGAGAAAGACGCCGCAGTACGACCACCTTGAATTGCAATTTCGCTCGACGCATTGGTGGATTCACAGGACATAGCTTTCCTTCCACAGTCAAGCGCACAGAGATGAGCCATTCACTTCCCCCTTCAAGCGTATCTAGGGCAGCATTGCGCGTCGCTCGTGGACAGGGAGAGAGAGAGAGACAGAGAGAGATCTCGGCGAATAACGGGGTCGAAGGCAGATCGTGTCCACGCCTCGGCTACGATGCGGAGTTCCTTCGTAGCCAAGATCGGGGACAACGACGACGCAATCCGCAAATCAACGCGACTCGCTTGCACTGCAGTCACGGTCCAAAATAGCTTTGAGAAGATGATGTTTTTTCTTTGGCATAATTCCCTAACCTGCAAATCTGAATTGAAGATATGGCTGTGCATGTGTTCTTCTGCAGCGAAAATAGATATGGGGCCAGTATCAAATTCGAGCACGACACGAAAACATCAAGTCAGCCGGTGTGTCTCTGCCCCGCCTCGGAGCTGCTGCGACCAGAGACAGGCGGTAAGGAGAATTTCCAGCTAGCACCACTCATAGCTCGACAATTGGTATTCGGCGGGTACTGCACTTCCGATGCGTCAAGAAGAGTGCAATTTCATGCTCTCGCTAGGTCGAGAACATTCCTTTGCGTCCGTCTGCCTGTCCGTTTGACCGTCCGTCGGTCCATCTGCAGTACGGTAAATACGATAAGCTTTCTGAGAACACAACACTGACGCCGTCGTATACCTCGCTTCTTGCAACAACAATAGATAGCTACGGTACTGCCGAGCTGCGGAGACATGCTGACTTGTCACGATAACTTGGAGCTTTGATCTGGCCGCAGAGTAGACCTCACGTCCCGGAGCAAGGGAAGAAAGAGGAGAGAGAAAGAGAAAGGCACAGCCAGGCAGAAAGAAGGGCGACCACGGGCTGGTTGAAAGACAGCGGCGACTCCCCACGTTCATTTCGGCCTCGGGGATCGTGACAGAGAACGCGCAGCGGAAACACGACACGGCCTACAGAGCAAGCTTCTTTCGGCGCCTCACTTTACAGGTTCGAATCGATGGCGTCTTTCAACCGCGACTTGCTAGTCTTGTGTAGTGTAGTGTAATAGCGTGTACACGAGACTCACTACCTGTTTACTGAGGTGGTATTTCCGGGCAGGGCGAGTCGTCAGTGGAAAAACGCGCGATTCTCCATGTTTTGATTCATCTTGTTTTGGAAATTTTGAAATTTGCCAGAAAAAGCAAGATTAATAAAAATAATTGATAATTAATCCCCCCTCTGCGTTGAACCCCTCCTCGGATCAGGACAGAGGAAAGGCTCGATTCTGGCTGGCTGGCCACGCTCCTGGACTGCATCTCACCGGCGCACGCACGCTCCCCCCGCCGCTCGAACCGCCGCCACCGTCACAGGCTGGTTGGCTGGCTCTACAAATTTTGTGGCTTTCGTGTCTCTGCTGCTGTGCCTTTTTCTGCGGCGTACAGGAAGTAGACTGCAGTGCTCCCAACGGTCGAACGCCAGCCAGCCAGGCCAGCCTCGGCCAAGACGCTGTTCTAAGATTTCCACGAAGACTTCCTCGACACTTCCCTCGAATCGAATCAACCCATCAACCCATTCCCACCAGCCTCTTCCTTCTCGCCATACGTTCTCATCGTATTGTGTCTCGCAAACACAACAGCATACCCCGTACTTCGTTGCCGCTGGCTTTCCGTTGCTGTCTCTTTAGCAAACCCAACGATCAAGCACAGCCGATTCGACTTGCTCAGCTCTTCGGCATTCAACCTCTCTGCTCGTATCGAACACAATCCTCCGCCCTCGTCCATCCGTCCAGCACATTGGGCTTCTCACGCACGAATATATGCCGGAGTGAGGTCAACTAACCACTGCTCCCCCTTTGCGGTGTCCTTGCTGCTGTCTAGATTGGCCTTCATCCCTTCTTCCTTCGTTCGGTCACCATGAGCTACCCAATACAGGGACCATCTTCGCAGCCTTACGGCGCCTACACTTTCAACACGCCCGTGAAGAAGCGACAAAGGAGGCCATATGTTCAACCCCTGCAACACAGGCAAAACGACCAGCAACAGCAAAAACGTCAGTTTCAGCCACAACCGCAAACAACAAGTCTTGCACTCAGAGAAAATGTGGCCGACGCTTACACCTGGAACGCAGCCGCAAAGACGACCAAAGTCAAGCTGAACGAGTCGCCTCTCAAAGACGCCGCTCCTGGTGCAGCCCAGCTCGACGCACCATTGTCCTGGCTCGAGGGCCGAAAATACGCTGTTCTCATCGACGCAGGCTCTTCCGGTTCCCGCATGCAGGTCTACTCGTGGAAGGATCCCAAGCTTGAACGTGCACAGCGAGCTAGCAAAGGTCTCGCTGCCAAAGTTCTTCCCAAAGTTGAAAAAGGCACATGGGAAAATTCCGGCGTAGACTGGAGCCTCAAAGTCGAGCCCGGTCTCAGTTCTTTCGGCGACCACCCAGCCGATGTTGGCGAGCATCTCAAAGGTCTTCTCGACCATGCCGAAAAGATCGTTCCCCCCTCTGCCTGGGCCGAGACGCCGATTTATGTCATGGCAACAGCCGGGATGCGCTTGCTTCCCAAGCAACAGCGTGAATCAGTGCTCAGCGAGACATGCCGCTACATTCGCGAACATACGAGATTCAGCCTCGATGGAGGTTGCAACGACCACGTCCAGGTCATTAGCGGAGAAGAGGAGGGCTTGCTCGGTTGGATCTCGGTCAACTACCTTATGGATGGTTTTCACATTCGAGGCAAAAAGCCGTCGCTCGATGGCGAGACCGACATCATGGAAGGCAAGTCCACCTTTGGTTTCCTCGACATGGGCGGTGCAAGCACCCAGATTGCCTTTGAACCCAGCAAGAAGGCGCTACAGGGCGAAGGTGCTGCTGCTGAAGCCGATCTGACCACGGTGCCACTGCGCATGCTCGACGGCACCGAGGTCTCGCACAAAGTGTTTGTCACGACGTTCCTTGGCTACGGTACCAATCAGGCTAGGCAGCGCTACATCGATCTACTTCGCTCGGATGCAGTCAAAGCGCAAGAAACCGAACAGGTGCTTTCCGACCCATGTCTTCCCAACGGTCTCCAACTTGCCAACATCGACAGCACACCCGACGTTTCGCTGATCGGCGCAGGCAACTTTACCGCCTGCCTCGAGTCTATGCATCCCCTACTGGACAAGGAGGCCGTCTGCGACAAGCCTCCTTGCCTTTTCCACGGCGTGCACGTGCCCAAAATTGACTTCAGCGTCAATCACTTTATTGGCGTCTCAGAGTACTGGTTCAGCTCGCACGACGTCTTTGGTCTTGGCGGTGTCTATGATTTCGTCGACTTCCAGAAGGCCGCCGTCGACTTTTGTGGAAAGCCTTGGGCCGAGTTGAAACAACACCTCGATGCCGGCGATCTCTTTGGACCCGAGGTGCAGCTCAACCGCCTGCAGACGCAATGTTTCAAGGCTGCGTGGATGGTCACCGTTCTGCACGAAGGTATCGGCATCCCACGCATCGTCGATCACAAAGGTGCCGGCGACGGTAAAGATCACGCCGACGAGGCGCAGGACAAGGGTGAGCAGAAGAACCTCTTCCAGAGCGTCAATGATATCAACGGCTTCTCCGTCAGCTGGACGTTGGGTAAAGCAGTCTTGGAGGCCAGCCGCGATATTCCTCCTGCGCCAGGATCGTTGCCGTCCCCGTTCGACGAGCTGAGCAAATCCAATTCGAAGCTCGGCAAATGGGATCCTTTCCGACCCAAATGGCCTACCACGGGCGAAGGATCGGCGTTCCCGCCCACGTTGGGTGGCGCAAGCAGACACGTCAATCCCATTTCGATGATCGCCATGGTGGCCGTCTTCCTCGTTCTTCTCGTCACCTGCGTCTGCACTCGCGGCCGCGGCCCACGCGCCACAAGACGACGCGCCGTGATCAAGGACATGATGCCACCTCCCGTGGGCACATTTGGCGGTTTTTGCGCCGCGAAGCGCAACGGCCGCGGCGATTACGTGCTTGCCAGCATGGAAGAGGCAGGTGGCGATGCTTCGAAACGCGGATTCTGGTCCAAGCTCGGCAAACTCGCTGATGCCAAGGACTACAGCCCGACAATGGAAGCGGAATTCGGCTTCAATTCGGAGGGCAGCTCGGAAGAGAGCAGCAGCGGGTCTAGCGGATCGGCCGTCCGAAGCTCGCGGGCATCTCCGCGCAAGAGGACAGGCACGGGTGTTGTTGGTGCTTTGGGCTGGCCTGTACGTCGAGTGGCGCTCGCTCTGAGCTCGACGTTCCCATCAGTCTTCCCGCGACGCAAGACGCGATCCAAGAAGCGCCACTCGAGCTTGCCTTTGAGCCGAGATGAATCCGCCTCGGATGGCATGCTGGGACACGGTGCGCGCATCGCCGCCAGAAGAGGGGCAGCTACGCCTGCTATGGTGCGGGTCTCGCGCCCAACTTCGCCTACATTTACCGGCCTCACCACCGGCACTTCGATCTCACGACCAGCATCGCGAACGTCGAGCCGAGCTCCTACACCAGTGCTGGGACACCGTCTCACCTCGGCAACCCTCTCGACTCGATCTGGTCTGACGACACCTGGCGGCACCACTTTGGGAAGCGGAATTATCCCTCCCAGTGTACCCGCTTCGCCTCTGAGCGAGCGTCACGGTCAAGGACGACCGGGTCTATTTTCCGCTTCCTTGAGCCGTGCTCACTCGGTGACTGACATGTCGTCGATTGAATCTGGCTTGTTGGCACCCGCAACACGCACACCATCGAGACAAGGCTCGCCCGCGCCCTTTCTCAGCCCCATGACTGAGATTGGCGATCAAGAGGCTTCGTCTCACCAATGAACAATCTCTTCAACCTATGATTTCAACACGGACCTTTTTTCTTGACAACACGCATTCTCCTGCTACCGTAGATCATCTTGGCCTTGTTTTCAGTTTCTTTGTCAGGTATCACTTTCATGGGCTCTTTTGTTATTGTATCTCATGTCTTTTCTTTGGAACGCTTTCTGATTAATTTCTTCCTTCGCAACAGCAAGAGTCTGTAGTCGCTCCATGCTCGATTGTCTCTAGGCTCATAGGACGTTTGCTGGCGTGAGCTGGAGGAAAGCGTTATAAGCTCGCAGAGCAGCCCAAGAAGGAGCAACACAGCGAGAAGCGAAAGAAGGAGCGAAATGCAGAATGACCAAATAGATGTAATCGGGGGGGACACGATTACCCGATGTGAGAGACGAATAGAAAAATTTTCAAAGCTGAATACAAACTGCGAGCTTTGCAGCAATTGATTTGTCTCCAAGTTTTCGAGAAGATTGGAAAAATTGGGGCCACACGACTCTGAGGGCAATCCTTCTTAACCTTCTTTGATGCCATCACCGCTATCACATCGTCATCGCCTCTTCTTGACACGCTTTTTGCGACTGCACGAGAACCTCTCGGTACAAGCTACATCTACCAGACGTATACGCCAAGCTCGCTGGTCCGTCTCAACTGAAAAGAAACGCTAGGAGCAAAGGACGATACAACCGTTTGGGCCTCTCTAGTCTCGGACCTGATTCTGCCGCAAAAGACGACAGCCGCCCAAAGCAATCTGCCGTCACTACCACGTTGCGAGGCTCCAAAGACACATATAGTCACCTCCGATCTCTACTTCAGATCTACCGCATAGCCGTCGCCCACCATGCCGCCTAAAGGCAAGGACAAAGGAGGTTCGTCGTCCAAAGTGGCGGTGGACAAAACGTTCGGTATGAAGAACAAAAAGGGAGGCAAGGGTCAAAAAACGGTTGCGCTCATCCAACAACAACAGAAAGTGGCGGGCAAAAGCAAAGAGCAGCTTGCGAAAGAAAAGCAAAAGGAACAGGATAAAAAAGCAGCGGCTCTTGCTGCAAAAGAACGAGCTGCCGACCCGTTATTCAACGTGATTCAACCCAAAGTACCGTTTGGCGTGGATCCAAAGACGGTAACATGTGCCTTTTGGAAAGCGGGACGATGTGATAAGGGATCTAAATGCAAATATGGACACAGCAACGATGCGGGTCGAAAAACTGAAAAGAAGGATCTCTACGTCGATATGCGCGACGAAGAGGAAGACAAAAAGTTGGACACAATGGATAAATGGGACGATGCCAAACTCAACAGCGTCATCTTGTCCAAGCACGGCAACCCCAAAGTAACGACGGACAAAGTGTGCAAGTTTTTCCTTCAAGCTGTCGAAGACGGCAAATACGGCTGGTTCTGGGAATGCCCCAACGGCGGCGAAAAGTGCATGTACCGCCACCGCCTTCCTCCCGGCTTTGTGCTCAAATCGCAGAAAAAGGAACTCGAAGCACTCGAAAAGGCAAACGAAATCTCACTCGAAGACTTTCTCGAAACCGAACGCCACAAGCTCGGCAGCAATCTCACGCCCGTCACAGCCGAAACTTTTGCCAAATGGAAAAAGGAACGCATGGACAAAAAGCAAGCCGAACACGAGATGCTCAAGAAGAAAAAGGAGGCACAGGCCGCCGCCAACAAGATGGCAGGTTTGAGCGGAAGGGAAATGTTCAGCTTGAATCCAGACATGTTTGTCGACGACGACGATGCAGACGACGATGGCGAGTTTGATCTCAATCAGTACATGAGTAAGGACTGGGAGCAAGGGAGGCAGGATGAAGACGAGAACAGGGGGGTTTCCGAGGACGAAGAGGATGGTGCAGAGACAGCGGCGAATGGGGTCGGCAAGTTGTCGGTCTGATCTGCACGCCCACCACGCACACTCCAAACACATTTTGTCGTTTCCACACCATCGCAACCATCCTCCGCATTTCACCCATCTGTCGAGTTGTGTTCAGAGTCGCTTGGCCACGTGCAACCGCCCACTCGCTCGCTTTGAATTTGTGTTGCGCCGCAGCTTCAAATGAGAGCTCTGGCCGATGCGTTGTCCTGTAACCATCAATCGCCAATAACACAAAATGTCAGTCTCTCGCCATCTTGCCCACTTGCTCTTGTCAACGTTCGCGATACTCACCCATGGTCCATCTTCCTTGGCATAGGCTTGTAGCGGTCGATGATAGACAACCGGTCTCAAGCACTCGGCTTGAACACCAAAGGCTTCCACCTCTGAAGCATAGATCGGCAGTACGACGCCGCTACATCACCCCGCAAACAAGATTAAGCAAGGGTCAGCACTTGATTATTTGTGGATTGGAAAGACTCGTCTTTGGTTGTACAACTTACAGCTCCCAATTCAAACTCGACATGGTCGGTTTCGCCGTCGTACCGCTGATGTTGCCATGAGCAGCACGGGTGAAATTCGAGCTACCGAGGTAGGTCCAACCGATCGGCCTTTCTCCCACATTTGGGCCCGACCAGCTCGCTTGAGGCAGCAAGGTTTTCGTTGGCCTCCCGGAGATGTAAGCATCGCTGGCGTCGACAAATGCCTTGTCAATGACAGCTTTGCCTTCAGTCGTGAGTGCCAAGATCGATTTGGCATGGATCATTACATCGCCTCTTCTGCTTTGTGGGCTGTAGTAGAGGCTCTTGATGCTGTTTGCGACGGGATGCGAGTGAAAATGCCAGGATTCAACGTCAGAAAAAGTGTGTTCGCCGCGCAAGAGCTGTTCTAAAAGGTACTCACGACGAAGCAGCAAATGTCTCGGCTTTGCCAAAAAAGCTCAACGCCCCCATGGGACCCTCCACAGTCCTCTCTTCGACATATCTGTGACTCGGAAAGCAGATCTTTACCGGCGGTAGTCCTGCTTTCCTTGCACCACTCGCTTTTGCATACTCCGGATGCACCTCATTCGGTTTGCCCTTCAACGGCAACAGGCCTCTCGGATTATTGCCTGATGCGAGGAGATGAAAGTGCTCGATCCACTTGATGTCGTGATTGGCCAAACTCGACCCTTGGCATTCTACCTCCACAGGTGTCTTGATGCCAAGATCCCGCACCACTTTTCCCAGTCGTCCTAGCCCTTGGGTCTCAATTCGATCCCATTCGCTCAAGCTGGAAGCTTCTGGCCAGCTGGAGACGATTCGTGCCCTTGTAGCCAGGGAAAAGTCGAACTTGTCCAGCGCTGCATACACTGGATGTGCAGCGGGTATGCTCAGAGACCGCAATACGCGCACGAGCTGTGACTTGAAGTCATTTGTGCTGCTGCTGCTGCTGCTGCTCGACCCACGGAGCTTGCCTGCTTTGGCCAGCAGCGGAAAATCCTGTATGTAAGCCGTATTCTCGATCCTCTCCCAATCAATCCCGTTCAAGTTGCCCGAAAGGATCGCCACCCTCAAAAAGCCTTGGTGAACCAACACCAGAAACTTCATGTGCTGCGTCAACCACCCACCTTTCGGCTTGCTCGGCACGCAAATCTGCCAGCCCGTACACCTAGCAAATTCGCCACCAAAGATGTGACTAGGATGCAGCCCTGGCCGCGCGACGTCTTTGTCGAATCGATAGTCTTCCTTTGGCGGTGGAAGCACAAGTGTGACGGGCAGATTGCGAGGGAAGAGCGAGTAGAGCCAATCGATACGCAGATCGTAGGTGGCAAGCACAGCTAGTTGCAAGTCGTTAGCGCTGGATGGCGATGCTGGAAGAAGCATTTGAGAGATGCTTACGCCGGTCTGGGATGGCGAAGCGTGTCGATTGTAGCCGTGTTTGACGGTCCCATGCCAGAACCTACTGGATGGTGTGATTGGGTCGGTTGCGCTCGTATGTGATGTGTTGGGGATTGAGCATGACGAGTCCTCGGGTTCTCTTGAGCTTGACGTTCCGGCGAAGCTAGTCGACGTTGGAGCGTCGCTCTGTACTGGTAGTGATGCCAACGAGCGGCTCGAGTCAGAGACCGCTGCGGTAGTATCACCGCCCTTGCTCCGCTTGCCGTCAAGCTGCGTCTCCTCGTCACTCGACGTGATTGGTAGATTCTGCTCCCTTCTCCTTTTCCTCGCGCGCTGCTTTCTCTCGTACTCCAACTGTCGACGGTCGGGCAACAGTCCAAGCAGACCATTCACGGATGATGCGCCCACATTTGAGCTTCCACCTGTCGACGCTTCTCCTTGCGTCGATGATTGGCTTGAGTCCAACACTGTATTTGCCGCATTCTGGCCTTCGCCAGGCTGATTCTTGACGACGAGAGCCTTGAGTGGCGCGACTGGCCTCTCTGACTCGCTGAGCGTGTCCGAGTCAGAATCGGAGATCACGATCGGATCTGCACCCGCCATCATTGAAGATGAGTCTACAGTTAGGTTGTCTCAGCACGAAGATGGACGAAGGGAAGGCAATAGAAGAGAGGCAACTCAAGCTATCCAGGGTCCGATTGGCATGATTGTGATTTTGACAGGTGCGGCGGGCTTTCCGAGATGAGTTTCCTCCACAAGCCGCGAAATTAGCCGATAGCTTTTTTTTCCCTTTTCTTCTCGTTCCCATCTTGCTCCTCCTCCTGTTGCTAATCCTTCTCCTTTCTTCTCAACAGGGCCTCTGATCACATTGTTCAGGATGGATGACAAGGCTCATCCGCTGCTTGAATGGGCCACCTCGGCCGGAATTGAGCTGCATCCCGCGCTCTATCTGCACGACGATCCTTTGACCGGACTCTCGTTCTACACCTCGCAACCTCTTTCCAGCGAAACAACGGTCATCAGGGTTCCTTCGACGCTATGTATCACCTCGAGCAGTGCTTTCGAGCGCATTCAGCTTCTCCTTGTCATGCTCTCTGAATCCTCTCCACAGCTACAACTTGAGGCGCTACCAAGCGCTGATTGGATCCTGCTCTACTTGGTACTCTCCCGAGTGGCAGCAGAGTACCTCGCAACTCATCCACAAGACACCTGGCTCGAGAAGGTATTCACGCACCTGCCATACGTCACACATATTCCACAAACCATCGAGACTCCACTGCACTTTTCATCGTCCGAATCAGCCCTACTCTCCAACACCCCATTGGTCGGGTCTACAGAGCGCCGGCTCCGCGAGACCATAGTCGACTACCAACGAGCCACCAACCTCTTACTCCCCCTCCTTCCAAACTCGGCTTTCACTACTTTTATCAAAAAAGCTCTGCTACCGATCCCACAAGACCAGTTGGACCGAGATCCGTTGATGCAGCATACCTGGCATGAAGCGTTGGAACTCTGGCGATGGTCCGAATCAGCTTTCACCTCGCGTTCGTTCCCACCTCGCCTCATCGCTGACTCGGGAACAACGCCGATCCTCATCCCCGGATACGATACTTTCAACCACGCTCGTGCACATGCCGTCACTTGGACATTCTCCCCCTTGAGTTGCTCCTCTGTAGAGGGAGAGGATGTAGAGGGAAAGAAGGGCGGAATGGTAGATCTCACGCTCAACTACGAGCTGAGACAAGGCGGCGCGCAGGTGTGGAACAATTATGGAGGCAAATCGAACGAGGAGTTCCTGTCAGGGTATGGGTTTTGTTTGGATAGTGGGGATGAGGATACGCTTGCACTCAAAGTGGGTGGCGATGCTTCAGGGATGGATGGAAAGACGCATTACTGGGTCCGCACAGAGCGTGTCCAGCAGGACATTTCGGAACCAATGACAATAGGAGACTTTGCACCTGCACCATGTCCCTGCCCAAGTCTAGTGCAAGAGCTGCAAGCACGCATGCTTCAAGGCGAAAAACCTCCCACCAATGCCTCCGATGCGCTCGACCTCTACGCCAGTACCTTGGAAACGCTTGAACGCCTCCTCCTCTCAAAAAGAAAATCCTTCCGCACAAGTCAAAACAAACTCAACACCTTACCACCTCCATCACAAGACAATCTCGCCAAAATACTGCCCGGTTGGTCAAGACTTGGAAAAGGCGTGAGAGCTTCCGTGTACAACAATGTAGGACTGTACAGAGCTGGCCAGATGCTCTTGTTAAACGAGGCTGTGCAGTGGACCCGGGCGGAATTAGCGCGTGTAGCTGATCGATTGGATGCGATGGTGCAGGACGAGGTGCAACAAGAGTAGGCAGCGCACACGCTGGCGGTCGGCAGGCTCTGTGCGATCCAGCATCTCAGCGCAGCAAGTGTCGACTCTCTACCCCGGCTCACAAGCCTGTAACGAGTTCACTCGACAACTCTTAGACCGATTTGTCATCAACAAACCATACCATACCATGTCATCTTGTTCCGCGCAAGGCTGTAATAATACAATGTCATAGCATATGCACACGTCAATCTCTATCACGATTCCTGCCCCACTGCTCCTCCCCACCCCCGCATCGCAACGACACTCAATCAAACGATGGCAAAACATCCGTCAGGTGCTCTACCTGCCCCGTCTTCATCGCCGCCCTCTGCGCGCGATCCGACAGCTCCGGCTCCAGGTTGCGCATGCTCTCCGCCGCGCGTTTGGCCTCATCCCCGTCGCCGAACCTGGCTGCTAGCGCGAGCGCATTGTTGTTGGATCCGCTGGCGCTGGGTGTTCCAATCGAAGATTGCGAGGTGGAGCTCGAAAGTCCGTTGCTGAGGTTAGGAACCATCGGTTTGGATTCGGCGAGCGGTGAGATGACGCTCTGCCGCGAGATGGAGAGTTGGTCGTGGTCCAGCGAGCGGAAAGGTGGCGAGAGGACTTTCTCTTGTACCGTCATGGCTTCAAATGTCGAGCCAGAGGAGGGTGGCGGGAGTCCGCTGAGGACAGAAGCGCGTTTGAACCAGCCGAAGCCTTTGAATCCGCTTCCGCCGTCATCAGCGTTCGGTGAGCCGATGTTCTCGTTCTGCGGGGAGCCAATTGCGTTGGTGCTCGCGGCGTTGGTGGATGTGCTGTCTGTGTTGGTGCGGCTGAGCAGATTGCTGAACCCCGCAAAGCTCGAACCGATTCTGGCGCCTGGTGTAGCTTCCCCGGATGGGGATGCAGCAGGTTCATTCGGATGTCCAAACTTCGCCTCGTCCCCCGGTGTCCCACTCGAACTAGATGTAGCTTTACGCATCAACGTGGGCAGCTTCATCCCCCATCCCGCTACTCCTCCTCCCGTCGCCGCCTTTGCTGGCCCTGAATGCGCCGCCTCTTCATCATCATCCATCTGATCCGTCGGCAACGGTGGCAATTTGACTCCCTTCAACAACCCGGCTCCAATGCTCGATTGTACAATTCGATCCGCATCGTCGCCCATCTCACCCGCATCCGCCTCGGCATCGTGCGTCGCAATGAAATCTCGCAAAGCTTTCAGACACGCCTCGCTGGCCTTTCTCGCCTCAATCGCTTCGTCCATGGTCAGGCGTGTTTCGGCCAATTCGCGCGTCAGTCGCTCGATCTGAACTTCCTTTGCGCGCAGCTCGCGATCGTGTGCTTGGAAGTTGACGGAGGATTCGCGAGAGGGGAGCGCAGGCAAAGTTTTAGATATGGTGCCGGCAATGCTCGAGGCAGACTCCTCCTCTTCGTTGTCCTCTAGGATAGGCGAGCCTACACCGACGGAGCTGGCGGCGCCTTGAGAGAGAGCAGGGGAGCTGAGCATGTTGCGTTGACCGCCTGCACCTGCCGAAGGGACGGAAAGTCGGCTGCCCGAGGAGAAGGGTAGGTCGTTCGAGTCGGGCACTGGCAAATCAGCAGGAGCAAGCCTCGGCGATCGGCCCGAGTCGCTCAACCACGAGCTGCGACGAGAGTTAGGTGCCGAGCCGCCATTGTCATCCGCCGCAACGGGTAGCAGCAGCGAGTTGTACCCTCCATTGGTGCCTACAGTACCTGAGAGACGTAACCCACGCAGACCATTGGCAAAAGTGGGGCTGAGCGGCTCTTCATTATCTTCGCCTTCGCCCTTGGACGCGCCAGATGCGCCGGAAACACTTCGACTGCCGCTGCCTGTTCGTCGATGTCCGCTGACGTGACCTTGACTGCTTGGTGCCCGGCTCAGAGCATTGAGGTTCAAAGCGTTGGGACCGAATATCAAGCTGGCGCGCTTGGATTTTCTGAGCTCAGCTTCTTCCTGCTCATCTCGAACAGGGGGCGGATTGGTAGCTGCAGGAACCCAACTTCGCCGGTTATCCGCTTTGGCTTTGGCACGGGCATCGGACTGCTCTCCCTGCAACCTCATGATTGCACGACGTGACTCCTCGGCTCGAATACGAAGGTCCTTGACGCGATCCGATTCGGCTTCCCTTGCCTGCTTTTCGGTGCGCAGCTCTTCTTCAAGCTGGGGTACGCGCAATCGGAGTGTTTCGAGTTCGTCCTGCCATTCTGCTGAGCGCTGCAGGACGACGGAGTGGGAAGCTTTGACTTGGTCCATCTCTTGCTTGAGTTCGAGAATCGATTGTTGCTTCTTGGACAGTTCTAGCCTCATTGTACCAACGATTGCTTTGAGAGCTGTAGCATCGGAGGGAAGATCGGTGTAGAGCGATTCGAGGTGGTCGGGTGTGAGGCCATCTTTGGTGATGTCGTCCATGGCGGAGGTAGCGTGGGTGGACTTTTGGGAAGCCGAGATCGAGGCAGCGTCGTCTCGTTCGGACATGGTGTATGAGGCGCCTTTGGCGTGTGAGAATGGGAGCTTCCTTGGTCGATGGTAGGTGCGACGGGTCCAGGCGAGATGTGAATGCGAAGAGGAGAGAGGACCTGATGATTTGGCGCCGGATAATGTGACTTGTTCAAAGTTTCGCAAGAAGAGTTGCCTGAAGGCGTGTGTCTATCACGCCTGGAGCAGATAGATGCTACGACCTGATACCGATCGTATCTTGGTGATAGTCTAATCGGAAGCAAGGTCGACTTTGCAAGTTGAACCTTCGTCTCCCTATTGCAAAGGTAATGGAATGAAAGTGCTGCCAACCAAAAAGCTGAGTGGGTTCCCAGCAGCGTTTCACATTTCACAGCGAAGCATTCGAACCACGCAGCTTGGAGGCCCGCCGTGTGTTGCTTTGCTGCCATTTTTGTCTTTGTTTTACACTTGGCTTCATTTTCGGGTTCCAGATGTCTCTCTGTTGCTTGGCTCACCAAGCACGACGCGGGCAGCCCGGGAAACCAACAGATTGGAAATCCTCTCAGACCCCGCGCTTTGGCTTGGCTTGAAAGGCTGCATGTGTGCAGCGCAGCCGTCGCCCGGCAGCTCAGCAGCCTTTGGTCTCAACCAACACTCGCGTTTTTCTTTCTTTCTTTTCAAAAAAAAAAAAGTAACAAATTCGCGCCATGCAAGGCTCGTCTTGCTCGAGGCAGCCAGGCCAAGCTGAGTGAGAGACAAAGAGACAGGTTGACAGATCGACTGAGATTTTATCCGGTGCTTGGTCGCTGCACTTTGCTGGCCAAAACGCAACACGCGTCGGGGCCATACATTCTCACACCCACACCAAAAAACGATGGATGCACTTTCAAGCTTCCCGTTTGGCCACTTAATCGTCTGTTCATTTCTTCCTCCTAGCGTTACGTATCTTGGCTGGCGCGTCTCATTGGGTTCGCTCGCCGTTCCGTCTGTCGAGGGAGAAGCTGCAATGAAATCGGCCAATAGGCACCATCAAGCAGGACGCAATCACTTGGAAACTGTGTTCCTGATCCTCGTTATCTGTGCGCCCTCTCCCACCCCTTGCAGAACTCGCATCTGGCGTATCTCTTCGATCTCTGGCGCGCTTCTGCTCCTCATTTCTGTTGGTTGCGGCTCGTCCCCTCATGCATACATCGAGCCAACACAGACAGCAAGGCAAGGCAGAAACGACGAGATCGGAATTGCAAACAAAATCAACAAGATGGGACGAGACTATGGAACAAACTTGGAAACTAGACAAGAATTTGCGAAAGCGTGGAACACCTAGAACGAGAACAACTGCCAAACAATGAAGAGGAAACGAAGAGACAAGGGCATCGAGAGCAAAGTGACGTGACGTGATTGAACAATCATGTGCGATGCAGAGGCCATCGCAAACCCATAGCAAGAGAGAGAGAGAGAGAGACAGAGGGAGAGAGACAGAGAGAGAAACGGTGAGAGAGATCAACAGATCTTAGCCCATTGAGAGATTGAGTTGTGAGTGGCAGTGGGACATTGCCAACTTTGTGACGGTAACATGGAGGAGAAAGCGGGGAAGGTGATGAGGAATTCGAGTCGCCGCTCGACAATAGTATGTGTACTCCTCTAGAGCTAAACATGTCGTTGCTAAACCCCACCATCTGTAGCATCGTAAGCTTTCTCTCTACACAAAGTAGCGCGAGTTGAGGTCGGCAATCTCGCGGGCAAGATGGCCCCATGTCAAGCGGGAGGCACTGTACGGCAAGCCGGTAGGACTGCCAGATCCAAACGGCATCATGGCAGAGTGGGTCATTTCGAAGCCGTGCACGCTTCCTGCGCCAGCACCGATCTCCACCCCCTCCAAATGCTCCTCATTCCACTGTGGCGTGCCAAGAGGAGCGACCTGAACATCTGGCATCGGCGTCATCGTGCTCATGGCTGCAGGCGAACCTGCAGGCGACGACCAGGCGGACTTGTAAGAGTCCGAGCCCTCGTCACTGCGAGCTGCAGTGTTGTGAATCGAGAGCGTCGAGAGCGCGTGCGAAGCTTCGCGAGGAGCTCCGACACGCGCCAAGTCCGGAGAGCCACGTCGACCGCGCAACAGCTGAACCTGCGCCTGCTTAGCTCTGTACAGGAACGTCTCCCAGCCTCGCAGCTCCCACAGGAACAGCAAGTGCGGCTGAATCACAATGTTGAGCCTGCGACTACGCACCAGAAGGTAGCTCTCCACCAGACCCAGATCCAGGTGCGCCATCACGTACGCCAGCACGATGGTCGTGCTGCGGCTGACACCCACGCGGCAGTGCACCAGCACTTTTCCACCCGACAATCGCGCAGCCTCGATGAACTGCACCGCCTCGCGCATCGTTCCCCTCAACGAGTCGATGCCATCGTCCGACACATTGCGCACGTTGAGCACCGTGACACCTTGAGACTGGTATTTGCACGAGGGGACCGTCGTCGGATCCTCGGCCAGAGCTGCTTTGGCAGACGCCCGTTGATAACGGCTGCGTCCTTGCTCCTTGCGAGACGGATTCACTTTGGCCGAGATATGCGCCGGTGGTTCCAGCGCTGTCTCGCCCACCGAGACGAGATGCGTGATGCCCAACACACGAAGCATGTCGACGTTGGACGCATGGTCAAGATTACCAAGGTAAAGGAAAGGCAAGATACGCGACGGGAATGAGCCGTCGAATCGAGACTTGTCAAACCATTCGTGCTTCTGCGTCGACTCGGCCGCCTCCACCTCGACAACGTTGGATCGACACTTTGTTGGCGTCGGCGTTGACATTCGGCATATGCCACCGGCCACATCTGCAGGCGACAAGGCGCCGTGGCTCGCAAGCTTGCCGCTGTCAGCGCCCGAGACGAGACCACTGCCAAGACGGGACATTGAGCTGGAAGCCTCTGTGCTGGACATCGACATACGACGCACATCTGTCTGGCGTCCGTCGGCAGTCAAAGAGCCGCTGAACGACTTGGAGAAGGCATGACGGCTCCGACGCATGTCAGAGCTGGCGTCCATCATGAGCTCAGGCATGCTCTGACGGCGAGCGACGCGATTCTGCTGCAAGAGGCGGTCTACAGCCTCGAGCACTGCAACGTCGGCCGGATACACAAAGAAAGAGCGGTCAGCTCGCAGCTGAAGGTCGAGGTAGGCCTCTGGCAGGCTTAGCTCGCGGGCATACATCAAGTACGAGAGCGCAAGAACCGAAGTCTCGGTGTAACCATCCGGGCAGTGGAGCAAAATTCGCCTGGGTCTCCGCGCTACAGGAGCGCGCTCCTCTGCTCGAACGTTGGAGGTGCGTTCGCGACCGTGGTTCGGTGAGAAGGAGCGAGTGGGTGATCTGGTTGCGTCTCGAAAGGTTCGGAGCGTCGAAGAGATCGTCTGAAACACGGGAGCGTCACGAGCCAATTGCTGCGGACGCGGAGGCGATGCTTGCTGCTGAATCCAGATGCAGAAGTCGACGAGCTTCTTGGCCATTTTTTCCTGCCAGCTGTGCGTGCGCGGCGCACCACCGCTTCCCGTCTGATAGTCAAGCTGCACGACAGCGCTAGCATCCAGACGAAGTAGACCGCGTCCGTTGAGCTCGTTGCTGTTACGAAGGCTGGCTTTCGAGCTCTTGGTGTGCACAAAGTGAGAGGCTGAGGCGTCGGTTTGGACGGGGACCGAACGTGGCTTGGGCGTCCAGCCGTTGGGACCAAGCACAATGGACCCGTCGCGCAAATCCGGGTTGCGGAAGCCATCACAGCCCGACTCGCAGCCAGAGCTTCCGTCGAGATGGAAGAGGTGGTCGCGGTGGAGACTATCGAGGAGCTTGTCCGTGTCGCTGTCAATACGCATCGATGCGTCGACCGAGTCGAGGTATCGAGCGGCGTTGCGCAGCACCTCGGGCGTGCAAGTGCTCGATGTCAGGGAGCGGTCTTCCTCGCAGTTGATGCAAACCGAAAAGCAATGCGGATTGGCTTGTTCATCCGGAGTGATGGGCGCGCTGTCCTCACCGCTGCCCTCTTCCCACTGATTAGGCTTGACGAGGCCGGGTGCATCGGCTGTGCATCCGAGCCACACATTGTCGTGGATCTCTGTGGCATGCGTCATCCTCTCCATCTCCTCTCGCTCGCGCTCCACAAAATCGACGCGATTGCGGTCGAAGCCGTTGCTGTCGACCGAGACGAGGGATGGGAAGCGCTCTTCGAACACTTCAAAGGGCTCTGTGACGACAAAGACGTTGTACTGCAAACCGCCCCAGCCTCGAGCGAGACGCTCTTTGCGCAGAGAAGCTTGAGCCTCTCTCACCCACTTGGCGAGGGTTAGAACTCCCGGATGGTAGCTGAAGGGGCAGTAAATGACAATGTCGGAGATGGTAGCGTATTTTGCGCACTGGATCTTGAAATTGCGCAAGCTGACCCCTGACGACTGCGGTGGGTTGACAAAGCTGGGGCCGATCCTGCGGACATGGTTGGCGTCGCGTTGATCGGCGTAGCTAGGCTCCGAGAGGTCATCATACACGTTGCGACCATACAAGGTACGGCAGATGGTAGGCGGCTTGATTATCTCGGCAGGGAAGACGGTCGAGTTGAGCAACGATCGACGCGGCTGCTTCTCGAATTCGGCCGAGCCGTTTGCGTCGAGATGCTTGGTGGGCAAGTGAGCATAGTCGTCGGCCATGTCGCTGACGGTGGAGACGCTTGTGCGCGAGCCAGAGCTGTAACTTTCGGACGTTGCTGAGAAGATGGAAGGTCTCGACACTTGCGACGATATGGTCGACGCGGTGGAGGGCGACATGGATGCTGTTGATGCAGGTGGAAACGGCACAGGATCAGAAGGCCCAAAGGGACTTTTGGACGCATTGGCCCAGCTTGGTTCGAAGCGCCCTGACTCGTCGTCGGTGTCCGGAGAGCTGGCTGAGGATTGGGTGGTGACGCTAGAAAAGGTGCGAGCCCGCGCTCTGCCGTGGGCGTGCGTATCCCTCGATGCGAACATCTGCTCGATCTCTTGACGCGAGGGCATATCGGCACGAAGGATGGTGAGGCCCCTATAGGCCGGCGTTGGTTGACCGCTCAATGGTGCGCCAAAGAAGCAGTTTTGTGCAGGGATGGTACCGTCGACGCCATGCAAGTAGGGGAAGACAATGTGGTGAGGCACATCTTTCGACACGTACTGTTCGTGCAGGCCTGCCAGCTGCTCCGCCGACATGGCACGGATGGGTGCAGCGAGCTTTTGCATGGGCGGGTAGCGTCGACGAGTCTTGGCGAACGGATCCCTGCGTCTGTTGCGAGACACGACGTCGTCAAAGGTGTCATCGCCATCATCCTGTTCCTCTTCCTCGCTGCTGCTGCTGGTACTGCTGCTTCTGCTGCCGTCAGAAGGAAGAGGTTCGTCGTAGATGACCGGGTACTGCTCAAGATCGGCATGGTGGATGCCAAAACTTGGAGGCTCTACATCAACTGCATGCGCCACTTGCGGGGGGGATTTTGGCGAGGGCGAACGCTGACTCAAGGTGCGCGACCACTGTTGCTCGGGAGATGAACGTTGCAAGCGTGGCGTGCCCTGGCCATCTTCGCGATCTGATGGTTCATCCTGCGAGTAATATTGCGAAGCAACAGAGACAAGGGTGGATGAAGCGGTGCCATGGCGGGAGGCTACGGGATGCAAAGAGACCTGAGCATGGCTGGCGAGCTGTGACATGTCGCAGAGTCGTGCAGAGTTTGGGCAAAGAACAACGTTGGGGGTTACGGTGGTCGCTGCTGCTGTGACTGTGAGAGGTCACTAGATTCTGGAGGTGATCCTGTTCGGAGACTCAAGTCGAGGTGTCGTTGAGGCCCGATTGACAATGCGGAGCGAAGTCAAATCGCACAGACGATTCGTGTAACTCGCAAGGGAGGGTACAGCAATAGCGATGTCGTAAGTGAAAGATGGTCCTGGTTGGTCGAGATGGTGAAAAGGGGGACTAGACAGAGCTGTTTAAAGCGAGAAGAGGTTCGCTCGAACTAGGGCGTGTCGTGAAAGGTGGAAGCGGTCGAGCACGCGCGGTGGCGGGCGAAGGTGGAGTGGATTCAAGAGATCAGCAGGACTACCTGTTTGAATAACTGAGCTGCGCCGAGAGAAGCGCTCGGAATGAAGTGGGGTGAGCTGGACAAGGTTTGGTCGGTGGTTTTGGCCAAATCTTGTGGAGACGGGTCGCGCGACGAGTTGAGCGGTATGCAGCCAAGCAAGGAGGCGCACAGGCGTCCACGACACAAGCGGTGCGAACAGCTGATCTGGAGAATGACGCGTGATGCCGAACCAAACACGGGAGAGAAGCCGATGTATGCGGCGCGCAATGAGCTTAAGCCGACGAACGTTCTTTCGGCAAATTGAAGATATGCAGATCAAAGGAAACAATCAATGAAGAATATCGACTGGGGCTGACGACATGATCCAAGGGGTCGGAACGGGAATGTCATCGGTTTCAGTCGATGATGCGGTCGTAAGATGATGGTCCCAGCCAACCGGAACGGATGACGACGAGTGAAGCACGGCAGCGGCAGTTGTCGAGACTATGAACGAGAAGTGTCGTGGAGGTGGCTGGAGGCTGCAACGAGCAAAGGCACCGGTCTCACTGCAGCAAGACTGGAATGCGATCGGATGGTGGATCGAGAAAAAGGAAAGGATGAGGAATGGTGGGTGAGTGGCAGTGATAGGATCGAGACGCAACACAACCCGGGTCAAATGGTTGATGGAGGAGAAGCTCTTGCGGTCGAAAGGGCGAATGCGAAGGCAAAAGGGCAAAGGGACAGCACGTCTCGAATGGGACATCTGAAACACACTTTGGCGCGAGGGCCTCACGGCGACTCTGCTGCTGCTCCTGCTGCAGGGGAGAACCAGTCTTACTGTATTTCCCCTAAATAGGAATCATCGAAAAAAAAAAGCAGCTGTAGTGAGCCATTTGCCGCTGTCAGTCAGTCACCTACAGTGCGAAGGAATCAGCTGTACTGCCCCATAGCCCCTGCTATCGTTACTGATTCTGAGCCCAGCAAGGCGGACAGTGAGGCGCAACAACATACTCTACTGCACCACCCAAAGTCACAAACGTTTGTCACTCTGTCCTGCACAGCTTCTTTCCTGCACAAGGGCGGCAGCTGCAGAAGCTGCATTGCGGGGTGCTCGACGGTCGGTGTGATTGGCTATAGTCGGGAAAAAAAGCGAATTCGTTAACCGCACGCGGTTCAGTGAGCCACGGGCAGGCAGGCAAGGCATACCATTGCACTGCACTGTTCTGCACTGGGCTGAACTGTACGGTACAGTCGCTTCGGCGTCGCAAGCAGCCTCAGATTTCACACATACGGTACATCTCAAAGCAGGCCTTCATCGCGGCCCCTGACCACGAACACGTTTTTTTTCGTCGCAAAGACAGGAACGAAGGAGCTCCAGCTGCGCAAATCCAGTTCTGTAGCAGCCGTGCGTGTCTCTTTTCACTCGGATTTTATCGCTTTGGTCCTTTTTTGGACATCCGCTCGAGGTTCACCAGTAACATCAGCTCGAAAAGGAAATGTGTCCAAAAAGCGAGTTCATGCTGCAAGCGAAAAGCCGAGCCGCCAAGATGGTTGACTGGTAGGTGGACAGCCGCCATGCGAGACAATCTCCAAAGCGACAAAGGCACGCGATCTGTCTTTTTTTTATTTTAACCGATAACTGATAGAGGAGATGGACGGAAAAGGATGAAAATTTCACGGATCCTGCAGGCCATTGTCCGTCAGTTACCAGGGCAGACAATCAAAAGATCAGTCAGTCAGTCAGTCAATGCACACACTGTCAAGCACAGCTTTAGAAATTCGCCGTCGATACCATACAGCAGTCAAATTCGCAGCTGCCACTCCGCCTCCCAAGCCGCGTCACGGCAGCCTTGCAGCTACGCTACATACAGTACATTAGTTAGCTTGCAGCGGCGTCACAGCCACCCGACGCGGACGAGCACGCATTGGCGTTCACAATCATGCCGCCGTCGACCATATCACAGATCACATTCGAGCTTGAGGCTGAGCCCAGCATGCGGGAACGCCGGCATGCGGTCTCTTCTTGTCATCAGTCTCTCAACATTCTCGGCCACATATGGCAGAGAAAAGGCCATGACCAGGTCGGGCTTCTTCCCACATTTTCGATCTTCGTGTCGTCGCATGAGAGAGGGGCCGTGTGACTTTTCTCTTCCATGAGGATCAGACACTCACGTTCAAACAGCAGCGAGTGACGCCAACGAAACCTTCTTTCTTTCGATGTGCAAGCGAATTCGGAGAGCCAAGCGAGCCAAGCGAAGCGCCGTTATCTTTTCCCGCTTGTTGCTGCACGTCAGTCCTCTCCAAGCGAGCCCAGTACGCCCTTTTCTACAGTGCAGTTTTACGTAGTAGCTGACATCGCGCTCGCTTCGCCAGTTTGCATTTTCCTTTTCAACTCGGCGTAAGGAAAGAAAACAGGGGGCCGCCAAATGCCGTGGGAGAATTCTTTCATCATGGCATGACCGGAGCTCGGAATCTGGATATTGGACCCTGGATCGATATTGGTTTGCGGGAACGCTAGATTGGACACTACAAGCAGTGGACAGCACGCACGGCCAATTTATTGACAAGTTTTGGGCGAGCTGTTCGAATTGTTTTTCGTTCGGAGTCTGTAAGAGTGAAGCATGGCTTCCGTCAGTGAAAGCTGCGTTCGAAGCCGAAATTTCATCACGGTTCCTCAAGTCGTTTGGAACGCGGCTTTCGGGCGGAACGAGCAAAGGGGCCGCTTCGTTTCTTGTCGCATCAGCTCGGTCTTTGTTTGCCTTGGCAATCGGGTGTTGTTGGTCTGGGAGTGGTGAGCAAGCCGAGCATAGCATACCAGCAAATGGGGGCTTCACTGGCCGCATCACTACATAGCTCACTTGACGAAATCCCACAAACAAGCACCAAGTTTGCGTTCTTCTAAGATTATCGTGACACTCTATGCAACAGATTGTCTGACCCTCACTTTTTGAGCGTGTAGTCCCACGCATCGTGAGCTAGGCGCTCGATCTTGCCATTCACCTCGTTCTCCATGTCTTCCATGTACTTTTGCATCTTGTCGAGGTATGCGGGATCGGCGGCAGCAAGAATTCGGATTGCCAGCAGCGCAGCGTTGGTGCTGTTATTGATAGCCACCGTTGCAACCGGAATACCGCGAGGCATCTGCACGATGCTGTGCAGAGAGTCGACACCGTCCAGTGTGCTGCCCTTGACAGGGACTCCGATGACGGGCAGTGCCGTCTGTGCAGCCACCATGCCGGGCAAGTGAGCCGCGCCACCGGCACCTGCAATAATGGCGCGCAGGCCACGTGCAGGCGCGCTGCGGGCATAGTTTCGCATGCGGTCCGGTGTACGGTGCGCGCTAACGATGGTCAGCTCGAACGGCACGTCGAACTTCTTGAGGATTTCGGCAGCGGCCATCATGACAGGCAGATCGCTGTCCGAACCCATGATGATCCCCACCAGCGGTTGAGGATGCGAAAAATCGGCTGCAGATTTGGGCGAGGGTGTCTTTGCAACCTGTGAGCTGGACCCAGAAGCAGAGGCTGAAGCATTGAGGGCAACGATGCCAGGCAGCGTCAGTTCGGATGGAAGCTTGCCTCCGTTCTCCGCCAGCTCCGTAGCCTTGTCCAGCGCCTCGTCCACCACACGAAGGCGCGATCGCACCTGAGCGTCGTTCTGTCCCACAATGGTGATGTGGCCCATCTTTCTTCCCTTGCGGCAGCCTTCTTTGCCGTACAGATGGCAGGTCGTGCCCGGAACGTCAAGGCTGACGACAGCAGGCACCAGCGTCTTGGTCACCGCTTCGGTATCCTGGTCCAGATCGGCCAGGCCGAGAATGTTGATCATGGCAGCCGACGGCACCTTGAGCGCTGTGCTGCCCAGGGGCAAGCCGAGGATGGCGCGTAGGTGATTCTCGTACTGACTCGTGTCGGTGGCCTCAATGGTGTAGTGGCCTGAGTTGTGGGGTCGCGGGGCGATCTCGTTGATGAGAAGCTCGCCGTTGGGCATGAGGAACATCTCGACGCCAAATACACCGGCTCCACCAAACGTGGCCACCGCCTCCTCGGCGATCTTTCGAGCACGAGCCTCAACACCAGGGTCGGCGGTGCGAAGGGGAGCAAAGACCGTGTGACAGATGCTGTTCTTGTGCACCGTCTCGACGGCAGGATAAGCACGAACTTCACCCGTAGCGCTGCGGACCACCATGACAGCTACCTCACGCTCGAATGGTGCCCACTTTTCGGCGTAGAGGCCACGCTTTCCATCACCTAGCGCCGCAACGGCGGCAGCAGCTTGGTCGGCAGATCGAACGACGTAGTTGCCCTTGCCGTCGTACGCCTGCGTCCTCGACTTGAGCATGAGCGGGAAGCCGTAGTCCTTGCCAATTTCGGCGATCGCTTCGATCTGGGCTAAGCGTGCCTGTGCCACATCGGCGACCTTGGAAATGTCCTCAGGGCCGGCAGAGACGTAATCGGCCAGGGGCAACCCTTTGCTGGCGAGGTGCACCTTTTGGAGATACTTGTCCTGAATGAGGGCGATGGTCGAAGGAAGCGGGTGAACGGCGTCCACCAGCTTGTCGTCGAGCACCTTTTGAAGCTGAGTAGCATCGACGTGCTCGATCTCGATGGTGAGCACATCCACCTGAGAGGCGAGCTGGCGGATCTTTTCTGGATCGGCAAAGCTGCCATCGATGTGCTGCGACTTTCCATCGGGACCTGGAAGATAGTTGATCTGCTTGGCGGGAGCTGTGTCGCCTACATCAAGCAACTTGACCGTGACGTTGAGTCGAGCCGCCGCCTCGACAAACATGCGGCCGAGCTGGCCGGCGCCGAGCACACCTACGACACGTTGTTCCATCTTGAGTGAGAAGCTTGAAAAGTCCGTTCGAGCTTGTTGTTGAAAGAGCGATCCGTAAAGAGCAGAGAGTAAGCGTAGGTAGGCCGACAGGCAGGTGGAGAAGGGATGACGGACGTCGGAAAGATCGATGAGCCTCGGTATCGCCTTCGCCTCTGATTGGAGATCAAGGCGATCTTCCCTACAGCAACTTTAAACTTTTGTCACTTCTTCCAGGCAGTGTCGAGTCCTGTGGTGTGGAGAACTGCACGGTCACAATTGAACAAAAAATAAGAATAGAGTCATCATCCTGTAGAAAAATCTGTCCAAATTCGGAAGACGGCCAACCGAATCACGTGCTACGCTGATCTGTGCGGTGTTAGACCGCAATGTAGCTTCGTTCTGATCCCACTTTGAATGCTGAAGCGCTGATAGGATTAGGAGCCAAGCATGGGTACCATCGAGGTCTGCAGTCTGAAACTGTATGCCCTCGTACGTGGACGTGAATTCGGCTGCATGGCGAAGTGGCTGCGTCCTGCAAAACGAGCATGGCCGAAGAAGCTTGGCAAGGCAGATAGACCGATGCATGCAAAGGCCGCGCCTGCAGGGACGCGAGCAATAGCTGCCTGACGTACAAGCTTCGCTCGACTCCTCTCGCTCGAACGTTCTGCGTCTTAGAACGCAGACCCAACAGTTTGGGTCGTATGGCTCAGATAGCACCAAAAATTTGGCGTCCTGCACACCTCACTACCGATTCATCTAGCGACCCCGTCGTCGTAAGTGGTCTCTGGA
Organism: Mycosarcoma mackinlayi; assembly: GCA_928852645.1. Classification (NCBI taxonomy): domain Eukaryota; kingdom Fungi; phylum Basidiomycota; class Ustilaginomycetes; order Ustilaginales; genus Mycosarcoma; species Mycosarcoma mackinlayi. Next base: position 1,267,157 of record CAKMXS010000005.1, on the reverse strand, counting down.
CAGCCCTGCACAGAGCGCGCGCTCGCAAAAGAGAGAGAGAGAGAGAGAGAGATATGGTATCTGCACCGATACACAGAAGTGAGATAGCTGTCGTTCTTGTGTGCTGCCGGTCCCTGGGTGGCAGGCAGAGTAGAAGCAGCGTCGAAGTTTGGTCAAGAAATTTGAGACTTTCAACGACCATGAACCTTTTCGGCTGCGTCGGGTGCTGCCCATTTCCTGGAATTCGCATGGGTAGGCATGGGAAAAAGACGCCTTCCAAGCCACGAATCTAGATGGCAACAAGATGGAAAGTGCATGCGACGGTAACTTTTAGCACTTGCCCTCTTGTTGGTCCACGCGAGTCGGAGGCGCAGCAATCGAAAATGCGGGGCAACCGTGTGGGTCTGGGCCACAACGGCGCGAAAGGCACTGTTTCAGTCTGCAAGTCTTCATATCGTTCTGTCCCTTTTTTTTGATTTCTAGCCGCCGCCCCTTCTCCCTAGGATCTTTGTTCCGCTTCAGGGACACTGGTGACACACTCGCACACCCTCTCTCTGTGCTGACTAGCTGGCGACACATGCTCTTGCCGTTGCTGCACGCAGGATGCATCCAGACGTTCAGCGCCGGCCCTGTATCGAGCCTTTCTGGATGAACACACGAAAGTTGCCCTGCTGACCCTGTGTCACCCTCCGCAGCGTTTCAAGCGGCCGTTCAAGCAGTGCCGACGGCTCACTCCCTTTCTAAAACTGAAATTATGGCTGAGGCTGCTTTCCTGCCAGCATTCTCGACCATGCCGTTTGTTACTCCTCTTGCTGCCCAGAGCCGAATGAGGGGGCAAGGGGAACATCACGGAGAACAAGTAGAGGAGACGGACGGAGGTGAATGGTGCTTTATGGCCAAGCCAGACCAGGCCCAGCCAAGCCAAGCCAGTGCGCATTGTGTATCACAAAGCTGTTTCGGAGTTTGGAACAAATTATCACTCTGAGCTTGAATTGACACTTTAGCTGCTGTTTCGGCTGTAGCTGTCGTTTTGGTCGACTCTGCGCTTTGACCGCTTGTCCAGTGCAACAGCATGGAGGCTATACCTTTTTCGGTTGTCTTCCAGGCTTGCCATTCCCCAGCCAAGAAGGCATGCTGCCGTCGATGCGTTACCATTCTGTGATTGAGGCTCGATTTGCCTTGTGGTTGTGAAAGACTCACGATCTTCTCTCAAGGACGCTGTCCTCCAGCTTTCCATCGTTGGCTCTATTCCATCATCTCAATCGTTGTTCCGAACCGAGCTTAAACTGCACATATACTCACAGCGCCATACAAGGCAGAGGTCAATACAACATTACGACGAAAGCTCTGCTAATTAGAGAGCGACTGGCAGGCTGCCATCACACCTCGAAGCAGTGTGAGTCTGTTCTTCAAGAAGAGCTTCGATCAGCTAACACCGTGCTTCGGATTCAAGCCGACGAGCATCACCTCTACCGCCTCGACGGCTCTTTGACTTTTTGATTATGATGGCCTTGCCCCAGACGAAACCGATTTCGATCCCGCCACCATCTTCTCCTTGCTCGTCTCCGCGATCCCACTTCCGGTGTGGCTCCGACGCTGACTCCGACCTCTCTATCAGCATTCCGACTGTGGCAAATTCAGCATTTGGCCTCTCAGCTACGCAAGATCCGTTTGCGGCGTTTCAGCTTCAACAAACACTGGCCTGTTGTACAGCTCAGGATATCCTCTCTTGCAATGCTAGCACCCGTTCGCGTCTCGTTGTCCTTTCCGAGACCACTGGCATCGAAGCTGCAGGTGAACGACTTGCCGAAGCTGATGATGCCGAGACTTGGATTGTGCTCAAGAGCAACGGCGGCAAAGCCGAAGCATCGAACGACGCGCTCAAGCTGCAAAAGTCGCACTGCGCCGGTCTCCTGAGTTTGGAAGATCTTTCTGCTTTTTTCGCAGCCGTATTTGGACCACATCACCACAAGAGTGCCGTTTCCAGTATCAGCAACGGGACTCACGACCTCGCTTCTCCACCTGCTTCTCCCAGCACGGCTGCGCCCCGCTTTCACTTGCCGCAGACGGCTCATCAGCAAGATGTAGACGCTCAGGTCGAGACGATCCGAGCCCGACTCTCCTCGAAGAAGCCCGTCACTGCCGCACTGGTTTCCAACCTCTCCCGCAAGAACAGCCTCGGACACGTATCGCTAGAGAGCTCGCTTCAAGATATCCTTCACGAATTGAGCCAGGACGAAGTCAGCTGTCTGGTGGTGTCTGACCTGCAGCAGAGTCGAGACGGTGCCATCTGTGGCATCTTGACTGCTTCGGACGTCGTTGCTTTCCTCGTGGCTGAGGCCGAAAAGGATGCCGGTCTGGCCTCCATCTTTTCCAGTGCGCTTTATGTGCTGTCGCCATCGATGCCGCAGCAGCCAGCTACAGTCATCTCTGGCGACAGAAGCACCGTCGATGCGCTCGTGCGTATGCAGTCCGAGCGACTGTCGGTGCTTGCTGTCACAGACCCCATGGGTGGTCTCATTTCTCCCGTCTCTTCCAGCGAAGTCTCTCGAGAAATCCTCAGATCCTCTTCACGCAAGATCCTAACCACGCCCTTGTCTTCCCTGGTCAAGCACCTTCGGTCGCGTCATCCGCAGGGCACCAACGGCAAGGATGTTCATCCAGCCATCTCTGTGAGCAACGCTTCAACAATCGGCAGAGCTGCTGCGTTGTTGCTCGCAACCGAGACTGCTGGCGGTATTCTCGTTATGGACGAACCGCGCATCGTCATGACTCCGCCGCTTTCGTGCGTCTCAGCGTCGCCTGGCAAGGAGATGACGTCTTTTTCGCTCGACGTAGATGCCATGCCGCTCGGCAGACCGGTGAGCTTCACACCAGCGCCGGCACAGAAGCATCGTCGCTCGTCGACGCAGTTCTGGACCGCACCGCGTGCTTCACTCAGCGGCACAGCCACTGAAACCACAACTCGCCCCGCGTTGCCCAACTTTGCGCTGGGTGGTAGCGCTTACGACACAGCTCTTCAACGCAGGTCTAGCCTCAAGCCCGAACAGACACTCTCCTCGTCGGTCAGCTCCCTGTCGGCAAAAAATGCTGGTTCGGCGATGTCCGCTCTCCTTCGCTCACCTTCAGGTCACCACACTCACAGGCCGCGGTCATTGTCGCTCGCGCACTTCTCTCTGGACGATACGACCATGTCGAGGCAAATTGGCGCTCAGACGGTACTCCGTAGCCAAGGATCGTGGACACCGAGCACAACGTCGCCAGGATCGAGCCTCTCTTCGGCAGGATCACCCTCTTCTCCGTTCGGCAACATGCTCGTCTCTGGCTTCTTTGGTGAGGTCATGCAGAACGGCAAGCCCAGGCGCGTGGTGACGATGAAGACCGTCCTGCGATGCGTGTTGGCAGCCACATCAAACGCCAAGCAAGACCACGAAGAAGCGATCGAAGCTTGACGTACGCTATCATCCCACACTACCATCTACGGATTTGCGACAGCAGCTTGATGTTGGATATCGTCGGTCGCTTCGCCATAAAGACTCTTCTTCTTCCGAATCGGTGTTTTACCTCCATGACTTGTCTGTTATCGATCCGTTTGCCGTTACGCAGAGTGCAGTGTTTGTTTGTCCAGTTCCTCCGTCTCATATCCTTCGCATTGATTTCTGTATCTGTCATGCTTGCTCGCTCGCAGCTGTTTATCCGAATGAAAGACTTGTGCATTCTGTTCACCGACGAATTCATGTCTGTCCGTCGGGTAGCAAGGCGTGCATGTTGTAGTGCGGGTCGAGGCAGGCTGCGCTTGAGCTTTGTAACCCATCAGACGGTGCAGTGAAGGACAGCAGCGAACGCGAGGTCCAAGAGGGCAGATAGAAGCTGTCCACCAAGGAGCGAGACTAGAACGCCAGTCGGAGCGCGCGCGCACTTTCAAAAAGACAGAGAGACAGAGAGAGGCAGACTGCAAGTGTTGGTTGGATCGCACGACGCGTCTCGAAAAGAAGTGTTGCTCTGAAAATTACACTGCCCAAGTGCCTGCTTGCTGGAGCGCGTCTGAGCTCGACTTGACTGGGAAAAAAACACTCGCAGAAGCTCTCTGTGAATCGCATCGGGAGACCCGCTTCGCGCACACACACGCACACACACAGACATACACAAACATCCATCTCCCTTCTCTCAACCATCATCCCTTCTTTTCTTGAGCGCCTGCCAAAAACAAGCAGACACCAGCTCGACGTCCGACTTCACTTTGGCTCGACAACATTGATATCTGTAGCATCACCATCTGCAAAACCCGCACCTCTACAACATCTCGGGGACGGAGTGACGTATAATTCGGCAATGTCGCTACATCCACGTCAATCGCTGCATCCAGCGGCCATGGGTCACAGTGCCACCATGCCCGCACAACAACACTCGGTCACCGAACAGATCATGCAGCTCGACCAGGCCATCACGTTGACGCTCCAAGAGATTGATCAAAACTTTGCAACCGCACATCAGATCGTCACATCGCGCATCCTTCCAGCCGTCAAGGAGTACGGTGTTGCCAGCGCACGCGTATGGCAGGGCGCCAAATTCTGGAAGACATTCTACGAAGTCTCGGCCAACGTCTCGCTCACAGCACATGTTCAAAACGAGTCCGAGTTCGATGTCAATTCGCAGGGGGGAGATGTCACGCAGAGCGGCAACGACTCGCGCGAAAACGCCAGCTTTGCCAGTGACGATGACGGAAGGAGTCCGCGTTCCGAAAATGGCTCCATTGTCTACACCGAGGTCGATGCGTCCATCACCTCCGATGGTGCGGACGTTCACGGGCACGATGCAGCGGACGAGAGTGTCGAGCAGGCACCGGCAGATCGTGTGCGCGCAGCCTCCCCACCTCGCTTCAGTAATGCATCGATGGCGGCGGCGGCGCGACGAGAGGCAGCACAGCGCAAGCAGCAAAAGCCGCGCGACCGCGAAGACCAGGAAAACATGTTTGATCCCGCCGAATCGCCGTTCGAGCGTCTGCGTCGCGACATCACCTCTGGCCTCGGCAAGGGCATGTCGGATCCAGGCATGGACCAAAGCTCGTTCTTGGCATCGAGCAAAGCGAAGCCGTCGTTTGGCACAGCGAGTACCGAGCGCGACCGTGCTGCTCTGGCACAGGGCATCGAGAATCTCAGCACGACACGCGCCGGCCGAGGCGGACGAGCCGTCGATCCCGATAGCTCCAACGCTTCCTCAGTGCACGATCTCCCCCAGTTCAAGTCGTCGGCTACATCGGCTGGCCGAATGAAGACGTCTTCGACGCCGAAGAAGAGCGCACTTCTCAACAAGGTGCTCGACTCGGAACACAAGCGGAACAAAGGACGTCTCAGCTACACCAAGATCCAGGCCACGCCGCGGAGTGCGCAGACCAAATCGAACCCGTTCGCTCCGCCCAGCGTGCGCATGTGGGACGGCATCGTCGATCTGCGCAAGACGCCGCTCACGTCCAAGATCAAGACTTCCAAGTCGTCCAAAACCGCGTCGACCAGCAAGCACGGCGGCGGAGGCCACAAGAAGGACGCACAGAACGAGGACGATGCAGAGTGGGACTCCGACTCGTCAGACAAAGAAGATTCGCTCGGATGGCCCGCCGGCATGTCTCCTCCTGTCACGATGCAATTCTCGGTGCCACAGAGCCGTTATGCGCAGACACCTGCCAAAGAGGCCGCCAAAATGATGGTCGACGATCTGCTTCGCAGTGTGGGTGCTTCGAGCCCGGCGCCAAGGGTGTGGCCTAAGAGCGCAAGCAAAAACAGGGCTGGTCAAGGTGCAGCAGAGCACGCGGCAAGCTCTCGTAAGCAGCCGGTGGCGACGCCACTGAGGATGGGACGCAAAGAAGCCAAGCAGCGCGATCGACAAAGCGGTGCGGGACGACGACGCGACTCGATCCCCACACCTCCAACGCTCACCAAGCGCGGTCTCAGTCTGGCCCAAGACGATCCGCCGAACAGCAGCAGCCACGTTGGCAGCAGCTCGAATGGAGCAGCATCCGCCAATGCCAGCTCGGCTGCTCTGTTGATGGACACCGACGAAGGACTCGAGCTTGATGCAGCTGACGCACAGGGCATCTCGACTTCCGAAGCGCACCACCGCTTCGGCGCGCTCAACCTCAAGACCGCCGGAGTGCTGCCAATCGATGACGATGACGATGATGACGACGACGATGATGATGACGAGTCTTCGGACAGCGAGTCGGACGATGGCGGAGATGGCATCGCAGGCTCGATGCTCTCGTCTGCGGCTAAGTACTCAGTTTCGAGCAACAGCCGCAACGGTGTCGGAAGCCAGAACGACAACTCGGGTTGGACCAGCTCGACCATCTCGTCGTTCAACCAGCCCAAGCAGGCAGGTCGCAGCATCGAAGACGACACGTTGTTTGGGGTCCGTAGCAATGCAGCCCCACGCGCCGCAGAGACTCACCGCAGCCGCGGACAGTCGGGAGCCGGTGGCGCAAGTAATGCTCGGAGCAGGACAATGGGAGCTGAGGGTGATGACGCACGGGGCGAAGAGTCGTTCAAGGTGTGGGGCCATGTGGATGAGATGGGCACCGTTCATGGCGGTAGACCGCTTGTGGACAGAGACGACACCTACAGCGCTCCGAGCCCGACGCCCTTCAACATGAATGTCGGTGCAGGCGCCCGCAGATGAAGTCATTGTCCATTACAAGCAGCCAGCCAACATTGGTCGTTTGGGCTGTTTTTCTGTATAACTAGTATCCAAGTTCACCGTAAACCATTAACTAACGCTACTTTGCAAATGACTGTCGATGGTGAGGAGGCGGCGGCGGCGGCAGAGGACGACCCAAAGATAAAGACGGCGGCGGAGGCGGCGGCGTGGCTGCTGATGTTGCTGTTGACACCTTGTGCAATTCCATATAGCCTTCCTTTATAAAGAAGAATCGAATTGACTCGCAAAATCTTGGTCGAATAAATTAGGCCAAAATGCTCGTGAACGTGACCTAATATTGTCACAGGCTGCTGTGCTTTGTCGATCTCAGGGGCAGCTGATGCAGCTCACTGCAGCTTCTCTATGGCTTTCGGTCTGGTCGCTGACACGCCGACACACTGCCTAAAAGCGGAAATTGAGTGTTGATTCCGGGTCCAAGCCAAGGTGGAGAGAGTTAGCTGCTGCACCACTGCGCAATAAACACACAGAACAGCTCAGCTGCAGGGAACGCATTGTGACTGCCATCTCTCTCTCTTACTCTCTGGGCACCTACAGGAGCAGCTTCGGACCCTGTCCGAACTCAACTCACACTCTCGACCAACTCAGCTCGACTAGAATGTCAAGAACCCAAGCCTGGCCCACCAACATCATCCCACAAACTGCCAAGACGCCAGCAACTCGCTCACTGGCCCCACGGTCCTCACCACATCTCGAAGGATGACAGACCCAGCCCCTTCAACCGCATTCCTCTGATCGGCTCCAGCAGCCAGCAGCCGCGTTCAACCAACATGGTCGACCCGCAGGTGGCTGTCACTGATTCCACGGCACCTTCATCGCCACCACGCTTGCCAATCAAGACTGTGAGACCAACAGCACTGCATCCACTTCCCGAAGACGCTTTGGTCTTGCAAGACACTCGCTCTTCAGTCGACGGCGGTGCCTCGCCGGCGAAAAGCACCACCAATGCATCCAACCCAGACGATGGCCAATGCCATCTTCCAAGCCGAGCTCCGGACGCAGATGCGCAAGCTGCAAGGGACAGACTCGACCGCATAGCCAAAGCACAGCAGACGAGGCGCAATTGGGCCAAATCCACCGGTGTCACTCTCGTCTCCAAAGCCTTTGGCCGCAATGACCGTCGTCAACGACGGCGTAGGCACGGCCTTTCGTCGGACGAGGAGAGCGGCGATGACACCTACAAGGAGAACGACGACATCAAGGACAATGTCGGCGAGGTCAAGCTCATGATCACGGGCAACCCAGTCGTCACACGGGTCGTTGATGCTGCGACACGCGCAAAGGGTCGCTTTCGTACTCAGATCGACTCACCTGAGATCTCACCGCGTATGGAGGAAGGGCCCTTTCGCTTTTCCATCAGCAGACCTGCAAGCTCCTTGGCAAGACGCTTCCGCGCCCCGTCTGCCGAACCGCCATTAGATATTACTCCCAAGAGCGCCAATCTCTCTCCAACGGCCGAACTGCCCTCTCGTTCCTCGCTCGACAACACCGCAGCTTTGCCGGATCGTCCGAGGTCAAAACTTCGACCCACGCTCGGCCCGGAATTGCTCGTGGTGGATGAAGAAGGCCAATCTCATGATGCGGCCCAGAGTTCGACCAGCACCCCGTCTGCCCGCGCTGCAGTCCCCTTTTCCAGGAGCATAAACGACCGTTCGCCGCACAGCAATATTTCCACGCCTCCCAGCAGCTCCGCTCACGTTCCAGGCCTAGCTGTCAATTCCACCAATCAGATCCATGACTCTTCGTCCAGCATCACAGGTGGTCAGATCTTCGATGAGCCTGATGCTCATGAAACCGATGCGTCACTCCGCGGACCGTCGCCCGCTTCCGTTTCTTCCGCCTCCGATGCTACCAGTGACGACGAGCTCGACAACAGTGCGCTTGCCTCAGAATCTGACGATGGAGCAGGTGACAACATGCTGCGAATGAACTCCTTGTGTCTCGAACACGGTGAAGCCATCACAAAGGACGAACTCAAACATCGCAAGAAACTTATCCGCCGTGAAATCCGACGCAGAAAAGCCAACGGCGAACCGATCGACGACCTGATTCATCTGCACGGAAAATTTGGTCAGCTGGGCCACAAGGTCTCGACCCGCGTCTCCAGGGGCATCCAATATGCATCCAGCCAGAGCCGCAATCGGCGTGCAATGGATCGTTATTCGCCTCATCCTGGCCAGCTCTCGTTGCAGACGGCAGACTTGCCACGGAGCTCATCAGCTCACAGTGCGGGTGGCACGACTCCTCTTTCATCCATGACGCCTACCTTGCCGCGTAACAGTAACCCCTTCGGCCAGAGGCGCGAGTCGATCGCTACAGTAGCCAGTAGTCGAAGAAGCTCCATGACCATCGAGGAGGATGTCAACGATCTCCCCGATGGCGAAGGTCGAGCCACTCCTCGCAGGTCGAGCATGATCGACCGCTCCGTCCTGAGCTCACGCAATAGCATTCGCAAGTACCTCCATGCGCCCAACGTAATCAAACGTCGACGCCAGAGAAAGTGGGAAGCCGAAATGGCAGCGATCGAGCGAGCTGCAGAGCAAGAAGCGCGCAACGCCGACCCGGACGCTGAGCTTGACTCGATGCTAGCCCAACATGCGCAACAGCAGGCGCCTTCCGACGCACACAAAGTCAAGTATGAATTCGATGTGCTCTACGAGAATCAGCGCGGGCTGCTTGTCTTTGGTATTCCCAAATTCAGCCCAAGGACACTCTTCCAGTGGGATCCGTCTCCCTGGACCTCATCTAGCGGCAAAAAGTCGGCCTACAACATTGCCAATGCGCAGCTACCCGACCCTTCCTGGGAGTGGGCATACAGCGAATGGTACATCGACATGACTGGAGATGTCGACGAAGCAGGTTGGCAGTATAGCGGTAATTTTGGTCGGAGGTTCTGGCCCAACGTCCATTTTCCTCATGGCAGGGTTGGCCTTCCCAAGACCGGCGCCGATGGCATTGCTGAGATGAATGCTCGTCTTGCAGAGAAGCAGAAGAAACGCCAGGAAAAGGAAAGCACAAAGGAGGACGGTGGTTTCGAGGCCATCAAGCGATCGGCGCGTGCACGGTCCAGCAAGTGGACTGGATCGCCAGACGCATGGACGTTTGTTCGCCGTCGTCGATGGATCCGTCTCCGCCGTCGCAAGCCGCTGACGACCGCTGCCAAATCGGGCGATGCGGCGCCAACCCCCCTCTCGGCCGCTTCTCCGGCCCAAGAGATCGGCGCACCAGATGCTGCCACTAAGGTGCTCCCATCAGCGGGTAAGAATGGTGTTAAGCCTGGACTATCGGACGATGAGCGCCAAGAAGAAAGCTCGCTAGATGGTTCGGATGAGTCCGACTCGGCCTCGAGCGAAGACGATGCAATGCTATATGCGCCTGCACTTGGTCAACCGTCGGGATTCCTTCCACGACGTCTGCCGGGCCACATGGCCAATAGGCACAATCCTGCCAGAAGCAAGGATCCGTGTTCCAGACGCAGGGCTCGTAAGCACGCCAGGGAGTTCACCGGAACCATACGTGAGCTGAAAAGCTTGCTCCCCAGCATTATCGCCATGGATCGCGAAGCCAAGATGTCTCGCGCGCCAACGGGACTCACCGCTAGCCAGGGCTCGTACAAATGGGCCATGCTCAAGATCAACAAGGTTGATGCTCGCAACCCTTTCATCAGCTGGCACTTTGTTAAAAGCAGATTGCGGGACGAAGATATGGCTTTTGCTGCTACGACGTTGAGAGCCATGGAGCGCAAGTTTCAGCAACGTCAATTAGCTGCCATTCAGAAGACTGGTGGAACATTGCCAAGTGCTCCAGGTGACAGTGGTCACCCACCCATCCCGTCCAGCTTTGTGCCGCCATCGAAGAGTATTCGGTTTGATGCGCTTACGCCAGCGTCGGAGGTAGCCGAGGCATCTACGCCTCAGGGTGGCGCCGTGACGAACGCGAGCTCAATGCGACTGCTGGAGCCATTTGCTCAGACACCTACGGAAGGACATGAATTAACACGGGAAGCTCTCGTCGAGATCAACTTCGCCCGAGTGCTTCGCGTCCTACGCGCATGCAAGGTCGATCGGCAACGCATGGATCTATGGAAGCTCTGGCTAGGCGTGATGTCGCTGGATTCACTCATGGAAACAGTGCGACGAGAAGATCTGGCGGCGCTGGGATTGTTGGACGCGGTCAAGGAGGCAGCAGCGGACTCATACGTACCAGCTCGAACCGATTTTCCCGCGATGGAACAACCACACTTGAGCGGAGGCAGCTCGTTCCGATACCGTCAGCGAGCAGAACGTGTACGCGCGCGATGGCGAGCCTCGGTGCCAACACCCGACGCATCCGACGTGTGGGACGTACTCGAACGCAAGCTAGACGAGGTGTTGCTGCTGCTAGAGTTTCAGAGTAATCGAGCGCAGTTTATCCGACTGCTGCTGGCGGTTCATGAAAAGCTGCATCCGAACCACATCTATCGAGAACACTCTTTGCGTGCAAACCCGATCGAATTGTCGCCGGCTCATGTGCATGGCGATGCGCCGGAGATGGGTGGTGCTGGAGGAGCTTTCGGCTCGCGTCTTGGCGGCTGGAAGCGGGCAGGTCTGCCTCGATTGGAGTTCTACTCGGATCTGCAGAGGATTTTGGCAGCCACTCCAGGAAATGATGCAACAAGCAACTCGGAGTATATCCTGAGCCGTCCGATGCCAGCCGAAGAGCTCGATTCGGTGGCTATGCCGTTGGGACACCATCACAGCAGCAACCCGTTGATCGACAAGCTAGAAGCTGAAGCCGTGTCGGATTCTTTCCTCGACCATGAAAAGATTCCGTCTGGCTCACAGGCGGAGCGAGAGAGGAACGCTGATGGAAAGGACGAGATGGAGAGGCCGCCAAGAGTGGTGGCGAGCGAGAATCGGCTGAGCGTTACTCTGCCAGATCGGAGAGTATCGAGAAGTCCTTCTCCGATTGCAAGGAATCAAGCGGGGGTGTTGCCGTACAGGCATTCGGATGCGAAGGAGTCGAGGGCTTCGCAGGCATCGGTATCGACACACGACAGGAGCGCATTGGGAGATTCGGCTCATTCGACGCCTCCATCAACAGCACCTGGAACGGGAGGCGATGCAAAGGAAGACGTGCTCCGAGAACCTCGCGCGGTTCTGGCGCCATCCCAGGAAGCAGAAGGCTTGTCGCCGGTATCATCTGCGATGGCAAAGTCTCTGGATGGTTCGTCGAACAACGATATGACAGAAGGAAATACTCCAGAACCAACTTTGGTCCCAGAGCAAATGGCCAGCTCCGCTCCCTCTGCTGCACACCGAAGCTCAAGCTCCGCGCAAACAAAATTGGAAGTGGTGCGTCCACCACGACCACCCATCCCTACGAGAAGCGGCTCCGTGTCGCCGCAGAAGCTTGCCAGAGAACGCTTTTGAACGCCTTGGCTTCACTCCTGCCACGCGCGTAACATTGATCCGCAACACTTTCCACAGATGACTCGTGCTTCGCAGCGCTATCTTTGCGGCATTGGCCGATCGCACTCCCCTCTCTCTTTCTCAGACCTGCTTGTCAGTCGTTTCGCTCCTTTCGCATTGAACCTCTCTCTCTCTCTCTCACTCTCTCTCACTCTCACTCTCTCTTTCTCTTTGGCATCAATCGCATCACGCTCATTCTGCATGTTTTTACTTTTCTGTCATTTTCGAACTCGTCGCAGTTGGTCAAACAACCGTCATTTCACATTAGACGTGTGATGGATGGCACAAAGTGTTGCATTGTGCGGAATCGAATTGGATCGCGCATAGCTTGGTGGGTTGCTGGCTTGCTGATTGGCGAAGATTGCGTGAGACAGGGCAGGATTCTGAGTGATGGAAAGGTCGACGAACGGTTGCTTGCACAGTGAAAGCCTTATGATACTGCCTTTGAGCAACAGCCAACGTCTCGACGCCTCGTGGTTGTCGACGTCTCGACTGCAACATCCGCATGAATGCGCTCTACACTAGAGTACAATATCATCTTGGTGATAGTTCTCCTTGACCAATCTATACACGTAACTGGGAGGATGTTCTCCCACATTAGTGATAAAGACATCGACCAAATGGGGTGGGACGTAGTCAAAGGCATTACTGACAATCTCTGCGTTTTCGACCATGCTGCTGCTGGTGGCATAGTCGACCAACGCAGCGGGGCCCAGCAAGGCGCCAGCGACATTAGCGGATCCCTGAGCAAAGGTCTGAATGCCACTCCATTCGGGGCAGATCTTGTAGACGCCTGTGAGGATCATGACGGGCGTCGAGTGGTGTTGTGCCGCCAGAGCGGTGGCGTACGAGCCAGCGGCCGAAATGAGCCCGCCATTGGCCAGTACGGCATGCGCGCCGAGAACCACTTTCGACACGCGCGGCATCACGGCGAAAATCGAACTGTCCGGGATCAAAAGCACAGAGATGCCCGCTTTGGTCAGAGATCTCGCCAACGAATGACCCGAATACGAAGGAGCCGTTTCCGGAACAATCACGGTAAATTTGCGATCTTTGGCAGCTGCACTGAAAAAACCTTGCACCGTAGCCGACGATCCGAGCGTGAGAATCACTTCGCCAGAGTGAATGTGATCGCGCGACACTTTGGAAATGTTATCGTCGACGGTTTCGAGTTCGTCGATCAGGTCTTGGATCGCTTGGATCAGAAGAGGTTTGAGAAAGTAGGCTCCGGCCGACTTTTTGCCCGTGATCAACGACGATGCGTCCTGTGGATCGAAATCGTCCGATGCCTCATCGTCTTCGTCTTGGTCTTCCGACTCAGATTCGTCCGAATCTACCTCCTTGGTGGTGGTGCCGCTGTGCATCGCCTCCTCAGCCTCGGCCTCGCCCGCCACATCCTCGGCGAGACTCACCCCGGACATCTGCTGCGAGAGCTGCGTAAAACTCGAATCAAAGATGCCCGATCCTTTGCGCGACAGTGACGCATGCGGCGTCGAAGCATAGCTTCCATCGGCCGGAGTGTGAGCCAGACTCGAAGAGGTCGAAGTGGTAGCTGTGGCCATGGCGCCTGCAGCGACCAGGTCCGAAATGGAAAAGTTGCCGTGAACGAAAGCGGACGATGAGCCGTGATACGACTCGGAGGCTGCGCGGAGTGGATATGGCCCTGGCCGGGTCATAAGCGAGTTGGAGGAGGAAGAGCCGGAGGGGAACTGCGAATGCGCAGAAGCACTGCTAGCGTTAAGGCTTCGATTCGCATGGCCAGTGTGCAGCTGAGGGACAGAGTTGGACGAACTCGAAGCAGAGCCTGACGCTGATGCACTCGACTGCCCTACATGTGCTGGAATCGCCGTTGCTGTAGCTGCCGTCCCCCCCGCTCCTGCACCACCAAATGCCGATACCAGCTGCAAATCAGAAATCGAATTGCTCAAGCTTCCCACTCCACTGCCCGATCCACCCGACTGGCCACTCATCTCCTTCTCGTGTGCCTCGAGTAACGCAGCTTTTGCCTCCTCCCTGAGCAGGTGCACCACCCGCCTCGTAATGTTGCCAATCGACTGTTCGGCCGGCTGCGAGAGCTGCAAATACCTTCCTGCGGCTTTGATGATATCAATGAGCTCCTGCATCGAGTTGTACCTGGCCGAAGAGACGACGCTGCGAAGCGCTTTCGCGGTGGCCTCGGATACGGCTTCGGGCCCCGAGATCTGACCTCGACGCAGACGGAGCGAGAGGGTGATGATGAGTTTCTGCGAAGGCTTGTCCTTGATGATGGTTTCGAAGGGGCCTTGATGGGTGAGTTTCGGTGCGGAGGAGGACGAGGAGGTGAGTCCTCCAAGCCCGCCAGCAGCAGGCGTGGCAACTGCCATGATTGGTGATGACCGGAGCACAGATGAAGATGCCGATACGAGAGGATAGAAAAGAGAAGAAGGAAAGAGACAGAGAGAGGAAGCAACACGTCTCTTCTTTTTGACTGGCATGGACGCACACTTTTTCGCTGTTGCTCCGCTTCAACTACTCAACTCTCGTGCGCAAAATTTCTATCGAGTCCGGGCTGTGTTGTACTGTCGGCTTGACATGCTCCTCCAAGATTCGCCTCCACTTACTTTACGAGACCCTTATTCAGCTGCATGAGAACTCAGCCTTGATCGAGCTCAACTTCAATCCTTTTCGCTATCGTAGCTTCTGCCACGACGTACAATACAAAGCAAAGCGTCCTACCACGACAAAAGGAGACGCATCTACTACGACCAACAATGGACGATATCGATGCAGCGTTCGATGACGCCTTCCGCACGCACAGGATCGAAGCAGGCGATGATCCGAGCACGCTTCCCAACCCTTACTCTCGACCAACACTGGCAGCAGGAGGCGCTTCCACAAGCTATGCCAGTGCGAGCTCGAAGGTTCAAGGAGGGTTTTCTGTAGACGATAACGATATCGGGGGTGGAGGCTTTATCGTGGACGATGATGGCAGTGCCCCTGGAGGTGGATTCATCATTGACGATGACGGAGGTGCAGCTGCTGCTACTGGACAAGGAGAAGGAGGAGGATTTGTACTCGACGAGGACAATGAAGAAGACGGCGTAGTTTCACCATCATCCTCTTCTCGCCTCACAAAAGCTGACAGACCGAGCACGATCCCGCTCAGCGCAATTCCCGAAGCACTCTCCAACCTCGGCCTCGACTCAACCGATCCATCCGTCCTCTCGCTCTTTGCCGAGACCGCCTACATCCCCTCCTCGGCACGGAGACGAGCTGCACCCGGTGTCAAAATCGAAAAAGTCGTTGGCAGGCAAGAGTTCCAACAGGTTGCCTCGATCCTTGTCGACGAACTCAAAAGCCGCCCTGTACGCGATCAAGATGAGCTTGATGGCGGGGAGAGCGGAGCGAGGAGACGGCCGAGTCGAAGAGCTGCGGTGCAGGGGAGGCGGAAAGCGGCCGAGATTATGGATGATGGAGAGGTAGGTGGTAATAGTGATGGTGGTGGAGGTGGAGGATTTGTGGTCGACGACGAGGCGGATGATTCTGAGGAGGATTTCGAGGTGTCCACGAGACGTAGGGGCGGTCGTGCGGTGGATGCGGGCTCGGACTTGACCAGCGACAACGAGGTAGATGATTCCAGGCGTAGAAGGCGTCGTGCAGGTGGTGGCACCACGCATCACTCCCCTTCCCCCTCACCATTCAACTCTGACATCGAAGAATTAGCACCCAAACGACGCCGCCGCAAACACTCCCCCACCCTCCTCTCCTCTGCCCATCTCTCCCCACTCCAACGCACCACCGCCACCTCGCTCTATACCCTCCTCCTCTCCCACCTACCCCCTTCCCCGCTTCCTCCAGCACAACGTCGCATCGGCACCGCCCAACTCACCACCATCCTGTCCGCTCTCAACGACAAAGCAATCCCGCCCAAGGAGGTCGAGGAAATGATCCAAGAGGGCGCAAAGCTCTTTGCTCCCGCCAGTAGCCAGGCGGACGGCGAGAAGAGGTCAAATGCCGCAATTCAGGGCGCCGCCAAGGCGCAGGGAATTACTGAGACTAGTGTCGGCTTGGATGAGTTTGCCGGTATTCTAGTCTATAATCGGCTCTTGTAATCATATCTCAGCCGATACACAGGTGATTGTCGATGAAGAATAGAAAGGGAACCATCAAATTGCAGAAAGAAGAAAATCAAAGTCTTCCTAAACAAGTTGGAGAGAGCCACGACGAAGCTGGATTCGAAACATCACGCAGCCTCCCTGAAGGAGACACAATACGAAAGCATACGCGGAACCACGAACACAAGAGGTTGAGAAGCACTAGAGCAGTAGAGAGGGTAGGCCAAGCATGTACGTGTCCGAACACACGCCACTTTAGTCGCAACGCCTCTTTTCAAACGAGACAAAGACCAAGTTGTACCGCTCAAATTCGTACGCGATTCGATCGGTCCTCTTGTATCCCTTGATAGTGAGCGCGTGCAAAATGTCCTCGTTGGTCAACACGGTCTTGTCCTCCTCCATCTCTTCCTCCTGCTCAGAGGTCGAAACAAACAGTGTCACCGACATCTTGCCAGGCTCGAAAATGTCAACCACCCTTCGAACCAGTGTGGGCAGGTTGGTGGGCAGCTGCAGCGTAGTCTCGTCCTGTACAACGGAGGAGGGGCTGTTGGAGCAGAGGGCGACGTTGGTCTCGAACGAAGCGTACGAGGAATCCTCCTCGGGGGTGACGTGGATGGTCCAGTAGCCAGCATTGTCGTTCTTTCCGCCACGAGGCATGACAGCGTTGGCAGAGTAGCCGCACGGCTCAAAGGCGAAGGCGTCGATTTCGGTTTCGGGGAAAAGTTCGGTGAGACCGAGCTTGTTGGAAAGGGCGAGGCCAAGGGCGTGGCCCTTGTCGAGCGATGATGCAGGAGCAGCAGCTTCAACGCCCGAAAGCTGCTTGCGTGGATAGCACTCTGCGACGGTGGGATGCGGGAGCTCCTCTTCAAAGACAAATCGAGCACACGAGGCAGACGAGAGATGCGTCATGAGAATCTCGAGCGTCTGGTCTTCGACGCAAGGAGCGGGCAGAGTAAGAGGACGCTCGACGGCTCCAGTGGCAGCGCCGACCGAGGCAGCAGCGATGAAGGGAGACTCGGCTTCACGTGCTCCCTCGCAGCCCATCCAGAGGAGCCAGTGGTCTCCGTTCATCTTGCCAACAGTGTAGGCGGAACCATAATCGAAAAAGCGGTCGAGAACGGCGACTTCGAGCATCCAGTCGCGGTGGGGACCCTTCTGACGCTCGGGGAACATGAAGCTCTTTCGGCTGTAAAAGGCGTGCTTGACGATGGAGCCAAGCTGGCGTTCTTGGATGAAGCTCGAGTCGGACATGGCAGTGGAGGCTTCATCGTTGTCCTCATGCTCAGACACGTCGGGGGACGAAAGTTTAGCAAAGCTGGCAGCGGAGTTGAGACCGGCGAGAGCCTTGGCAGCGATGGTGAGCAGCTTTTCGAGGCCGAGCAAGAGAGTGGTGGTTCCGCACGTCTTGAGGATAAGCTTGTGGGGAAACACAAACATGGACGACTCGCTGAGCAAGTAGGCATCGACGTGAGAGCCTTGAATGGCGCTGAGCACCTTGCACTTGACAATGTCGAGCATGGTCTCCCAGACAGCCTTGGGGACGGAGCGAAGACCAAAGTGGTTGGGGCGAGCGTCCGGGTCAGACCAGCGGCAGGCGCTGACGTCGGCGGGCTCTTCGGCGAACCAAAGCTCGAGCAGCTTCTCGGGACCTTCAAAGGGACCGCAAGGGTCATGAAAGTCTTCGGTCACCTTTTCGAGGACGCCGCTGTTGGAGTCGACGGCGGTGGTGACGCTAGAGGCATCGTCGTTGAACTTGGAGCGGAGGAGCTCGGCACGAGCATCCATGATCTCGAGCGTCTTGATACGCTGAGCTTCCTTGGCCTCCATAAGGAGGTCGGCGGTGTCCTTATGGTGGTGATAGTTGTGCTGATGCTGCATGTGGATGACAGCAGGTGTGTAAGAGTCGAGACGGTTAGCAGTAGCTTCGAGGTCGATTGCAGGTGTCATCTCGGCTGGTGGTGGAGGTAGAGGGGAGCAGAAGTGAGGAGGTTGAGGGAGCTAGAGTAGGGAAGGCGGAGGCGATGTTGAATCTGGGAGGAGATGGAGCGAGCAGGGGGCGGATCGGGAGCCTTGGGAAGGGGAAGGAGGATGGCCTGGATAGCTTGAGAGGACTTCAGCAGGCGCAGAGAGGAGTGTGGGTGCGATTGGGAACTAGATGGCGACGAGGAGTGAATGCAGGAACGATTATTACCACTACTATCGTCTGAATCGTCTGAAGGCATGGAAGACAGAGGATTGGGTGAAGTCCAACAGGGTTGCTAGCTCCTGATGGTTGCAGGAGTGAGATGGTGGGGGAGCCGGCTGTGGGCGTTTGTGTGTTTGAGTAGAAAAGCTCTGTTGCAAGCTTTAAAGGTAGATTGGTGTATGAGGAGCTTTCGATATCGAATGAAAGCGATCAAGGCACAAGTGTAGGCGTATGAATGGATGAAGAGGAGAGGAGAGGAGAGCAGGGAGAGATGGACGGGCTCGACCAAAGAGAGAGGTGCCGAATCACAGAGCCGAGTTTGTCGACGGGGCAGTTTGGATTTGGGCTAATACAGTACTCTACAAAAAAGGGCTCAGACGAGCAGGCACGGTTTTTTTTTCTTCATTTTCCCCTTCTTCTCTTCTTCTCTCTCACAAGCGGCGCGCCGTGTTGCTTGCGTCGAAACACTACATCATCATCATCATCGTCGGAGCCTGCCTGCCTCGTGCGTGCCTGGCAAAAATTTGAAAATTGCCTCTGTTTTCCCTGCAGCTTTGCTCTTCTCAGGCCTCTCTTGCTGGTGCAATTTCAATTCCGTTTCCACTCGTAGCTGCCAGCCACTGTGTTGGTTTGCAATTCAGAAATTCTGAAAGGGGCGCATAAAAACGAGCTGTGCCGAGACGGCCGCCAACCAGAGTTTACAGTCGATATCGAGTGTCCCGCCAGATCGCGGATCACCCGCACATCGAGACCCACAGCTATTCGCTGTCCTCTTCTAAGCCCATGCTGCCTCTTTGGATTTTAGTCCCGCTTCCCCTGCATCGAACAGTGCAACGAACAGCGCAAGCTGTTTTCCAACGCCAACCCGTTTGCAATACACCACTGAGAGGCTCTGTATTGTGAATCGCGAAGAGAGAGCAGCCGGAATCTTCACAGGCGTGCGAAATTGGCGCCTTTGGCCGGCGTCGATCCCTCAGTTGCTCGCGTGGCTTTGGCGAGACCTTCCCTTTTTTGGTGCTGCCAACGTTCTCGTGGTCTAACACTTTAGAACGTACGTGTTTCAGCTGTGACCGACCATGCACGACGCTGTTCACTGATTGAGTGCAAAGCAGGGTCCAGTCGACAAGACCGGGACGTGTTCTTCGGCATCGCCGTCTCACAAACTTGCTTGACCTGTCTGTCTTCACGCTAGCTCTTCGCCATCTGTCTATCATCTTCGTCAAATCTTGGAAACATGGATCGGCTAGACCAGCCCTTGTCTTCTTCCATCTCTGGCTCGCGCGCTTCAGGTGCTTCCAGTCGCAACTCGCCCTACAATGTGCGTCTTTCGTCCATCCGGCTTCGATCGGCCTAGCCAGCCAGAATTCACTGACATTTCGCCCATTCATTTCATTGCCCTGGCGCGCACACACATCAGCGCTCATCTAGACACTCTGGAGCAGACAGCGACGGAGCATGGAAGCACGACCGATACCAACAAGAGGCCGGCCCGCGTCGGGGCCCGCGCAACGGCTCCTCTCGCACACCCATGTTCTTTCCGCAAGACAAAGCAGAGGTAAATGAAGTCAAACCTACGGGCAAACTCACCATCGAAAACCTGCACTACGATGTTTCCGAACGCGACTTGAAGGACCTTTTCGAGTCGATTGGTCCTGTCACCAAAGCCTATATCAAAGTACGTTACCATGCCCTTCCCGGCTGGATTCGGATCTCGAGCAACAATGATTGACAATTGTACATCTTCCCTCATCCGTGTCAACTCCTTGGTGAACAGTATGATCGAAGCGACCGTTCTACAGGGGTCGCCGTAGTCATCTATGACAACCCAAACCATGCTTTGCAAGCCAAGAACCAGTTTGACGGCGCCAAAGCCAAAGGTCAGGTCATCAGCATCACACAAGAAATGCGTGCGGAGCGACCCAAAGGCGTCCAGGGCTCCCAGCGCTCACTTATGTCCCGATTCGATCTGTCTTCGAGGATCAAGGATGGCGCAGGAAGACAAGCTGCAGGCGCTAACACTAGCTTTGCCGACCGTCTCGGCCCGGTGCGAAACGGCGGTCGTGGCAGCGGACAACGCGAGGCCAATCGTCAGCCAAAGGTACAGGAAAGTGGGCCTCGTCGGAACGCGCCTGCGAGCCGTGAGAAGCGCAAGCCTGTCACTGCCGCTGATCTCGATGCCGAGCTAGAAGCTTTCATGAATGCTCCCTCCTCATCCAACGACGCAGCTGCTGCCGCTGCCAGCGAAGTGCCGCCCGCTCAAGCACTCAAGACCGAAGACATGGAAATGGCGTAGATCGATCCGCTTCTCGTTGGATCGCTCAGCACGCTTTGCGACTGCTATGCTCTGAAACTACACTTGCTTCCTACTGTAAACGGACCTATCGTGCATGAGGAGAGCGTGTCTTGCGACGACAGTGAATTGACGGCGGGAGTGTCCCTCAACATGAGTGCGGAAAGACCAAGAGCAAGAAAGAAAGTGAGTCTTGTTGTCTTGGTCATCTTTCCGCCTCCACTTGAGCCTTTCGCTCGCTTTGAGCTCAAACACGACACACAACAGACCAAAAGGGCTGAGCAAAAGTCTCTTTGAATTTGAATCCGCACCTTTGTGTCGCCCACAAAGCCGAAATTGAAAGAGACTTTTGGAACGCATTGAAAATCGCAATTCGCAGTTCTTCTTGCCGCATTGTCCGCCCTACTGTAGTACACTTGCTCCGTCGCACCCCTCACTCCGCTTGTCCTTCTCTCACCATCATCCGCTCAGCCGTCTTTTCAACGTCATCCAGGCTCTGCCCCCTACGACGTCTCAACTCAGCGATGGCGTCAATAGCTTCGTCCTCAACCCAGAACGGTGCCGCCGCTCAGCCCGCCGCCCGCTATGCACTCGCCCAGGCTATCCTGGGCAAGGACGCTTTTCATCGTACCAACACTGCCAAGATCCTTGTCGTTGGTGCTGGAGGTATCGGCTGCGAACTACTCAAGAATCTTGTGCTCACTGGCTTTGGCAACATCGAGATCATCGACCTCGACACCATCGACCTTTCCAACCTCAACCGTCAATTCCTCTTTCAAAAGCAGCACATCAAGAAGCCCAAGTCAATAGTAGCCAAGCAAACCGCATCCTCTTTCAATCCCCACGTCAACATTATTGCTCATCATGCCAATATAAAGGAGCCCCGCTTTGGTGTCTCATACTTTCAAGGCTTTGACCTCGTTCTGAACGCGCTTGACAATCTCGATGCCAGACGATGGGTCAACAAGATGTGCATCGCTGCCAACGTTCCGCTTCTCGAGAGCGGCACTACAGGCTTTGGAGGGCAAGTCCAGCCTATCCGACCCGGTCTTACAGAATGCTACGACTGCCAACCAAAAGAGACGCCCAAGACTTTCCCAGTGTGCACGATCCGCTCTACGCCCTCGACACCAATCCATTGCATCGTCTGGGCTAAGAGCTGGCTCTTCACCCAGCTGTTTGGCGCAGACGACGAGACAGAAGATGCCGAACTCGACAAGGCCGTAGCGGATGGCGAAGATGCTCAAGAGATCGACAGTCTCCGCAAAGAGGCTCGCGAGATGCGCGACATTCGAGCTTCCCTGGTCGAGGCAGCTAAACGGGGCGATCAGCAAAAGGTCCGCGCTGTGGTAGAGAGGATCTTCGACAAGGTGTACAAAAACGATATCGAGCGCTTGTTGGGGATGGACGAGATGTGGACCCATCGGCCTGTCAAGCCGGTGCCGCTCGTGTTCCAGGACGCTGTCAATGGTGTTTCTGTGGTCGAGAGCAGCGCTGTGCAGAAGAATGGTGTCGCAGCTACCTTGGATGGTGCCGCTTCCACTTCCGCAAGTGCTCCTGCAGCGGAATCAGCAACTACCGGTCAAAACGCGTCTATGCTCAAAGATCAGCGCACCTTGAGCCTGCAAGACAATGTCGAACTTTTTCTCTCATCTGCAGCCGCGCTCGCCACCCGCGCCGCTGCCGATCTCTCCCAACCCCTCTCGTTCGACAAGGACGACGATGACGCGCTGGATTTTGTCACTTCGACATCGAACCTTCGATCCATCGTCTACCACATTGACCGCAAAACGCGATTTCAAGTCAAGCAGATGGCAGGCAACATCATTCCCGCCATCGCCTCCACCAATGCCATCATCGCCGGCATGCTCGTTCTCCAAGCCCTCCACATTCTCAGCGGCAAATGGAACAGTACACGCTTTATCACTTTGACACGCGGGTCGGATCGATATATTTCCGGCTTTCCTCCGGCGCGACCAAATCCTAAATGCGGTGTTTGTCAGGATGTGTACATCCCGATCGAGGTTGGTACCTTGAACGAGGTAACGTTGGATGATGTGGTGGAGAAAGTGGTGAAGGAAGCTCTGGACATGGGAGACGAAGAGTTGGTGGTATACGACGGAGCGAGGATTCTAGCCGATCCTGAGTTTGACGACAACGTGAACAAGACCTTGGATCAGATCGGACTGCACCACGGATCCATCCTAACCATCACGGACGAAGATCAGCGCCTGCAGGCGGTCAATATTGTCATCTCGGTATCCCCGACGCAAACAGAGCAGAAAGTAAAGATCCTAACAGCACAAGTGAACAAGCCACAGCCGCGGTACGTCGAACCCGCAGCAGAGGAGCACAAAGACGACGACGACGACCAAGACGACGACATTGCCGTAGTAGACGCCGCCGATCTGCCTGCAAAAATTAACGCGACCCTCCCAGCAACGCCGGCGCTAGCAGGTACAAAGCGTCCACACCCAGACCAAGATGCTCCTCCCCCCAACACCACCGTCCCCGCGTCAAGCTCAATCGTTACGCCGGACAAGAAGCCAAAGCTACAGCAGGACGGATCCCACGCCAATGCCGCCATCGAGCTCGATTAGTGCTATCAATCGTTTCCGCTCACAAATCAGCACATGACAGACTTCATCCATCTGTGCTCTTTGAAATCAAATGACGCACACACAAACCATCTTGCTGAAATCCTTTAAACTGAGAAGCAGTGCAAGCGTGCGTACTCAATAAGATGGAGACGAACTACTTGAACATGGCGTCGAGATCGGCGAATGGATCGTTGGACTTTGGCTTCTGCTGCGACTGCTGCTGTTGTTGGGGTTGGCCGTTCGTTGGACGCGAAGCTGCGTTCGACGAGGGCGTGAGAGCGGGCATGCCGAGCAAGCTGCTGTTCTGGTCCGTCTGTTGCTTTTGTGCAGGCCCCGACTGCGGGATGCGCGGGGAAGTAGAGGTCGAGGTTGCTGTCGTCGGCAGTTGCAAAGCGCCCCAATTGCCCAGTCCCGACGCCGGGTTTGCGGCAGAACGAGGCGTCGACGACCCGCTGTCGTTGCTGAACAGATCCGCTGGGAGACCGCCCAACCCTGTCGTCTGCGGCGCACTCGGACTCGAGCCAGAGCCGGCTTTGGCAGCCGACGAATCGTCAAACGTCAACGAGGCGAAATCGTCCATCAGATCCCCACCTGATTGCTGCGGCTGCTTGTTGCCAGCTTCGTCATCGTCGAAACTGATCAAATCACTGATCTTGGCCGTTGGCACCGCATCCGCTCCACCCTTGTTCGGATCGATACTCGGATCAATCGTCACCTTGGCATCAAAGTTGCCCTTGGTAAACTGCTGATACCTCTCCACCACCTGATTAATCAAGTCGTTGACTAACAACAGTCGATCCATGTTGTCCGCCGCCTCACCAGCTCCACCCTCCTCGACATCGCCGATCCACTTCTGAATCCTCGGTTGGACGCTCCTCAGATGAGAAGCGATCTGGTCGTACGCGTCGCCCTGGACAAACTTTTCGCCCTCCTTTGCGTTGTTGAGCATGTCGTTCAACAGGATCGCTCTGCTCTGCACCTTGTCCAGCTCTCGTCGCGTCTGTTTGCTGTAGTCGGGCTTGCTCTCGGGTTCAGCACCGGACATGATCTTCATCAGCTCCTGCGCCTGTGCCAGATCCTTGGGCGTGCCTCTTCGAATCAGCTCTTGCAACTTGGCCCCCTGGGCGGCCCGGTCTTCCTCCTCCAACTCTTCGGGCGATTTCAAGTTGTTATCGGAATTCATGACGCTCGCCGCGCGAGAATCGACATTGGGAAAGCGGTACCCCTTGTACGTGAGCAAACGATGCATGTCGCGAATGTGAACTAGATCTTCTCGATGCTTGCTCGTGACGCACAGGGTCACTTTCCATTCGTGAATCAGCTCCAAGATCTTACTCTGCACCGGAGAGGGAAACACCGGTGGGCGCTCGGGGAACCTCTTGACCATCTCGTTCAGAAATTCCTTTGTCGCAATCTGAAGATGAAACGGATACCCGCAATTCTTGACCAGGATATCTAGTAGCGACAGTCCGAGCATTCCCACATGAGGATTGCGAGAGTTGACCTTTCGCACCGTCTCAAAGGCGGCTTCTCGTGGCGTGTTGGCCTTCTTCTGGTTGACGTAGTCGGCAAGCTCGAGGTTGAGCGCGAGGTTGGGCGACGAGAGCGTGGGATGACAGCATCGTTCGATGTAGACCGAGATTGGGGACGAGAGCGATTCAGGGTCGAGATTTCGGGACGCCCAATCAGCCAGTGCACCGAGAGCTCCTTGTGGTGCAAGAGAGTCAGATCCGGTAGAACGAGATCCTGACCCGTACCGACCTTGCGAGTGGTGATTGTACATGCCGAGCCGAGAAAGACGAGCTGATCAGCACGCCGGTGGTGGCAGAGGTGCGGTTCGTGGCTGAGTTCGAGTAATGGGATCGGGGCTACCGCAGCAAAATCGAACGCGTCGGCTTCAGTGGATACACCGGTATGTGATGGGTCGAAGTGAAGCGTGTGACAAGATAGGGAAAGACAAGATCGGAAATGCCGAAGGATGATATTGAAAGGTGGTGGGAAGGATGCCACTGTCTAGCAGCCCCGAGGCACGAACTCTCCGGCTCGAAGCCACGACTCGATTGCTTGGCCAAACAACACACAACCGCCAACGCAAAGTCGAATTAGAATGTGCAACCAGTTGGAATTCACTTCACAGAACGCTTGGCTCGAGCGAAGTGAGAATCGGAGTCTGATCAGCACCAATCGGGTCGAGATGGGACCCTTTCTTCTCCACATCCAGAGCTGTCAGCCGCGTCTCGCACCAAGGCAAAAGTAACACTGGCACACAGCGCACGCTCGAGGCTCAGTCTAATAAATTTCCAACACAAAGTCATAGCTATCGGCTTGACAAGAGAAGGTTCAAGACAAAAAGCAATCTTCATATCGACTCACGCTGCTCATCGATCCATGCCGAGCCGTAGCGGAGAGAGGTTCCGTCGTCTTCGTAGCTTCCACCTCTCCGTGTTCGGGACAACCGAGCTTGAGCGGCTTTTCAGTACGATACGCCCGAAGGCACCTTGCGGGTTCGGATCGATCAGCCTTTGGCAGCTTTGAGATTCGTTGAGCCACCGCCTCATCCATCACTGCTGCTCCTTCCAGGGCGCCACCAAGGTCAGCTCTACGCCGTTAGAACGAGGCTCATGTGGCTGCTCGAAGGTCGTTTCGCTGAAGAGAGCCGTCAAGAGCAAAGCAAGGTGCTCAGGTTTGGTCAGACGTATACGCTCGGTCGAAAGATCCCTGCCGACATTGTCATCGAGAGCAAGTTCGTATCACGTGTCTCCTGCCACATCAGCATCGGCTCCGATGACTCGATCGCTTCCCAAATCGCCAATATTGCTGATCCTTTGGCTTTCCACAACAATGTCGCTCTGCGTCCTCGAGTTACAATCCGCTTCGAGGCCAACAAGAGCCGAAAGACGTTTGGCGTGAAGCAGCAGCCGAGACCATCTCGCCGGGCCTCGAGCTCCGAGCCTAAAGAAGTGCAGGTTCCTGCTGACCAAGAGCATGAGCTTCAAGATGGCGATTCGTTTGCACTTACTACCACCATTTCTTTGCGCCTGGTGTGGAAGCCAATAGCCGTTTGCTTTGCCGCCAAGGTCAGAGAAAGTGCCATCTCGCCGCTCCGTAAACCTGCCTCCCAGCTCGGCATGTATCTTTCGCCTGCAAAGTCACGCTGGCGAGACGGGTACACACATCTCTGCCTAGCTCAGGTCAAGCCTACCGAGTCGGTTCTATGTGCGCTTCTACAAGCACGACCCATCGTTACCATCGACTATTTTCAGGAGCTCTTTCGCCGAGCGGATCTCCCCCGTCACGATCCTGTTTCGCTCGAGACATCCTTCGACGAGCTCGACTTGATCGCTTATCAACCACCTTTTGACCTGCAAGAACTCGGCGACGTTCCCGATCTGCAACACAAATTGCTGCCGCAAGAACGGCGGACCTACATGCTCAAGGGCACTACCTGCATTCTTTTGGCTCTGCCGAACGAAGAGTCAGAACTGTCAATTTACAAAAGTATTCTCTCGGTAGCTGGCGCTCATGTGTTCACGCACAATCCCCAGGCGGAAGGCTTGCACACAAAAGCCGACTTTGCAAAGCTGCTCATGCCGTACAAGAACAGTGCGCTTTCGTACTGGCGGAACAGTGGGAGCAAGGCGAGAAGCGAAGCGCCAGATGAAGGCCTTGTGGTTTTGGTGGGTGCTGTGCACGACAACACAGCGTGGAAGGATGCGTGTACGATCGCGTGTTCGAATTTGCGTATTGCGATGCCGACGGGGTTTCACGCGGTCACCAATGCTATCTTTGCCGGCGATGTGAGGGCACATTTCAATGTTCTTCCGAACAGGTCGGATGGGGGACAAGAGCTGGGGAATACTGCAGATGTGGCTGCTGAGCCACCTGTACAGGCAGCGGCGAGCGCCGACATGACAGTGATCGAGCCTGAGCCTGTCACTCACGCGTCTCCGCCGCCAGCTGTGCCAGCTCAGGTCAGCGACACTGTTCACCACACACGTGCAGCTGAACAGCCACGTGAAGCCATGCCTGAACCTTCCAGCGCGTCCGGCGAGACATCCAGGAGGCCTCTTACTCGCAGGACGCGAAAACCTATGCAAGATGCGGAGGAAGGCGGCGCAGAAGCGGCACAAGGCACCGATCTCAGTGAGAGGCAGCACGAAGATGACAGTACCTCTGCAAGAGCCACTGATCGTCCGGATCAGACGTTATCCACCCAGATGATGCGAGCTGAGCGCACTGGACTGACAAGAAGGACGGGTGCAAGTCGTGCCAATCCTCGCCGCTCCGATATCTTTGATGCGCTGCTCCAGCCCGATTGTGGCATCAGCGCGGTCGGCGGGTCCTCTTCCACAGGCGTCGGGACGGATCGCATCGATGCAGCCATTGGTTCCTTTGTGCCGCGAAGCAGACGATATCGCATGGATCTGGACGAGGAAGATCGTGCGCAGACTCAAGCGTCCGAGGCAGCAAGTCAAGCGGTCAGTCATAGCCTCATCACAGACAAACCTGGGGTCAAGAGAAAGTCTCCACCGCAAAGGCAGAATTCGGACGTCATTCCACCCGGTGAAAATTTACTACGAAGTCCAGCATCGAAACGACTACGTACAGCCGAGAGAGGAGCAGAGCAAGCCGATAATCCTGAAGCGAACCAGCCTCACCAGCCGGATCCATCACGGATCATCCACACCGATCCCGCCGCCCACAAATCCGGCCTGACAAACGGCGCTCAGCCCGACTCGCAGCCTCAATTTCTCCAAGCGCTCAACACCCAGCGTGCCAAAGGCAAGAAAATGGACGACTTTGATGTCGAATTTAACCGATTGCAGATTGCCAAGCCTGGCACACAGCCACTTGACCAGTTTATGGGATCCCGATCTCGCAGTGCCGTCGCACAAAGGCAGACGCAGAACGCTGGTGTGGTGGACGAAGACTACGAAGCGTTCAAGCAGATGGCCGAAGAGGAGCTGCGCATTCATGTGAGGGGCAATTTTGTCCAGGTCGACTTCGTGCCGCTGGTCAGGCAAAAGAAAGATGAGCGGATACGAAGGGTAGATAACGGCATGCCGAACTTCAAAAAATTTCGTCCGAAGGGTGTGAACGGCTCGGCGAGCGTCAACAGTACATCGGCAGCAGCTAACGGCTCTCGCCCGCAGATACCTCTGGTGTTGCCCGAGAGCAATGACTACGGTCTAGGCCAGTCATACTGGGAAGAGCAGCAATCGGGTCCCGTTGGTCTGCCCGCTTCTCGAGGCGTCCGGTCGTCGAAAACGAACAGCCAAGCTGTGTTGTCGGACGAGGAAAGCGAGGCCGTTCGGTCGTTTCGATCTATGGATCGGTCTGGCGGCCGCATCGCATTGGATCCGGCATCAGTCCAGGAGACGGCGGTTGATCTAGCCCTGGACGGTCTCGATTCGATTGACTCCGAAGACGAAACGGATATGACCCGGATGCTCGAGCGTCGTCACGGTGGCGGGTCGCGAGCGGGAGCTAGTGGTGCTGCTCGAGGAAAGAAAAGGTCCGCAGCGGCGGTGGTTCAGGACAGCGATGCTGAGATGGCGAGCGCGAGCGCATGGACGACTCGGAAGAAGAGGTTATCGCCCCGGGCCACGACGATGCTCGTCGATGACGATTATGCTGTTGATGATGTCGATGTTGATGATGACGATGCCGAAGATGATGATGATGGCAACTTTGCAGGGTTTGGGCGTAGTACTTCGACGAGAAGAAGGAGAGGGGATCCGCCTGCCTCTGCGAGTGGGCGAAGTCGACGCAGTGTGTTCTGATATCGCAATCGAGTCCTGTCTTCGTCTACCATCCGCGTAGAACATGTAGATCTTGCTGTTGTGTCTTGTGCCTCGAGCCCCACGTCCATCTACCACACTCTGCACTTCATCACAGCCTCCATCACTCCCACGTACCTTTTCCTCTCGTAATCGCTCGTCATCGCTATCTCCTCGTCTTCCTCCGCCTCCTCCTGGTCACCTTTATCTGCACTCCTTTCCACCTTCAACGCCAGACTGACGACCACGGGCCTCGAATCCTCGCTGCTCACACACGACTTTACAATCGCGGCAATTTGCGCCACGTACAGCTGATACAGCGCTGTGTGGGCTGGGCTCGGCTCTGTGCCCACCAGCTTGGTGATCGATGTCGTCGGTAGCGGTGGAGGAAGGGTGCTGCTCACGGATATATCGTCGGTGAGGAGAGGTGAAGGGGTGGCAGAGGTGGTGGCTTGGTAGATGCAGCCGAACTTTTGCAATTGTGTGACGGTGATGAAGATGCGATCGGAGAAGGACTGGGTGATGATGGTGGTGGAATGGTCGTTGATGGGGACGGTGATGGTAAGGGTGGGGATGGGCGATGGGTTGGTGGTGGGAAGCGGGTGGATGGAAATTTTTGGTGGCTGAATGGCTGATCGGGGCTGTGTGTCCATCATCTTAAAGATTGTGCTCCGTGACGTGACCTGTGGAACGATGACGAGTCAAGATGCTGTTCGCTACCCAACGTGCAACGTGTGGAGTGTTGTTCTTCCCATAGCTTCTTCTGACGACGCTCGCTGTTCGACACGTCCGACTCCCGAAAGGCTACCAAAAGGGGACGACATGTGCCTGCGATAGAGTCTAACACAGCTACGCTTTGCGAACAAAAGAGCACACGAAATTCTCTATCGATATGCGTTCTGGCATCGATTTCCACACCGACACGCGGCCAACCCCGAGAGAGGGCGTATCGCGCTATCGAAACGGTGGTGCCTGCCTGCCAGGGCTGGCGCAAGAGCCCAACAATAGCCTTTTCGATATGCAGCGGTGAGTCCTACCCTGTAGCGTACGATGCACCTCAACTCCTCTCTCACTTGAGAGCGGATAGTACTTCAGCAGGGATATCAGAGCTATGTTCTCACTCGTGTATGCACTCTCACCTCGCATCGACTCTGACGCAAGGGCTGTGTCAACGACTTGAGTGCAAAGACGGCGTAGACGTCCTGATCGGGTGAGTATCCGGTCCACAAAAGGTCCGTCGGTCTCTCTCTCTCTGGGTTTGACAGGTTTTCCCCAAAACCCTGGCTGATGGTTTCTTCTTTTTTTAAAAATTGAATAAAGAAATTCACAGCTCCCAAAATTGTGCAGCTGCAAGGCAGATCCCAAATGCCCACACTCTGAATTTGGGCTGCGCTGGTGTGTGTGTGTGCAAGTCTGCCGAAAGGGATCCGAGAAAATCGCGTCGGGAAGGCTCGCTCTGCTGCAACCGGCTACTTGTGTCACTTAGCTCGCTTCTCGCCGCTTTCAAAATCGCTGCGGATGATTTCGGATCGGCTGTCACACAAGGTCTGCCTTGTGAATGCTGTGAAACAACAGATATTGTACAGCATAAGATAGGCAGCAGCAACAAGTACCAGAGTCGTGGACAAAGACGCAGAGATAGGGTCTAGTAGGAGGGATGTGCTGCAGCATAGGTGGACGCGTGCGGTGAGTGCGGACTCATGCAGTGGCTTAGGGCGCAGCCAGGGTCGTGTGGCTCTTGCCTTCGCATTGCTAAACATCACCCTGACTTCGATGGCGGCAACATTGTGCAGAACGACGGTGTCGGAGAGGCGCCAACGGCACGGAGACTGTCTTGCAACAGTTGCAACAACCAACACCGCCAGTTGCTCTGAGAAATCAGGCCACTCAGCAACGCAGACAGAGCGTCTTGCGGTGAATTGACCGGTCATAAGGTATTGTATTCTTGAGCGAGGGCCAGTGGGAAACGCAATCAAAAGTCCGAGACTTGGTACAGTCCCGGCAGCAACTCCGAGGCTCTTCCGTTCATGTATGTTGATCGGGTGATTCTCATTCGTTGGGGAAGGAGAGGTGCAACCCACGACCAACCGCCAGCGTACGGTATCTGCTTTGCATCTTTCTCGACGAGGGTGAGTTTCATTGCTTGGAGAGGCATTTGACCTATGCCCCTGCAGCTACTCTCCATCAGCAGCAGCAGCAGCACGGTGAGGAAGACTCTGGAGCATCAGAGGATCGAGAAGAAAAGACAGGCGCATGCCGTTCATGTTTTTCGAAGTTGCTGCAAGGTCCAGTAGGCAGCGAGCACAGGAAATCCGACCGGAGGCTTGGTATAGCAGTAATTTTGGGACTTTAGGAAAATAATCGATCCGCCCATCCACACGATCCATATCGACAAAGAACTGCCTGTCTGCAGCATAAAGCAAGCAAAGCGAGAAGAAACATACCCTTGATATTCGACGCGAGCCAAAACCTTCTCACGTCTTCTTGCGGTTGCGCTTTGGTAGACGCTTTTGCCTGTGATTTCGAAAAAGGGCATTTCCAGTTCATTTTTCCCTTCTTCTGAAAAAAAAAAAAATTCGAAATGGCCAGAGCGCGGCACACACAGGCTTGGGGCGCAGGGGAGTTGTTGGACTCGCTGGGAATAATCGCGTCGTCGTCGGATGATCCGAGTTTATTCGACGAGAGGTGGCTGGACAAAGCGCAGAGTTGGCGCATAGCGTCGTTAGGACAACAAAAAAGAAAAGAAAAGAGGTGTTGGTCTACAATAAATTTCACGCCCGCTGCAAAGAAGATTTGCGAAACAAAGAACCCTCCCTCTCTCTTCCTTCTCCTTCTCCTTCCGTTCATTTTTAATTCTTCATTTAATTATCGTTTAAAATGATTTTCGAGCACTCTCAAGCTTTTTTGTGCATGTCGTTCTTGTTGGGCCATTTCCGGTGTGCCAATCCGCTGACGTTCCAGACGAGAGAGCCAGCTTGCTGTCCAGGCGGACAAGCAGCATGTCGCAGTCTCAGCGTGCTCCTTGTTTCGTCTGGCCACTGGAAAGCGGTCAGACCCTTTTTTGCGTATGCCTGTGCGCAAAAGCTCACGCTGGTATATCCCCCTTCTTGCATCAACAGCCTTCTCCTCGTTCCGTCTCCACCATCATCCTCATCCCCCTTCGCCGCTGTTGTGATTTCCATCCGTCTTCGTCTCTCAACTTGCACACCTGCCTGTCCCTGATTGCCAGTCGATCATCCTTTGCGAGCATCCGTTGTCCTCGAGTATCTAGCCTTTACTCGTCGTCGCCGTACGTCGCCTTTTCAGTCCGTCAACTTGCGCAAAGAGAGCTTGCCTCGAATCGTCGTATCTAGCCAAAGCTCCTGAAACGTTCAAGTCCAGTTTTCGCATATACCTCTGATCTCGATCGCCCGTCATGTCTTCCAAAGGTATGTTTACAAGCATCGAAAAGACTCGCTCTCAGTGCCTTTTCGCAGGGTGAAATCTTCAATAAGTGCATTTTTCGAGGTGAAGACGGGTTCCGTCCGTCTTTGACCAGGTGGGACGTGCTCGAGAAGGCAGCACGAACTTGAAACGGCACCAAATACGCGCACCCTGGCAAGCTACGTCGAACGTCTCTCCTGACACTCACCCTCGTTTTGCCATTCTCTCCGCATTGTAGCTATTCGAGAATTCGATGCCAAACTCTTGGTCAACTACTGGTTGCCTCGATCGCCTCTGGCCCACGCCGACCTGAAGGTCAACGCCGACTTTGTCGCCCCTGCGCCCAAGGTCGCCCAGATCGCCTGGGACCCTGCTACCAACTCCATCACAGACGCTTCGCAGCTCCCAGCGTGGGTGCAGTCGTCCAAGCTCGTCGCCAAGCCAGACCAGCTCATCAAGCGTCGTGGAAAGGCCGGTCTTCTCAAGCTCAACTGCGACTGGGCTGACGCCAAGACCTGGATCCAGGAGCGTGCCGGCAAGGCCCAAAAGGTCGAGTCCGTCACCGGTACCCTCAACAACTTCATCGTCGAGCCCTTCTGCCCTCACCCTGCCGACACCGAATTCTACGTCTGCATCAACTCGGCGCGAGAGGGTGATTGGATCCTTTTCACCCACGAGGGTGGTGTCGATGTCGGTGATGTCGACGCCAAGGCGCTCAAGCTCCTGGTGCCCGCTGACCCCGCTGCTCCCTTCCCCAAGCGCGAGGAGTGGACCAGCACCCTCCTTGGTGGTGTCCCCGCTGCTAAGCGCGAGGTCCTCACCGACTTCTTGATCCGCCTCTATTCGGTCTACGTCGACCTCCACTTTGCCTACCTCGAGATCAACCCGCTCGTCGCCACTGACGATGGCCAGATTGCCTACCTCGATATGGCTGCCAAGCTCGACCAGACCGCCGACTTCATCTGCGGTCCCAAGTGGGCCATCGCCCGTGACCCCTCGATCTACATGGGTGCTGCTGCTGGCACTTCCGACACCAAGGGCGAGGACCGCGGTCCGCCCATGTACTGGCCCGCTCCCTTCGGTCGTGACCTGACCAAGGAGGAGGCCTACATTGCCAAGCTCGACGCCGGGACCGGTGCCTCGCTCAAGCTCACCGTTCTCAACCCCACCGGTCGCATCTGGACCATGGTTGCTGGTGGTGGTGCCTCCGTTGTCTACTCGGACGCCATTGCTGCCCACGGCTACGCCCACGAGCTCGCCAACTACGGTGAATACTCGGGTGCTCCCTCCGAGGGCCAGACCTTCGAGTACGCCAAGACGCTGCTCGACCTCATGACCCGTGGTGAGGTCAACCCCAAGGGCAAGCTCCTCATCATTGGTGGTGGTATTGCCAACTTCACCAACGTCGCCTCCACTTTCAAGGGTATCATCCGTGCTCTCAAGGAGTACAAGCTGTCGCTCGCCAAGTACGGCGTGCGCATCTTTGTGCGTCGTGGTGGTCCCAACTACCAGGAGGGTCTCAAGGCTATGCGTCTGCTCGGTGAGGACCTCGGTGTTGAAATCCAGGTCTTTGGTCCCGAGACGCACATCACCGACATTGTTCCCCTCGCCCTTGGCGTCAAGACCTTTGAGGAGGTCACCCTCGCCTCGCAGCAGCAGAACACGCTCCCCTCGGGCGCTGCTACCCCCAACCACGGAGCTGCCAACGGCAACAAGGCTGAGGACAAGGCCATCGGCACCGTCGACCACGCCACTGGCGAGCGTGTCCAGCCCCAGGACCAGATTGTTCACTTCGGCGCTGGCTCCACCACCGGCGAGCGTCCCGCTTACCGCCCCTTTGACGCCAACACTCGCTCGCTCGTCTTCGGTCTGCAGCCCCGTGCTATCCAGGGCATGCTCGACTTTGACTTCTCGTGTGGCCGCAAGACCCCTTCGGTTGCCGCTATGATCTACCCCTTCGGTGGTCACCACATCCAGAAGTTCTACTGGGGTACCAAGGAGACCCTCCTTCCCGTCTACACCAGTAGCAAGGAGGCTGTCGCTAAGCACCCTGACGCCGACGTTGTGGTCAACTTTGCCTCGAGCCGATCCGTCTATTCGTCCACCCTCGAGGTGCTCGCCTGCCCCCAGATCCGCGCCCTTGCTCTCATCGCCGAGGGTGTGCCCGAGCGTCACGCACGTGAGATCCTCCACCGCGCTGAGAAGGCCGGCGTCCTGATCATTGGCCCCGCCACCGTCGGTGGAATCAAGCCCGGCTGCTTCCGTATCGGAAACTCGGGTGGTATGATGGACAACATCCTCTCGTCCAAGCTCTACCGCCCTGGTTCCGTCGGTTACGTCTCCAAGTCGGGTGGTATGTCGAACGAGCTCAACAACATTCTCTCGATCACCACCAACGGTACCTACGAGGGTATCGCCATCGGCGGTGACCGATACCCCGGCACCACCTTCATTGACCACTTGCTCCGATACGAGCAGGACCCCGAGTGCAAGATGCTCGTCCTCCTTGGTGAGGTCGGTGGTATCGAGGAGTACCGCGTCATCGAGGCCGTCAAGAAGGGCACCATCAAGAAGCCCATCGTTGCTTGGGCCATCGGTACGTGCGCCAAGATGTTCACCACCGAGGTGCAGTTCGGTCACGCCGGGTCCATGGCCAACAGCGACATGGAGACTGCTTCGGCCAAGAACGCCGCCATGAAGGCTGCTGGTTTCATTGTTCCAGACACCTTCGAGGACTTGCCCGCCGTCATCCGAGAGGTGTACAACAAGCTGGTCGCTTCTGGCTCCATCCAGCCCAAGCCCGAGCGCCCTGCCCCTGCCATTCCCGTCGACTACAAGTGGGCTCAGGAGCTCGGCATGGTCCGTAAGCCTGCTGCCTTCATCTCCACCATCTCGGATGAGCGTGGATCGGAGCTCATGTACTCGGGTGTCAAGATCTCTGAGGTCTTTGAGTCCGGTATGGGCATCGGTGGTGTCATCTCGCTCCTCTGGTTCAAGCGTCGTCTGCCCGACTACTGCACCAAGTTCATCGAGATGGCGCTCATGCTCACCGCCGACCACGGCCCCGCCGTGTCTGGTGCCATGAACACCATCATTACCTCGCGTGCCGGCAAGGACCTCATCTCGTCGCTCGTTTCCGGTCTGCTTACCATCGGTGACCGCTTCGGTGGTGCTCTCGATGACGCTGCTACCGAGTTCTCGGGAGCTTATGACCGCGGCATGACCGCACGAGAGTTCGTCGACAGCATGCGCAAGGCGAACAAGCTCATCCCCGGTATCGGCCACAAGATCAAGTCGGTCTCGAACCCCGATTACCGTGTGCAGGTGGTAAAGGAATTCGTGCTCAACAACTTCCCTTCGCACAAGATGCTCGACTACGCGCTCGCCGTCGAAAAGGTCACCACTGCCAAGAAGGACACGCTTATCCTCAACGTTGACGGATGCCTGGCCGTCTGCTTCGTCGACTTGCTGCGTGACTCGGGTGCCTTCACCATCGAGGAGGCCCGCGACTACCTCAGCTACGGTTTCCTCAACGGTATCTTCACCCTTGGTCGATCGATCGGTTTCATTGGTCACCACATCGACCAGAAGCGCCTCAAGGCTGGTCTCTACCGTCATCCTGCCGACGACTTCCACATCGAGATGGCTACGCCCGCTCGTGTCATGGGCACCCTCAAGAATTAGAAGCCAACCCAAACATTTTGAAAACAGCAGCATTATATCATCTTTCCGTCTTTTCTCTATTTTCTCTCGTCTAGTGTACACTTGTTTCTCTTCCCTCTTTGGTCTCACAAGCTTTTGTTTAGGCGTTGTAGCGGCTGGCTCTCCTGTAAACGTGGTGCTCGGGGTTCGTTGCAACGTGCTTGGTTGATAAGGCTAGTCAATCGAGCATGGCGGTAATACACTGGGCCGCGAAACATCGAAAGCGTAATCACACAAAAACTGGTCATTTCTTCGCTTCACGTTTTCTGACTGTGATCTGCGTACGTCGTTCATCATTCAGCAAGAGTGTTTCATGAACATGATGCAGTGAAATCCGCGGAACGCGGTGACCTGCCTTTCACGCCAAAATTTCTGCATCGCTGAGAGCAGAGATCGTCGAATCTGTGCGACCGAATCCCACTTAGGGTTAACTTAAATTTGACGGTGTGTCAGGAGCAGAGAGAGGCGCACCCCGCATACGAGGTGACTTTGGGGCTGTCGAGGGTCCTTGCACATTTGGCCACTGTCACTTTTCATTGCATTCACACCACCACGTTGTGAGAATCTGAATCTGTACTTCAAGCTTTCATCTCTCGTTCACTTGGAGCATTCAGTCATTGTCATAGCAACGTCAACATGTCGTCTGTCGCAGCAGGCAAAGCTGGTGGTGAGGGGACTGCAGTCATGTAAGTTTGGCCTGATTCGCGTCGATGGTAGGATTGATTCATCCAGCGACACTGACATTGCTTGCGCAACACTCGATTGTGACTCCTGATACTGTGAATTTGCAGCCTGGGAGCATCAGGCGCAGTGGGCAAATCGCTCCTCTCTCTCCTGGTGTCTGATTCATCCCCTTACTCTACCGTCTACTCTTTCGCGCGACGACCGCACCCGTCACCACCGGCCGTATCGCCCAACGTCAAATTCACCGAGATCCTGGTCGATTTTGAAAAGCTTAACGCCGGTGACAGTGCCGAAATCTCCAAACTCGCCTCTGTGGCAGCGGCTTCGTCGTCGATCTTTGTCACGATGGGCACCACACGCGCCGCCGCCGGCTCGATGGCAGCATTTGAAAAAATCGATCGCGACTACGTCGTCTCCTCGGCCTCGGCTCTGCGCAAATCTGGTCTACATCAAACACTTGTTTACTGCTCCAGCTCCGGCTCGTCCAGTTCCTCCTTCTTCCCCTACCTCAAGAGCAAAGGTCTCACTGAAGAAGCACTTGCAAGTCTCTACACCACCACGGTGATCATGAAACCCGGTTATCTGGCCAATGCCCAACGACCCGGTACGCGCATCATGGAGAAACTCGTCGAACCCTTTGTCGGTCTGCTCGCAAAATTCAGCGATAGCGTCCAGGCTGACGTAAGGGATGTAGCAAAGGCCATGGTCAAGGCTGCACAGCTCGGGCCTGACGAGCTCAAGTCGAAAGGATTGGGTGTGGCTCCGGGCGAGGCGTTCAAGGTGCAAGAGGGCAAGACAAAGGATGGTGTGGTGGTGGTGGGCAATCCGAGCGTGCTCAAGTTGGCCAAGGAGTAGATCTAGGTGGGTGCACATGGTATTGAACTAGAAACGTTACAGCAAGAGGTTCCCAACGCGATGCCGGGCTTTCTACGAGTAAGAGATCCCAAAAGCAATGTCCAGGGTTTCTATCGAGCTCCGTGTGCGGCTGTGGAGGAGTGTAAAATCTTTAAGCAAACGTGACGCCGGCCAGCTCCCAGATCTTCCTACTCTCATCCAACACTCTGCCGCGCCTCTCCTCCTCGGTTCTGACCAAGAAGTTGGCCAATTGCATTTCATCCTCCTTCAAATGCGCCCCTGCGTCGCGCAGCAACCTCGCCGTGGCCCCGTTTGCATTCTTGCACGCCAAGAACAAGGGTGAATGCCCACTGGCCGCGTGGCGCGCATGAACGCTGCAGCCCGCCTGCAACAGCTGCTCTACTACTGCGGTGAATCCCTTGGCACTGGCGATATGCAGAGGTTGGCACTTGTCCAACGGTGTGGTGGCGTCGGGTTTGGCGACCGAAGATGGGTCGACCGTGTGCGAGGTCGGGGCCGAGTCGCCCGTGCTGGACGAGGCGGTGGGGTTGAGCGTCGAAGGATGGAAATGTTCTTCGTCGATCGAGATGGTGGGGATGGTCTCGAGCTGGTTGAGCGCAAAAAGGTGCCACTGGAGGAGGGAGAGGTCGTTGCACGAGGCGGCTTCGTAGATGAGGTAGGGCAAGATGGCAAGCGAGGCAGCGCTGACTTCGGCCGATGAGCTGTCCCACCCGGCGGCTGCTGCAAGGCCGTGCGTGCTCGTATCCCGTTCCATGTCGATTTCGCTCTGCTTTACTGCCCGTGATGCAGCAAACGAAGTGCTTTGAATCTTGTGCGGATTCTGCAAGATGTGTGCCAGCAACGTCTTGACATCTGCTTTGATGGGTCCTGCCCCTGCCGGCGTCAATTCCTGCGGCAGCGACGAATGGTTCGATCCGCCACCCCTGCTGCATGTCAGCTCACCCCTTAGCGGTCGGCCCATCAACTGTCGAATCTCTGCTGGCTGCAAACCTTTTGCCAACAGATACGACAATTTCGCCAACGCGCATTCTGGTGTCATGTCTCCCCCCGCAACCACCCCGACCGCCTCCAACTTCTTTCCCACAGCATAAATCGCCGACACTTCTCCTTGAACACACTGGGTGATGTTGACAATCACCAAACCTCGATCGGAAGCTTGTTTAAAGACGTCGAGGAGATCTTGACGCGAAGGAGCGTTGCCCGCGCCGTACGATTCGAGGATCACGCCCTCCAATGGGGGCGAGAGGAAGTTCTTGACTGTGCTGGTGGGCAGACCGGGGAACAGCCGGAGTACAGCGACATTGGGCGACATGCGGTCGTGCGCACGGAAACCCTTGACCGTGCGTGAACGCTCGACTAGATTCCATGCGACTTCAATGTTGATTCCTACCCGAGCCAAAGGTGCCATGTTGGGCGAGTCGAAAGCCGCTAGTGCATTGTTCGAGACCTTGCTCGTTCGGTTACCCCTGTAGAGCGTCGAGGCGAAATATAGCCCGACTTCGGGGATAATGTACGATCCCGCCAGCATGAGTGCTCCCAACACGTTTTCGATGGCATCATTCCGAAGTTCGGAGAGCGGCACTTGAGCGCCGGTGACAATGACCGACTTGCCCAAGTTCTCGAGCAGCATGCTGAGCGCCGATGCTGTGTAGGCCATGGTGTCGGTTCCGTGGAGCACGATGAAGGCGTCGAAATTTTGGTAGTTTAGCGAAATGTCCGAGGCGAGTCGGATCCAGTCGGGGATGTCCATCTCGGATGAGTCGAGCAAAGGGTCGTATTCGAGCACTGCATAACGCACACGCTTGCCGTTGGCACCGCTGCGGGGAGTGATGAGGGTGGGTAGTTGGAGTTCGAGATGATTACCGTCGGCAGAGAGGCTAGAAGAGTGGGCGTGATGGGTCGATGTGCCTTTGGGTGCCGACGATCGTACGAGGACGGGATGGCCAAATGTCGGTGCTGCGGAAGAGGCGACACCCGACGGAGAGCGAGAAGCTGTGTCGGCATGAAGATGGTCCAAATGAGCTTGCGTGGAAGGCGTCAAGGAGCCAGGATTGCCAGTGGAATCGGGGTCACTCTTGCGCTTCTTGTTGGAGCCAGAAGCGCCATTTACCTCGAACGTTGGGCCTCGTTTCTCTGCAACAGCTTGAGCAAGGTCTTGTTCGGTAGGCAGCGGATTGGTTCCGTTGCTGTTAGCGTTCAAGGGCGTAGAAGCACCGGATCCAGGACGGGTGAAAGCTTCGCTCCACGCCTTGTAACGATCGACCGAGTCGGACCAGGAAAATATCGAGTCGCCGTGCGGATCGTGGAAGCGTGACTGACTGCGCAGCGTTTCTGTGAGAAAGGACGGATAGGGTGCAAAGCCAGAAGAGGCGTCTTTGCGCACCATGCCGATGGTGCCTCCGGCATACAGGCAGAGCACGAGCGCTTCGCCTGAGCTTGACATCTTTACTCCTAGGATTGTGTAAGTATGTTGGAGGTATAGAAAGGCAGTCGTTGATTGATGAGTCGGATCGATCCGAAAGGGTATATGTACGGAGCTGGATCTAGGACGATCAATTCAAGGAGTGCCAAGGGAGGCCAGCAGCAGCAACGGGATGTGAATGTCAAAGAAGTGTTGCTCTCCACCCTGACCCTTTTTTCCCGATCTCTCTCCTTCGTCACGCTTTTGGTCGGAGAAGTGGGGGGCCATTTGACAGCGGCGTCAGCTGACTGCTGCTGCGAGGTTTTCTTCGGAAGAATCCGATTGGACCGGCTCCATCCACATTGTTGAGCTCTGCCGCTCATTTTGCCGAGACGGTGCTTCTCACTGTTTGCCGACGTGACCGGAACCAGCATATCACTGCACCTGCTAGTTGTAACTTTACTTGCTCGAGCTAAGTTAGGCTCTGCGCAGATACATCGTTGATCGTGCAAGGACCCTGAGAACGGTTATTTTGGTCTCGTAGGAGCAAAAAGAGGCGTCGGCAAAAAAAACGGTGGCCGCAAAGTCTCCAACACAACGTATCCGGGACCTAACAAATTAGCCTTGGCCAAGAAAAGACGCGTTCACGCTGCCACTCAACGCCAACCCAAAGAGGCGCTGTCAGAATACAGTGAGCGATACGTCAAAAGCCAAGCGACGCGTCGTGTGCGCTGCAGCCGCTGCAGAGTGGAAACAGCGATTCAAAATTCGAGTAGAGAGAGAGAGTGTGTGTGTGTGTGTTGGTTGTTGAAGCATGCCTTTTGGGGCTCAGCAACGTTCGCTCGAGAGGCCGAGTGGAAGAAGAGCAAGCAACCAGGCAGCACAGCGCGACCTACGTACTCTTACAACACACTCTCACCATCATCATCATCATAATCATCATCTCCTCGTCATCGTGTTGCGTCCAGGCTCGGCATCTATCTATTCATCTCTTCTCGTTTGGGCACTCTATCAAATATCTGCATCATCGCCCTTGCCCGCTCCCCCCGCTCGGATCATCAGGTCTATCTCGGCGCACTCGTATCAGCATCATTTCTGCATCTGCATTCTGTTTTCCAATCCATACCCAGCCAAGCCGCCGCATAGACAGACACGCATCTATCACTCGACACGACCCGCTGAGACTCGCGCACACTTGCAACAATAGTCCCCAACATCATCACCACATACCTTCAGTGAACTCTTCCACGGCACACCTGCTGCACTCTCACAATGCCCAACACGTTTGGTCTCACAAGTCGCGGATCCAACGTCCGCTCTCGCGGAACCTTCCGCAAGCGAGGAGGCGGTCCCAGATCCGGTTCGTTCAAGAGCGCCACCGAGAAGGCCATCGCCAATGCTGCCGCACAGCTTGTCAAGGGCGTTGAAGATGGTTCCGCCGTCGAGGAACGCTTCCAAGAAGTCAAGGAACGAGACGAGATCGACGACAGACTCGGCTTCCACCGTCTAGAGCAAGGTGAAACAAGGCAGGCATGGCTCGTCAACATGCACCCCACCCTTCTTCGCGATCCCGACCACCCCACTGGCAAGAGCGGTGTCGATTTTTACTTTATTCAAGACGACGCAAGCATGTTCAAGGCCACCGTCCTCTACCAACCATACTTTCTCGTAGGCTGCAGACCAGGTACCGAGAGCGCGGTCGAGGAATGGCTCAGACGCAGATTTGAAGGCCTCATCCAGTCAATACAGCGGGACCGCAAGGAAGATTTAAAGCTCCCCAACCATCTACTCGGCCATCA
This sequence comes from Mycosarcoma mackinlayi, assembly GCA_928852645.1. Lineage (NCBI taxonomy): Eukaryota > Fungi > Basidiomycota > Ustilaginomycetes > Ustilaginales > Mycosarcoma > Mycosarcoma mackinlayi. The sequence goes on along the minus strand of CAKMXS010000005.1, from coordinate 1,225,186 downwards.
ACGTCTCTACCTCAGACTCACTTTCCTCAATGTTCAGGACCTCCTCGCAGTGCGAAAGGAACTCTTGCCTATCGCAAAAGCAGCTCAGAAGAAGCTCTCTGCTGTTGATACTTACGCCGATGTGCTGAGTGCAGCATCGGCAGCTGCAGCAAGCGCATCGGTCGAGATTGAGATGGATTCCCATGGTCAAGATGCTGGCCTCGCAGGAGATGACGGTTGGACAGGAGGCCGAAAGCGAGCGGCCGCCGGCGCTCTCGATCCCGCCGAGTGCCTCGTTGATATTCGAGAATATGACATTCCCTACTACCTCCGCGTCGCTATCGACCAAGACGTCCGAGTCGGTCTCTGGTACGATGTCAGCTTCGAGGACGGCATCGTCAGCCTCAACATGGTCAAGGACCGTGTCAAGCGTGCCGATCCCGTCGTCATGGCTTTCGATATCGAGACCACCAAACAGCCACTCAAGTTCCCCGACGCGGAGACCGACGCCATCATGATGATCTCTTACATGATCGACGGCCAGGGTTACCTCATCACAAATCGCGAGATCGTCTCGGAAAACATCGAAAACTTCGAATATACCCCCAAGGACGAGTACGAAGGTCCTTTTATCATCCACAATGCCCCCGACGAGTACCACCTCCTTGAACGCTTCTTCGAACACTTTCGTGACGCTAGACCGACCGTCGTGGCCACCTATAACGGCGACTCTTTCGATTTCCCTTTCATCGATGCTCGTGCCCGTGCGCACGGATTCAACATGATGACCGAGATTGGCTTTGCAAAGGATTCGGACAACGAGTACAAGTCGCGCGCCACTGCACATCTCGACTGCTTCAGGTGGGTGCAGCGTGACTCGTATCTCCCGCAAGGTTCTCAGGGTCTCAAGGCCGTGACCGTGGCCAAGCTTGGCTACGATCCCATGGAGCTCGACCCAGAGCTCATGACGCCGTATGCCATCGAACAGCCGCAGACGCTGGCGCAGTACTCGGTATCCGACGCTGTCGCCACCTACTACCTATACATGAAATACGTGCACCCGTTCATCTTTTCGCTTTGCAACATCATTCCACTTAACCCAGATGAGGTGCTTCGCAAAGGTTCCGGTACCTTGTGCGAGACGCTTCTCATGGTGCAGGCGTACAAGGGCAACATCATCATGCCAAATCGTCACGAGGATCCCGTTGGAAACACCTACAAAGGCCATCTCCTCGAGTCGGAGACCTACGTCGGTGGCCACGTCGAAGCGCTCGAAGCCGGCGTCTTCCGCTCCGACATCGAGACCGACTTCCGCGTGGACCCTGCTGCCATCCAGCAGCTCATCGACGACCTCGACGCCGCACTCCAGTTCAGCATCCGAGAAGAGGGCAAGCTGGCCATGGAAGATATTGAGAACTATGACGAGGTCAAGGCCGAGATTCGCAGCATGCTCGAGGTGATGCGCGATCAGCCTGTACGCAAAGATTGTCCACTCATCTACCATCTCGACGTTGCCGCCATGTACCCCAACATCATGCTTAGCTACCGGCTTCAGCCGGATTCCATGGTGAGCGAAGCCATGTGCGCCACGTGCGACTACAACCGTCCAGGCATGAAGTGCGACAAGCGCATGGACTGGGCGTGGCGAGGCGAGTACTTCCCTGCAAAACGCGACGAGGTCAACATGATCCGCAATGCGCTTGCCAACGAGACTTTTCCTCCCAAGGCGGCCCATCTCGCCCGCCGCACCTACGATGACCTCGATCAGAATGAACGCACAGCTCTGCTCCACAAACGACTCGGAGACTACTCACGCAAAGTCTATCGAAAGACGCACGAGTCTAAAACCGTCATCCGTGAGGCCGTCATCTGCCAGCGCGAAAACCCGTTCTATATCAACACGGTCCGCGACTTTCGTGACCGCCGTTACGAATACAAAGGTCTGCACAAGACGTGGAAGAAGAACCTCGACAAGGCCGACTCGCTCAACGACACGATGGAAGCCAAAAAGATGATTGTGCTCTACGACTCTCTCCAGCTGGCGCACAAGTGTATCTTGAACTCGTTCTACGGCTATGTGATGCGAAAAGGTGCGCGTTGGTATTCGATGGAGATGGCCGGCATCACGTGTCTCACCGGTGCCTCCATCATCCAGTTGGCCAAGGAACTGGTCGAACGCATCGGCCGCCCACTCGAGCTCGACACGGATGGTATTTGGTGCATGCTTCCCGGCGTGTTCCCCGAAAACTTCAACTTCAAGGTCAAGGGTGGCAAAAAGTTTGGCATCTCGTATCCTTGCACCATGCTCAACCACCTAGTTCACGAAAAGTTTACCAACCACCAGTACCACGAGCTCGTCGACAAGGAGACGGGCAGATACGAGGTGCGCAGCGAGAATTCCATCTTTTTCGAACTCGACGGCCCTTACAAAGCCATGATCCTGCCTTCGTCCAAAGAGGAGGACAAGTTGCTCAAGAAGCGATATGCTGTGTTCAATCCGGATGGTTCGCTAGCAGAGTTGAAGGGGTTCGAAGTCAAGCGCAGAGGAGAATTGCAGCTCATCAAGGATTTCCAAAAGCAAATTTTCGAGAAGTTCTTGCTAGGAACGACCCTCGACGAGTGCTACGCTGCTGTCGCCAAGGTGGCCAACCAGTGGCTCGATGTGCTCTACAGCAAAGGCTCGACGTTGCACGACGAGGAGCTCATCGACTTGATCGCCGAAAACAAGTCCATGTCCAAAACGCTGCAAGAGTACGGCGTTCAAAAGTCGACCGCCATCACGACGGCCAAGCGCTTGGCCGAGTTCCTTGGTGCTCAGATGATCAAGGACAAAGGTCTGGCCTGTAAGTTTATTATCAGCGCCAAGCCCTTTGGAGCACCTGTGACGGAGCGTGCGGTGCCCGTGGCGCTCTTCAACGCTGAGCCATCAGTCAAGCAGCACTACCTCAAGAAGTTCCTGCGTGACAATTCGATAACCGACTTTGATATCCGCAACATCCTCGATTGGAACTACTACATCGAACGCTTTGGAGGTGTCATTCAAAAGCTCATCACTATTCCAGCAGCGATGCAGAAGGTGTCCAATCCCGTACCAAGAGTACGACATCCCGACTGGCTTCACAAGCGTGTAGCTGCACGCGAAGACAAGTTCAAGCAGAGGAAGTTGACGGATGTCTTCCGTCCCGCCGCGAAACCAAGTACGACCGAGGCAAGTGCTACATCGAAGCCCATCGCAGCCATCGTGCCTGCAACAATTGTCGAGATCGAGCCAGAAGTGGAAGAAGTTGCGCCAGACATGGCCCTCGACTATGCTGGATGGGTCGCAGTCATGAAGAAGAAGTGGCGACGCCAACGATTGCAGAGGGCCAAGGAACGCAAGGCCAGAACCAGCGGCGGTGCTGGTGCTTTCGGTGCCAAGGGCACGGTCGGCTCGTTGTTCTCCAAGCGATCTGCCAACATGGCCACGGCTGTCTGGGATGTCGTGCAGATCTGCTCGACGTCGCGTCCAGGAGAGTACCGCATGTGGATCTCGATCGACCAACATCTCCAGTCGCTCAAGCTCAAGGTGCCGCGCCAATTCTACGTTAACTTCAAAAATCAACCCAGTGAAGCCGTCTTCCTCCCGGGGGTCTATCAGGCCGAAAGGCTGGTCAAGACGCTTCCGCGAGATACGCCTTGCCGACATCTCTACCGCATCACCGTCGACGAAGATGTTTACCAGGAGCAGGAGGCGCACTTCAGCAACCTCATCCACCACCCCAACGTTGAAGGAGTTTACGAAAAGCAGCTGCCACTCGAAGTGCGCGCTCTCATCCAGCTCGGTTCGACATGCGTATACGGCCGCAACTCGCAAGCGCAAAAGCTGAGCCGAGCGCTCGACACTGGCTTCCGCTTGCAAGATCTCTCCGCGCCTACTTCGGTCGACATTTCGCCCAGCCACAAGTATCTCTCTGGCGGTGCAGGCATGCGATACTTCTACCTCTATCATGCGCAGAAGGACGGCCGCCACGTCATCAGTCTTTTCAGCCCCGAAGGCGAAATCAAGATGCACATCGTCGACAGCGCCGGCTTGCGACAGGTACCCAACGTCGAGACCATGTACGCTGACCGCGTCGCACACATGCGCAAGCGTGGCAAGTTGGAGGAGGGCGGCGTGTTCGAGTACAGGGACACGATGCGTGTCGATGTTCGTGTCCACACCTCGACGTCTCGTGCCTTCAAGGCGATCACCAAGGACCTCAGTGCGCTGAAGACTGTCAAACAGGGATCGGCTATGCTGGCGTTGTGCACCTCGAAAGACCAGTCCTACTACGAATCGCGTATCCCGAGTGTCGCCGAATTCCCCATCATCAAGATCGCAGCTGCTGCGCTCGAGGACGAGCTGCCGGCGCTAGGGTGGCAGCTCTACTCGGCACGTAGGATGCTGCAATGCTATCTGCGAGCGTCCAACTGGATCCGCGGTTGGATTGATCTGGCAAGCCACTTTGATCTGCCGCTGTGCAATATGGAGAAGGATTTCACGATCTTTGGTGCTGATATCGATTTCGCCCGTCGTCTCGTCAAGCAAGACATGGTGCTGTGGTGGTCGCCGCATCCTCAGCCGGATCTCGGTGGAAGGGAGCAAGACATCCACGCTCAGTCTAGGTGGGACGAGCAGGAGTCGCTCGAGATCAGTCATGCGGGTGCCTACTCGACAGTTTGTCTTGAGGTCGGGCTGGTGGACCTTGCCGTCGACTCGGTGCTCCAGTCGGGTACCGTCAACGAGATGGAAGGCAGCACGTCAGGACTCGCCTTTGAAGGTGCGTCGCACAACCTCGATGAATACAACAGAGGCACCGTCGAAAGTTCGACCATATTGGGCGACTCGGTGCTCACCTCTGCCGTCTTTGGCGCCGTCAAGGGCATGGTCAAGGCGTGGTATACGACCAAACGACGCAGCCGATCGCCGTACGCTTCGCTCCTGTCCGACAACTTTTGGCGCTGGGCATCGTCCGATGGATCAGCCTTGTTCGAACCGGCTTTGCAACGCTTCTTGTTCGGGCTGATGAAGAAGACGCTGCTGCAGCTGCTGGCCGAATTCAAGCGATTGGGAGCTTCGATCGTCTACGCCTCGTTCAACCGATTGTTTCTATTGACGAGCAAACCCACCGCTGCCAATGCGATGGCGTATTCGAAGTACCTTCTGACGGCAGTCACCAGCCGGGAGCTGTTCAAGCACGTTCAGTTGGATATCATTCACTACTGGGAGTACTTGCTGTGGATGGACACGGCCAACTTTGGTGGTGTGATTGCGGATGCGGATTCGCTCGTTGCTCCCACGGAAGAGCAGGAAGGTAGTAGGGGTAAAGAGGTAGCAGCCACGTTCAACGTGGAGATGAACTGGAACATCCAAACTTTCTTGCCGCTCGCTGTGCAGGAAAAGTTCTCGGTAGCGGTGGGATCGTTCATCTACAGCCTCTACGAGTACAAGCGTCGTGCGGCGCTGGCTGGAGAGCACGAGCGAACGCCGCTTCGCGCTCTTCTGGAGCCCAACACTCCGGCCAACCCGGTCACGCCTCATGGCGAGGCTGAACAGGTTACCGGCGGCGGGAAGGACGACCAAAACACCGCGACGTTGCCACCCGCTGCAAAGTTCACCACGGATCTCATTAACCACACCATGACACGAAAGCTCCTCAAACAGCTTTCGGAGCTAAAGTCGTCCATGTCGACATCATCCGACGAGATCAATGCCGCGATCGCACGTGACGAAGACGAAGAGTACATCGACATGCTTACCACCGAGCATCGACGCATCTGGTCTTTCCCTGTGCTTCCCGGATCGTGGCTGACCCTGTCCAACCCGCTGCTCGAGTTTATCAAGACGACCACCGCCGTGCTGTCACTCGCCAAAGAGCACTCGATCGAAGTGGCCATCCTCAAACGCAACCTGCTCGACATGATCAATGTTCGCGAGTTTTCGGCCGAGGCCGAATTCCGCAACCCGTGCGAACCGTTCAAACTCCCCCTTGTGATCTGCACCTTCTGCAACGACGATCGAACGCTGGATCTGTGCCGAGATGCCGATCTCATGCCTTCCACCCCCAACGGTGGTGGCGGACCCAAATGGAAATGCGCCAAGTGCAGTTTCCCGTACAACGTGGGAGCATTGGAGATGCGACTGGTCACTATGGCAAATGCCTATCTGGAGAGCTTCCATCTGCAGGATTTGCGATGCAACAAATGTGGCGCGTTGAAACAGACGAATCTGCAGCCGCACTGCGATTGCTCGGGCAGCTACGGATTAATGGTCACGCGCAAGGAGACGCTTAAGAAGCTCAAGAGTCTCAAGACGATTGCCGAGTATCACGGGCTCGAGACTGTGGCGATGGCAGTTGAGGCGATCCTGGCCATGGTGTAGAAAGTGCAGAGTGGAAGAGGCTAGGGCTCGTGCGTGTAACACTTTCAGTTGCTGCTTGGTTTCAATATTATGATTGCATTTGACAGTGGCTGAAAGCGTTCAATAGTGTACAATGAGAAAGTGCGCAGTATAGCTAAGGTGTGTGATACCAAGCTTGCGAACGGAGCCGTAGTCTGACTGGCTATAGGTAGAGGAGCATTAAGTATCGGACCGAGAGATATGAATTCGAGATGCTTGATGTAGGTCCGATCGTCCATGAATAGCTCATCCTGAAGATTCGACCATGGTGATCGGAGGGAACTATGTGCGCAAGAGTACCATTGCAAATGATTGCTGCGCGAGATTGCTCGAGCATAGCATTGACGAGGCTTGCTCAACTAACTCGAGACGTGACGAGCCTAGATACCGCCACCGCTCCTCTCGGGGCTCACGATACGACCGCCGGCAGTGCTACTAGCGATCTGAGCGCTTCTCCTCGCCGAGAGCACTGAAAAGGAGGCCACTACAAAAGCAGCTGAGGCAGCGAAGAGGGTGCGCTGACGAGTGAGGATGGACTGCATCATGGATATGTCTCCTATGGGTTGTCCTGTGATGCTGATCGGAGGTGTTTCTTGGAACAGTGTCGCGCTTGTCTTTGCCCTTAATCAAGAGCGAGCGTAGAGAGTGCAGAGACCGGACAGGTACAGTAGTGCAGCAAGAGTAGAGATGGGTAGTGATGGTAATGGGTTGAGAAAGGGAGATGGCGTGACGAGAAGGATATCGTCTCTGGATGGACACGACGTGGCATGGGCTCCATGTCACACGATAAGGGTTCAAGCAGCCGCGCGGTGCACGACCGCCGCAGCCAAAGAAAAGCCCAACAAAAATGCGGGGTAGCAGCTCAGCCGGTCGGGCTCCGCAAAACAGTTGTGCCGGGCGTGGCGCGAACTTGCCGTGTGGCAAAGCGCCCTTGCCGCCCTTTACGGCGACCGAGCAATCGGGCAAAGATGGCCCAGATCGGACGATAAAAAACACTTCTGTGGACCTAACATCTAACACACTGGGGTCCAGCTTCGGCGTAACGTCGGAGCAAGCATTGCAGAGCAGCAGATATCATCTGCACATGCGGGACGGAACAACAATGATCCTTCTCAACGTGGGGATGAACGTTGCCTCTCCAAGGTTCCCCGATCTACCACTAAGAAGCCGGGTATCGACATCATTGCCTCGCTATACTTCGATTGGACTGCGTGATTGCTGAAGCAGCTATCATCCTCGGAATCTGTCGAGAAAAGCTCTTCCGTTCCCTGTCCGCCTTGCATCTGCCTGACCAGTCCATCAGGAAGAAGGATCGGTCCGAAAGAACAGAGAGAGCGATAAGCGACGAGAAAGACGGCATGTGAGTGATCTCGGCATGCGGAGAAGAAAGATTTGATTGGAAGCCAAGCTCGTGACCAGCCGATGCAGCCATCTCTGCAAGTGGCTGCAGCGAGCACAGAAAGTTGGAATCTGTCTTGTGGTGCCTTCCCCCGCTGGTAAGTCATGGTTCCCGATTAGTTCGAGTCTCACTTTCGAACCCTCTCTGCGTGAGGTAAGTAAGGAAGACGATGGCCACACGTTCAAAAGAACCGATGGGTCTGAGTCTGTTCCACTGGTCAAATGGCAGGTCGGCTGTCAGAGATAATCCGAACTGTTCGCAAGGCAACCCGATCGATTGTGCAAAATTCGCCACTCCAGACGCCGTCTTGCTTCCGGAAAATCCTCGCCAATTGCCACAAGCGGCTGATGGGAGCTCGATACACGAATTCCAATTCGCACTCAAAGTTTAGCGAGGCCAAACGCCAAAAGAAAAAGAAAAAAGAGTTCTCCGACCAAGCTAGGAAAGCACGGGACAGCCATTCCTGTGCGCGGAGAGTTCGAACTTTTGGTACAGCTTGTCGCCCATCGTCCATATCGATGTTCAGCCAATTTATCGATCATTATGGTCGTAGTAGAGACCTCTGAAATCAGCCACTTTCTTGTACTGCCAAGTGGCAACAGGATCGAATTGTGTTGTGCCGACTCGAGGAGGGCGATACGAGAGATGCATGCACAAACCAAGCAAAGTGGTGAAGGGCGAGCTTCGCTCTTCAGGCTGGAGACGTAGCATAATTTCTCCGTGACCGACCAGGTGTGGGGGAGGATGGGAGAGACAGCCACCTCCGCTGATCAGCATGCGGAGAAGGAAAGCTCTAGCTGAGTGGAGGGTTGGAAGGGAGAGCTAGCTAGCTTTGCACAGACAAAACGGAAAGATGCACGTCGCTCTCATCCTGCGCCAACCAGATCGACCGACGACAGATGAAAACCCAAGTGTAATTGGGCTGCAGGATTTTCCACGCCTCTTGGCTCTCCCCACGTTCCCGCACAGCCAAGTTGCCGGTGTGAGTGTCTACAGTGCTGTACTCACAATTGCAGTGTGGGCCTGGCCTCTTCTCGTAAACTTGAAGCGGAGTCTCCAAACCAATCCTTGCAGGCTCCAGACCCTTCACTTCACCCAACCCCAATGCGTTGCGAGATGAATCGTTGAACACCAAGCGTTACCCTTCTTTGTGATTGGCTCAAGGAGCGTGGTTGCGGCGCACTTTCTCGCTTGCACTTTTGCACTCTCTTCCTCCACTCTTTCGCTCTACACTTCGCTTCTTGCACATTTCGAGCGCGCTTGGTCCGTGGCCCCCGCTTTTGCCCATTTGCCTTCAGCTGCTTGGGGTGTCCAGTTCCATGCTGCCGGACCGCCTCGCCAAATGCACGCTGATGCCAACGCCGCTGATCTCGAGCCGTCATCCATCTTGTTTTTGTGTTGCTTCTCTCTCTCCATGTCATTTGCCCCATGTCGCTGTCGTTGCGACTTAGGCGCTTCCCGAACGCCTGAAAGTTTCTCAGTGCGGGCCGTGGATGCCTCTACTGAGTTTTAGGTTCAGAGTGAAATGTGCAGACAGCGGCAGCACGAGGAGCCAAGGGAACGAATCAAAGTGACCGGCCTGCAACTGTTTTCGTCGGATTTGAACCGTGCCTTTTTCTTCGCCTTGCCACAGCCAGGTACAGAGTGTAGAAGAGCAGATGCAGGACGCCGCCCGGTCATCTTTCGCACCGGATGCTGCTACACTCGCACTTGGGCCCCATCTGATCTTCCTGTAAAGTGTTCTCACTCAGTCCTTGCTCGCGCCCGCCGTCCGATTTTGCTCCCTTTGACCCAAACCTCACTTGACCTTGCCTCTCAATTTGTCTCCGCATCCTCTGCACTCTACGATTCATTGGTTCCTCACCGCCCTCTTCCCCCTTCCTGTCCCGCCACCATCTATCTCCTGCGCTCCTCACGCTCTACGTCGACTCGGTTCCATCTGTGACCGTCGTCATCCCTCCTCCTGCAAGAAGCTCAAAGCTCCTTGCCACTCGAGGCTCCCCGTTCCATTGCAATCCGCTACTGCAAAAAGGCAACACAAGGAAGCAATCCAATTGCGCCATTAGCAGTGCTCGATCGTCATGGCTTCTTCGTCCCCCAAAAGAGACGTCCACAACCCGCTCCTCTTCGAGGCAGCGTGGGAGGTCGCTAACAAGGTGGGCGGCATCTACACGGTCATCAAGACAAAGGCGCCCGTCACACACCAGGAATATGGCGAACGCTACACCCTCATCGGCCCGCTCTCGTACAAGACGGCGCCCATGGAGGTCGAGGCACTCGAGCCCGAGGATCCCATGCTCAAAGAGACGCTCGATAGCATGCGTGATGCCGGTGTCAAGTTCCTCTACGGGCGCTGGCTCATCGAGCGTGCTCCCCGCGTTCTCCTCTTTGACACCTCGAGCATGTACCACCGCATGGACGAGTGGAAGGGCGATCTGTGGAACCTGGCCGGCATTCCAACACCGCCCAACGACCACGAGACCAACGAGACGCTCGTGTTTGGCTACCTCGTCGCATGGTTCCTCGGAGAGTTCTCCAGCCGGGAGCGCAAGCGTGCCATCATCGCTCACTTCCACGAGTGGCAGGCCGGTCTCGCCATCCCACTCTGCAGGAAGCGTCACATTGACGTAACCACCATCTTTACCACCCACGCCACTCTCCTCGGTCGCTACTTGTGTGCAGGCAGTGTCGACTTTTACAACAACTTGCAATACTTTGACGTCGACCACGAGGCGGGCAAGCGTGGCATTTACCACCGCTACTGTGTCGAGCGTGCGGCTGCCCACTGCGCCGACGTCTTCACCACGGTCAGCCACATCACCGCCTACGAGTCGGAGCATCTGCTCAAACGCAAACCGGACGGTGTGCTGCCCAACGGTCTCAACGTAACCAAGTTTGCCGCAATGCACGAGTTCCAAAACCTCCACGCCGTATCCAAGGCCAAGATCAACGAGTTTGTCAAGGGTCACTTTTACGGCCACTACGACTTTGACTTGGACAACACGCTCTACTTTTTCACCGCGGGTCGATACGAGTACCGCAACAAGGGTGTCGACATGTTTATCGAGTCGCTCGCGCGTCTCAACTACAAGCTGCAAAAGAGCGGTTCCAAGACCACGGTTGTGGCGTTCATCATCATGCCCGCAGCTACCAACTCGTATACGATCGAGGCGCTCAAGGGGCAGGCCGTCACCAAGCAGCTGCGTGACACGGTGGAGCAGATCCAGGCGCGGGTGGGAGAGCGTCTATTTGAAAAAATGGCGCGTTACCAGGGCGAGAGTGGCTCCGACGTCATCGACCCAGCTTCGCTGCTCTCGGATGCGGACAAGATTGCGCTCAAGAAGCGTATTTTTGCGCTCAAGCGCAACTCGTTGCCTCCCGTTGTGACGCACAACATGCAGGACGATGACAACGACCCCATCCTCAACCAGATTCGACGTGTGCAGCTGTTCAACCGTACCAGCGACCGCGTCAAAGTCATCTTCCACCCCGAATTCCTCAACGCCAACAACCCGATCTTGGGTCTCGACTACGAAGAGTTTGTGCGAGGCTGCCACTTGGGAGTCTTCCCATCCTACTACGAGCCCTGGGGTTACACGCCAGCCGAGTGCACGGTGATGGGTGTACCCTCGATCACCACCAACCTGTCAGGCTTTGGATGCTTCATGGAAGATACGATTGAGCGCGGCGAGGACTATGGCATCTACATTGTCGATCGACGCATGAAGAGTGTCGAGGATTCGGTCAATCAGCTTACTGACCAGATGTTCAGCTTCAGTCAAAAGACGCGCCGACAGCGCATCAACCAGCGAAACCGCACCGAGCGCCTCTCGGAGCTGCTCGACTGGAAACGCTTGGGACTCGAGTACGCCAAAGCGCGACAGCTTGCGCTTCGACGTGCCTACCCGGATTCGTTCGACGAGGACGACACGATCGAGAGCTACTTTGACGACATTCATCACGACGGCAAGATGCCTCCACCGCTCTCGATGCCCGGATCGCCCCGTTTCGGAACCGGAGCGCGCACACCCGGCGAGTTTGGAACACTCACCGAAGAGCTGCAGGGCTTGTCGACCTCGGACTACCGCGGACACCAGCAATTCTGGAAGACGCTCAGCCAGCACGGCTCGGACGACGAGGAGGAAAACTACCGCTATCCGTTGGTGATCAAGTCGCGCGCCCGCGGTACGTCGGTAGGCAGCATGAGCGGCGCCAGCACGCCAGGTCTCGGTGGAGGAAGGTTCCTCTCGAGTGCTGATCTGGATCGAGCCGATGCGGCGCTTAGCAACCACAGTGGTGCGCCGAATGGCAACGGTAATGGCAATGGCTATTGAGCAACGTCGTGCAGTCGCGATTCTTTGTTCTATTGTAACCTTTTGTCTTTCCAGCTGAGGATGGTCATTTTTCTGTGTATGTTTCCTACCATCATATCAGACTCGATTCTCTTTTCAATCATGGACGTGGGGATTCGCTTTTGCTGTTCTGCAGCTGTGTTTTTGCGTGTGACGTGCTGTTTGGAGCGAGAGGGAGAGAGGGAGAGTGTGTGTGTGTGTGTGTGTGTGTGTGTGTGTGTGTGTGTGTGTGTGTGTGTGTGTGTGTGTGTGTGTGTGTGTGTGTGGTGTGTGTGTGTGTGACGTGCGTCGACGACGGTGATAATAAGAGTTGGAATCGGGAAAGCGTGAATCGGGCTAAAAAGGAAGAAGCAGAGGGGACGATCCCACGTGACAGACCAAAAGTGGGAAAGCCAAGAAGAAAAAGCACACAATTGGATTCTCTTTGCTTTTTTCGCTTGTAATGGTCATTTCTTCTCAAACATCACATACATGACCAACGAGCGACAGAACGACACTTGCAACCTTTTCTACAGCAGTCTCATTGCGCAACATAACGCACCAGTAGCAAGGGCCATAGTACGAAGCGCCGGCGGGTTTTAGAGGGCATAGCTACCATCAGAGGTTTGGTCATCTTGAACGAGATATGCGGTCACACAACTTTGCCCGGTCGGTGGTGCGGTGTGCTGCCCGCATTTCGGCGCACTCGCCGTCAGCAGTGGCGGTGGCTGTTCGAGGTGCCGTTCCGTCTCGAAGCACAGCTGTCCAGCCGATCGCGCAGACCGCATTTTCGGCTTTACGACCTTTCAGCACCACCAGCATGACGCTCAAAAAGAAGGCCAAAAAGAACTCGTTTGCTGCAACAGAGCAAGAATTTGTAGAACAGGATGAGGAGGAAGACGACCTGTTCGGGTCAGTCTCTGACCTTGGTTCGGCCTCGTCGTCTTCCTCGACAACAACGACAAGCACGACTACGGCGACTATGTCGAGGGCCGACTTTGCACAGGCGATTTCCGATTACCGCGCCTCGCTCGACTGGTCTCTGCTCGACCGCGGCCAGGTGCCCAGTCTGCACCGATGGCGATTCCTAGCCGGCCACGCTGACACGCCGTCAGAGTTTGCATCGCTGCTCGAACTGGCCAAACTGTACCGCGACCGAGTGGGCAGTCTGGGCACCGAGTCCGGCTGGAGGTTTGCAACGAGGGCCAGCAGCAAGCGGCTACCGGAGCTAGCGTTGACTGCGTTTTTCGACCGCTACGCCTACGGTCTAGAGTACGATTTGGAAAGCCTGGTGGTGGTGCAGGATGGATTGATGAGGAAGTTGGGCAGAAGGGATAGGGAAGAGGTGGTGGCGAGTGCAGAAATGCACGGCAGTCCAGTGCAGAAGACGGACGTGTTTGGGATTCAACAGCCGAACGAGGGCGAAGCTGGGGTTAGTGGAAACGATGAGGCAGAACAAGCAGACGTAGCGGGAGAGAGGGAGGGAGAAGCAGGGGGAAAGGCAGAAGCGATCGCGGAAAACAACCAGCTGGATATGCCGCTTGCCCGCGCCCAGATCTCGATTATCGACCGAATGTGTTTGCTCGCCTCACTGTCAACCCAGCTGACCCGCAGCGCCCAACCCGATCCGCTCCTCCTCTCGTACATCACGCGCGCCTACATCCAAACTTTCCACCTTCTGCACAAACCCAACCTCACCCACCCACTGCTCACCACCATCGTCTCGCGCACCGACCACCTCATCTCACTGCTCACCACCACCGCCCAACACTCGCTCTCCTCCTCTTCCACTTGTTCAACCACCAAAGTCACGCAAGCGCAGCGCTCCTCCATCCTCCGTCGCAACCTCGAGGCCACCCTGGCCTACGTGGCGATCCGAGGTCAGAGCGGCTTCACCGAGCAAGGCGGTCAACAACTCGACCCCGTACGCACGCTCTACAGGCTCATGGAGAACGTGGATCGAAACCAGGGCGGCGCGTTGGTGAAGAAAGTTGAGCCATTGCTGCAGTCGTATAGGTCGGCGTGAGCGGGAGCAGCAGACGTCCTCCGGTCTCTCAATGACATTTCAACACATGCATGCACGAATACACAAACCAAATCCACATCCGTCAGTCTCAGATGCGCTACGATAGTGACGTCTCAAATGCTAAGAATGCGGTGAATCGCTAGCTGAGATTCACATCCTTAGCCAGTGCCTTCTTTCCACCGAGCGTGCAACTCATCATCGTCAGACAGCGTCAGCACTCCATGAGCGTCCTGTCCAGCTTCGCCGTCGCCATTTGCATCGGCTACTTGACCGCAGTCGCTATCGAAATCATCCATGTCGATAGCCAACGCATTCGGATCTGACATTGGCTCCTGCCTTTCGAGCTTTGCTCCGCCTTGAGCCCGTGCCAGCTCCACAGAGCCAGGTGAAGCCGTAAACGCTTGTTGCTGCACTTGCGTAGACTCTGATTGGTGTGAATAGAATGCGTCCGCTGCAAACTGCGGCCTGGGATTGATCTTGTTTTCAATTCCCAGAAAGCGGCAGAATTCCTCGGTCTGGGGATTGGTATACCACGCCGGGGGAGCCTGTGACAATCCGCCTGGTTCAAAGGGGGCCGGTGCTGTGCGAACAAATTGCTGCACCCTATGCACGTCCAGTTCACCTGCAACATTTTCTCCTTCTCCTTGAGGAGAAGACGCTCTCGAACCTTCCAATTCATCCTGTTTTCGCTTGCCACTGTTCCGCGTTGATTTTTTCGAGAGGAGGTTTTGCTCGATCCACTGTTCTTGCTCCTCGACTTTCTGCAAGAGCTCGGCAGATGACGGATCAGGGATATCGGGCTGACGGTATCGTAGAGAAAAATGTTGGTGAAAGGTCCGTGTGATGGCAAGCCATCGTTTGTTGAACCGCAATGTGGGCGGAATACGTTGGGTGTAGCTCAGCGCCACTTTGCGCGATTCCAGTTCAGCATCGTGAGGCGAAGGATGGTCGATGATCTGGAGAAATTGTGTCAAAGGAAGACATTTGTGCAGCGCGAGGAAGCGGGTGGTCATTGGGTGGCCGCTCTCGTTATTGTCGACGTTTGTGCTGGCGGACGGTGCCGGTTGAGGTTTCGGTGCTTCGTCGTCATCGGAATCTAGGCTAATGTCGAGTGCTTCAGGGTTGGCATTTGCTGCCGAAGCTGAAGTTGAAGCTGATGCAGTGCCAACCTGCACTGCTGAAGCTACCTGGCCATGGTCGAAGATTGCGGCAAATTTGACGTGCAGATGGGCAGAGAACCAGAAGGTCGGCTTCAGCTGCTGCAAAAGCTCCATCAATGGAGGTGAACCCAATGTCCTAGCCTCAATTTCTTCCTTGAAGTACGGCTTCTTCCGTATCAGGGCTTGTGTAGCGCCCCATTGTTCGATCGTGTTTGGCCAATCGTGTGACAGCACAATATCCACTTGTTCGCCTTTCAACGCTTTGAGCCTGGTGACATCAAACTCTCTGGTGTGATAGCAACTCCTGATCGTACGCGCATCATACGGCAGCTTTTCAAACCTGCCTTTCTTGTAGTTAGCGCTGTTATAGATTCCAGATATGCCTGCAACGATCAGCCCGTTGAGCTCGACAACGCCTGCAGCGCCGAGAAAGTAGATGTTGGGAGCGAGCCAGCCGCCATGGTACAGTTCATGCATGTAGTTGCTCGCTTCATGGTTGCCGCCGATGACCAGTGTAAGAACGGGGGCCACCTTTTCGCCAGAGTAGTAGGAGTGAAAGTCGCCAAGCTGACGATACTTCTGTGGTACAGCGATTGCGTGCAGATCAGCATGGTTGCGAATGGCCTGGAAGTCGCCGCAGAGGAGAAGGGCATCGATTTGGATCTTTTGCTCGCGTTCGGTGCGAAGCAGAGAGGCGTAGATGTTATCGAGCTCGCCATGACTGCATCCTTGAATGGCGAGCTTCATTCTGTTCGATTTCGAGGGCACCCCAGTGCGGAGATTGGGTGCGCCAGCGATCGTCGTCGTTGGTGTCGGCGCGTGCGCTGGTCCTGTGCGGATTGGACCCTTGACGACATAAGTGAAAGAGGCAGAAGATTTGGCTACAGAGCCTGCGAGCTGAGGCCAAAAAAAGAAAAAGAAGAATGCGATCGCCGATGGTGTTCGGTTTATAAAACGGACAGGATTGAATCTCGATTCTGGAGGGCTAAGTGCTGGCTGGCTGGCTGGCGATGCGCTACCGGAGCTCTGCCTCTACCTCTGCTGTTGTGCTGGCCGAGAAATAGGGCGTGAAATTTGGCCGAATGGCTGGCTAGCTGGCAAGCTGTCAAGCGCGAGTTGACAGGGCAGCGCGTCGCATCTTGGGCGAGTTGACCCCTGGATTATGTATTATTATTTCCCTCAAACTTTCTTTTTTTGCCTCTCATCTCTCTCCGTGCTCAAGCCTTTGATCGTTTAGTGCAATTCGGCAAGAGAAAGACGGACAATTGCGAGTTGACGCTCTCACACCCCGAGAGAGGAAGAGGGACACATACACACGCTTTGCCGACCCATGCCCGCAGGTCCGCTCGCTCATGCTTGTGCTTGTGCTTTCGCCTCGCCTTCATCGTTACTCTCGACTGATCATTATCGTCTTCCGTCTCGCTCTTCTCTGATATCTTTCTCAACTCCATCCATCCAGTTGGAGGCTCTACGGAAACGCCTTGGCATTCTATCCATCGCTGCTCTGGCTGTGGTACTTCCGACTTTCGCACGTTTTCTTACCCCAAACGATCGGATCGTTATCGCTCGGTCACCCGAAACTGCGGCCCATCGGCGAAACGGCTTGGCGAGCTGTGCGTTCGCATCTTTACACGTTCGAAAGCAGCAAAAGCTTCTCATGGTGCTCAGCTGTGCTTACACAGCATAATTTAAGCCGCAGGACGGTTCGCTCAGGTCTCTCGCGCATCACAGCTCGGTGTCGGGTCGTCCAAAAGCCCACTCTCCCTTCGAAAGTGATCTTCGTAATCGCGCTTGCCGTCGACCCTCTCGCCAGTCAAGTGCCTCGCTAGCCGAGAACGTGCTCACCCTTGTCAGCAATCATGGCGCAAGTCAAGCCGGCCTTGACGCTCGATGTCAATCTCGGCTCGTCCGGGCTGGGTAACATCGGCGGTTCCGGAACCAGCACCACGCCGCGCGCCCACCAGAACGCAGTCAACAACAAGATCCAAAACCAGATCCGCGCTTCCACTTTTGGACCACAGGCCGACTACACGTCCAACGAGAATGACCGCGCTTACGCTCACGACGACTTGGGACAGCAGCCTGACAACGGTGGTTTCAGCAGCGACGAAGACGCACAGGATGTGTATGCTGCAGCGACCAGTAGGATGAAAGCAGGCAGCTCGAGCGTCGGCGCCAGGGCTACTCGCGATGATGCTCACGCAGCAGCAGCACAAGATCAAGCTCGACAGCATGATCCCACCAGCAGGATATCCGACGGTTCCGATTACGACCAACGTGAGAGCATCGATGCGTACGGCAACGACGAGTACGCCCAGGACGCGCATTATCATCACGGCCAGATGGGCGACGGCATCCACGACGGCATGGTCTATGAAGATGAAGAGTACGGGGAGGAGATCGAAGACGACGAGTCCGACCTCAGCTCCAGTCCATCCATTCCGGACGAAAACATCGACTTTGATCTCGTATATGCGCTGCACAACTTCGTCGCTACCGTCGAGGGTCAAGCCACCGTCCACAAGGGTAACAGTCTCACCTTGCTCGACGACAGCAACAGCTATTGGTGGCTGGTTCGTGTTCTACGCACCCAAGAGGTCGGTTATATCCCTGCCGAAAACATCGAAACCCCCTTCGAGCGTCTTGCGCGTCTCAACAAGCACAGAAATGTTGACCTCACGTCGGCCACCGACGATGATCACATCCAAGTCCCTGAGAAGATCTTCACCAGCCACCTCGTTAAGGCCAGAAATGCTACCGGTACCGCTGGCGTCTCGCTCCACTCGGGCAAGCTCTCGGCCCTGTCGAGGCGTGCACAGGGTGCTCCGGCTCCTCTCACTAAAGAGCAAAAGCGAAACAAGCGAGGCGTTATCTTTGGCCCCTCGACCTACCTTGAGCACAGTGGCGACGAGTATTCGGATTACGACGAGGAAGGCGAAGAACACGACTTGGAGTACGAAGAGGATCCAGATGCCATCTACGATGACGAAGACGAGCACGGTCAAGAGCAGCCAGAGGATGGGGAGGACGAGTATAGAAATGGTCAACAGCATCACAAAGAGAATATCGGTTTCAACAAGATGGAGCCCGATGATGGCATGGAATGGGATGCACAGGAGGCCGAGCGCATCCAGCAGCAACAGCAAGATGCCATACGAGCCAGCGCTTCGCGTGATCCGTCCAGGACCATCTCGCAACACGCTGCTGAAGCTCAACAGCAGATCATGTCAAATCCTCATTCGCAGCAATATGTCAAAGCGCCAATGGGTGTATCACAAGCGCCGGCAGAGCAGCAACAATGGGCTAATGGCGGTCGGTACCAACAACAGCAGCAGCAGCAGCAGCAGCAGCAGTACGCGGCTCAGAATCACGCCAGTGCCGATGCTCACATGTATGCCAACAGTCGATCTTCGTCATCCTCCCAGCAGATCATGGCCGCCGGTCCTAGCTACGGCTCTTTGGGGTCTGGTCGCGTTCCTGCTGAGCACATGCGCACCACCTCGGCAGAGCGTTCCATCTCAAGCATCAATTCGGCGAGTTCTGTCATCTACGACGCCACTAGTCGTCCTACTTCGTTTGCGATGAACAGGAACAGTAGCTCCAGCAGCGGGCGAGGCGATGCCGGCGTTGCCATGAACAGGGTCAGCAGCTCCAGCAGCAGCGGTTTCCTCCCTTCGCAGATTCAGCGCGAGCGTACCAGTTCTGATGCAAGTGCCAACTCCACCATCATCGCGGCCGACGCTTCCTCCCTTTCCGACAAGGACAAGCGCAAGAGCAATCGTGGCAGCAAAGGCAACGACAGCTACGACACGAGCGATGATAAAGCGGGCAAGAAGCGTTCCGGCGTCTTCAGCCTCTTCTCCAGAAAGGACAAAAAGGATCGCAAGAGCGGCAACTTTGAGGAGAAAGATGCCAGCTTGGGCATCAGCTCCGAAGATAATTTCATGGGTACAAATGCACGCGGCCGAAGTAGTCCCGGTGCTGGTGTTCATACCATCAACCCTGCCGTTCAGGCGGCCAACGCTGGCCTCCAGCCAGGTCAGAGCATCGGCATGGGCCGCACCGTTCAAGAGCGCGACCGAGCCACCCAGGAGGCGTACGTCAGGCAGTTCCTGTCTCCGCAGAACAGCAGCGTCGATTCCTCTCACGCACCCAGCTCGGCTGGCCTCGACGACAAGAAGCGAATGCCGCAACGGCCCGGCTCCTTGGTCGGTCCATCAGGCTCGACGCCCATGCTCAGTGTGCTTCGCGTCTTTGCAGGCGAAGGTGTCGACTCGGACTCGACGTTCAAAACGGTCCTGCTCAACGACAGCACGCGATCCGTCGACCTACAGCGCCAGGCTCTGCAGCGGTTCGGTGTCGACCTGCATGAGATGGACCAGTACGTCTTGACCATCAAGCGCCTCGAAGGCGATGAGCGACCATTGGATGGCGACGAGCACCCGCTGCAACTCTTCAATACGCTCACAGAGATCCTGCAGCAGGGTCAAGTGACCGTGCCCAGCGTCAAACGATCCAGCGTCGGCTCCATCTCGTCCATTTCGTCCAACCTCAGCACGCACCCAGCCATCGCTCGGCTCGGCAACGATTTCAGCGATGACCATGCCGTCAAATTCTACATTAGTAGGCGCGACCGACTGCAGGGTTACGTCGATCTCAGCGGACAGCACACTGCGGATGTGTCGGGCCGCTCCGTCGACGTGTCCGATCTTTCCGTGTCACAGGATGTTAGCAATTCGGCTTCGCTGAGCACGGTAGGCGACGAAAACACTCTCAACAGCCATTCTTCCATGTTGACTGGCGAGACGAGCGAGACCGTGCAGAGCCCCACTGCACGCTTCGCGCTGCGGCTCATCATCTACGCTTCGGATCTTCCCGAAGGCGTCGTTTTTGACCCGCAGTCCAACGCTCTCATCCCTGCTGCGACTCTGCGCGAGCGAATGTCGGGTCGTCCGGACGCCGTGGCAGAGTCGGCCTCGATGCATCGTTTCCGCGAAAAGATCCTCACGTTCCCACGGAACACGACGGTCGCCGAAGTCGTCGAGGAGGGCTTGGATCGATTTGGGATTGCCGAAGGCGTGGTGCAAGGCGGCGATGACGTCGAGGATCGCCCTTCTAGACGCAAGAGCAAGCTTCACGTCAAGTACGGTCTTGCTGTACAGGCTGCCGATGGTGAACGCGCATTGGCGCCGACGAGCAAGGTTCTGGAAGCCTACCCTTTGCCGCCTGCGTTCAAGCTTGGCATTGGCAACCGCAGACCAGTGGATGGAAAGCGCCGCAGCATTGATGCGGCTGCTCTGTTGGGCGCATCCGACGACATCGGTGCCCACGATCCAGTGTTTGTGCTACGTCAGATCACGCACGCAGGTGTCAAGTCACGACAGCCGATGCTTAACTCGGTCGGCGCAAGAGCGCACAGCCCCACAGACGACAAGCTTGCTGCGGTGCAGGAGACACGTCAAACGCAAGCACAATCATTGACGGACCCTCGACTCGGCTCTTCGCAAGCCGCGCAGGCCAAATCTAGACAAGCCAAGACGCCGCAAGAGCTCATTGCAGCCCAGCGGGCCGCAGCGGCCGAACGCAATGCTGCAGTCTTGGGAGCCCAGCGCAACGCCCAACAAGGCGTTGATGTCGTCTTGACCAATCAAGCGCGCATCCGATCTTCCAAGCTAGGCCCCTCGAACAAATTCCGCTACTCTTACGTGCAGACGGACGGACAAGAACGCGATATCAGCTCGATCATCGAGGAAGTCATGAAGGAACAGGCGCATTCCTCGCAGGACAAGCCTCCGTCTGCTTCCGTCGACACGGGTCTCAGCCCGCGGGATGCAGAAAGGCCGCCTCTTGGCAACAGGAGAATGCAAAGCGATCTCACCACCGATGACTATGCTTCGGCTCGAAGCTCGAACGGCGCAGAAAGTCCGCTGAGTTTGGACGAGGTCAACTTTGAGGTGCGGTCCCCTGACGAAACCAGGGGAGGGGTCGCTCCTTTGATGCTCGGAAAGCAAAGTCCAGCTCAGACGGGAGCGGCGGAAGCGCAGGGAGACCTATTGGACTCCCTCTTGCGTGCAAATAGACAGTCAGATGCACATCTGGAGGAGAAGATCAATGCCGTTTTGGATCGTGTGCAAACGCCAACGATTTTCAGTGGTACTGCTAGTCCGTCAAGAGAGTTGACACCAAATGGCCTGCGTTCGGCCTCAGCTTCGGCAGCAGATGCACCCGTCAGCACCAGCAGCAAAACGGCGCCAATCGGAACAGCTGCAGCGTTGGCAGCGGGAGCGGCAAGAGCGACGACAGCATCAACAGCAACAGCAGCACACAACAAGCAGCTCTCGGTCGGCTCGGAACTGTCCAATTCTCGAGACACGTCTAGCCCGCTCACTGTCGGAACGAGTTCTGCCGCCACCTATGCGACCAACACAACTGGCACGATGTTGACGCCGCTCTCGAATTTTGTTCCGAACCGGCAGCCGACGGGGATGCGATCTGCCTCCGCCCCGAGTCCAGGTGCCGCTTCACGATCCATCACGCCCTCAACCTATCCCACGGTTGCCGCGCTCTCGTTTGGCGCCGACGACGCCTCGCTCTCGCATCTCTACACCATTGTCGATGCCGCAGCGCGCCGCGATCCGCGCAAGCGCCTGCTCACCCACGCCTCCATGTCCTCGATCGGCTCAATCCACTCTCCCATCCTCAACTCCTCGGCTCTGTTCAGCCCCACCAGCGGCTCGGGCTCGCGACCGGGCAGCAAACTCTCCTCGCACAAATTCCCAGCATTGCTAGAGGATGACAAAGACGCGCTAAAACCCGAAGTAGGCGGACTGTTCGCACCCAACTTGCCCTTTGTCGAGGACCGCAAGCTGCGAGAAGCGTACAGTGGCATCAGCAGGCAATTGGGCGACATTGACGATAGCCTCGATAGCTTGTTGGCCGACGTGATTCGGATTTTCTAGCCCATTCCAAGTGTACTTTGTCCACGGACGGGGCGGAATGAATACAACACAAGATCTGGTTTTTGAATTGCGAGATGCCGTTGAGCATGTGACCATGGTCGGATCGAGAGTGCAGTGCAAAGACGAGAGTGGACAGCAGCATTCGTTGTCCCTATTTTTTTCAAATCATGTGCGATAAGAGCATTGTTATGCAAAGGAGAGAACGACACATGAAAGTATGCATTCGAGTGCAGGATGGAGCCCGTTGATGTGCATTGATGTTATGTGGGATGGGCGCGAAAGGCGTTTGAGAGAAGCTGCCGTAGATGGGGAGAAGAGTTGTGAGACAAGAGGTGGTTACCATGAGGTTGTGTGAGCGTGCCTGTCATGCTTGGAGTGTTCCCCCGAATCCGGAAGCGCTGACGACACCGAGAGCTTCCTCGTCATCTTCGTCTCTTGTCTTATCCTCAGCCTTATCCTCCTCTGCACTGTCGATCCTCTCCCTGACCGTATCCCCAGGCGCACCGCCGTCAGTGGTGAGCGTATATAGCTCCCATCCCCACCTCCTCCTAACACGCATGCGCTCCTCATCCACGTCCAGCACCGCACTGCACAAGAGCGCATCCTTGACCATCCCCAAATCCCTCGTAATCGCTTGCACGCGTTTGAACCCGGCCACCACCGCAATATCAACCCACCCCTGGCCATCCATCTTCTGCCTGAGGAAAAAGTCGCCCTGCAAATTGTGCTGCGAGAAATAAAACTCGATCTGCCCCAGCAGCTGACCCAACACACCCGCGGGAAGGGGAGCACCAGTCTGCGTGGTAGTGTCAAACATGTAGGTTGGGCGGACGTATGGGTTGTAGGGGAGCCAGGAGGGGTGGTTGGCCGTATGGGTAGGGTTGGTGGAGAGCGTCCGAGTAGCTACGCCGGATGGACCATAGAAGGGCGGTGGCGGTTGCGAAGCAGCTGCGTACGGCGTCGAGACAGAGGCCACGTGGGCTGTCTGAGGCACCGAACGGGGCAGAGCGTGTACCTTGGGTGACGATGCGACAGAGCCGCGTGGAGAACTGCGATTGGTGATCGGCGTACCGGCGCCAGACGAGGCGGCACTCTTCGGTGGTCGCATACCGTTGGGCTGCGGTGGGAACGATGGTGAAGAGATCCCGTTCGGTTGCGGACGAGCGTTGTTTCGTGCTTGCTGCTGTGGATGCTTGGTTGGAGACTCGCCACGTGCCGTCGTTAATGACGACACAGCAGCCGTCTGCTGCTCAGCGATAGCAGCACTCAGCTCCTCGCCAACTGCAGTCGGCTGCTGCTCGAGCGCTTGAGACTGACCGGACGAGGATTTTGTCGCAGGCTGTTTCGAGCTCAGGATTGAGTTTGACAAAGCCTGCTCACCACTGGCATTCGATTTGGCCTGGGCGTTTGCTTTGTCAGTCTGTGCAGCGGGCTGACCACGTGGCTCGGCCGCTTTTGCGTCGGTTGAAACTTCCACCGTTCTATCCCTCGCCCGTGATTTATCCTCCGCTCTTGCAGATTTGACCTTATGGCCACCATCCTTCTTTGAGCTCTGCGCCGTCTGCTGGGCCTGACCTGAGCCTTTGTTCCCATCCTTGCGCTGCTGTTGCTGCTTGTTGGAGCCCTTGGCCGTCTTACCGTCGGGCGTAGGTCGGTTTGGCTTGGCACTCGAAGCATGTGTCGTCGCGTGTGTGATCTCTGGCAGGATGGTCACCCACTGCTGCTTTCCCTTTCTCGCTCCAGCGGCACTTGTCGCCTGCTGCGGGTTGGCGCCGGGGGCGAGACGAACTTGCAACTCATCGAGCGTCTCGAACAAGCTCTTTGCCGTCTTTGATGACTGCATCGCATGCTCCGCGGAGTTGGCTCCTACCTTTGGCTTTTCTGCCGGCTTTTTGCCCGCATCCAGCGGACTAGGCCAGTTGTTGACGTCTTCGAATGACGGCACACTTGCGGACATTGATGCTCTCGCTGCTTGCGCACCTGCTCCTTTGCCATGCTTTTGCTGCTCAACCACAAGCCGTGCTTTGGGGTTGGTCGCTTTCTTGGCTGACGAGACATCGGCGTCACTGGTGCCAGGCTTCTCGCTGGTATTGCTCTCCGATTGTGCCGGTGTCTCTGTTGGCTCGCGTGCCGTGTCGCCTTCGCTGGTGATACCGTTGGATGCGGCAGATACTGACTTCAGCACAGAGTCGCCATCTTTGGTCTTGGTCGTGTTAGCATCGAGGGTGTCCTGAGGTCCTGATGCCTTTGCTGCGTCTCCTGATGATGGCACAATTAAACTTTCATGGTTGGCATCTGCTCGTTGTTGATCGTGCTGGTGCTGTGATCTGCTCCAAACGCTCTTGCCAGCTCCCCAAGCGGCTGCTACAGCGCGTTCGGCCTTCTTGGCCGCCTGCAATTCGGCTTCTTCGCTGAGACCTGACATTCCATTCGCGCCAAACCCGCCGAATTTGGGCATATTTTGACCTCCGTTGAGAAGATGAATACGAGCAAGCCAAGCGTCGTCGTCCTCGGTCTGAGCGCCATGAACCCCGCCATTCTTGAGGATTTCCTCGATGGCCGACGCAACTGTCGCCGGACTCGCTGGAATATCATCGTGGACAAGAGTTGTCGCAGGTTCAGTCTGCACTGAGAGGGCTGGAGACGGCAGCACCTGAGCTACGGCACTCTGATTACTAGTTGAAGCGTTTGCGACCTCAGCCCTTCTTGAGGGATCCTTCCCTGTATCAGATGCCTTGGCCTTGTCGTCTGCCTTGACTTTTTGCGCCTTGCTGCTCGCGCCTATTGGCTGCATCGACGAAGCCGGAAGGGGCTGCTCAGCTGATTTGTGGACGCTCCGATCTGCCTCTTTAGAGAGCTCGTCTTCAGACGCCTTTGGCGATACATTTGCCTTGTCAGATATCGGCGCGAGAGG